>OX608082.1:50664172-51350050 GCA_951509765.1 Sphenella marginata
GTTAATGTTAATGTTAATGTTAATGTTAATGTTAATGTTAATGTTAATGTTAATGTTAATGTTAATGTTAATGTTAATGTTAATGTTAATGTTAATGTTAATGTTAATGTTAATGTTAATGTTAATGTTAATGTTAATGTTAATGTTAATGTTAATGTTAATGTTAATGTTAATGTTAATGTTAATGTTAATGTTAATGTTAATGTTAATGTTAATGTTAATGTTAATGTTAATGTTAATGTTAATGTTAATGTTAATGTTAATGTTAATGTTAATGTTAATGTTAATGTTAATGTTAATGTTAATGTTAATGTTAATGTTAATGTTAATGTTAATGTTAATGTTAATGTTAATGTTAATGTTAATGTTAATGTTAATGTTAATGTTAATGTTAATGTTAATGTTAATGTTAATGTTAATGTTAATGTTAATGTTAATGTTAATGTTAATGTTAATGTTAATGTTAATGTTAATGTTAATGTTAATGTTAATGTTAATGTTAATGTTAATGTTAATGTTAATGTTAATGTTAATGTTAATGTTAATGTTAATGTTAATGTTAATGTTAATGTTAATGTTAATGTTAATGTTAATGTTAATGTTAATGTTAATATTAATGTTAATGTGTCTGGCATAACTTCATAATATGCAATAGCTTTACCGCGGCAGTCCACGAGTGCCACACGTCCTTTTTATTTTTGTAACGGGTGCGACACCAATTTTGCTTTAATTAAATTAATTACTTTGATTTATACTTACTTCGCAGAATCTTGAACGTGAAGCCCAAGTAGAGAAAAAAATATGTAAAATTCCACGTAGCTCAATTAAATATCCCTCAAAAATCTAAAAAAAATACTATGCGACTATGATCACGATTTTAAAGTTGTTTAATATCATAGTGTTGTGAACTTTGGCCGGCGTTTACACCTCCATCACGATATCAAAATATAAAAAAATGGTAAATAACAAAAAAGTAGACATGCGTGAACACAATTTCAGCCTTCGGACTGGAAGCAATGCAATTTCTTTCTAAGCTCAATGGGGTCTGATTTCGTGGAAACTCCCATAGGTTTTAAAAATAGGTATTGGTACAAAAATGAATAGGCATACATAAATTTTGTTAAAATGAAGTATCACAAGTAACTACATGTATTTACTTATATATTATAAATATCAACTATAACAAGTAAGGAAGTCTAAGTTCGGGTGAACCGAACATTAAATACCCAGCGTTAGTTTTCAGAAAAAGGGGATGTAGTTTTCATCCGATTTCGCCCATTTTAAAAACCAATCTATTCCGAGCTTAAACAATAGCGAATTTACATGAGCCAAAAGTACTGAATCGATCTTTACAAGGGTTATACCATGTCCTATATATAACTTTGGAAAAGAAGGCGTGCCATTCCCATAACTTTTAACGTATTTTGTGAAATTTTTTGATATACGAATATATGTGTTCATTAATCAATATTTACCTAATTTTAAAAAAGTGGGTGGTGGCACGCCCTCGGATTTTATTATGTTGTTTGTCCCTATTTGAAGATAAGTTTTCATTGCAGATCTTTATGATACTTTCACAGTGGCTTGTTAATAGTGAAATGTTGATATTTTGTTTATTCACTTGTGGGCGGTGCCACGCCCATTTTCCAAAATATTACCAAAAAACCTTTAAACATCACTAATAACATCATCAGGTGAATGAGTGTACTAAATTTTAGCATTATATCTTTATCAGTTAAACAGATATTGCATATTCCGGTTTCCTAACTCTCGTTTAGAGAACTTTAGTCCAAAAAGGGGCGTGGTCGTTCACCGATTTTTCTTATTTTCTGTGGTTGTACTCTACATAAACATAACATGCCTGGTACCTAGTTTCGTAAACCTATCTCACACCGTTCTAAAGTTATTAGCAGTCGAATTTGAAAATTGCTTGACTCATAAGTGGGCGGTGCCACGCCCACTTTCCAAAATTTTGCAAAAATAATGTTAAGAATGTGAAAATTGATGTATGTACCAAATTATATTATTATAGCGGTATCAGTTAATTAGATATGGACTTTTCAATATTTCCACCTCCTTTCAATATAACTTTTATAAAAAAGTAGGCGTGGTCGCCAAGCGATTTCGTTTATTTTCTATATCTGAATTTAACACAACAATAGTATGCCCTCTACAAAATTTCGTTATACTAGCATTAACTGTTCTCAAGTTATTAAGAGTCAAAATTTTAAAATTTCTTCAAATATATGTGGGCGGTGCCACGCCCCTTTTCAAAAATTTGATAAAATCGGCCTTAGAACATATAAATCAATACATATTGTAAATTTTATCATTGTAGCTGCTTCGATATGGAATTAACCCGTTTTATACGTTTTTCGAAATTTTCGATATCGAAAAAGGGGGCGTGGTTATCATCCGATTTCACCCATTTTCAATAGCAACCTACCTTGGTCAGAAAGTAACCTGTATGCAAAATTTCATGCAAATATCTCAATTTTTACTCAAGTTATCGTGTATACGGACGGACAGACGGACGGACATGCCTTAATCAATTCCTCTTTTCAACCTAAGAACTTTCATATATGGAACCCCATATCTAACTCGATTATTTTGCGCCGTTACATAGTACCGTTATGTGGACAAAATTAATATACCCTTGTACTAGTACTAGTACGCTGGGTATAAAAAGAAAGGTGGGGAGATGTATAAGTTGTAAATCTTAATGCATATAATTTGTAGCAAGCTGTATATCGACAGCCACACTGCAAAACCCCGTAAGTCACTATTTTTCCAAAAATAAGGTTCTGGGCCTTTCCCATAGATCGTGATATTTCGCACATTAAAATTCAGTCAAAATCGGGTTACAACTTCCCGTTTCTTTCCAGTGGTGAAATGAAATAACCGTCGCTCATATACATACGTTATAATTATTACAGTTTTTTCCTTCTCCTGAAAACTTTTTGGTTTTGAACATACAGGGTTTTGCAGTGTGGCTGTCGATATGATTTTCATATTCGCTATTCTTATGTATTTCATCCTTCGTTATACATAGCTTGCTCATCATAACTGTATGCTCTCCCCATAGCATTATCTTAATTTAAGCTTCACACATTATAACTATGTAAAAACCAGACAGTCAATAAATGACCAAGAAGCCATCCATATCGTCTTTTAAATATTATAATAGTTCTAAACCGGAAGTTCGGAATGACATCATACGTGAGTAATTGGCTGGAACTACCGGTAGGTTCTATTATGAGTTATTATTGTTTTAAAAAGCTGGAAAGCTTCGAAGTTATTGTAATTTTAATAGAGCATTTGATCACGGATCGTATCTCGAAATTCGCCCCCTGTTTTTTATTTATTTAATTTTTTAAGTATTGCTTTCGAAATTAAGGTTTAATTATTCCAATAATTTTATGTACTTTACTGAAATGAGTTTTTAAACTAAATAGTATATTTTTTGATATCCATGGTTGCAAATTTTGCATACAGCCATATCATCGTCCTCTTTTAATACAAAACGATTAAGTTTTATTTAAAAGTAAAGCCATGGCGAATGCAACAGCGCGAAATCAATTTATGGACTTCGAAATATTTTATTTAACTTATGGACTCCCCTAAGACGGATTTCCAATTTGACAGGCCAGGAATTAAAAATTTTGTGCTCAAATTTTAAGTACTTTTTTTAAAACCTCAAAAGTGAAGGGTCCAGCTGAACGTCCAGCTACATAGTCAATTCTTTCTATCTTAAATACATATGTAGCAACAAATTGCTTTTACTCGGAAACTAGGCAAGCAGGGAGGGTTACTTCATCCAAAACAGAAAGACATATCAATATACCATATCGATTTTCTAGGCCCATTGCATTCAACTAGTAAGCAATATCAACATATTTTGACGATAATTTATTCATTCATTAAATTTTGTTGGTTGTACCCAATCAAGTCAACAACAGCTCAGAAGTTACAACGAAGCTCCGTAGTCAAAGCGTAGTATTTGGTAATGCAATCATCATTTCAGGCAGAGGCGCCGCCGCGTTTTCTTCAAACTATTTTCAAGAGTAGTATATCAGTGAAAACATCAAACATATAATGATTACGACAGGTTTGCCAAGAGTGAATGGTAAAGTAGAAAGATTAAATGCAATTATTATATCAGTTCTGTCAAAGCTAAGTATTCGAGACACAACAAGATGGTTGAAACACGTTAACAATGCACTATGGACTGAAATTCAAATTTGTTGGCGTAAATTAGAAGGAGTGGTACTAGGCCATTGAAATTTTGCATACGGGTTATATATGACTTAGTTTAGTTTAGTTTATTTATTTCTTACAGCTTATTCTTAGCCTAGCTTATGCCTATTTAAAATATATAAAATTAAAATTATTAATTCTATTTAATCTAATCTACATATGTATTTACATCTATGAACTGCTGTGTAGTGCTGGACTGTGACAAGCCTCCAGATCATCTCCAACAGGGAAGGTAGAAGTTATCTGTAGGATACAGGCCATTTACGCAAGTAAAGCTCGAAGGCAGCATCTGGACGCCAGATCATCTCCAACAGGGAAGGTAGAAGTTATCTGTAGGATACAGGCCATTTACGCAAGTAAAGCGCGAAGGCAGCATCTGGACGGCGGTACACTGATTCAATCGAGTGATGTATCTCAGTATGCGCTTCGGCAACTTTTCTTTTGCGTGTGCGTTGGAAGTACCGGCTCTGTATTACAGGATACAAGGCACGCATGCCCTGTTTTTGATGCTTTGGAAACATGCCTATTCAGCACTATATTGGCAGTGTTCTGCAGTAGTTATACAATTCTTGCTTAAACTTATTTCCATTGCATGATTTTACATTATTTGGCAGTTCATTATAATGTTTTAATCCTTTATAATACAGGTTACATTTGTCTGCTTCAGTTCTATAAGCAGGTAGATTAAAATCATTTCTGCTTCGTGTATTTACAGAGTGCCTATCTCTAACATATTTTATGCTACTCTTAAGATAATCAGGCAGGTTACCTTCTATTATGTTTTTAATAAATTTCATTGTATAGTAAAAAAGCTGTTGTTTAATACTTAACCAATTTAGAGAAGACAGCAGTCCCTTATGGGTGTGTCATAACGTTTTTTGAGAATAAACCCTTAATGTTACTGTTAATGTTAATGTTAATGTTAATGTTAATGTTAATGTTAATGTTAATGTTAATGTTAATGTTAATGTTAATGTTAATGTTAATGTTAATGTTAATGTTAATGTTAATGTTAATGTTAATGTTAATGTTAATGTTAATGTTAATGTTAATGTTAATGTTAATGTTAATGTTAATGTTAATGTTAATGTTAATGTTAATGTTAATGTTAATGTTAATGTTAATGTTAATGTTAATGTTAATGTTAATGTTAATGTTAATGTTAATGTTAATGTTAATGTTAATGTTAATGTTAATGTTAATGTTAATGTTAATGTTAATGTTAATGTTAATGTTAATGTTAATGTTAATGTTAATGTTAATGTTAATGTTAATGTTAATGTTAATGTTAATGTTAATGTTAATGTTAATGTTAATGTTAATGTTAATGTTAATGTTAATGTTAATGTTAATGTTAATGTTAATGTTAATGTTAATGTTAATGTTAATGTTAATGTTAATGTTAATGTTAATGTTAATGTTAATGTTAATGTTAATGTTAATGTTAATATTAATGTTAATGTGTCTGGCATAACTTCATAATATGCAATAGCTTTACCGCGGCAGTCCACGAGTGCCACACGTCCTTTTTATTTTTGTAACGGGTGCGACACCAATTTTGCTTTAATTTAATTAATTACTTTGATTTATACTTACTTCGCAGAATCTTGAACGTGAAGCCCAAGTAGAGAAAAAAATATGTAAAATTTCACGTAGCTCAATTAAATATCCCTCAAAAATCTAAAAAAAATACTATGCGACTATGATCACGATTTTAAAGTTGTTTAATATCATAGTGTTGTGAACTTTGGCCGGCGTTTACACCTCCATCACGATATCAAAATATAAAAAAATGGTAAATAACAAAAAAGTAGACATGCGTGAACACAATTTCAGCCTTCGGACTGGAAGCAATGCGATTTCTTTCTAAGCTCAATGGGGTCTGATTTCGTGGAAACTCCCATAGGTTTTAAAAATAGGTATTGGTACAAAAATGAATAGGCATACATAAATTTTGTTAAAATGAAGTATCACAAGTAACTACATGTATTTACTTATATATTATAAATATCAACTATAAAAAGAAAGGTGGGGAGATGTATAAGTTGTAAATCTTAATGCATATAATTTGTAGCAAGCTGTATATGATTTTCATATTCGCTATTCTTATGTATTTCATCCTTCGTTATACATAGCTTGCTCATCATAACTGTATGCTCTCCTCATAGCATTATCTTAATTTAAGCTTCACACATTATAACTATGTAAAAACCAGACAGTCAATAAATGACCAAGAAGCCATCCATATCGTCTTTTAAATATTATAATAGTTTTAAACCGGAAGTTCGGAATGACATCATAAGTGAGTAATTGGCTGGAACTACCGGTAGGTTCTATTATGAGTTATTATTGTTTTAAAAAGCTGGAAAGCTTCGAAGTTATTGTAATTTTAATAGAGCATTTGATCACGGATCGTATCTCGAAATTCGCCCCCTGTTTTTTATTTATTTAATTTTTTAAGTATTGCTTTCGAAATTAAGGTTTAATTATTCTAGATTTATATTGGAACGATTTTCCGTCATCCCTTGTCAATTTTTGTTTGTTTACAAACCGGTTTCGGCGATCCGCCATCTTCAGTGTAAGTTTTCGTTCTCGTTATGTATTTACATCTATGAACTGCTGTGTAGTGCTGGACTGTGACAAGCCTCCAGATCATCTCCAACAGGGAAGGTAGAAGTTATCTGTAGGATACAGGCCATTTACGCAAGTAAAGCGCGAAGGCATCTGGACGG
Source organism: Sphenella marginata (assembly GCA_951509765.1). Classification (NCBI taxonomy): domain Eukaryota; kingdom Metazoa; phylum Arthropoda; class Insecta; order Diptera; family Tephritidae; genus Sphenella; species Sphenella marginata. The sequence goes on from OX608082.1 coordinate 50,671,162, forward strand.
CGGTACACTGATTCAATCGAGTGATGTGTCTCAGTATGCGCTTCGGCAACTTTTCTTTTGCGTGTGCGTTGGAAGTACCGGCTCTGTATTACAGGATACAAGGCACGCATGCCCTGTTTTTGATGCTTTGGAAACATGCCTATTCAGCACTATATTGGGAGTGTTCTGCAGTAGTTATACAATTCTTGCTTAAACTTATTTCCATTGCATGATTTTACAGTATTTGGCAGTTCATTATAATGTTTTAATCCTTTATAATACAGGTTACATTTGTCTGCTTCAGTTCTATAAGCAGGTAGATTAAAATCATTTCTGCTTCGTGTATTTACAGAGTGCCTATCTCTAACATATTTTATGCTACTCTTAAGATAATCAGGCAGGTTACCTTCTATTATGTTTTTAATAAATTTCATTGTATAGTAAAAAAGCTGTTGTTTAATACTTAACCAATTTAGAGAAGACAGCATGTCCCTTATGGGTGTGTCATAACGTTTTTTGAGAATAAACCTCATTGGTCGGTTCTGTTGCTTTTGCAGTTTATATATCTGACTATCTCGCATTATAAAAAATATTGTAGGACAGTAAATAAAGTGAGGTTCGATTATGGATCTATAAACCATGACCTTGTATCTTTTACTTAAAAATTTGCAGGTTCTTTGTATAAAGTAAATTTTTTTGGCTATTTTACCCACTGTGTAGTCAACATGTTCATTAAAGTTTAGTTTTTCATCTATTTTTACTCCTAAGTATTTGATTGTGTTGACTTTCTCAATTGCTTCATGGTTTATGCTTAGGTTTCGCATCTCACTATTTTGGAAATTCCGTCTGGATATAACCATAAATAGAAAGTGTGTGATTAAAGTCAATTTCCGATTACATCTGAAAATTTATTACTTACCGCATATTTTTCACATTCTAAAATTTCTTTTCCGAACTAGCCAGGCCATATTCCAGGCCCCTTTTGCTTCCCATAACAATGTTTTAAAAGTGCATTCATTGGGAACTCATTAAAGTGAAAGAGGCAAACTAACCATTGAAGCGGTCTTTCCAAATATCGTTCCATAAACGGGATTACCCCGTTGCTGTGCCCAGTGTTTGTCACTGTACCATCACAACTTACAGCTAACAATTTTTCTGTACTATAGTTTTCGTTTTTGAGGAAATCCATTATAGATTTCTGAATTCCTTCATCTGTGCTTACTTCTGGGCTCGTGTATCCAATGAATTTTGAGCCTGGTTCCTTAACTATAGTTATATGCTCTCTAGTGCTTTGGACTAATCTTGTCTTGTTAAGTACAATCTTTTTCTGCAAAGTCAAATCCTTTTTACCGTCGAATGATATGCATTCTAACACTGTGTCACACCTGCTTGCTTCTTTTGCTTCACTTCTAAAGCTTACGCGTTCCCTGAATATTTTATTTTTATCAATAACCAAGTCATCAAAGAATTCTAGAAATTGTTTCTAAGTTATCACTTAAATCTTTTTTATTTCGCTTTTCATTAATCGCAAATCGAATATCCTCTAATAACATGCACGCAAGCAAAGCGCCAACTCGGTTTGATGTATTGCTGCGATCTAAGCCTGAAGAATAATTCCGTCGTTTAAGATCAAGCACTTTCAAACGATGACCAGGGCCCGAATCGCGGCAGTCGAAAGCGAGCGAGCAATCGCATAGAGTAAAATTTCGAAACGTGTCGAGTGGGCAGATCGCCGCATTCGACACGCAACGAATAGAAATTTGTTTGCGATAACATCCCTGTCTCTTGTCAGAGTGAAGTTTAGAAAATGTCAAAAAGACCAAAACAAGCAAAGAAAAAAATAAAATTTAATTGAAATCGAAGGTAAATATTTAAATATATGTTAAATTTGTCATTAAAATGATTTTTTAGGCTTTAAAATGAAAAAATAATAAGGTGCAGAATACGCGACCAAAGCAATCCCTTGGATTTACATGAAGCCGCGTAAGATAAAAATGTTGAAACCGAATAAATAAATAATAAATATTTTTCATTTATAGGTTTAAGAAGCGTTTTAGGCTGGCCAAGGAGGCCTTTAGTTTTATCCTTTCGGAAATAAACTTTGAAGGCCATTTGTCGACCGCTGTGCCACCAGTCCTACAACTAGCAGCGACTTTGTCCCTTTTGGCGAGTGGAGGCTATCAGCACTTAGTCGGAAACGATTATTTGATAGGGATTTGCCAAAGTTCCGTGTCAAAAATTGTGGGTGACATTGTAAATAAAATCGAGGCTAAAATGTGCCCACGATTCATAAAGTTTTCGCCAGACTGTCTCTCTCGGTGTACAGAATATTTTGTGCAGAAATACAAAATCCCAGGAGGTAAGATTACCTACTACAATAGGTTTTAAAATGTCTAATAACTAAAGGAACTCTTTTCAGTAATCGAGTGTATCGATGGCACACATTTTGGTCTTCAAAAACCAACTCAGAATGAGCATATGTTTTTCAACCGGAAAGGATACCACAGTCTCAATTCTATGATAGTAAGTTGAAATTAATCCTGCCAACCAGCGATGGACAAAAATATTTATAATCAGTGAGTTGCGTTTACCACTCGAGTGTATAAAAATGTGGACAATTTTGTGTGACGATGTTCACTTTTTACCTATGTTGAAAACGTTTTTCCGTGTGCGTATGTGAACCTCGTCGAACAAAATTCACTGATCATCAATATTTTTGGCATATGTTTAATTAAAGTAAACAAATGTTTTCAGGTTTGCGATCATGAGCATAGAATTTTGGCTATTGATTCCAAATATGGTGGAGCTGCACATGACTCATTTGTGTGGAAGCAGTCAGCAGGGAGAAAATGTTTAGAGGATCAATATAACCAAAACAATTTGAAAAATGTTTGGCTTTTGGGTAAAAAAAACTCTCGAAAAAATGTTTGCATATATATGTATGTATATCCATTTACATGTGTGTACGTATTTTCTTAATCAACAGGAGACTCGGGTTACCCGTTGGAGCCGTGGTGTTTGACACCGTTCAGAAGTCCTGCAGATGGTTCGAGTCAAGCGCGGTTTAATGAAATTCATTCCAAAGCACGTTGCATTGTTGAACGAACTATTGGCATTTTCAAAGGAAGATGGAAAATCCTAAGCAACGATAAAAGAAGTCGGTATAGCCCTGAAAAGATGGCACAATTTAGTAATGTTTGTGCAGCGTTGCACAACATTTGCATTCACTTTAAAGATCCGACTTATTGTAGTCGTTTTTCAACAGGCGTAGAAACAGATGCAGAAATAGATATAGGAAACGAGACCCAACTAACAAAAATTGGACACAAAATTAGAAATCACATAATGCTCTCATTGTCAAATAATTAAATAAAATTCTCATTTAGTTTAATCCATTGATTTTTTAATAAATACTAATTCATATATTATTAGAAATCGAACTTAAAAAATGCAGTCTTTTTAGTCATAAACATAAACGGCAATACTAAAAGAATACAAAGCAACGGTAATACAAACTGAAATCATTTGAGAGTTTTAATTAAAGCCTCCAGCTCAAGATTTTTAATCTTGAGTTCTATAGATTTCATTTGCATATCTGCTGTATGTGCCTCTTCTTTGATTTGCAGCGATCTTTTCTTCGAAACGAATCAATTCGTCAAGCTTAGCAGCTATGTTTGACTGCGATTCCTGGAAGGCCTCTACATTTTCTTTCAGAAGAGCAAATTTCTCGCTGTCTGAAGGGCTCTTTTTTTTGGTGGCTTTAATAATACTGCGGCTGGTGGATGGGGTTGGAGCTTCCTCCTCGCTCTCCTCGCCAAGCAACTCCTCCATCAACTCATCTGCCACCTCTTCCCCCATCTCTGGTACTGCACTGCCAAAAGATTTTACTGGGATACCTTCCACCGCAACAGAAATACCAGTAGCTTCGAGAAGTTGCTCCTCCGCTACACTAAGGTGCTTTTCTTCATACGGACCACCACCAGTCCTTTGTTTTGACGACTTGTTAAAAGATACCTTCTTTTTTATGTTTTGTTTTTGGTCTGCAAACACCTATTCACAGTTAAGTTTTAATTTTTGTCTTTTGTTCACTGTTGTGTTACTTACCTTCCGCCAAGACTTAGCATCCTTCATGGGTGGACCGGCGGAATTAAGTTTTACGGTCAAAGTATGCCATAGTTTGTTGGAAGTAGCTTTACCCTGTCCACAGTTGGGCAGTCTATTTTTTGCGAAATCTTGGTGCTGCATCATGAATTCGTTGAGTAAATTTTTTTGGCGCATGTTTATTTTGTTCACATTTGTCCTAAAATTACATACATATGTCTATAAAAGAACTATTAAATGAAAAATTAACTTACATTTTAGCTATTCTCGTTATATTTTGATATACTTTTTAAAAATTATCTCTAACTGCCTACAGCTCGATTGACAATTAGCTAACGAATGACATTTCGCTCGATACGTATAAACACTCGCTCGCTATCGAATGACAAAATTTCAAATTTTTACAAGTTCCGCTCGCTAGCGAGTGCCGCGATCCAAAAATCATAAAATTACAAAAATTTCGCTCGCTTACGACTGCCGCGATTCGGGCCCAGATAATGGTGAAACATCGTTACAACCTATTTCGAACTCTTCATCACTATTTATTTCCGAAACATATTCACTAGCCAACGAATTCACATCATGGTGGCATTGATTGTCTCCGGGATCATGATTTGGGGTTTCAATTTGCCGATCTACTTGATCATTGAACGATAAATTTCGGGGTCCGCACTGGTCAATAAAAAAATCTTTAAAGTTAAGGGGAATTTTGCGAGAAAAACTACAGTTACACTGGACAATTGAATCGAGTTCACATTTACAGTAAGATATTCTAAATAATTTATCCCACTGTTCACTTTTATTTTTTGAAGGTGTTTTGATAACACTGTAATAGCTTTTCACCAAATAACTGATCTTTTTGCGAATAGTAGATCTTTTCACTATTGGTATACACGCGCGTTCCCACAATTTGCTGATTTTCTTAATAACATATTCAGCATAATCTAACAGCTTACACTTTTTAGGAACTTTCGAAGTTCCTTTATGCTTTAAATATATCAGATAACGAATTACTTCCCGATTAGTCGGTAGCTTGTCTGTGCATAGGTCACTCTTATCAAATGGCATTTTTAAATATTATGTTAATAAGAGACTTTCATTAAATAAATAATGACACGTGAATGACATTTAAGTCGACACTTGCTTCGCCACCATTAATTTATATTTAATACATACAGGGTTTTGGATTTATATAAATTTAAATAAAAGCTAAAGCTAACATGTTAGCTTAAAGGCTTCTATAGACGAAATATAACATGGATTAACACCTTTTCAACAATATATTGGTCTTTGAAGTCAAAGGTCAAATAACAAATTTATAACGCATTTCGTTATTTTACAGGGTCCTCAAAAAAACATATTTTGCTTTATTGAAATCACTACAAGGTAAATATTTGACGGCGTATGGAACATGATACAATTTTTTTTATAATAAGCTCTAATTGTCCGGGCTTAGGTAATTCTTCTCAAATTACATATTGCCGTAAAAATATTAATAAGTAATAATCTTTTTACTGATATAATGATGTAAAAATATTATTTAAAGCTATATTTACTTTATTCCAAATTTTTTTTTTAATACAGCGTGTTGGTTTTATATAAATTTTAATAAGAGCTAAAGTTGACGTCGTAGGTTAATGGCTTATATGGACGAAATCTGATACGGGTTAAACCCTTTCAAACGATATATCGTTCTTTGAAATCAAGGCTCAATTGGAAAAGTTATAAGCCAAAAACGAATTTCGCTGTTTTTACAGGGTGCCGAAAAAAAAATTTTCCATTTTTGAAATCACCAACAAGTAAGCATTCGAACCAGGGGGGAACATTTCAAACTTTTTTTGGCGATACGCTCTAATATACAGTTCAATTCATTAGCCATTCGTTGCTAGACCCTTGTGTTATTTTTTGACTGCGTATGTTTCTTATACGCTGGGCAATCTGTACTAAAAGCATAATGGCTTATATCGACGTTTATGACTTTTCTTTTTACCAACTCTTCACAGTTTACACATTTTATTACATTTGAGTTACAATCCTTGGTTTCGTGGGCTGCAGCACATCTGCTGCATGCTACTCTATTTGGCCACTCACTGGCTCTATGTTTATATCCCTTGCATTTAAAACATCTTAATACGCTCACATGCTCGTAAGCGACACAAGTATCCCATTCTATATATAACTTTTTATGTTGCACAATATTTTCGAATGTCACTGCATCTGTCTCAACTAAGGCAATATAACTTACTTCCCTGCGATTGGTATTTTACTACAGCTTTAAAACTTTGAAGTCTTTACCAGCACACCCATCGTTTTGCTTCGTTATACACTCTATTAGACGCTCATTACTGATTTTATCAGTTATGCCTACTATTTTAACTATCCTTTTTATATCACTTTTATTCTTCGTTTTTTCTGCCTCATAATCTTCTCCTATGGACTCTATTACTTTCTTTTGCACTTGCTCACGAGCATCCTTGTTTATGCACTCAACAATTATAGCTCCTTTATTTATTTCTTTGACTTTTCTGACAAGGCAATCAGTTGGCTCAACTACTTTTTTTAATGCATCTTTAGTTTCTTTCGCTTTCTTAGTTTTGTTTTTAGGTTTAATAACAAGCTTGTAATCATTTGTCTTAGCGGCTTGAGAATATGTTGTCGCCGTTTCATTACTCACGTTTGGCGCCACATTCAAATTACTAACCATTTCATTACTCTTTTTAAATTCACTAGATATATCTTTCAAAATATCATTTTTTATTTCGGTTACTTTTACTGCAATATTGTGCTCCACAAGCTTGTTAATCTCCGTTGTAATTCTAGCTTTTAACTGACTTAATTTATTGTTAAATATTTGTTCAACAATTTCTTTGACATCAGGCAATTTTAATTTCGCTTCTTCGCTTTTATTGATTAAGTGTTTAATCTCAATGAACTTTGTATTAGTGTCCGACAAAGTGCATTGATTACAAAACCATTTCAAATTCAAATTTTCGCTGATCATTTTAACCTCGTTTCTTTTAATATTGCTACATGTTAAACAAAAGCTATATCCACACCCACCAGAGCATGCTATCATTTCGTCTACTTGGACCAATTTAGCCGTACATTCTTTACATTCAGTCGGCATTTTTAATGTATATAGTTTGTATAAATAATACAAACATACACGTTCAACAATAATTTAATAATATAAAGGTTAATAATAATAAATAATAAAGATTTAAAGTCGACTCTAATCATAATTTCTACTTAAAATATATAAACCTTAATTAAAACGGAGTGGCGAAGGAAACGGCGCAAATATTAACCGCCCTGCACGAGCAGAAGCAACGCGAAAAACAAACAAAACCAAGAAGAAGATCAGGTGTATAAATGCTGTAGCGCAACAACAAAGCAGTCACACAAGTTTTGCTATGTTTTCTTTTGTGTGTGCAGTCAACAAGAAATCACTTGTATACTTTACTCTAGCTGCGCTGCTGCTGTGACGTCGACGCCGGCTCTTAGCAGCAATTCTTGTCTGGATTCTGTTGATGCTCCTCTATGTCGCCCACTTGTTTTTGTATTCTTCAGGTGTCTAGGGTGCTGTTTAGATAATTTTCGCGTTTATACGTTCGTATCTTCACAAGAAACAATATAAAAACGCGGAGCTAAAAATTTTCACTGCTGTTCTGTTTGATGCTATAAACATGAAACGGTTAAGAAAAATTCCAAGAATGGTTGAAATTGGACATTCCCCAGGGGCACCTCCCTTGGACCTGTAGAAAAATATTTGAATTTCAGCTCGTTATTTTCACGAAAATTCGTAAATAAGTTATTCTCGTAATACGCATCGACGATACCAAAAAGTAGTTGAAATCGGCCCGTCCCACAGTGCCGCGACTCCATACAAACGATTGACAAAAATAGAAGGAGTTGTCAGAATTGTCTGAAATTTCACACCTAAAAGTATTATGCCACGCTAATTTCAAAAATGTACCGGTTTCTGTACCGGTTACTTCTCTCGAGAAAACCGGGTTTTTCTTCCATTTTTATATGAAAATAGTCATTTGTTGATATAAGTGAAATTTTACACCTCAAAGAAGAAAATAAATCAGTTTTTCAGCATTTGTTACGAATTTATTTAAAATTATTTTCTTACAATTTTATAAAAATGTAAAATAACTTATAATCATAGTAGACATATGTTTATAAGAAACGAACTACAAGTCATAACTGATTGAGACTTTACACCTAAAAGTACTATCCATGCTAAATTCAATCGATTTTTCGGTACCGGATACCCATTAAACAAAAAAAAATTTTTTTTGACATTGCTATATGGGAGACAAATTAGGCATAATCATTGCTGATTGTGGTGTTGACTAAAACATGAAGGAGTTGTCAGAAGTTATTGAAACTTTACATCTAAAGTGTCTTTATTGTGCTTATTGAAAAATTAAATTTCGAGAAAACCGATTTTTTTTTGTATTTTTAAATCAAAATAGTCATTGTGGTCATGTGTTGATATAAGTGGAAGGAGTCATCAGAATGAGCTGAAACTTTACACCTCATAGGACTATCTCACTACGATTTCAAGACAAAAATCCGTTTTAAGCATCTGTTTCAAATTAATTTAAAAAAATTTAGCTTTACAATTTTATAAAAAGGTACAATAACTCACAATCATCGTATACCCCTTAAAGTACTAAGCTATGCTTTTTCCAAAAATTAAATCAGGTACAAATTAGAAAAAAACTCAACTTGCGGTCTGCCTCTTTTTTCCGTACTGGTGCTTGGTATCTGAAATTTATATTCGATCACAATCTTTCACACTACAAAACATACACTAATTACATTATCGGGATCTTCAATTTCAAAGACTGCCCATTGGAGCCAAGAAGAGTTCAAATTAATAAAACGCTCCTTTATATAGAAAGCTTCCTTCCACCTGTTGTTCATTTCAGCATTGAACCTATAAACTTTTGAACTCACAGCATTTCTATCAAATTTAACATTAGTTGGTTTTTCACAAACAAAAGAAAAAATTACTGATAATCTTTCTTTGAGTGGTGTTTCTAACCATAAATCTACCAAATCACTATTTATAATTTTAATTGACATTTCTATTTATTTATTATAAAAGTTTTATGTTTTTGCCTTCGACACTTTATTTTGAAGTGAAATAAACAAGTGATGATTTACCTCTTTTAGGTTTAGGATGGTTATATTAAATTAATATTAAATTTATATTATATTAAAAATTCTTATGTTATGTTTTGGCTTTTTCAGTATGCTTGCACACTTAATATACTTTAAATTTAAAATTTAAGAAAAATCAGTTAAGATGTTTTATATTTAAAATTTTTTTTTTTTTTGTGTAAATGGGTAGAAAAAATATGTCAAATACAAATTATACATTGAAAGTTGAAAAGTGCACTGGTAATGTGATTAGTTAGGTGAACAAAATTATAAAAAGACTAAATAAAAAAATAAATAAAGAAAAAAATGTACCTCCCTCATGTGCATAAATTTGTACTACCATTTTCGCAAGCTGTTGTTGTTTAGTGATTAAGCAAAATATTATTCTTTATGCAGATGAAGAGTAATAGGTATGCTGTTTATTTTTATTTTCTTTTTGTTCGCCTTTCGTCGAATCAGTGGGTGCTTAAAGATCGCTCGATTTCATTCATTTGCTTACCTGCATTATTTAGCATATTATTTGTAACTGATGTTATTGCTCTCCATATAAATATATACATATGTATATATGTAAATCTTCGTATACCTTTGTCTTTGACTCCCATACCGTGATGCATATTTTAGTATTTTAATTAGCTTATAATTTGTTCGTTATAAAGCACCCTGTACCTCTTATTTTTTTTTTTTTGGCATTATTAGCTATAATTCCACATTTTATTTTTAAAAATCGAACCAAAAATTTAGACCTTAGGGCATTCACAAAAAGTATTATAAATATTGGTCAGCTAAAATTATACCAAAAAAAGGGCATTTAGTCACTTTTTCAAAATTGAAAATTTTCAAATATTGGAAAAACTTGGAAGAGATTTCATTCATTTCTGTTAGTAGAAGGTCCAAACTATCATAAACAAAAAAAAATTTCACGGTATTTCATGATGCTTTTTTTTATCTTCAAAGTTTGCCAATTTTCGGATTTTGGTATGTTTGATCATATATTTATTTATTAATAAAAAAAAATATTTGTATAAACGTTTTTTTCATGAACCATACATTTTTTGGTTTCTCGCATATATCTTTATTAAAGTACAAAAGCTCATGATAAAAATATTTGAAAGTAGTTTCACTCAAAATTTTTTGACACTAACCGTTTTCGCCAAGAGGGCGTGATGTTGCCACAGTTAAATTATTAGTTGTTATTAAATTTGGCAATTTTGCAAAATTTTATTGGGTATTTTTTTTTGTATATAAAAAGGTGTAGTTATTAACAAAATGAAATATATAACATATGTATTTTAACTGCAAAATTTTCTTAGGTAAAGTACGGAACACGATTTCTGTCAGATGGCTAATCAAACGGAGAAGAAGAAGTGGAACTACCTTCAAATATTTCTGCCATGCAAAAGCTGATCTTGCTACGAACAAAAATGTATTTTTTTACAAATTTTTAACTGCGACCACTTTTATGTGCGAAGCGCCGAAATTAAAGGGTATGTAGAAAATAGGTGTACTTTGAGAGGGTGTGTGAGGCTGAAAGTTGTTTTTATCACAAAATAACTCATAAACTTCTCTTAGTTGGAGTTTTAGCAGTAACTTGACATCAAAACATCAAAGTTTCAAGACAGTCGATTTTTGTCCACCTTCGCGGCACTGTGCGTCCCTATGAGTACCTCCCTTGGACCTGTGGTAAAAATTTGGTTTTATAAAATGAAAAATTTGCATATGATGGGCAAAAGTGCAGCTAAGCAGTTGAAAGTTGACAAATCCTATAGCAATGGCATATGGGAGAAAAATATCAAATATTTGATCAATCAGACCACGCCCACCGTGACTGCCAGTAGCGTGTCCCTTCCAGGTTATATTATTTATTTATTTATTTATTACAAATTAAAACGTGTTACCAAAATAAACATAAAATCATACGAATTAGACTATTAAACATAGTAGTGCAAGCAAGTTTCAGTGTAATATACGTATATTTAACAATATTAGCTCAGTAGGGAGCAGATGCGTAGTGCCCAGAAGGGGGGGGAATAAGCTCTGATATGTCAGGAAGTTTTATCTGCGTGTGTTTATAAAAAGTGGTTGAGTGGTAGGCAGGTGTATAAGTTTTAGACGGCTAGAGTAGGGAGGAAGATTCCTACCATGATCCCAAGGCAATTCCCTCAATGCAAACAGCAAGAATTGTTTTTGAACAGATTCTAGTTTATCACGATGAACCTGGTAGCGTGGATTCCACACAACTGAAGGGTATTCCAAAATGGGTCTTACTAATGATGTAAACAGGGTTTTGGTAACGAAGGGGTCATGGAATTCTTTGGACCAACGTTTAATAAATGCCAAGATCCCTTTAGCCCTATTTACGCACCTTTCGATATGAAGCTTGAAATCTAGTTTGGGGTCCATTGTGACGCCTAAGTCAATAGAGCTAGTAACGTGCTCAATTATATATTGGTCAATAGTGTAATTATGTGATTTCCTAAAAAAGCATAAATATTTGCATTTTTTCAGTGACATGGAGTTTACAGAGCACCATCTGACCAGGTTATTTAGGTCAGACTGAAGACATGATCTGTCCTCGGGTGCATGAACAGACATTAGAAGCTTAACGCCATCTGCGAACATTAACGGTTTGGAATAGTTCAAAACGCTAGGAAGATCATTGATGTACAGCAAAAATAAAATTGGCCCTAGGTGGCTTCCTTGTGGTACACCGGATGGAACGTCAAAGAATTGTAAATGTTGATTCCTGAAAACAACCTTCTGCTTCCTACCCCTTAAGTAAGAGGATATCCAAATGAAAAAAGCATGAGGGAACCCCATGAGGTCCAGTTTTAGCATTAGAATGGAGTGGGAAACTTTATCAAACGCCTTACTGAAATCTGTGTAGATGACATAAGTTTGTAAGTAATTTCTTAAGTTTTTGGAGACACGGGTGGTCCAGTTTTAGCAATAGAATGGAGTGGGAAACTTTATCAAACGCCTTACTGAAATCTGTGTAGATGACATAAGTTTGTAAGTTATTTCTTAAGTTTTTGGAGACACGGGTGGTAAATTCCAGCAGGTTCGACACGGTTGATTTAACACTACAAAATCCATGTTGAGATGGGTGAATATACGATGAAGCTGAATAAGATAATTGTTTAGTGAGAATGGATACAAAGAGTTTAGGTATAGCGCTAAGTTTCGCAATTCCTCTATAATTTAAGACACTAGATCTAATACCACTTTTGTGTAACGGAATAATAAATGAAACCTTCCAACTTGAAGGAAATATCCCCTGCTTTAAAGAGGCATTAAATATATCTGATAAAGGTTGGCATAGGAATTCAGCACAACTTTTCAGGACTGTGGTAGGGATCCCATCTGGGCCAGTGGAGTATGAATTGCAAGACTTTGCAATTGCACTAGAACGTCGTTAGAGGATATAGATGATGTACGTATAAAGTCCAGCATCGGCAGTCTAAAGGGATAAATGGTTGGTACCGGAGATGAATCGTAACCTATAGAATAGTTAGATTTGAAGAAGTCCGAAAACATATCAGCTATGGTTGCGTCATCACTAGAAGTTGTGTCATTGTATTTTAATACAGATGGAAACACATTTGTCCTTCGTTTGGAGTTAACAAAGTAGAAAAACGATTTTGGGTTAGACGCAATTTGATTTTTTATCTTGGTCAGATAGTTTTTATAACACTTTTAGTTAAGGGTGTTATATTTATGCCGCGCTATGGAATATAGGCGATAGTCGGTTGATAGGCCAGACTTTTTAAATCGTTTGAAAAGGCGAGTTTTCTGATTTTTTAGATGTTTAAGTTCTCTAGTGGACCAAAGACAGTTATTAGAGCCACAGTAGTGCGTAGATTGTGGAATGCAACTACGGAAAATGCAATGTAACTCATTATTGAAATGCAAAACACTTTCTTCAACATTCCCATTATACCGGGGCCATGCTATGCACGCTAGCTTTACCCTGAGCTGTTCATAGTCACATTTCATGAATAAAAATTTAGTGTTAGAGGTTAGCGTTGAAGCGTTGAAGAGCAACACGAGTCAGCGGTTAGCTCAAGTGCTGGATGATATGCATCTTCCGGCAGTATCAACGGATCGCACCTATGTAAAGAGTACTTGGATATATCATCTTTGTACACTAAGTCCAAGTATTCCATGTTACACTGGGCAAATTAAAATCGCCTAGAATAATTAGTGAGTCAAGGGGCATGGCCATTGAACAAACTAATTTTAAGACTGAAGCGTGTTTAGAATATATCTGAATGTCCGATTGCGGCGGAATGCAGCTAACAGTTATGTATATGAAATGGCCCACATGCTTTAGGCGCACACAAAGAAATTCAATACCATTTGCTTCAGAGAACTCTATCTCCTCAGCTGAGAGTTTTGCATAAACTGCCATCAATACACCACCACCTACCCTATTTAGGCTGCGGTTTAAGCCAACTTTCCGTGAACACCAAAACTTTATACGATAGGTCGTGGCTTACAAGCAAAAGATCGACAAGCTTTGTGTTCAAGCTTTGTGAGACAAATTTCCTTTTGAGATACGATATCGCAAAAGGTGTCAAAATTTGCTTAATTGAATACAAAGTTCCATATATTAATGCATGTTAGCCCCATTTAGACACGAATAGGGTGTGTCGAAATACTTTTTAAGGGTTTTCTTGCGTGTTTGATAGCAGATTACGAAATTGCTTTCAAAAGTTAAATATATCGCACTTGTTACGTTAAAGTGTAACAACTCAAAATTTTCAAATTTTAGTTTTTTGCAAGTGTAACATTTTGAATTGTGCCTATTTACAACAAATCATATTTATCAATTCCAGTGAGAATTTTCAGTTAAACAGAGACAACTCAAAATAATACCACTATGTATATAAAAAAATTTCAGGAAAAGAGTAATAACTCAAAAATTTTTTATTTTCCTGCAAATACTAAACAGATAAAAATGAAACAACGGTTATATTATTTTTAATGATATTTTCGTGCAATTACATTGTTTTTTCTTTGTAATATATTATTAATATTTACGGAAACAGTTTTTCGTCTCTACTGAAAATGTTCAAATTTTGAGTTGTTACACTTTAACGTAACAAGTGCGATATATAAAATATCAAAATATTCATTTATTTTACAGAACAAAACTAAACACCAAATTAATGTTTGTGTTAATTATACAACAAAAATAAACAAACAAAATAATATCTTGTCCAATATCGTTTCAATTTTAATTAAAATTTAAATAGATTCCTTGCACATATTTTTCCGAACACCCACAAACAATTCGGAATTGCTGAGATAGAAGTTCTCTGGAAAAATATCGACTTTTTTAAAAAACGGGAAAAAACAGCAATAATATTTTTGCACGGCTTTATTAAATACGCTTTACTAAATAACATAGCGTCTTTACTTTTGTGAAGTTTTGTGTAGTTAATATAACTTTTTGCTTACGAAACACCAAAATTATAAAATTAGTTTAACATAAAATACCTTTCGCAAAGCACTTAAAATCTACCCTAATACAATTAGAAATGTAAAGTTATATCTGGTGGCAGCCCCACTGCTCGGCTCACATTCAGTACTGAACGTATCCTTTTCTCTACAAACAAATAGTGATAAAAGAAAAGAGAAAAACTCGGCCATGTTTGATTGAACCATCGACAGAGACGGTCTCGAAAAAATTGGCTTAGCAAAAAATTAAGATTTAGCAACCTAAGTTTTATTGTTTTCAACGTCAGGTGTGGAAAAACCTGCGCTATACAATAATTTTTATCGTTTAAACAACAATGAATACACGCTCGAAGAAATCCGCGAAAATGCCTGACACGGCAAGTAACACGTCGGATTCATATGATTCTGCCGGCGAGGATGCCAAACACGTGGGAACTTCTGATCACGAGGATTTTCATGGCTTTGGTGGCAATTTGCCAAAACTACCACTAGGCATGACATTTATCGCAAACTCGGTGATAGGAGGTGGGACAGCAAGAATGAGACTCTGCACTTTTATATCCTTACCATGCAGTCGCTGGCAAAAAGAGGCAAGGTTGAAGAAAGAGAGACTATCGACTTCATTCTCGATGGTGTCAAAAATCAGCTGACAAATACTCATCTGCTTGAATATACTTTAAATTTAAAATTTAAGAAAAATCAGTTAAGATGTTTTATATTTAAAAATTTTTTTTTTTTTGGTGTAAATGGGTAGAAAAAATATGTCAAATACAAATTATACATTGAAAGTTGAAAAGTGCACTGGTAATGTGATTAGTTAGGTGAACAAAATTATAAAAAGACTAAATAAAAAAATAAATAAAGAAAAAAATGTACCTCCCTCATGTGCATAAATTTGTACTACCATTTTCGCAAGCTGTTGTTGTTTAGTGATTAAGCAAAATATTATTCTTTATGCAGATGAAGAGTAATAGGTATGCTGTTTATTTTTATTTTCTTTTTGTTCGCCTTTCGTCGAATCAGTGGGTGCTTAAAGATCGCTCGATTTCATTCATTTGCTTACCTGCATTATTTAGCATATTATTTGTAACTGATGTTATTGCTCTCCATATAAATATATACATATGTATATATGTAAATCTTCGTATACCTTTGTCTTTGACTCCCATACCGTGATGCATATTTTAGTATTTTAATTAGCTTATAATTTGTTCGTTATAAAGCACCCTGTACCTCTTATTTTTTTTTTTTGGCATTATTAGCTATAATTCCACATCTTATTTTTAAAAATCGAACCAAAAATTTAGACCTTAGGGCATTCACAAAAAGTATTATAAATATTGGTCAGCTAAAATTATACCAAAAAAAGGGCATTTAGTCACTTTTTCAAAATTGAAAATTTTCAAATATTGGAAAAACTTGGAAGAGATTTCATTCATTTCTGTTAGTAGAAGGTCCAAACTATCATAAACAAAAAAAAATTTCACGGTATTTCATGATGCTTTTTTTTATCTTCAAAGTTTACCAATTTTCGGATTTTGGTATGTTTGATCATTATTTATTTATTAATAAAAAAAAATATTTGTATAAACGTTTTTTTCATGAACCATACATTTTTTGGTTTCTCGCATATATCTTTATTAAAGTACAAAAGCTCATGATAAAAATATTTGAAAGTAGTTTCACTCAAAATTTTTTGACACTAACCGTTTTCGCCAAGAGGGCGTGATGTTGCCACAGTTAAATTATTAGTTGTTATTAAATTTGGCAATTTTGCAAAATTTTATTGGGTATTTTTTTTTGTATATAAAAAGGTGTAGTTATTAACAAAATGAAATATATAACATATGTATTTTAACTGCAAAATTTTCTTAGGTAAAGTACGGAACACGATTTCTGTCAGATGGCTAATCAAACGGAGAAGAAGAAGTGGAACTACCTTCAAATATTTCTGCCATGCAAAAGCTGATCTTGCTACGAACAAAAATGTATTTTTTACAAATTTTTAACTGCGACCACTTTTATGTGCGAAGCGCCGAAATTAAAGGGTATGTAGAAAATAGGTGTACTTTGAGAGGGTGTGTGAGGCTGAAAGTTGTTTTTATCACAAAATAACTCATAAACTTCTCTTAGTTGGAGTTTTAGCTGTAACTTGACATCAAAACATCAAAGTTTCAAGACAGTCAATTTTTGTCCACCTTCGCGGCACTGTGCGTCCCTATGAGTACCTCCCTTGGACCTGTGGTAAAAATTTGGTTTTATAAAATGAAAAATTTGCATATGATGGGCAAAAGTGCAGCTAAGCAGTTGAAAGTTGACAAATCCTATAGCAATGGCATATGGGAGAAAAATATCAAATATTTGATCAATCAGACCACGCCCACCGTGACTGCCAGTAGCGTGTCCCTTCCAGGTTATATTATTTATTTATTTATTTATTACAAATTAAAACGTGTTACCAAAATAAACATAAAATCATACGAATTAGACTATTAAACATAGTAGTGCAAGCAAGTTTCAGTGTAATATACGTATATTTAACAATATTAGCTCAGTAGGGAGCAGATGCGTAGTGCCCAGAAGGGGGGGGAATAAGCTCTGATATGTCAGGAAGTTTTATCTGCGTGTGTTTATAAAAAGTGGTTGAGTGGTAGGCAGGTGTATAAGTTTTAGACGGCTAGAGTAGGGAGGAAGATTCCTACCATGATCCCAAGGCAATTCCCTCAATGCAAACAGCAAGAATTGTTTTTGAACAGATTCTAGTTTATCACGATGAACCTGGTAGCGTGGATTCCACACAACTGAAGGGTATTCCAAAATGGGTCTTACTAATGATGTAAACAGGGTTTTGGTAACGAAGGGGTCATGGAATTCTTTGGACCAACGTTTAATAAATGCCAAGATCCCTTTAGCCCTATTTACGCACCTTTCGATATGAAGCTTGAAATCTAGTTTGGGGTCCATTGTGACGCCTAAGTCAATAGAGCTAGTAACGTGCTCAATTATATATTGGTCAATAGTGTAATTATGTGATTTCCTAAAAAAGCATAAATATTTGCATTTTTTCAGTGACATGGAGTTTACAGAGCACCATCTGACCAGGTTATTTAGGTCAGACTGAAGACATGATCTGTCCTCGGGTGCATGAACAGACATTAGAAGCTTAACGCCATCTGCGAACATTAACGGTTTGGAATAGTTCAAAACGCTAGGAAGATCATTGATGTACAGCAAAAATAAAATTGGCCCTAGGTGGCTTCCTTGTGGTACACCGGATGGAACGTCAAAGAATTGTAAATGTTGATTCCTGAAAACAACCTTCTGCTTCCTACCCCTTAAGTAAGAGGATATCCAAATGAAAAAAGCATGAGGGAACCCCATGATGTCCAGTTTTAGCATTAGAATGGAGTGGGAAACTTTATCAAACGCCTTACTGAAATCTGTGTAGATGACATAAGTTTGTAAGTTATTTCTTAAGTTTTTGGAGACACGGGTGGTAAATTCCAGCAGGTTCGACACGGTTGATTTAACACTACAAAATCCATGTTGAGATGGGTGAATATACGATGAAGCTGAATAAGATAATTGTTTAGTGAGAATGGATACAAAGAGTTTAGGTATATCGCTAAGTTTCGCAATTCCTCTATAATTTAAGACACTAGATCTAATACCACTTTTGTGTAACGGAATAATAAATGAAACCTTCCAACTTGAAGGAAATATCCCCTGCTTTAAAGAGGCATTAAATATATCTGATAAAGGTTGGCATAGGAATTCAGCACAACTTTTCAGGACTGTGGTAGGGATCCCATCTGGACCAGTGGAGTATGAATTGCAAGACTTTGCAATTGCACTAGAACGTCGTTAGAGGATATAGATGATGTACGTATAAAGTCCAGCATCGGCAGTCTAAAGGGATAACTGGTTGGTACCGGAGATGAATCGTAACCTATAGAATAGTTAGATTTGAAGAAGTCCGAAAACATATAAGCTATGGTTGCGTCATCACTAGAAGTTGTGTCATTGTATTTTAATACAGATGGAAATACATTTGTCCTTCGTTTGGAGTTAACAAAGTAGAAAAACGATTTTGGGTTAGACGCAATTTGATTTTTTATCTTGGTCAGATAGTTTTTATAACACTTTAAGTTAAGGGTGTTATATTTATGCCGCGCTATGGAATATAGGCGATAGTCGGTTGATAGGCCAGACTTTTTAAATCGTTTGAAAAGGCGAGTTTTCTGATTTTTTAGATGTTTAAGTTCTCTAGTGGACCAAAGACAGTTATTAGAGCCACAGTAGTGCGTAGATTGTGGAATGCAACTACGGAAAATGCAATGTAACTCATTATTGAAATGCAAAACACTTTCTTCAACATTCCCATTATACCGGGGCCATGCTATGCACGCTAGCTTTACCCTGAGCTGTTCATAGTCACATTTCATGAATAAAAATTTAGTGTTAGAGGTTAGCGTTGAAGCGTTGAAGAGCAACACGAGTCAGCGGTTAGCTCAAGTGCTGGATGATATGCATCTTCCGGCAGTATCAACGGATCGCACCTATGTAAAGAGTACTTGGATATATCATCGGTGTACACTAAGTCCAAGTATTCCATGTTACACTGGGCAAATTAAAATCGCCTAGAATAATTAGTGAGTCAAGGGGCATGGCCATTGAACAAACTGATATTAAGACTGAAGCGTGTTTAGAATATATCTGAATGTCCGATTGCGGCGGAATGCAGCTAACAGTTATGTATATGAAATGGCCCACATGCTTTAGGCGCACACAAAGAAATTCAATACCATTTGCTTCAGAGAACTCTATCTCCTCAGCTGAGAGTTTTGCATAAACTGCCATCAATACACCACCACCTACCCTATTTAGGCTGCGGTTTAAGCCAACTTTCCGTGAACACCAAAACTTTATACGATAGGTCGTGGCTTACAAGCAAAAGATCGACAAGCTTTGTGTTCAAGCTTTGTGAGACAAATTTCCTTTTGAGATACGATATCGCAAAAGGTGTCAAAATTTGCTTAATTGAATACAAAGTTCCATATATTAATGCATGTTAACCCCAATTAGACACGAATAGGGTGTGTCGAAATACTTTTTAAGGGTTTTCTTGCGTGTTTGATAGTAGATTACGAAATTGCTTTCAAAAGTTAAATATATCGCACTTGTTACGTTAAAGTGTAACAACTCAAAATTTTCAAATTTTAGTTTTTTGCAAGTGTAACATTTTGAATTGTGCCTATTTACAACAAATCATATTTATCAATTCCAGTGAGAATTTTCAGTTAAACAGAGACAACTCAAAATAATACCACTATGTATATAAAAAAATTTCAGGAAAAGAGTAATAACTCAAAAATTTTTTATTTTCCTGCAAATACTAAACAGATAAAAATGAAACAACGGTTATATTATTTTTAATGATATTTTCGTGCAATTACATTGTTTTTTCTTTGTAATATATTATTAATATTTACGGAAACAGTTTTTCGTCTCTACTGAAAATGTTCAAATTTTGAGTTGTTACACTTTAACGTAACAAGTGCGATATATAAAATATCAAAATATTCATTTATTTTACAGAACAAAACTAAACACCAAATTAATGTTTGTGTTAATTATACAACAAAAATAAACAAACAAAATAATATCTTGTCCAATATCGTTTCAATTTTAATTAAAATTTAAATAGATTCCTTGCACATATTTTTCCGAACACCCACAAACAATTCGGAATTGCTGAGATAGAAGTTCTCTGGAAAAATATCGACTTTTTTAAAAAACGGGAAAAAACAGCAATAATATTTTTGCACGGCTTTATTAAATACGCTTTACTAAATAACATAGCGTCTTTACTTTTGTGAAGTTTTGTGTAGTTAATATAACTTTTTGCTTACGAAACACCAAAATTATAAAATTAGTTTAACATAAAATACCTTTCGCAAAGCACTTAAAATCTACCCTAATACAATTAGAAATGTAAAGTTATATCTGGTGGCAGCCCCACTGCTCGGCTCACATTCAGTACTGAACGTACCCTTTTCTCTACAAAGAAATAGTGAGAAAAGAAAAGAGAAAAACTCGGCCATGTTTGATTGAACCATCGACAGAGACGGTCTCGAAAAAATTGGCTTAGCAAAAAATAAAGATTTAGCAACCTAAGTTTTATTGTTTTCAACGTCAGGTGTGGAAAAACCTGCGCTATACAATAATTTTTATCGTTTAAACAACAATGAATACACGCTCGAAGAAATCCGCGAAAATGCCTGACACGGCAAGTAACACGTCGGATTCATATGATTCTGCCGGCGAGGATGCCAAACACGTGGGAACTTCTGATCACGAGGATTTTCATGGCTTTGGTGGCAATTTGCCAAAACTACCACTAGGCATGACATTTATCGCAAACTCGGTGATAGGACGTGGGACAGCAAGAATGAGACTCTGCACTTTTATATCCTAACCATGCAGTCGCTGGCAAAAAGAGGCAAGGTTGAAGAAAGAGAGACTATCGACTTCATTCTCGATGGTGTCAAAAATCAGCTGACAAATACTCATCTGCTTGAAGATCAGGTAAGCCGGCACCAGGACAAGTATCTTCTGCCGACTGGCATTAATAAACGAAACAACGCTAATGTCATGGCTAAGCCTGTTGCCGCAGCGCTGCTGGGTCGAAAACATTAGCCGTCAGGGAAATGCAGCAGTGTTACAACTGCTCACAACGTGGTCACATCAAACCAAACTGCCGACACCCCTTACGCCCTAATGGTTCTTGCTTCCGCTGCTGGCGGATGGGGCACGACCACCGCTCTTGTACCAATCCGAAGAAGGTTCTAAAACCACTGCCGAATGCCGTAAATGCAAACCAATGCGAAGATATGATGGAAGACAACAATCTAGACTTACTAAGTATTGCTTTTAATATTGACTCGGTAGGAAGTGCAGTCTTTACAAATATGGTTTCCGGTAGTCCGGCTAGTTTCGTGAGACAATCCTGGGTCCCACATAAGCATCCTAAAATTGGCAAACCCACGAAAAATTAAGTTGGAATTGGAGGGAGAAGGATAAATATACCAGGTGTATTAGAATGCTTTGTAAACTTTAAAAATAGAATCAATAAAATTAAATTGAGTATACTGAATGATGAAGAGATGGGAGCACCATTGATATTGGGGCGTGATTCTTTAAAGCGGAACAGAATTTTCCTTGCGAAATTACAATGTTTGTACTCCATAGACGAGTTAAAAGGTTAAAAGGGATGAACGGGAGTTCACAACAATGCACTTTCCTGCCGAGTAAATTAATTGATGTTATCGATGGGTTTGGTTTGTCGAGAGGTTATGGGGAGCATTTAATAAGTTGTGTTTGCAATGACGGTCCGGATCTTGAAATATCCGAGATATCTGAAGGTACCAAATCGGTCAAGACTGCAGTGAATGAAAGTTATAATAGTAAAGTAATTATAGACCGCAATTGTATTAATGACTACGAAAGAAGAGCTGCCGAGAATTTCGAAAATATTAGATGTGTCGAGTTGTTAAAGCCAGTTAGCAATGAGGTTAATAAGAATAATGTGGTACTCAATGTGGGCAACTCACGGGAATCAACTGCCAGCACTGTCAATGGTGACGCAAATAAGAATTATTTTAAACTCGTTCGGGGGGTGTCGATACTGGTAGGGTGGCTCCACTAGATTTAGGGGTGCCGGATATTTTTAACATCGACGTTTATAGTGAAAATGATAATTTAGATATTGGTCCCGAGTTAGAGGCACGCGGCCGAGAGGAATTAAGATCAGTAATATCAGACTCATATATTAACTCCCAATTAGGTATACAGCCGTACGAGTACGAAATGAATATTTATCTTACTTCGGATGTGTCTCTCCATTGTTCCCCTCGGCGACTTTCTTTCGCTGAGCGTACAACTGTCCAGGACATCGTTAATGACCTAGAGTCGCGGGGCATTATGCTCCCTAGTAATTCACCGTGCGCTTCTGCGATATCTTAGTCAAAAAAAAAGAACGGGGAAGCTCGCCTTTGTATAGATTACTGAGGCTTAAATAAAATCACCGTCCGTGACAACTATCCGTTACCACTCATAGACGATTGTGTAGAGTACCTGGAGGGTAAAACTGTATTTTCGGTGTTGGACCTTAAGAATGGGTTCCATCAGGAAAACGTATCGCCGGACTCGGTCAAGTACACATCCTTTGTTACCCCTGGTGGCCAATACGAGTTCATCAAAATGCCTTTTGTGTTCCAAAGGTTTATTAATAACATTTTCAGAGATTTCATCAAGTCTAGAGAGATCATGATATACATATATGGATGACATTATCGTAGCGACTACTGACCTCGAAGAACACAAAAGCCTCCTAAAGAGGTGCCTCGGGCTCTTTTCCTACTTCCGACGTTTCGTACCCTCGTTTTCGAATATCGCTAGACCATTGCTTAAGCTTTTAAAAAAGGACTCCCCTTTTTCACTTGATGATGATTGTCTAGATTCATTTAAGAAACTTAGGGAAGCGCTGTCTAAAGCCCTAGTTCAATCACTGAGAGTAACCGCCGCGGAGTTTGGGGCAGGTCTACTCCAGCGACAAGCAAAAGATGCACCCAGTGGCATACTTCTCCAAAACGACGTCAGCCGCCCAAGCAAAATACCACAGTTTTGAGTTGGAGACACTGGCAATCATATATGCTCTACGACGATTCCGCCCGTATCTTGAAGGAATCCCTTTCCATATCGTGACGGACTGTCACTCCTTAACCTTAACTCCGAAAAGAGACATATCAATTCCAGAATAGCCAGATGGGCTTTGGAACTGAGCAATTACAACTATAAAATCGTGCATCGCCGGCGTACCTCAGTGAAGCACGTTGATGCCTTAAGCCGTTGCAACATGGCAATAGAGTTCGATTCTGTTGATGTCGACTTTTATATACGTGTGGCTCAGGAACGGGACGAGAATATCAGGAATATTCGTGAGAAACTGTCGGTAGGGGAAGTAAAGAACTTTTACTTGCGAGATGGTCTAGTATGCAGGGTAACGGGAGATGGCACTAGACTTCTATGTATTCCGGGCGAGTTGGAAGATAATATTATAAGGATTGCCCATGAAAAGGTTGGCCACCAATCGGTGGACAAGACATGTGAAAAAATTAAGAGACTTTACTGGATCACCAACCTGCGACAGAAAGTTACTCGGTTTATGGGAAATTTCCTCAAATGCGTTATGTACGCCACCCTGCCGACGTCAAGGGAAAGGACTTTATATAATATCCCCAAAGAGCCACTGCCGTTCGACACCCTCCATATCGACCACTTTGGTCCTCTACCTGCTCTACGTTCTAAGAGGAAATATGTTTTAGTAGTGGTAGATGCTTTCACGAAGTTTGTAAAGCTATACCCGACGAGCTCTACCAGTACTCGGGAGGTTACCTGCGCCCTAGATAAGTGTTTTAGTTATGAAACGAGACTGCGCCGAATGAACCCGACGCTGCGTTGCTTTGCCAGCGATCAAAAATTCAACGCCATAACAGAGCCCCAATAGCAACTTATCCCACGACGGAAAAGCGCTTCGAGCACATCAACGTCGGCATCGTTGGGCCTTTGCCACCCAACAAAGGATACCGATACTGCTTGACCTGCATCGATAGATTCACCAGGTGGGTCGAGGTATATCCCATCGAGACAATTACCGCCGAAGCCGTTGCCGTAATTGGATACCTAGGTTCGGCGTCCCAGCGGAGATCACTACGGATCAAGGTCGCCAGTTCGAATCCACTCTTTTTCGCGACCTGAATAAACTGCTCGGCATCCAACATCTAAGAACAACAGCCTACCACCCAGCTTCAAACGGAATAATCGAAAGATTTCACCGCACTTTGAAAACGTCCATGAAATGCTTGCAAACGGAGCAGTGGGTTGAGACATTACCGGTGGTACTCCTCGGCTATCGGGCCGTTTTCAAAGAAGACATTAAGGCCACGCCAGCGGAAATGATATATGGCTGTACAATTCGACTTCCAGGAGAATTTTACGAATCTACAACCAACAACGACGCAAATTGAGACCAACGACAACTTCAAATCACGCTAAGCCAGCACATTTTATAGAGAAGCAACTAGCAACTTCAACCGCAGTCTTTGTTCGAAATGATGCAGTAAGCCGACCATTACAGCCACCTTATAATGGTCCATATCAGGTTTTCAAGCGGAATGAGAAATTTTACCAAATAGATATAAATGGCAAAAATACCAACATAAGCATCGATAGATTGAAAGCTGCTTACACAATCAACGACGCCAGCGATCCCAGCAGCAGCGTCGAAAGAGCCAACTCCACATCCGGGATACGTAACCCGATCTGGCCGAAGGGTTAAGCTCCCTACTTTTTACCAGGGGGAGTGATGTGGCAACCCTATATATCGCAAAAACATTTCTTGTAAGCAGCAAAGAGCTCGCGGTCGTACGTGCTGTAACGCTGCTGAGCGGTGCTCTACTTTTCGGAATAAAAGCTTAACGGTTGCCATTTATCGCCGTCGAGCTGCTGCAGCACGGCGCTGATAGCCTTACTGGATGCGTCGACTGCCACGGACAGTTGCGCGCCTGGTTTCGGAAAAGCGAGGAGGGTTGCTGTGCAAAGTTCGTCCTTGCAGCGCTGGAAAGCCTCTCTGGAATCTTGTTTCCACTCTATTTTTGACGTGTCCCCCTTGTTGTTTCCTTTTATGAGCGCACATAACGTACTTTGATACATGGCGGATTTGGGCAAGAATCTGCGAAAAAAATTGATCATGCCCAGAAAGCATAGTAAGTCGCATGCTCTTTCAGGTTATTTGTAGTCTCTAATAGCTTGTACTCGATGATCGGGTGGTGTAATGTCGTCTTTCGAGACCTTGTATCTCAAAAATATGACTTCGGATTTGTCGAGTTTGCACTTAGATGAATTGACGAGGATGACGTGCTGCCTTAGCTTTCCAAAAACGCTGCGTAGGTGCAGTTGGTGCTCAGCTGTATTTTTTGATGAGATGAGGAAATCGTCCAGGTAAGGCCAAGCGAACTTAAATTCGAGCAAGATTTGGTCCATGAACCTTTGAAAAGTTTGGCCGGCATTACGTAAACCAAAACACATGTATACAAATTCGTACATACCAAACGGGGTGGTTATCGCTGTTTTAGGTATGTCTTCTTTTTCAACTGGGATCTGGTGATATGCTCGCCTCAGGTCGATAGTTGAGAAAATTGTACATCCGTGAAGAGAGTGGGTGAAGTCATGCAGGTGCGGCAACGGATATCGATCCGGCTCAGTAATAGCGTTCAGTCGTCTGACATCTCCACATGGTCGCCATTCACCATTTTTCTTTTTAACCATGTGGAGGGGGCTCGCCCATTGACTCCTTTTCACTTTTGGCCGCTTTTAACAAGTCGGGTGCTAAACGACGAAGTTTTGCGAAAACTGGTGGACCTTTTGTGACGATGCAATGGGTAACCTGGTGTGAAATATTTACCGGCGTCATTTCCAACGAAACCAAGACATCCTTAAAGTCGTTTAAAATTTCCTGGAAGGGCATGTCAGAATTTATTGTGGAAATGTTGAGGATCTCGTCCGGAGCATCGACAACTGCGAACTTTTTTGAGATACTCGTGACGCCGTCGAACAAAATGCCGTGCCGAAGATTTACAGATAAATTGAAATGGATGAGCAGGTCTGCACCTATTATCGGCTGAGTAACTTCACCAATAATAAAAGCCCATTTTAATGGTCGACGTAGCCCAACGTTTAAGTTTTTCGCCGTATGTCTTGATTTTTGTTTTGTTTGCTGCGTACAGATAAAAATGGGTTTCGCATTTTTGATGTTGAAAAATTGCTGCTGGGACCACGCTAACATCGGCCCCAGTGTCCACTAAAAATTTTAGGTTATTTATCGAATCTCTGATGAGCAAACGGCGGCTGGTCGGACTGTGCCTGTCACTTACCGCCATTAATGACAGGGCGTTTAGTTTAACGATTTGGTACACGGTGGTCGGCATTTTTTTGCATTGTTGCCGAACTTTAAATGGTACCAGCATTCCTGAGCAGTCTCGGGCGCGCGCGGTCTTGAACATGATGAGCTCCTATTGCGATAGCGTGATCGTGCAGGTATGCGTGACTTCAGTGCTTATATATCCTTTGCGAGTTCATCAATTTTATGCAATAAGGAGTGGTTGGTTGTTTCAGGTGTTTCGCTTGAGACAGCGTTTACATGTGGGCCCTCCCTAGCCTCTGTGATTTTGTCTGCGAGGCTCGCGACTTTATCTAACGTTTCAGAGCGTATGGAAATTATTGCCCGTACGTCGGCTGGGAGTCGACTGAGGCACACCGATTTTAGCATAGCGTCGTTCATTGCGTTACCAGCTAGATTTCGCATCTCCCTTAATAATTGTGATGGACGCATGTCTCCGAGTTCCAGCTCTTGCAACAATTTTTTTATTCGCCTTTGCTCCGATTTTCCAAATCCTTCTATAATGCGCGCTTTTAGGTTTTCGTACATATCAGTTGACGGTGGGTTTAAAATGATGTCGCTTATTTGTGCCAGTACGTTGCTTTCAATGTCAGCAATGACGGTGTGGTATTTTGTCACGTCATTTTTGATTCGAGCGGCTATGAAGCGCGATTCCACTTGGGCGATCCCCAGATTTGGGTTGGCGTGCCAAAAGGGAGGTAGCTTTACGGATAAATTAGCAATCTCTCCACTGTTGTCATTTACGTTGTTTTGTTGCCCCGCTTGTGCGGCTGGCTGTCCAACAATCGAATCTGGCGAATCTTCATCTGCCATGTTCCTGAAGGAGCTGCTCCTTTGTCGGGGTCACCAATTATATAGCGTGGTTATTATGTAAGTATATAAAACTATATGAACTTTATTGTTTGACTTGTCTCTAAGACTAAATGTACAAAAGTGATCTGAATTTTATACGCCTCGCAGACGTAAGTTAGGCAGGCAGGGTTAATAACGGAGGTAGAAAGACAAAAACAGTAACACTCCGAATTCTTGTACGGCATTGCCAGCAGCTAGTCATCGGCAAATGAATCATCAAAATGTTTTTGCGATATATAGGGTTGCCACAGTTATTACAGCCGACCGAGGCGAATCATCTCAGATCGCGGTACTTGTTTTACGTCGTTAGAGTTCGCCGAATTTTTGCTCAAACGTAATATAGCCCATGTAGAAGTGTCAGTTGCGTCACCACAGGCTAATGGGCAGGTTGAGAGAGTTAACAGTGTAATCAAAAGTATGTTAGGGAAACTCACAGATCCCATCGACCACTCTGATTGGTCGAGCCGACTTTTAATAGCGGAGCACGCGAGAAACAACCCCAATCATAACTCAATAAATAATTCCCCCAGCATGCTCTTATTCGGGGTGCAGCAAAGGGGAGAGTCTATAGACGAATTTTCCGAATATTTTTCAGCAAAGCTAAGCTCGGGTGGGGAACGGAATTTGGGCGAGATTAGATCTCAAGCCAGTAAATCCATCCAAAACTTACAGAAATACCAAAAAAACTACTTTTCGAAACACAGTAAAGAACCCAAAAGGTATGAAGTTGGCGATTTCGTTGTCATTAGGAGCGTAGACACTACAGTGGGGACGAACACGTAGTCTTCAAATTCTCGGTAACGATCGATACGTAGTGCGGGACATAGAAAATTGTCAGATTGCGCAACTCCCTTACGATGGAGTAGTAGAAGCAAACAGAATGCGAAAATTCCCATCACACGAAGAGATCAAGCCCTCCGATCATCAGTGAAGCAATACTGTTTAAGTTAAGTTATGTATACAATAGTGTTAATCCAGGATAAAGAAATATGTATAGAAATGAATTTAAAACCATTGTAACTCTGATCGGGGTCGATCAAAAGGTCAGATTGACCGAGTTGTAAAGTTATCTCTGGTGGCAGCCCCACTGCTCCGCTCACACTCAGTGTTGAACATACCCTTTTCTCTACAAACGAATAGTGAGAAAAGAAAAGAGAAAAACTCGGCCATAAAATGTTCATTCAAGATTTCCCATGTATAATAAGGCGGAGTGAATTTTTTTTTACTGATATTAATAAGCTTAGGTGCGCAAAAGTTGGTGGTTCATAACACCAGTTTACGGTTAAAATTATTTTAAAATATATTGATATCTTCAGGTGCCACAAGGCCTCTGTATTTGAAAAAAAAAAAACTGAAAAAAAATATTGATTTTTATTTTAAACTAGCTGACCCGGCAAACTTCGTTCTGCCCAAAATAGATTTTTTTATCAATTTTATTTCAAACATTTTTATTACAACGGTATTATAACGATTTTTCAATTTCAAAGATATGTACATATATAATTTTACAGTGTTCAGTTTAAGGCTGCACGATACACAACATTTTTAGTTTTCTGTCCCGGAGCGTAAATAAATAGCGAGGACGGCTTTCCAACACGGGAACACGACACATAGAGCTGACCATGTGAAAAGCATGGCATTTCTAGGTTTATGCCGCATACTTCCAACGACTGCCCTTGTGACTTGTTAATTGTCATCGCAAATGCAAGTTTCACTGGGAACTGCATACGTTTGAATTGGAAGGGCAAATCTGTTGAAGTTAAGGGAATCCGGGGAAGTAAGCATTCCTCTCCCTTGAACTTGCCTTTCAAAATGCGTGCCACTATTAAATGGTCCATTAGCTTCGTAACAATCAGTCGTGTGCCATTGCACAGCTTAGAAGAATGAAGATTGCGTAGCATAATAATAACAGACCCAACTTTGAGACGCAAATGATGAGGAGGCATTCCAGGCAAGTCCAAAGAGTTTAAGAACTCCACGGGGTAATTTACTACTTCGTCTTCATTTTCAACGCGATCTATAGATTTATAAGAACGCAGATTGATTTTGGAATCACGGGTAGTGTTTGCCTGAAGTCACCCGCCAGCAATATCATCACTCCTCCAAAGCAACGATCATCATTGCGCAAATCTCTTAATGTTCGGTCGAGTGCTTCTAATGATCGTTTGTGGGCCATTGTGCACTCATCCCATATGATCAATTTACAGTTTTTTAAAACTTGTGCCATTGCTGATTGCTTTGAAATATTGCAAACAGGACTTTCGTGTATTTGCAAGTTTAATGGAAGCTTTAATGCTGATTGCGCCGTTCTTCCACCTTCCAACAGTGTTGCCGCAATCCCGGTAGATGCAAGGGCTAATGCAATACCACTTTGGCCACGTATTGCTGCTAGTATTAAAGACAATAGGAACGTTTTACCAGTCCCGCCGGGTGCATCGAGAAAAAATATGCATTTATTAGTTGATTGTACGCACTGCTTTGTTGTTCATTCAACAGTGGAAAATTTGTTTGTACTTGTTCTTGCAATTGAGTTATATCGTAAGCACGCTCGCGTTCTAATTCGCGATTCAGTACATCCCTTTCTTGACGACTTGGCGCTGGCATATGAACTTCAATCAAAAGTTTTCCACTTATGAATAAACATAAATCTTCAATAAGGACTAATGCTTCATTGTAGATGTCAGCGTTCATTTGTAACTCGAAATTTCCTGTCGCGAGTTGCAAGCGGTGCAAAATATCTTCTGCCATGTCATCTTTGTACGTATCCCATAATATACGCGGGTTTGAAGGCCGACATGTCGAAATTATTATAGCGAAAAGTGCACGAACTGCAGTGGCTGGTGAGGAAGCTATCTGCTAGCGTTTGACTCCAGTGACTGTCGTGTTCAAGCAATTGCAATTGTTGACATGCTTCTCGAAATGTTGCACAAATGGTACCATCTACAGTCCTCAAAGATTGAAATGACGTTGGACCGCGTACATTGACCAGAAGCAAACGTAGGTAAAAGCAATCATCGTTCTTTGGATGAATACTGTATATTCTTCCCAATGCATCCGTTGAAAAAACACCTGGATAACCATCCACTGGATGGCCGTACTTCCTGCGTAACCATTTTTTCGATGATGCAGTCCATGTATAATACCGAGGCATCTCAGAGTAGAGCAATGTTCTCGCGAAGGGGTCACTGGCGCAAGTTGCAAAGAAACTTGTTAAAGTGGTTGCTGGTGGTCTTTTCGCTCGCTGTACTAGTTCTCTGCGTTGAAATAAACTCGTTGGCCATTCTCCAAATGAACTGCCAGATGCACAACAGTCGGATGGCGTTCATGTATTGCAAATGAAAATATTCTCCAGATTGCTTCATTGCAATTGACATATCTGCCCATTTGAAACTTGCTTATTTCATCTCATTCCACGCCAATAACCGCCATATCGCTTCCTTTGGTGACGTATTTGCAAACATACTTAATTGATTTTACTGAACTGCAATACTCAACATTTATGTATATGTGTTTTGAATGCCTTAGATAAAATAGGCGAATATGGAACGATCCATGAGTTATCAACCAAGAAACTCTTTCCTTTCAATTGAGTGATGCATGTTCTGCCATTGTCAGCGGGTGAGCGACGCCGATAGAGGGTGTCCAGCGTTTTTTGCATTTATTGTCCGACATACAAACCGAAGAAGGATCGTGTTGTCCGCATGGCCCATGAACCATATTGGCCATCATCACTTTGTGCAACTCTGGATCTATATCAACATCAGGGATTTCAGCGGAAATTATGTCATCAATTTGGTCAGGTGTAATTTTCTCTACCATCCAAAGCAGAATGTGTGCGTGGGGTAAACCTCTCTTCTGCCACTCCACTGAGTACATCCAACATCGAAAAGTACCATATACACGTTGTTTCGTTATGAAATCCATCAAGCATCTGAGTCATTGCGTCCTGGGAGTACTCATGCATATGTCTAGGACTGCCAATGTACATATGTCGATGGCAAAATAGTGAGTCGACCAATATCTGTGATATCTGCATCACTATTCAACGCATCGCGTAAATGAACATACTCTTCTGATCGCAATTTCGACTGATTGTATCTAATGAAATTGAGTCGTTCTGTCTCAACTTTAACATAGATATCAACTGCATACTGTTGGAATAGTCGTCCATATCTCAGTAAATGGTTATCACAGCTTTGTCGAATCATCATTCGATAGGCGTAGAAGTTCTTAGAACTGACCTTTTTATTTGTCTCGACACCTAAAAGTTTAAATTACATACATATATGAAGTAGCAAACAAACATTTTTGTACTAACCATTGATCGGATTTATCATTTTATAGCCTAAGTGATACACTCAAAAAAAAATCTACAGTAAACGGCCGTCAAATTGATAGTAAACCCTGTCATTTTTCGTCCAACAGTGGGTAATGTAAATTTTGAAAGTGAGCCCCTATCATTCTTCGAATATACTATCATATTGACATGAATTACTGTAAATTTTAAAGTGGACTCATATCATTATGCAAAAATCACATGAGGGGTATTCGGAATCACGATGCAAGGGCATTGCATCGTTGCATAGCAAATTATTATTGCAAAATAATGTCAAGCCAACAACAAAATACATGCGGATGCAAATGTCAAGCAATTTGCAGAATGCAACACCAAAAATCTATTGCATAGCATATTTTGTTGCATTGCATTTCTAGAAACAGCTGTTGAATTATGACTGCTGTCACACGTTCAATATGTATCGCGATCCGTATTGATGGGTCGGCTTGAATTTAGAATAGCTCCATCTCCCAAATTAAAAAAAAGTGACTGGGATCGATAGATATTATTAAGGTAAGTACAAATATATATTTTTTTTGGCGGAAACAACAACAACAAGAATTATTAAGGGTCAAAATTCATTTAAAACGTTTTTTAAAATCAAGATTTTACAAAAACTAATGAAACGGTTTTCAAAAATTTAGGTAGGTAAATGAATTACCTTTCATTTCATGTAGCCCTGCTTGGGTGCAAAACCGCGCATATGCAAAATTTAAAGCACTTTTTATATCAAAGTTTCTCATTACATTTTTGAAGCACGGGCGAAGGTCTCCAACGCGAAAAGATTTTCCGTACAGAGGTACTGCAGTACACATTTGCATCGCGGAGCCGGTGTTGGATCGGATAAGGGTTATCTTTTTTGAAGCGTGGCCGAAGGCCACCAATGCGAAAACGTGCTTTGCACATGAAGATGTCGCTGAAGTATTGTGAATTGATTACTTTGCCTCGTTGATATAAAAAAACTTTAAATTTTGCATATACGCGGTTTTGTACCCCAAGAAACGTTACATCAAATGAAAGGTAATTCAATTACCTATCCAATGCAGAAAAAAATAGGGAATCGGTTCGTAAGTTTATGAGAAATTTTTATTTAAAA
Source organism: Sphenella marginata (assembly GCA_951509765.1). Lineage (NCBI taxonomy): Eukaryota > Metazoa > Arthropoda > Insecta > Diptera > Tephritidae > Sphenella > Sphenella marginata. The sequence continues at coordinate 50,704,186 of OX608082.1, forward strand.
AAATGCGTTCAACGAACTTTGACCCTTAATAACTCTAGTTGTTGTTGTTAGCTAAAAAAAATATACATATTTGTTCTCATCTTAATGATATCTTATCGATCCCCATCCTTTGTTTATACTTGGGAGTTGCAGCTATTCTGCATAAAAGGCTTATTTACACGGGTCAATTTTTCTAGTCGATTTGTGTCGTTCCACCGTGTAAAGGTTGAACGTAAAATCGACACGTTTAAATCAGCCTTCAAGCCGATCCATCAATATGGATAACGATTTATATTGAACGTCTGCAGCATGCAATCGAACAGCTGATCTTTTCACACGTTTGCAATTAGAGTTGACAAAGGGCGCTCACGATTCGGTGCATTTTTATGCAATTGCATAATTTTGTCAACCCATATGCTATTTATTATGAATTCCCTTATGTTTTTACTGCCAAATTTACAGTAAATACTGTAATATTTACAGTATTACCATCAATCGCTTGAAAGTGGTTTTGATATGTTACTTTCAATGTGCACTTTCAACTTTTTTATTTCAGTGTATCCGTCTTCCCCACGGCAGAACATGAGCGGATATTGCATTGCGTCGTAAGACCGATGTGTCTCACTTATCCGTTTTAGTGCATTTTCAGTTCTACGTTTTATGACAATATCACGCGACTCGTAATTTTCGCCAACAACAACAACTGATATTTCGCTAGCTGTAGGCGCATTATATTGTCTTTCATGAGTTCCTGTTGGTCTCTTGTCTGCATGTATGATTATGCTATGATCATCTGTTGGCATACGTTCCAACGAAATCGTGAACAGTTTGATGAGGTCATTGTGTTCGTGAAACATTTGCTGCAATTGACCGATTATTTCTCTTTTCGTTGCATTAAAGATAGTACAACGTCGATTTAGTTCATCATGTGAATCTCCCAGAAAGTAAATTTGGAGATATTTGTGTTCTTGATCTGGATGCGGCAACAGCGATCCAGCGAGATGAAAAATTTGCCCATGAACCTGTATTATTGGAGGAAAGTTCTGTAGTTTCTGTCAAGTATTGCGCTTAGTAAAATTACCTCAAACGTTGGATTGTAGTTTTGTTCATTTACAATTTCACCGCCAAACGACGTCATTTGAAAACAATCGTTGTACATTTTAGTGTGCTTTAAGAAATGCCTCGAGTTGGGAGACTCACCGTAAAGCAATTGGAACAATGGCTCTGGTGGTGGAAGCAATTCCGGCAACTTAACCTTTCCCCCCGCACAACATAATCCAGGCGGTTCTTTTTGAAATTTGACTGCATTGCAATGTTGACAAACTACTGACATTTGACCGATTTGAACAGATGCGCTATATTGAATGTTTGGCTCATATCGAAAGCCTGCCTGTTCAGTGTTCACCAAAGAAACTTGTTGTTGCCGCTGTTGTCGTCGAATAATCGCATGTTGTGATTTTACTTCATCAATTTCGCGAGCAAGAACTTCCCTTCTTCTCAACCGTCGTTGTTGGCTGTGAACTTCCCTCCTTCTTAATCGTTCTGCCTGATTGTAAGTTTGGTTTACATCTTCTAATTGGTGCGCATGATTCTCTAGCAGACTATTTCGAGCTGATAGCCTCCCAATAACATTTTCTCTTTCTGTTTGACGTGCTCTGAGATTTCGTAGTCTCCTTACGCTTCGAGAATTCCGTCCAATGTTACCATGCACATTGATTCTTGGCATCTTACCAAATATCTAATTGGAAATGATCATACATTTGCATACAGCTCATATAAGGTTTTACCAACCGTTAACTTACTTTTGAAAAATCCAAAAATGAGCTAACTCAACTAAGGAAAAAGATGCAATTAACGATAAACTAATGTAAATAGATATTCGCCGACACACTAAATCACTTTTACTATTTCACTCACTTTTTTAAACGAAATATGAATGAAACCAGTCAGAAAATTATAATCCACACATTCGCTATTTTTTTTTTTTTTGTAAATGTAAACTATTTAACACTAAAATATGCAATTGGTCGATAATCTGTAACTATTCCAATGTAAATTGGTATTCGCCGACACACTAAATCACTTTTTTAAACAAAATATCAATAAAACCGCTCAGATATTGATAATCCACACATTCGCACCTGTTTATTTCGTAAATGTAAACTATTTAATACGAAAAGCTACCGCTTCAATTATTACATTAGAAATAATATTGTAAGCTGTCAAATGGAATGACTACTCCGCTCCAATTTATTTTCACTGAGTATTGGCTATTTAAAATAAGTAAGTAAGAGTACTGCAGCCGGATTCCAGTCATCGCTATCGCCTAATTGCTAAAATTCGCCAAAATGCCAAAGCAAATGAACTCTCAAAAAATTAGGAGATTTCGCTAATTTGCGATTCTGAAACGCAAGTCGCCTAGCTAAAATGTAGTACGGTTATCTTTTCGCTTGATGGCGCTGGGATAGCACCGTCATCTGTCAATTTAGTTGTGATTCCTTACATGCCATAAATCACCAAAAATAGCCCGAAATAGACAAATGCTACTAGATGTAAACCCCATACTTTGGGCGCCGAGAACACTGAAAAATTTCATTACAGACAATTTCAGAAATGTTTCTTAGCATCTCCAAGCCACGAGTGTCCTAAAAGTTATATATATAAGAGGTGAAAACGATTCTTTGATACTCCTTTCCACATTTTTGGGACGTGGTTTAGCAGTTGTTTCCTAAAGGAAACAATTACCAATTTATATTTTTCTTATAAATGGCATATATTTTATGTCAATGAGTGTTTTTTTGACATAAAAAAACTTAATTCTAACATTTTATCATATATTTTGTATTTTAGCAACAGATTTATTTGGTTGCCAAAATAAGCATGCTTTAGGAGAAAAATAGAGATTTTACGAGATGGCTGAAATTCCAGAATCGCAAACTTAGCTAAATTAGTCGCCAAAAACAGCTGATGACGTTATCTGGTTCATTCGTGTTCATCGCTTAAATGTGCCAAAAAAATGAATCAAAATGAACCAAAAATGGAGATTTTAGGAGATTGTCATTCACTGGAATCGCAAAAGTCGCCAAAAGTTGCCAAAATGTATTAAGAGATTTTTGGCGATCGAGATTAAGCTTTAGCGATGACGGGAATCCGGCTGCTGATATAGTATACCTCCATAATGGTTGCCTACTTTTAGGCTCTACTACTAACGTACATATGTTACCAGCAGGCCGATTATATAAAATTGGAGCTGTACATTAAATAAAATATAACGGTATGTTAGCAGCAGGCAAATAGTAGATAAACAATAAGAATGAAGAAAATCAAATGAAAAGGACGAAGGTGAGGTGGACATTAACGGTCAACACGCTAAAAAGCGTAGCTTGAACGAATATCGGGTTTTGATATTACCTTCCTCTATACCAATTTTCAGCTCCCTCCCATGAACTCTTTTAGAGATATTCAGCTTGAAAAATTGAGTTTGCATGGGAGGTGCCACGCCCCCTTTTCCGATAACCCCCACTTTTCTGCGTGAGAAGGGTTTTGATATTACCTACCTCTATACCAATTTTCAGCTCCCTACCATGAACTCTTTTAGAGATCTTCAGCTTGAAAAATTGAGTTTGTGTGGGAGGTACCACGCCCCCTTTTCCGATAACCCCCTCTTTTCTGCGTGAGAAGGGTTTTGATATTACCTACCTCTATACCAATTTTCAGCTCCCTACCATGAACTCTTTTAGAGATATTCAGCTTGAAAATTTGAGTTTGTATGGGAGGTGCCACGCCCCCTTTTCCGATAACCCCCACTTTTCTGCGTGAGAAGGGTTTTGATACTACCTACGTCTATACCAATTTTCATCGCCCTACAATGAACTCTTTTAGAGATAATCAGCTTTAAAAATTAAGATTGTATGGGAGGTGCCACGCCCCCTTAATATTTTTAAATTTTTTCTCCGACTGAACCTTGGCGGGGTAACAACAAAAAAACCCCCCTAAGGAAGTATTTGATTTGGTTCAGCCGTTTTCAAGTTTTAGCGTTTCATTTGAAAACCAAATCATTTTTATATATATAGATTTTTTTTTACATGGGTCAGAATTTGTGAAATCAGCACAAAAAATGGACGTCTTAATTTTTTATCATTATTTAGTAAATATGATTCTATTTCATCTCAATAATTTTTCATCATTTTTCGATTTTTATTTTTTTTATCGAAGTTCTAGTGATGTGAAAATTTCGATAACTTTTTGAACAAACCGTTGTAACTTTCAAGCCGATTGACCGATTTGGACGAAACTTTGGGATATTGTAGGGCATGAATCAGGCTTTAGATGACTAAACATAAATTTTTATTTTTCTTATTATTGCTATTATTTTTAAATATAGTTATTTAAAAAGGATTTTTTTTCTGTTCTGCCCCTTATAAAAATTGGGAACGTACTCTTAGGCTCTACACTAGCATATATTTCTGTATGTATGTATAAGGAAGAAATTATATAGGTGATTATATGAAATCAGGCACATATTTACCCTGCACTGAAACATCAAACTATGTACATACAAGTTAACACGGCGCGTCGCTGCCCACTTCAGCGGTTCACACGACTTGCCGCTACACGTGCCGCCTAATCAGCAAGTATTCATTCTCATGGCGAAACCTAACACCCCAGTTGAAGGCCATGGTTAGTAACGGCAACTAACGTATGGCCAACTCCAGACGCCTTGTCAGCGGAATCACAATCGAACTGCATTTCACACGGTTGTGAAATCAAGGCCAGCCAGGCAGCGCTGCGGCCATGAAACCTATAAGAGGGAGCAGCGAACCATTATCAGGACAGTTGCTGTTGGGGCTCGTAATTAGTTACACACATAGTGAATTACTAAATAAAGTTGTATTGAACCTTAATCTTGTGTCACTTTATTCAGGGCGAGTTGGCCCTTTAATTTTTTTAGAACGAGGACCCTCTGCCCTCTTAACTGGCGCCCGAGCAGGGACCAGGAAGTGAAGTGTATTTAGTGATAAAAAAGGTAAAAAGGCCGCGAAATATAAAAGCCAATTTATAAAAAGAAGGCCAAAGAGCCACGAAGTGTAGTGAAAAAAAAAGAGGCCAAAGAGCCAAGTGAAAAGGCCAACGGCCACAAGCTTTTAAGCAAAAAAAAAAAAAAAGGCCGAAGAGCCACGAAGTGTAGTGAAAAAAAGAGGCCAAAGAGCCAAGTGAAAAGGCCCACGGCCACAAGCTTTAAGCAAAAAAGGGCCAAAGAGCCGTAACCAAGTGAAAAGGCCAACGGCCACAAGCTTTTAAGCAAACAAAAAAGGCCGAAGAGCCGAGATTTTACAACAAGGATCCCGTAAAAGCCTTATGCAGGCATACCCAATTTTGATTTTGTGAGTATAAATTTTTTTTTTTTTAGTGCGCTTTGTATATCACCCCTGGAAATGGGGGAATTGAAGGCAACCGTGACAAACCTAACTGGTGCCGTGAATGCCATCCTCGAAAAAATTAACTTGTTGGAAAGGCGTGTGAACGGCATAAATTCTGCCGGGACGGCCACTACAGGTAGAACGGGAGGAGTTGCAGCCTCTGAAGAAATAATCCTTCAGGCTCCTGTCACCGAGTCGGACTTGAAGGACATTAGTCGCCTACCCGACTGTGTGAAGGAGCTTCGCGTTTTCGATGGCAACCCCGTCGAATATGTGTCGTGGGTACACGTTGTGGAGTCAATATTGAGCGACTTTAAGGTCGTCCAGGGCAAGCCTTTGTTTAGGGCTATTATGCAGCACATTCGCCAAAAGGTTCGGGGCCCCGCCGATTCGGCCTTGGTGTCCTATAATATCTTCGACAACAATTGGGCAAAAATAAAAGAATGCCTGTCGTTACACTATGCGGACAAGCGGGATATCCGCACCCTGGAGCATCAATTGCACCAGCTGCAGCAGGGTGGTTCAAGGATTGATGATTTTTATGCCAAAGTAAATCATCAATCCTCTCTAATTATAAATAAATTAAAACCGAGTCCTACACGGAGGAGCGTTAGATGTCTTTATTCGTGGATTAAATGGAGAGCTATCCCGAATGCTTCTAATCCAACGCCCTAAGACTCTACCTGAAGCCTATTCGGCTTGTTTAGAATTCCAAAATGTCAATTTCAGGAACTTCTCCTTGCACTCTAATCAGAGTAACAACCGAGTAATTGTCCCCATTAACAGCATGAATGATAATAAGCCACCAGCTGTCCCTCCACGACCCACCTGGCGTCAGCAGGATCGTAGGCAACAATACCAAAAAAACCAACGCTTTGGCGTGAACAACCGACCAGCACCTAACACTCCAGCTAAATCATCTCCCGTCGAAAAGATGGAGGTCGACGGCTCCACCCAATCACGAGCCGTGAACTACATGAACCGCCCAAACCCCTTTAAGCGGGCGGCAAGCTCAGACAATTTACCCAGGAAGCAACAGAGGCTCTTCCACGCGACCACTGGCATCACCGAAGACGATGCAAAATCCGAAGAGGAGGAAGGAAGCCAAAGTGAGGGGGATTTTCTCTCAGAGGGCCATCTAGCGCACCATACTTAGAGTATATGCTCCCAGACGGCCGCACCTTAGACTTCCTTATCGACACAGGCGCAAACAAAAATTTTATAAGTGAAGCGGTTGCGGCAGGAGGTGACCCCGTGGACGAGGTTTTTGACGTGAATTCTGCCGGAGGACAAGTACGAATAAATAAAAAAATAGGTATCAAATTTTTTAAAGACATAGGGTTCTCTTCTGAAGTAGTTTTCTTTGTCCTCCCAGGACTTAAATCCTTTGCGGGCATTATTGGTGATGACACCTTAAGGATGTTAGGAGCCATTGTCGACAGGAAAAATAATCACCTTAAAGTAAATGACTTTAAATTACCCTTAAAAGCCAAAATTTCTGATCAGGTAAATTATTCTATGGGCAAAGATGTCTCTGACGATACCAGACAACAAGTAGCTAAATTATTGGAAAAGTATTCAGGCCTTTTCCTTCCCCTTAACGGTAATGAACTTGTGGACACGTGCGTCCGAGCTGAAATACGAACAAGCACTCCCGAGCCTATATATAGCAAGAGTTACCCATACCCTGTGTGCATGAGGGAAGAGGTAGATAGGCAAATAAATGAACTGCTTGATGAAGGAGTAATAAGACCGTCCAAAAGTCCTTACAATTCACCCATTTGGGTAGTGCCAAAAAAACCAAAACCAAATGGAGAAAAACAGTATCGCATGGTGATCGACTATAAACGGCTGAACGCTGTCACAATAGCCGACACCTACCCCATTCCGGATATAAACGCAACCCTATGCAGCCTTGGCAAGGCGAACTTCTACACAACAATTGACTTGACCTCCGGTTTCCATCAAATTCCAATGAAAAATTCGGACATTCCGAAGACAGCCTTCTCCACGATGAATGGCAAATACGAATTCCTTCGCTTGCCGTTTGGTCTGAAAAATGCGCCCGCCATATTCCAGAGAATGATAGACGATGTCCTGAAAAAGTACATCGGGAAAATATGTTATGTCTACATCGACGACATAATCGTATTTGGTAGAGATGCGAAAGAACATCTCGATAACGTAGAAAAGGTCTTTGCAACACTCCTAGAAGCAAATCTGAAAGTGAACCTAGAAAAGACGTGTTTTTTTGAAAAAGAAGTTGAATTCCTTGGCTATATAATAACTCCTAGTGGAGTACGCGCTGACCCAAAAAAGGTGGAAGCCATAAAGCTTATTTCGCCTCCTGAAAACCTGAAAGATTTGAAAAGTTTCTTGGGAATGACCTCCTATTACAGGAAATTCATTAGGGACTATGCTAAGGTTGCGAAACCCCTGACCAACCTTACTCGAGGTGCGAATGCTCAGGTAAAAGCTAACGCATCTAGAAGGATAGCTATTGAACTAGATAATAACGCCCTAGAGGCTTTCCCCGAGTTGAAACAACTATTGGTATCCGCGGATGTCCTGGCGTTTCCCGATTTCGCCAAGCCATTTAATCTCACAACGGATGCCTCGAATTACGCCATTGGAGCAGTCCTGTCACAAGGCTCAATTGGCGAGGACAAACCTATAGCTTATATTTCGCGATCCTTGAATAAATGCGAAGAAAACTACGCCACTAATGAAAAAGAGCTCCTTGCAATTGTTTGGGCGCTCGACAATCTTCGATCTTACTTATACGGGGCCAAAAATATTAGGATATACACCGACCACCAACCACTAACGTTTTCCTTGAGTTGCCGGAACTATAATGCGAAGCTAAAACGATGGAAGGCAAGAATTGAGGAGTACAATTGTGAACTTATTTACAAACCAGGGAAATCTAACCTGGTTGCCGATGCACTTTCTCGACTAAAAACAGAAGTCAACGCGCTGACTGAATCAGTCGTCGCTCAACCCCCATCCATTCCAGATCAGGATGCCGGGACAAATGATATTGCCCACACAGAGGTCGATATTGACACTGCCACACAAGCTACGATGCATTCTGCCGATCAGGACAATTCTGATCTCATACCGCATATCGAAGCTCCGATCAATGTATTTAGAAATCAAATCATTTTCAGGGATGGGGATAGGCCTCGATGTCTTGAGGAACCATATCAAGGCTACCGAAGGTTCTACGTCTCATTACCAGAACATGATGCAGGCACATTGACCACAATCCTCAAGGAAGTACTTAACCCAAACGTAATTAACGGCATCAAAATTCCCGAAAGATTTCTTGGGTTGTTGCAGGAGGTCTATGTCAACAACTTCCAAAGATATCAAATAAGGATAACACAGAGGATTGTGGAAGATGTTACAGTTACAGACAGGGTGTTTGAAATAATCGAAAACGAACACAAAAGAGCGCATAGGAATCCCTATGAAAATCGACTGCAAATACTAGAGAAATACTATTTTCCCGCAATGGCTAGGCAAATTCGAGACTACGTGAGACAATGTGATACCTGCAAGCTAAACAAATACGACAGGCATCCCGCGAAACCGTTCCTTCAACCTACGCCAATACCAAGCTATCCTTGTGAAATCCTGCACATCGACCTTTTCGAGATAGAAAAGCAAAAATATCTCAGTGCAATTGATAAGTTCACGAAATTTGCTAAACTATTTCCCATAAAAAACAAATCTTCGGTTCACCTGCGAAAGAAACTTACTGATCTCCTGCACTATTTCTCTGTACCAAAAATATTAGTCATGGACAACGAAAGGGGATTTTTGACACCTCTTGTTCTAAACTATATACGATCCCTCGGAATAGAGATTTATCAAACTCCTACACAGAGAAGCGAAAACAACGGTCAGGTCGAGCGCTTGCATTCGACATTAATTGAGATGTACCGCTGTATTTCGGTTGAATATAACAGATTAACTCCAAAAGAGCGCATTTCCATAACAGTGGACAGGTACAATAATACCGTTCACTCTGTTACCAAACGAAAACCAGCGGACGTGTTTCTCAACCGGACCTCGAGAATAAATTACCAGGGTTTGATAGATTTCAGGGAAAAGACCATGGAGGACATAAGAGCCTTATTAGAAAGAGAGCAGGAGGTCAGAAACGCAAGGTTGAACACAAAACGCACTACTCCGCGTTCTTTTGATACCGGAGATAAGGTTTTTATTGCTAACAAACAAATTAAGGCCAAACAAAAGCCTCTATACAAAGAAGAAACGATTTGCGAAAATAGAAACGCAACAATACTCACGCAAACTGGGAAGAAATTCCACAAAGGGGACGTAAAAAACGTCTAAAAAGATAACATTGGTCAGAAGGCAAATCTTATGCTTAGATTCTCGCGCCCCAGGGTTTGGGTGCAAATCATTTGCAGCCGACGTAGTCATATGTTGGTTCAATTCCAAATAATTCGATGGCTCGAATGACTCGAATCGGTGTGGTTCAACTCCACCACGGGGTCTCTGCTTTAATTGACGTGAAGCCACTCGTGCCATGAGTAGGCCATTTGCAATTATCAACGCTTATGGCTAAAAGGGATCAACACGAGCCTTCCAATGTCAGCTGAGAAAAAAGCCTATATTCCGATGCAAAAATATAAAGAAACACCAAAAAGGTGCAAAAACAAAATTGCGCAACTAAGTTGCCCACTAACCCCTAACGAAAAAAAAAAAACCAAAAATATAATAAATAATTAACAAATTACAAAAAATATAGCTTAACAATTAACAGAAAGTTAATAAATTACTAACTAAAACCTAATTAATGAATTACTAATCCAAAAATTACTATTACTCACTAAAGTACTAAAATAAAAAAAAAAATAAAAAAAAGAGGGATAGCATGCCCGCAGACAAAAAATTTACTAACACCAGCTAACAACAAAAAAGGGATAACACTCCCAAGAAAAATATATTAACAAATACTAGAAACTATTAAAACAATAACCACTAACCAGCAAAACCTTCACTCCTGGAGCCCGACGAACCTTATCCTTTCACTTTAACACTCCCCTGCGACGCCCCAACCAACTCACTTAGGCTAATAACGTAGGCTAAGCAACTTCAAATGTAGAATCATATTTTAAATTACATTAAGAACAACTGAATATATTTCAAAAAATCCGCTACTTACATCAAACAAAAATTTTAATTGTATAACTTTAAAAAAAAAAAAAGTAAATTAAATGTAATCCAAAAACTAGATTCATTCAATATAGGGGTACCATGTCATTTCCTTATTGCCGAGGGTAGTACGTAGAAGTAAGATAATCAAATGTAATCAAATTTAATATGACCCCAACAGCATCAGTCTATGCGCAGCCGCGCAAGGCTACGACCTTTTCAAAATCGACTCGCCGCTGGTGACAATCCGCGACGGATATGGTTGGATCATTGACGGCCATTTTAAGCTGATACATACAATAAATTTGGAAAACCTTGCCCGAATCGCAAGCAGATTGGAATATGCCATTACTAACCTGAACAGTACCGATTCAACAGTCGACGTGCTAAACTACCAAATGGAGAAAGTTAGATCATATCTTCTCGACTTGAAAGGCCCTCAAATAACAAGGACCAAACGTTTGATCAACTGGATTGGTTCTGCATGGAAGTGGATTGCAGGCTCTCCCGACGCCACCGACTGGGATGAACTCCTGCAAAGACAAGATGTCCTGGCAAACAACAATAATCAACAGTATCAGGTAAACTCTGAACTTTTTAAAACAACTCACGAGCTATTGCAGGTGATAAATGGGATCGTTGCCGTCACAAATGATGTCCATGAGCGCAACCGGCTAGAACAGGTTTGACGCGAAATCCAAAACAAAATAACGATCCTCAGGGACGATATCCTTGAACTAGTGCGCGCTTGTCAAATGGCAAAGGCTGGTGTCGTGAACAGCAATCTCCTGAGCAAAGAGGAAATCAATCGGCTCATCAGCGAAATTGAGGTCCTCCCGTATAGTAACGTCATTGAAGCTATTGAATACAGCAAGCCATCGATTTACACTAATGGGTCACTTTTACTGTACGTGCTGTCCATGCCTAAAGTAACGGACATAAGATACAATCATCTGATTGCTCGAGGTGTTCAACAGAACGGACATCAAGTGGAACTTAACTACACAACAATCCTGGCAAACAAATATCAAACCTATGGGATCAAAAGCGATTGCGTACACCTTACATCAGCAATGGTCTGTGGGCAAGAATCACTATGAAGCCGATTTGAATATTGAGAGCGAGTGGCATTTTTTTCGCCACCTCACACGGAAAAGGTGCTTGTGATGGGGTTGGAGGCAATGTGAAAAGGTTGGCATCTCTAAAATTGAGCATGAGGCACAAGAAAGAAAACTCGAAACTCGTTTTAAAAAAGCGAAGACTATAAAGGGAATGCGGATATATCATTATTTTAAACCTATAGGTTATATTGGCGATAAGCAAATTGAGTGCAGAGAAACTTCAGATTCTGAAATTTTTATGGTCCCTGACTTGTTTTAATTGATTGTACATATGTACATATTTGCTCTTGAATATAAAAATTAATGTCATCTGACAACAAATTCGATGGCTTATTTTAGTTTTCATTTAATTTAGAGTAAAGTGTGTCCCATAAAATGGCGAACGCCCTGAATTATTATACAGGGTATCACCATTATTTTGATTATAAGTCGTAAAGTAAAAGTGGCTCGGAAATTTTTTTTGTGGATTTGACATTTTTGGATGTGTGCTGTCATCTATATATATAAAAATGATTTGGTTTTCAAATGAAACGCTAAAACTTGAAAACTGCTGAACCAAATCAAATACTTCCATAGGGGGGTTTTTTTGTTGTTACCCCGCCAAGGTTTAGTCGGAGAAAAAATTTAAAAATATTAAGGGGGCGTGGCACCTCCCATACAATCTTAATTTTTAAAGCTGATTATCTCTAAAAGAGTTCATTGTAGGGCGATGAAAATTGGTATAGATGTAGGTAGTATCAAAACCCTTCTCACGCAGAAAAGTGGGGGTTATCGGAAAAGGGGGCGTGGCACCTCCCATACAAACTCAATTTTTCCAGCTGAATATCTCTAAGAGTTCATGGTAGGGAGCTGAAAATTGGTATAGAGGTAGGTAATATCAAAACCCTTCTCACGCAGAAAAGTTGGGGTTATCGGAAAAGGGGGCGTGGCACCTCCCATACAAACTCAATTTTTCCAGCTGAATATCTCTAAGAGTTCATGGTAGGGAGCTGAAAATTGGTATAGAGGTAGGTAATATCAAAACCCTTCTCACGCAGAAAAGTGGGGGTTATCGGAAAAGGGGGCGTGGCACCTCCCATACAAATTAAATTTTTCAAGCTGAATATCTCTAAAAGAGTTCATGGTAGGGAGCTGAAAATTGGTATAGAGGTAGGTAATATCAAAACCCTTCTCACGCAGAAAAGTGGGGGTTATCGGAAAAGGGGGCGTGGCACCTCCCATGCAAACTCAATTTTTCAAGCTGAATATCTCTAAAAGAGTTCATGGTAGGGAGCTGAAAATTGGTATAGAGGAAGGTAATATCAAAACCCGATATTCGTTCAAGCTACGCTTTTTAAGCGTGTTGACCGTTAATGTCCACCTCACCTTCGTCCTTTTCATTTGCTTTTCTTCATTCTTATTGTTTATCTACTATTTGCCTGCTGCTAACTTACCGTTATATTTTATTTAATGTACAGCTCCAATTTTATATAATCGGCCTGCTGCTAACATATGTACGTTAGTAGTAGAGCCTAAAAGTAGGCAACCATTATGGAGGTATACTATATCAGTACTCTTACTTACTTATTTTAAATAGCCAATACTCAGTGAAAATAAATTGGAGCGGAGTAGGCGGTCATTCCATTTGACAGCTTCAGGGGCGTAGCCAGAAAATTGCTTTGGGGGGGGTTCAAATTTTTTTTTTTTCAGTTAAATAAAAAAATGTGTTTAGCTTTAACATTAAAGTACGTGTATTTAGAATATGATATGAAAAATGTTATATTAAACACTCAAGCGCATGCGTCGGCTTTTCTTTGCCATTTCATCTAAAACTGCATCAACAACATTCAATCGATTTTCACTCATCGTGTTTCTCAAATAGTTTTTAATCAGCCTAAGGGTTGAAAAAGATCTCTCGTTCGTTGCCGTTGTTACTGGAAGCGTACACAAGATTTTCAACAACATGTGAACATTAGGAAAAGCCACAGAATCGCATTCCTATAATATATATTAATCATAGATAGATTGATAAAAAAAACCGGACTGTGCAGTTAATGTACCAACTTACCTCCAACAAATCGTGAGCATTCCAGCTTTTTTCCGATTTTCTGTTATTTTTTTACCAAGACCTTCATCCAATTGTTGTGTGATTGGCACTGTAACGTGTTTTGTAATACTTACATGTTCGTTGTGATTTAAAATTGCGGAACGGTGATATTGCAAACCTGAATGATTTTCAAATGTTTCTATGGCCTTTTTCCAGTTTGAGAAAGGTTTGCAGACAAGCTGACCTGCAAAATATTTAAAAAATATTTTTCGTTTTTTACGAATATTTAAAAGTGGCAACTTACCGAGAGGTTGGGAGCCAGAACCGCCAGTTTTTACGCTAAAAAACGCGCAATACTTACAAAAAGCCCCATTTTGGACAGTTGAGTACGCAAGCCAATTCCATCTGCTCAACCACGAATATTGAAACTTCAATTTCCTTTTTCCACTCATAGGAAAAGGAAAGCTTGGTGTCGGTGTACTAATTCGATTGAATAATTCCAATCTATTGGAATCATTTAAATTTTTCAACAAGTTAATAACATCATCAGGGTCGCCGGGGGAAGGTAGTTTGGAAACATTTGAAACAGAAGGATCGGATTCGCATTTGGAAGCTGCATCCAAATCCGTATCTATAACAATGAAATGGGTTAGGTTGGAATTTAAAAAGTAAAAGGCAGTGCGATTCATAAACACGTTTAAATAAATAAATCGTAATTACATCAATCATAATAATAATTGCACTCTAAATAATGAATGGAAAACGATGTGCCTACTCACTTGAGTTTTGCCGCGCACGTTTTTCCGGCGGCGATTGTAACCATTTTAATAAACTCATTTTAAGTCAAATTGAACTTTAAGCTTAAATTAAACTTGTATTTTTTTTATTAGATAACCACAACTCGAAATATCAAAATTTATTCTGATCGTCTCTTATTTCACAAAATTACTTCAAAGCTATTTCGATTAACTTATTTAATCAATTTCTGAAAATCAAAGAGCATAATTCGAAAGAATCGTTGGCCAAATTATATTGAAACCAGCAATACGGGCATAGGTACATACATATATATGTACATATTTGCATGCTGCTGAATTCAAATGATACAGTGACGAAATTAACGCGAAAACACTAGGCCGGCCACATTCAAAACGACGTCTGCGAACGACAACGGCAAAAAACTGAAGCTTGACGATATATGCCGCCAAGCACCGACGACTGATTATAAACAACAAGAAAAACCACACAAAAAATTTAGACTTAAAAACATCAAATATTTGAATTGTAACGACCTAAAAAATCAAATTATCCTGAGGCAAGGAGGGGGTTTAAACCCAGCTCATTTTTGGATTTTTCAAAAGTAAGTTAACGGTTGGTAAAACCTTATATGAGCTGTATGCAAATGTATGATCATTTCCAATTAGATATTTGGTAAGATGCCAAGAATCAATGTGCATGGTAACATTGGACGGAATTCTCGAAGCGTAAGGAGACTACGAAATCTCAGAGCACGTCAAACAGAAAGAGAAAATGTTATTGGGAGGCTATCAGCTCGAAATAGTCTGCTAGAGAATCATGCGCACCAATTAGAAGATGTAAACCAAACTTACAATCAGGCAGAACGATTAAGAAGGAGGGAAGTTCACAGCCCACAACGACGGTTGAGAAGAAGGGAAGTTCTTGCTCGCGAAATTGATGAAGTAAGATCACAACATGCGATTATTCGAAGACAACAGCGGCAACAACAAGTTTCTTTGGTGAACACTGAACGGGCAGGCTTTCGATATGAGCCAAACATTCAATATAGCGCATCTGTTCAAATCGGTCAAATGTCAGTAGTTTGTCAACATTGCAATGCAGTCAAATTTCAAAAAGAACCGCCTGGATTATGTTGTGCGGGGGGAAAGGTTAAGTTGCCGGAATTGCTTCCACCACCAGAGCCATTGTTCCAATTGCTTTACGGTGAGTCTCCCAACTCGAGGCATTTCTTACAGCACAGTAAAATGTACAACGATTGTTTTCAAATGACGTCGTTTGGCGGTGAAATTGTAAATGAACAAAGCTACAATCCAACGTTTAAGGTAATTTTACTAAGCGCAATACTTGACAGAAACTACAGAACTTTCCTCCAATAATACAGGTTCATGGGCAAATTTTTCATCTCGCTGGATCGCTGTTGCCGCATCCAGATCAAGAACACAAATATCTCCAAATTTACTTTCTGGGAGATTCACATGATGAACTAAATCGACGTTGTACTATCTTTAATGCAACGAAAAGAGAAATAATCGGTCAATTGCAGCAAATGTTACACGAACACAATGACCTCATCAAACTGTTCACGATTTCGTTGGAACGTATGCCAACAGATGATCATAGCATAGTAAATATTATAGTATTTACTGTAAATTTGGCAGTAAAAACATGTGATTTATGCATAATGATATGAGTCCACTTTAAAATTTACAGTAATTCATGTCAATATGATAGTATATTCGAAGAATGATAGGGGCTCACTTTCAAAATTTACATTACCCACTGTTGGACGAAAAATGACAGGGTTTACTATCAATTTGACGGCCGTTTACTGTAGATTTTTTTTTGAGTGTATCACTTAGGCTATAAAATGATAAATCCGATCAATGGTTAGTACAAAAATGTTTGTTTGCTACTTCATATATGTATGTAATTTAAACTTTTAGGTGTCGAGACAAATAAAAAGGTCAGTTCAATGAACTTCTACGCCTATCGAATGATGATTCGACAAAGCTGTGATAACCATTTACTGAGATATGGACGACTATTCCAACAGTATGCAGTTGATATCTATGTTAAAGTTGAGACAGAACGACTCAATTTCATTAGATACAATCAGTCGAAATTGAGATCAGAAGAGTATGTTCATTTACGCGATGCGTTGAATAGTGATGCAGATATCACAGATATTGGTCGACTCACTATTTTGCCATCGACATATGTACATTGGCAGTCCTAGACATATGCATGAGTACTCCCAGGACGCAATGACTCAGATGCTTGATGGATTTCATAACGAAACAACGTGTATATGGTACTTTTCGATGTTGGATGTACTCAGTGGAGTGGCAGAAGAGAGGTTTACCCCACGCACACATTCTGCTTTGGATGGTAGAGAAAATTACACCTGACCAAATTGATGACATAATTTCCGCTGAAATCCCTGATGTTGATATAGATCCAGAGTTGCACGAAGTGGTGATGGCCAATATGGTTCATGGGCCATGCGGACAACACGATCCTTCTTCGGTTTGTATGTCGGACAATAAATGCAAAAAACGCTGGACACCCTCTATCGGCGTCGCTCACCCGCTGACAATGGCAGAACATGCATCACTCAATTGAAAGGAAAGAGTTTCTTAGTTGATAACTCATGGATCGTTCCATATTCGCCTATTTTATCTAAGGCATTCAAAACACATATACATAAATGTTGAGTATTGCAGTTCAGTAAAATCAATTAAGTATGTTTGCAAATACGTCACCAAAGGAAGCGATATGGCGGTTATTGGCGTGGAATGAGATGAAATAAGCAAGTTTCAAATGGGCAGATATGTCAATTGCAATGAAGCAATCTGGAGAATATTTTCATTTGCAATACATGAACGCCATCCGACTGTTGTGCATCTGGCAGTTCATTTGGAGAATGGCCAACGAGTTTATTTCAACGCAGAGAACTAGTACAGCGAGCGAAAAGACCACCAGCAACCACTTTAACAAGTTTCTTTGCAACTTGCGCCAGTGACCCCTTCGCGAGAACATTGCTCTACTCTGAGATGCCTCGGTATTATACATGGACTGCATCATCGAAAAAATGGTTACGCAGGAAGTACGGCCATCCAGTGGATGGTTATCCAGGTGTTTTTTCAACGGATGCATTGGGAAGAATATACAGTATTCATCCAAAGAACGATGATTGCTTTTACCTACGTTTGCTTCTGGTCAATGTACGCGGTCCAACGTCATTTCAATCTTTGAGGACTGTAGATGGTACCATTTGTGCAACATTTCGAGAAGCATGTCAACAATTGCAATTGCTTGAACACGACAGTCACTGGAGTCAAACGCTAGCAGATAGCTTCCTCACCAGCCACTGCAGTTCGTGCACTTTTCGCTATAATAATTTCGACATGTCGGCCTTCAAACCCGCGTATATTATGGGATACGTACAAAGATGACATGGCAGAAGATATTTTGCACCGCTTGCAACTCGCGACAGGAAATTTCGAGTTACAAATGAACGCTGACATCTACAATGAAGCATTAGTCCTTATTGAAGATTTATGTTTATTCATAAGTGGAAAACTTTTGATTGAAGTTCATATGCCAGCGCCAAGTCGTCAAGAAAGGGATGTACTGAATGGCGAATTAGGACGCGAGCGTGCTTACGATATAACTTAATTGCAAGAACAAGTACAAACAAATTTTCCACTGTTGAATGAACAACAAAGCACTGCGTACAATCAACTAGTAAATGCTGTAGATAATGGAAACGGTGGCATATTTTTTCTCGATGCACCAGGCGGGACTGGTAAAACGTTCCTATTGTCTTTAATACTAGCAGCAATACGTGGTCAAAGTGGTATTGCATTAGCCCTTGCATCTACCGGGATTGCGGCAACACTGTTGGAAGGTGGAAGAACGGCGCAATCAGCATTAAAGCTTCCATTAAACTTGCAAATACACGAAAGTCCTGTTTGCAATATTTCAAAGCAAAAAACTGTAAATTGATCATATGGGATGAGTGCACAATGGCCCACAAACGATCATTAGAAGCACTCGACCGAACATTAAGAGATTTGCGCAATGATGATCGTTGCTTTGGAGGAGTGATGATATTGCTGGCGGGTGACTTCAGGCAAACACTACCCGTGATTCCAAAATCAACAGCGGCGGATGAGCTAAACGCATGCCTGAAGTCATCGCATTTGTGGAGGTTTGTTAAAACCATTTCATTGACCATTAATATGCGCATTTTGCTACAACATGACGGACCTGCAGAGGATTTTTCAAAAGAGCCGCTGCAAATCGGCAATGGACAAGTTCCGATAGATCCTTGCAGTGGATTAATATCGATTCCAACTGCTATTTGCCAATTCACTTCAAGTAAGAATGAGCTAATTAGCAGTGTATATCCAAATATTGCTCAAAATTATGGTAACTACGAATGGTTAGCCACACGCGCAATTTTAGCAGCAAAAAATATTGATGTCAACGACTTGAATTGGACGATTCAAAATCAAATTCCCGGAGATCTGCGTTCTTATAAATCTATAGATCGCGTTGAAAATGAAGACGAAGTAGTAAATTACCTCGTGGAGTTCTTAAACTCTTTGGACTTGCCTGGAATGCCTCCTCATCATTTGCGTCTCAAAGTTGGGTCTGTTATTATTATGCTACGCAATCTTCATTCTCCTAAGCTGTGCAATGGCACACGACTGATTGTTACGAAGCTAATGGACCATTTAATAGTGGCACGCATTTTGAAAGGCAAGTTCAAGGGAGAGGAATGCTATCTTCCCCGGATTCCCTTAACTTCAACAGATTTGCCCTTCCAATTCAAACGTATGCAGTTCCCAGTGAAACTTGCATTTGCGATGACAATTAACAAGTCACAAGGGCAGTCGTTGGAAGTATGCGGCATAAACCTAGAAATGCCATGCTTTTCACATGGTCAGCTCTATGTGTCGTGTTCCCGTGTTGGAAAGCCGTCCTCGCTATTTTTTTACGCTCCGGGACAGAAAACTAAAAATGTTGTGTATCGTGCAGCCTTAAACTGAACACTGTAAAATTATATATGTATCTTTGAAATTGAAAAATCGTTATAATACCGTTGTAATAAAAATGTTTGAAATAAAATTGATAAAAAAATCTATTTTGGGCAGAACGAAGTTTGCCGGGTCAGCTAGTATATATATATATGTATGTACATAGTTTGATGTTTCAGTGCAGGGTAAATGTGGGCCTGATTTCATATAATCAGCTATATAATTTCTTCCTTATACATACATACAGAAATATATGCTAGTGTAGAGCCTAAGAGTACGTTCCCAATAAACAAGGAAGTAAGCTAGTTTATTAAACAATATTTTCCAAACGTAAAAAGTAAATGTTTTCCAAACGAGTTTGTAACTAAAAAATTTCACAAACGTTTATATATGTTTTTCCAATGGTGTGGTAGCCTTGGAGAAATACCTTGAGGTGAACTCTCAGCGAGGTGAAAAATTTGTCAGTTTTCAAAAATAATGTTTGAAATTTTATATGCTTCATTTATATTGATTTTGTTATATGGGCATCGTGGTGTGACGGTAGTGCAGCTGGCCTACCACACAGAAGTACCTAGGTTCGAATCCCTAGGCAACATGAAAAATTATTTGAAAAGGTTTTTTAAAAGGGGTGTCATGAAAGGCTTCTCAGAAAAAATGCACATATTTGCCTTGCAGATGTATGCTGTATAAAAAATTGCAAGCAGCACACAAAAACTGGCCCTTTATCTCCTTTTGCACCAAATAAGAATTTATTATAAAACATAATATTAAAATAATTAATTTAAAAAAAAAGGTAAGGAAATGGTAAGGATTCGAACCAGCAACCTTCGGAGCAAAAACCACAACATATTCGTAAGGCTAATGGCCCGTTTTCACCGTTGTTGCCCAAATTGGAGTTTTATCAATCAGTTTTCAACAAAACCCTTACTGTACATTGAATAAAACGTTTATTATTATTATTATTTATAGTCTGCATCTGCAAGGCAAATATGTGCATTTTTTCTGAGAAGCCTGAGGGTGTCATCGTTTTAAAAAAACTTTTCAAATAATTTTTCATGTTGCCTGTAGCGGGGTTCGAACCTAGGTCCTTCTGTGTGGTAGGCCAGCTGCACTACCGTCACACCACGATGCCCATATGACAAAATCAATATAAATGAAGCATATAAAATTTCAAACATTATTTTTGAAAACTGATAAATTTTTCACCTCGCAGAGAGTTCACCTCAAGTAATTTCTCCAAGGCTACCACACCATTGGAAAAACATATCTAAACGTTTGTGAAATTTTTTAGTTACAAACTCGTTTGGAAAACATTAACTTTTTACGCTTGGAAAACATTATAATTTAATAAACTAGCTTAGGTACTTCATTGATTATTGGGTACGTATATGTATAGACACAAATGTAGATATTTTTATAACCAAACTGCAAAATAATCACACAAAAAAATTACAAAAAATCAATAAAAATTCAAAATAATCAAAAAAAAAATCAAAAACGGCTTTTTTGATCATATTTGATTTTTTTTGATTGTTTCTGATTTTTTTTTTATTTATTTTGATTCTTTTTAATCGCAATCAATTACTAATTGCCTTTTCTCGAAAACCAATTGAAACAATCATTAACAATTAAAAAATCCGTCTAATCAAATCATTATTAATTACTAATCAAATTTAACAGGTCTGAAAAAAAGTAAACATAAAAATCGAAGAATGGTGAAAAATTATTGAGATGAAATAAAATCATATTTGCTACATAATGATAAAAAATTAAGACGTCCATTTTTTTGTGCTGATTTCACAAATTCTGACCCACATTGCTAATATTTATTTATTTAAATTTGGCTGCTGACTGTACAGTAGATAACATTGACGCAAAAAAATGTAAAGGTACAAATTAAATATCCAGGGGTGACACCGAACTCATGAAAAAGGGAAAATACACAAAAAAATTAACAGGGTTCAAATTTGTTATAATAAAAGTAAAAACAAGTAACTAATTTAGTTTAAAATCAGATTTTTTTTTTTCAAATCGAGGCATCAAATATCTCGATTTCAGTCTTGATTTGATATACCCATCTCTGTGTTGATCGCCCACTGCGGTTGCAGCTTCTGTGACCAAACGAACACATCTCTCGAAAGACTGGCTGACAGGGGTAATTTCGGGAACTTTGAATTTTCTAATTCTAATTGATGTTGTTTTGGCTCTGGTCTCTAGTTTTCAAAATTTGTCGTAAAGCTAGTGTTCGGATAGTTGGTCTGTCATCAGTTAGCATAGCTATTAGTATATTCTCTGGATGTGAAAATATGCGTTCCTTTGAATAACTGGATCAATTATATTTTTTAAAACTTGAGGCAGATATCTGCTAAAATTAATAATTTTCCATAAATGCCTTGCTCCATCCCAACACCTTGGTTTAGTTTTGATCTCGAACCACACTGGTGCGTAAACTTTAACAATATAGGTAGCTAAAGTTATCAGATGTTCGCTAGGATTTTCACGTGAAATATACATAGAAACGCAGTATTCTACTAGCTGTTGTTAGCCACCGCGAATGTGAAATTGGGCCCGTCTCAAGATTAAGTAAAAGCTTTGAACAGTCACCGGATGTCACAGCCAAATCCATTTTATATAGATACCTCTGATCGTTACTTATGTAGCTCCGCCATATCGACTGCTGGTAATGCATTTAATTCAATTGCCACATATTTCACCAGTGGTTGCATGCAGTGCTTTAACTCTTTACCTATTGGACCAGAGAACGAATTTGGACCATGCGTTGCGCCATCTAA
Source organism: Sphenella marginata (assembly GCA_951509765.1). Taxonomy (NCBI): domain Eukaryota; kingdom Metazoa; phylum Arthropoda; class Insecta; order Diptera; family Tephritidae; genus Sphenella; species Sphenella marginata. Next base: position 50,726,515 of record OX608082.1, read on the forward strand.
GGTCAGTACAAGATACCGCACAGGGAGCTCATTCGTATGTAATAGGCACACAACCAATGTAATGATTTATTGTAATGAACTTCTAATTTTCGTACAATACCATTTTCAATCCTGGAATTTACGTTTGTTCCGTCGCATCCAATGGCAACTAGCTCACCAGTTTTGTACTCATTTAGAGATACAAAATTTATTATAGCCGTAAAAATATTAAAAAAGGTCCCCGACAAAGGAGTAACATATCCTAAATATTCAGACATCGGCTCTTGCACCAAAACCACATGTTCTTCAGTTACACTTTTAGGGTGATATATGCCATCTTTTAGAATAGTTTTTCTTGTTAAATCCTTTCGGCCATCGAAATATAATGATTTCAACATGAGATCTTTTTCGTCATTTGACTGATTTTGTTTCCTAAGCTTTTGTCTTTCGCGTCTTATTTTACTGCGATCCATAACAGATGTAGTATCAACTTCGGTCACAACTCCTAGGTCCTGTAGTAATGCTGAAGACACCGCAGCCGCACTTCGATCAGGGAGACCCCATCGATCGCACTCTCTTGCTAAAGTAGGCAGTGATTTACGCATTTGTCCAGATATAATAGAAACAGGAGATTTTGGAGAAGGCTCCGAAGAAGTTGGTGGCAAATTAAGGTTAACTTCCAAGGACTCCTGGATGAGAGAATCATCAGCATCTTTTTGTATCTTAACAGATTTTGCATTGGTGGAAGATGCCACTTCTTTCAATTTTATTTTCTCCCTTTTCTCCAGTTGTTTAGTGGTTTTGTTGTCAACGTTCCCTATCATCATTTTCCGAGCGCTCCTATGATCGAGCAAAAACTTTCGCTCCAAAACGGGTACTTTTTTTAATTTCTCACAGGTACATTTTTCTAAACAGGTGCACTTACAGGTTGCAATGTCGAATAAACTCTTGAACATTTCGAGCTTTCTTAAGTAGCTTTCAACATTGGCTCTCTGTTTGTAGGGTTTTAGTAGGTCCCGATATTTGCTGTAGTATTCGCGGATCCTTTCGATAATTCTTTCGCTTGATATTATAGGCAACTATGCTTTCTTCCAAATTTCTTGGAGCTGTGGTACGATTGTCTTGGCAAATTCTGCAAAAGTAGGTTCTTTTAGCTGACCACTCATTTTCAGTTCATTTTTTGTGAACAAATATTGTCGCAAAATATCCTCGTAAGTTGGCAAAACATTAGCATTAAATGGTGATCCAATTCCATAAAATGGGCATCGAGTATCCCAGGCCCGCCATGGCCAAATCTAAGTTGCAATGATTTTACAAAAATTTTCAAAATACAGTTTATAAATCTTGTATTGAATCTTGACTAATAATTTTTGACAAAATTAGTTAAAATAATTTTACGGAAGAAGAAATTGGTGAAAGTTGCAAAGAATAAGGTTGGCCAATACATAAGTCCGGCACTTTGAATTTCACTTGGAGCTTTCCGAAATTACAAAGTTGTGTAGCGTATGGGCATTTTTTGTTCTTAAATTTTACCGATGAAAACAGTGAGCAGTTTCAATTAACAGAGCGAATGAACTGCAAGGCTCAATTATATGAAAGATTTCGAGTGTTTTCTGACCCTTTTTGTAAGAGAATTGAGAGAAAATGAACGTTGGAGAGCAGATGAGCGACAACGTTCAAATATTTGAATGTTTTCAAACATTTTCTGAGGTTTTTTTTTATTTTACCTAACAGAAGATAAAGATCGCATTTTTCATGGACGTTTATCAATAGTCTGTGAAAAATAAACATAGCATATTTCATATTTTCCGAATAGTGTCAATAATCCGTCTATCAAAGGCTTTGGTTTGTTAATCGTCGAGATCTGAAACTGCTCAGCTACAGAGAAAACCTCATCAGCCAAGTAAGGTAGATACAAAATAGATGACACAATTAATAAATAATTAGTTGACAGCGAATAGTTATTGTAAAGAATAAAGATAAGGATCAAAGGATATGAAAGCAAATTGTTGCTATGTATTGACTGTTTATGCTGCATAGTGAGTCTGAAATATCAAACGTACCAGAATGAAAGTTATAATCTTGACACAAACAACGAAAAGGCTGATTTAATTCAAAATTAGTTCGGCACTGTTTCAAGATAAGTGGTTTAAAATGTCCTGATGGACGAGAAGGTACATTGAAGTTCACTTCGCTCAAAAAAAACGGGCTTGTGATTGAACCATTTAGTAATTTAATCATGAAAACAGTTACAAGCAGTTCCCTCCGACTAGAAAGGCTGTGAAGATTAATTAGTTTTAAGCGACTCGTATACGATGGCAAATTATACAAGGGATCCCAGTGAAGATCGCTTAAGGCAAATAGTAAAAATTGTTTTTGAACTGATTCTAAGCGATCCACGTGGACCTGGCAACGTGGATTCCAAATTATAGAACCGTATTCAAGTATCAGTCTGACTAATGTAGTAAAGAGTTTTAGTTACATAAGGGTCGCTAAATTCTTTAGACCATCGTTTAACAAATGCTAGAACGCCTCCAGCTTTATTGACTGTTACGTTAATATGGCAGTTAAAACTGAGTTTTTAGTCCATAGTAACCCCAAGGTCAACACATCATACATTTGCTCAAGACTATAACTGTTAATTGTAACGCATGTATTTACATTTCTTTAGATTAAGCGGCATATAATTTAAATCGCACCAAGTAACTAGTATATTTAGATCTGATTGAAGCTTCTTCGAATGACATCAAAAGCTTTACATCGTCGGCATACATTAAAATTTTCGAAAATTAAATTACTGTAGAAATATCATTTATAAACAACAAGAACAGAATCGGGCCAAGATGGCTTCCTTGAGGTACTCCTGAGGAGACATAAATAACATCGGATTCACAATTTTTAAACACTACTTTTTGTGCTCTGTCGCTAAGGTAAGAAGAGATCTAGCGATTGCGACCCGGCTGGAAACCCAACTGATCCAGTTTATGAATAAGTAAAGAGTGACACACTTTATCGAAAGCTTTGCTGAAATCAAAGTAAATTCAAGTAAGTTTGTAACGGTGGACTTTCCCTTACAGAACCCGTGTTGACAGTCGGAAATCAAGGTAGAGATAGGATTTGTAAGCTGATTGGTAACAATATCTTCACACACTTTTGGGATGGTAGAAAGCTTTGCTATGCCACGTGTCTTTCCATGCTTTTGGAAAAACACCACACTTTAGTGACAGATTGAACAAATTGGTAAGGGGTTGGTAAATATTGTTAGCACACTTCTTCAAGAAGCATGTAGGAATCCTATCAGGTCCGCATTTAAAAGGTTCCTTCAAGGTTTTCAGATAAATAAGAACATCATTGGCGCATATAGTTGGACAATTAATTAAATTGTTTAGAAAGTCAGAGTTGGTGACGGCAGAATAGTTAGGAGTCAAAAATTGCGCAAAGAAATTATGACCCAAAAGAAATGAAAAACGACCCCAAATAAGCTTCAGAAAAACACCAATAAAAGGCTCCGAAAAGTGTCCAAAAACCCTCTGAATGGATGAATGAAAGAAAAGCACCAATTAAAGGGCTCCGAAAGGCGTCTGAGAAGGCTCCAGAAACCCTCAGAATGGAGGAATAAAAGGATCCGAAAAAGGTTCAGAAAAGCACCAATAAAAGGCTCCGCAGTTTATTTAGAAAGAGTCAAAAAACGCTTCAAATTCATCGAAATCGGACTCATTTCGGACTCTTTTTTATGACTTCGTTGGAGTTCCCGCGTAGAGCGATTTTTCGCTCCATTTGGGCTCCGAAAGAAGCTCATTTTGGAGAGTAAAGTTCTGAGAAATGAGCGTTTTATGGCTCCGAAAGGAGTCTTTTTTTGCACTTTTAGTTAGCTGGGATATGCCATCATATCACCAATTCTCTATCAAATACAGAAAAATGTGTACAACCAAAAAAATAGTAGTTTTAGGCATGAGAGTATGCAGTTTCAGGAAAGTTAAAGAACATTTAAATTTGTGATATATGGGTCTAGGTATCTGTTTCAGCAAGTATGTTTAACATAGTGAAAAATGTATGCGAATGCAAATCTAAATTAAAACCCCCCCCCAAGGCCAATTCCTGCGCACGGCCCTGGAGTATCCCGTCCACGAGTTAGGGGCAAAGGTACTGCCATTGTTAATAAACCTTTTTTTATTTTTTTATTAAAAATTGCTGAAGATTAGCGGTATTTAGGCACACTCTAAATATTTGGGTATGACGAAGGATGAAGATTCATTGCAATAAGTCTCCGATTATTTCACGCGCACGCACTTTCAAAAAACTTCTTTTTCACACTGACTATTTTTTTATCTCTTCAATATTTTTGTTATTCCTTTCGCCACCTACTAATTCTAAGGGTTTACAACATGTGTTTTAATGAAACATCTTTGATTACCTCGCCTACTTATTGTTAGTATGAAAGGTGCACAGCAAGTGTTTTAAAAAAACATCATTGTTCACCTCGCTTACTTATTAGTGTGCAACCTATGCAACAAGAGTTTCCTGAAATAATGCGCCCCACTTCATCAAAGTATTTTCCAATACTCTAAACTTATTATCAGATTCGACAGGTACATATGTATATATTTTCTACAACTATAAATACATAAATTAGGTGTTTTTTTTTTTGTAATTTTGATATTTTTAGTGCTCTGATGGAACCTGTAGACAAAGCGTTAGGAATCTGAAATTTTTAGAGGGTAACTAATATGCTATGGCACAACTTTTGGTAATCGTTTACGTGGGGAACCGAGCGCTAATACGCGTCCAAAAATGTCGGGAGGGGTATCAAAAGACGCGTTTCGGCCCCAGCAGCATGAATACAACTCAACCAATATTTTCAATATTTTGGAAAATATTTGCGAAAAACCGAAAAATGGGCCAGGTCAAAATCTGATTTGGGGCCCGATCCATGTTTTTTATGTTTAGGCTACGCCATGCCAACTCCGGGTGGTTGCCTGAACCGTGGCAACGTGCCTACTGAAAATATTGGTTCAGCGGAGTTATATTCATGCTCCTGGGACCAAAGCGTGTTTCCTGATACATATCCCAACATTTTTGGTTGTGTATTAGCGCTCGGTACCCCACGTAAAACGCTCGATTACCCAACTTTGCGCACCCAAGCTAGTTCGATTTCCGCTAAAAGTAAAAAAAATATTATTTTTCACTCCGGCCTAATGTATAAGCTTAAACAAAGTTCTCAAACTCCTGGTTGTTTGCCAGTTAAACTGTTTTATATGCCTTCTGTAAAATTTTAATTTTGGGACATATGCAGTTTTTGCATGAACTGATTAGACTATGTTTAAGAGGAAGGTGTTTCTTTTGTGTATTATTATCTTACCTGCATATTTTCATGATGCTCTTTATTTTCAGCTATGCATTTCAACTCATCGTCGGATATTAAAGAGGAAACAAAATTGGTTGTAAGTTTGTCAACAAATGATTTTTGACGTGAAGGCGAAACATTCCACCACTTACGAACTACTGCCGGTAGTTTTTTTAAAACTTTCGTATATAAATGGCAAGCAAACCTTTCAGAAGTTAAGTTTTCATCTATAAATAAATTAAATGTCAATAAATTAAAAATATTGTTTCTTTGCGCTTAATATCTTCAAAATAAAAATGTATTCCAACTTTGATAAAATTCCCAGTGTGATTGAAATACAACAAGAACCAGAAAAAAAGCTTACCGTATCGCAAGAACTAGAGGCAGCAAAAGGTTTGCTTTATCAGCGTAAGGCACAATGTTCGTCAATAAAGTTTCAATACAAAAAGCCCAAACGGGCTGCTCTATTGTACGGGTACAAATTTTTTTGCATATGCCCTCATTATAATCCACAATACACATGTAAGCATGCCGGTAACGTAGTAATTGATCGGGATGTACTAACCAAAGAAGAACACATGTGCTATTTATCGACTCCGCGTGAAAATATAGCAGCGCCACGAAAAAGACCAAGATATTATCAAAAGAAAATCATTTTGCCAAATTGTACAGCACGCATAGAACAGTTAGCTCTGCCTGATTTGAAACGAGTACAGTGGACACTGGAAGTATACAAAGGCAAGCTCAGAAAACGACAAATAAAATCGTTAAAAAATTATTTGGATCAGAGATCGAAATTGATGTCTTTTAGTATAAAAACAGCGCTTTCCTACATCGAAGAAGAACGACGATTAAAGAGAGTAGCGAAGGTATTGCAAAAACGGCAATGTCGAAAATTAAAAAAACATATTCTAAGAAAACAGCGACGGCAAATAAAAAAAATTATTTGTGTATTGTTTGAAGAAATGAGGGACTTTTTACTTAACGACCAGTTTTTGATAGATGAGAGGTCAACTCTTTGTTCGGTTATACTGGAGCAAATTCGAAGTTTTACCGGTACACTCTTTAATACTATTTTAATTGAATAGGATAGAATTTTATTCCTTTTTCAATGTATTTTAAAGCAATATATTGAAAAACTTTGTTTATATTTGTAGATAACGAGTTCTATACAACAAGCAACCTTCGCGAATATCAACAAGTTCTTGCAAATAATCTTACAGTATGGATAAATAAATTTATATCGAATCTGAATATTCATTTAGCCCCGCCACCAGTTTTGATGGAAAATGTTGAACCGGATACTTTTTTGCCTGTAAGGGACTACATATCTTGCTCAGAGTCGATGGATAACGAAGGATATCAAATTGAACACGGTGACAACTTTTTTGATGGAGAATATGAAGAAGATAATGACTACCTTTACTATACAGAGGATACAATAACAAATACTAACCATTAATATTCGTCCATGAGAGACATTTAAAAAGTTCACATGTTATGAATTTGGTGTCGTGGTTTTTCAATACTTCTGTTGGCATCATGCGTATAAGAAAATGCAAAAATTTCTGAAAAAAAGTAAATGAAAATATATTGCATTTATATGAATGTATATTTCAATTTTAGAGATAAAATATGTAAAATTGGTAGTTTAAAAGAGAAATGAGTAGTATTTTTTACCGCATTTATCCATGGTGATAGTTAATTTTGCAATATTCCATTCGGTTCACTCCTTATCTTGGTACTTAAAAATATCAAATTTAAAGAGAATATGAAATCACTTTTTACTTAAAATCTCTTTTGTTCTGACCTTTACATATTTCAAATTATTAAAAATTAGCAAACAACACATTTGTTTGCTTATGCAATAATTCAAGACAAGCGGGCTGTAGCACTTCATGCTAGCCTAAGACCCCACATTCTCAATCAAAAAAGGTTAATCTATACATCGACAGCCACACTGCAAAACCCTGTATGTTCAAAACCAAAAAGTTTTCAGGAGAGGGAAAAAACTGATATTTATAACGTATGTATATGAGCGACGGTTATTACATTTCACCACTGGAACAAAACGGGAAGTTGTAACCCGGTTTTGACTGCAGTTCAATGCGCGTAATATCAGGATCTACTGAAAAGGCTCAGAACCTTATTTTTGTAAAAATAGTGACTTACGGGGTTTGCAGTGTGGCTGTCGATACATAAAAATGAAATGGTGTTCAGTTGTAACGCTAAAACTCGAAAACGGCTGAACCAAATTATATACTTCCTTTGGAGGGTTTCTTTGTTATTATCACGCGCAGGTCATGTATTAAAATCAAAACAAAATATTAGGGGGGCGTGGTACCTCCCATACAATCTTATTAATTTGGCTGTTATTCTTATTAATTTGGCTGTTATTCCACATTATATTTATATCTCATATCGTAATTTTGCTATGTATTGTTTGTTGCTATGTATGTTTATTTTTCGATGATGTAGCGTTATATCGTAATTTTGGTTGTGGCCCTTGCTATTTTTTTTTGTTTATTTATCGTTGACAGAGAGTGCTGCAAACGAAAAATTCTCCCCACCAGATGGCGTTGTTGGTCATGAATTGGTACAAAGTTAATTGAACGAAAAATTCTTTATTTCAAAGCTTTTCAGGGTAAAAAATGCGAATTTTTTGAAATTTTCCGTTGTCAATTGAAGTTTCGAACGTGCAAAATTTAATGCGCCTTGGTCCATGGATATACATACCTTACTAATATATAAAAACGTAAGTGTGTGAGTGACTGCAAATTTTTGTGACTCTTTCACGTCTAAACTAATGCCTCGAACTATATGAAATTTTGCACACTAATTCTTTGGAGTACAGAATAGATAACATGCATAATTATATTTCGATATATTTATCGATAACAGAGTTATCGGTCAAAATGTAGTTTTGCGTAAACTTTGGAATGTTCGCACAAAATTGGTATTAAACGAAAGTGGAAGAACACCGCTTTCATTTGGACGTTGGTTCACTTCGATATAATTATCGATAACAGAGTTATCGGTCAAAATGTGGTTTCAGGTAAACTTTGGAATATTCGCTAACAATTGATATCAAACGAAAGGGAAAGACGACTGCTTTCATTCGGACTATCTTTCATTTCGATATATTTCTCGATAATAGAGTTATCGGTCAACTTTTTTTTTCGGGTAAACTTAGGAATATTCGCACAAAATTGGTATAAAAAGAAAGGGGAAGGCCACACACAGGTTTCATTTGGACTTTGCTTCATTTATGGAAACATCTATTTTGATAAAGGCATTTGGAAAGATTTTGGAGATGCCCCTAAAAACCCAGGGTAACCTTATAAAGCCTCTTCAACGTTGGTCGCCTTGACGTGGCGAAGGGGCTTAAGTATTGCATTGGAACTTCTCCTGGAGTGGGAGGTCTCAATGTGAGACAAACTAAGAGGAAAGCCTCGTATTTGCTGCAGTCCTGGGAGGGGTGAGTACATCTGGTTACGAATCACTCTCGGCTGAAGGAAATGCGAGGATTGGCGCACCAACACCACCCTAAGCCAAGGTGTTAAGGTATCCTCCTTTCGGAAGGAGGGATGACATGACCTAGAAGGTTGCACTGGTCATACGAAATCGCTCCCACGACAGTCGGGCAGTACCGCAAGGGAGTACCGGAACGTACCGGATTCATATCCGGCCAAGGACTGTTATTTCGACAACACTCCCCAAAACCTTCAGGGAGTGATTTTGTTGTTAAAACAACAACAACAACTACAGGGCTGAATGTTCAGCGGGTGGTTATTGAATAGCTGACCGCGAACGGTCCCCTCCGATGCCCGGGCAAGGTCGGAGGTATCAGTGCCTTCTCTACGCATGCCGGCTCTGCGGACGAGTGACCAACCCTTTCCGTGCACACTCGTGGGACCAAATATGAACGAAAATCAACAAAAAAAACAACAAGAGCAACAAAAACAAAAGGAAAAGACGAACGAAGGAGTTCAGGAGGAAACAGATAGTGTGGACGGGACGACGGGGACAACAACACGGACAGGGACAATAACACGGACAGAAACGGTGACAACGGACCTTAAACAGACTGACGGACCTCGGCGTAGTAGACAGTAGAGACTGGCGGGGCAGCTACGGTGGGTAGCAGGACTCCGCCAAAACATCACCAACCTGCGAAGGCCCCTAGGAAGCGGATGCAGAGGACCGGAAAATTTACCAAGCTGTGGTGGATGAGTACCGGGCGTACTTAAACACCACATCTTTAACTTCCACCGTTAAAAGGAATAGGCCTCTGGAAGAGGCCCCTAGCACGTCGAAGAGGAATAGGTCTATGGAAGAGGCCTCGAATTCCTCTAAGAGGAGCAAGGTCACCGGTGAGGAGGCCTCCACCTCAGCCGGAGCGCGGGTGGGGACAAAATCATTTGCCGATGCGGTAAGAAGCAACCTGGAGGTGAAGATATTGCGGGGTCCTCAGGATGATGAGGGCCCGGATGCGGTCGACGACACCAACAGGCGCCTGGATGACCTGCAGCTCGTCGACCAGGAACCAGTACCCCACTAGTTAGGATGGGTCTTAGGGTTGTCCAAGTTAACCTCCAGCACTCGCGTACATAATAGTTGGATGCGGCGCATGGTGATTGCCTCCTCATATATGCCGCATGAGGAGGATGCTCCACCGGAGGAGATCCGCAGGTTGATGTAGACAGTCGAAGCACGTAACATAATTGTTGGATGCGACGCCAACTCCAGGAACTCCCTATGGGGGAGCACGGAGGTTAATACCAGGGGTGAGTCACTTTCGATTTTATTTTGAGTAATAACTTAGTAGTTTGTAACCGGGGTAGTACTTCTACTTTTGTCTTCCCAAGCACTGGTACATTTAGGGAGTAGGAGGAGGTGCTGGACGTTACGCTACTAAGCGGAAATAGTAATATTCGTCTAGAAAATTGGAGGGTATCAGATAGGCAATCCTTTTCTGACCACAGGATGATCCTTTTTGATATCATTTTGAAATTAGATAACTCTATTCCTCACCTTAACCCAAGGAGGACAAACTGGCGAAGGTTCGTCAGAGTAGTGAGCAATAAGCTAGGTAGTCAACCTTTGCAGGAATTACTGTCAGTGGAGGAGCTTGATGCTAAAAGTAGTAAGCTGGAGAAGGCCATGGGGTCAGCTCTAAGGGTAGCTTGTCCAACTAGTTTTAGTAAAAAATTATATCCTCCCTGGTGGAATTCAGACCTTTTCGAACTCAGGAGAGAGTCCAGGAGACTATTCAACCTGAGCCGTTCTACTGGCAACTGGCTGCCATACAAGAATAGTCTAAGATGCTATAAAAAAGCGATTCGGAAGGCAAAAGAAGGATCTTGGAAGGACTTTTGCACGTCCATTGAATCCACAAAGGAAACTTCGAGACTTGGAAAAATTCTCTCAAAGGAAAAAGCTTGCCCGTCGTTTTTACGGAAAGACGACGGTTCGGCGGAAACCGTTTATCTTCTTGTAGGAACACATTTCCCAGGCTGTGGGCCTAGTCAAATGGAAGGTAAAGAGTACACTGGTGTACTGCCGTCTCTTTGGCTAATAAATGAGCTTATAACAACCAAAAAGATTGAATGGGCAATCAACAGTTTCTCACCGTACAAATCCGCGGGGCCGGATGGTATTTTCCCAGCCATGTTACAAAAAACCAGCTTGCTGGTAATACCCTGGCTGGCGTGTATCGTCAGGGCATGCATTCGGCTAAACCATGTGCCTTTAAACTGGAGGAGGACGAGGGTGGTTTTCATCCCAAAGGTGGGCAATAGAGGTCATGAAAACCCCAAGGACTTCAGACCTATTAGTATTTCGTCGTTTGTTTTAAAAACCTTCGAACGGCTTTTGGACATCCATATCAGGAAGAAATTGGATACTTCAGGGCTGTCAACAGCTCAGCATGCATATCTCAAGAGCCGCTCAACGGAGACTGGCCTGCACGAGGTGGTGCACAAGGTAGAAGCGTCCCTTGAGAGCAAACAGTTAACCATGGCCGCATTCCTCGATATCGAAGGCGGCTTGAACAATGTAAGGCTGGAAGCGATAGAGGACTCGCTATCGGCCCTTGGCATCGAGGACCCTATTGTAAACTGGATAGAGATGGCACTGCGGTAAAGAATCATAAGCGCCAAGGTTGGAGAAAGTGAAGTGACGGCACACTTGTCGAGAGGAACTCCGCAGGATGGCGAGCTGTCACCACTGCTTTGGCTTTGCGTTATAGACGGCATACTTCGTCAACTCAACAGGAACGGAGTTAAAGTGATTGCCTACGCGGACGAGGTAGTAATACTAGTATCGGGGCTGTGCCCTAGCGTGATTAGCGATATCATGCTGGGAGCACTAAGGAAGCTGAGTGGATGGGCAGAGGCTGCGGGGCTTAATGTCAATCCCTCAAAGACAGAACTAGTGTTATTCACAAATAGGAAAAAAATACCAAGTTTCAATCTACCTTCTCTTTATGGTCAAGAGTTGCAACTTTCTGATAGGGCGAAATACATAGGCGTCATCTTGACACCTAAGTTGAACTGGAAGCTTAACTTAGAAAACAGGGTCAAACGGGCATATGGAGCTATGTACGCCTGTAAACGAATGTTAGGCAGACAGTGGGGCTTGAGCCCAGAAATCACAGCATGGATGTACAAAGCAGTTATTCGACAGATCTTAGCCTACAGGGCAATAGTGTGGTGGAATGCAGTCGAGGTGGGCTACATTGGGAACATGCTAAGCAAAGTTCAGCGGGCTGCTTGTGGCGCAATCACAGGGGCGATTAGATCATGCCCCACAGAGGCTCTGAACGTGATATGCAATATTCCACCGATCGATCTCTTTATCAAGGAAATAGCATCTAATGGTGCACTCAGGCTTCGGGAGTTGGGACTCTGGAAAGAGCGTGGATACGGTCACAGCCGTATTCCATTAAATATAACCGACCCCTATATTAAGAACAAAACGGACTACATCTGTCCCAAGACAGTTTCCGACACAAATTTTGAGGTTATTTTCCCATCCAGAAAGGACGAGAACAGGGGAACTACCACAAAACTTCGACATATCAATTTTCAAGGACGGATCTAAAATGGATTGTGGAGTGTCCTTATCAATGCGTCTTCCAGACTCTGCGAATGTATTTCAATCAAAAATTTATGCTATCCAGGAAGCATGCAGGGCATTACTGGATACAAATACAACAGGTAATCGGATAGCCATCTTCTCGGACAGCCAGGCGGCTCTTCGGGCTCTCGGATCAGCGACGATCACTTCGAGCCTCGTAGGTCAGTGCAGGGAGTGGACCATGAACCTGGCAAGTCGACATGCCGTTTCTCTAATATGGGTGCCGGGGCATCGTAACATACAGGGAAACGAGTGTGCCGATGAGCTGGCACGGCGTGGGTCGACTCTTGACGTCTCAGAAGCGCAGGAGGTCCTTGCACCGCTGGGACTGCAGAGTTTCAAGGAGTTTATGGCCGTCGTATAATGAAGCACGAACTTCGACCCTTCTAAGGAACAACAGAAGGGACCTTTTCAGATTAGTTTCGGCCCTCACTGGACATTGGACTGTCGGGGCGCACGCGGCAAGGATGGGCATATAGCACAATACTACGTGCCGCAGTTGCAACCTTCCGTTGATGGAAGAGACGGTGGAGCACCTACTGTGCGGCTGTCCTGCGCACCGCAGGAGCAGAACAAAATTTCTGGGAAAACCTTTGTTCGGGAGTCTTTCTGAGCTCAACGATGTTAAGCTTGGGGAACTTCTAAAACTTCTGGACTCAACGGGATGGATATAGTTAGGATATAGGGGTGAGAGTCCCACCACGCAAGTTTTCTGTCGTAATCTTCATTGGTTAGTTCACGAGCTGTGGTATCAAAACGGCGCGCTAGCGCTAATTGGAGTCTCTGGGACTCGCCACTCCAACCAACCAAACCTTATAAAGTGTATAAATAAATAAATAAATAAATTAACCAAAACGTGGACCAAAATTGGAACTAGAAGGTTTTTGTGAAAAAATGGGTCTAAAATGAAAGGTCTTGATGAGAGTTTTAAAATGGAGTAATTTAGGTATTTTTGGGATTAGGATTGAGAAAGGGATAGCTATATGGATGACAATTAAAAAGCAATATGAAAAGACAAAAGCATATGAAGAGGATGGACAGAGAGAAGGATGTGGAGCTGAAATTAGGAGGGCGACTCACATATTTTATTTATTTATATTCTGCAGGGATTCGGGAAGATTTTTTAATCCCTCACTTTCCCCAAGCAAGTGTACCAGCTGTCATGGATTGTAATTGTATGACTTCTTTGTTGATTCTAGTGGCCCTACGTGGTCAATATGGTACGTAACCAGCGGTGTATCTTCTTTGTTTATCGTATTGAGAAACCCTTACTTTTTTCCTGACTTTGCCTCACTTACTATGCATTCTACTATGTACTATGTTGCCAACTTTGGTATTTATATTAGGAATATAAAAGGTTTGGTTTTCTTTGACGAGAAATGCCCTTGCCTGTTATTACTTCTTCTTCCATAAGAGCTGGAACAACTACAAGTTCCTTTTCAGGGTCTTTAAAAAGAATATCGTATTTCATAAAGAAATCTTCATATTCGTCCCTTTCTAAAATTTTCCGTACAGCCTTTGTCCACTCATCTTTGAGTTGAGTTTGCTTAAGCCGAAACTTTAATGAGTCTTCTAGCATTAAACAATATATTCGACTTAGTGCGTCAACATGTTCCTGCACGATGTTCAATGTCGAAATTGAAATCTTGAAGAAACAATGCGCTGTCACGGCAGCTGTCTTTTCTTCTGTCTTTTTCTGCTATTTGTATAGTGCCCGCTTGGACAATATACCCTAGGAACTCTACCCTGCGCATAAAAAATTGGCATTTTGACCACTTTATTTTCAAACCGCTTTTTGTATAGTGCCCGCTTGGACAATGCACCCTAAGAACTCTACCCTACGCATAAGAAATTGGCATTTTGACCACTTTATTTTCAAACCGTATTTCGCGCAGACTTGCAAGACTTCTTTGAATTTTTCCATTCCCTCATTCTCATCTTTGGACGGTATAGTTAAATCGTCCATATAGGTTTTGACTGTTCCCTTTTGGATTAGTGTCCTAAATACCGCATTTGTATAACTACAAAACACTGCCGGAGAATTAGAAATACCAAATGGTACGAAACAAAACTCATATTGTCCGGTGTTTGATACAAACGACGTGAACTTCATTCACTGGGCATCTACTGGCACGTGAAAAATTCCATTAGATAAATCTAATGTTGTAAAGACTCAAGCTCCTTGCAGCTTATCAAGGACATCGTCCATGAGGACCATAGGAAAATTTTCTGATACGATTTTCTGATTAAGACGTCGATAATCGCAACAGAGGCGCTTATTTCCGTCTTCCTTCGGGACAACTACGATTGGCAAAGCGTAATTGGAGTTACTTGGTCGGATTATTCCTTCCTTTAGCCATTCGTCAATTTGCATTTCCACAAAACGCTGATCTTCAAAGGGCATACGACGTGTACGGTGATATACAGGTATATCATCGGACAATACTAATTGCATTGTTACTAGCGATGGAGAGTTTCCTACTGGTGAATACGCGCGAACTAAAGTTTCTACTTCTTTAGCTTTTATCTAAGTGCTCTAACTCAGGTGTATGTTCCTGCTTCAGCTCTCCCAAACTCATAACATCAAACTCTTCAATCCACCCATCTTTGACCTCTAATTTTTCTAAGTTAGCTTGCTGACTACTAGATTTATTTTTTCCATCTACTCCAGAGGAACTGTCTTTAACCAAAAGCTTTACTGTTGTGTCTTTTTTCTTAAAAAACACCTCATCTTCAGTTAGGGTAATATCCACATCTTTGAGAATAGCCCTGCCTTTATGTCTTCCTCTTTTATCACATGGAAAACGACATTTAACGATAAGTTATCCATCACGGTTTCGAAGCTACCTATTGTTTCAATCACGTTCGCACAGGCCGTGTAAAGCTTCTTCTTATCATTTTCCAACTTAGCTTCGGATCCACTCATTAATAACGTATCGTAACGTATAATATTAGTGAACACCCTGAATCGATTAAGGCCCCGAATTTAAAGTTGTTGATTTCAATTGCCTTAATATGCAACTCATGCGTCACACTATTAACAAACGGCTGGAAAATATCATCAGTCAGCGTATTCACTGAACTCAGCTCCTTTTTTATTTCTTTGGTATCTTTACCTTTGCACTCGAATGAGCGATGGCCTATGGCGTTACATTTAAAGCATTTGAACTGCTTTTGTGGACACTGGCCGGACATATCGCACCCTAAATCAAAAACAGTCACAACTCAAAATTTTTTTAGGTCGCTTTCTTGGCATAGATTGCCTAATAAAAAGTAGTGCAGCCAATACATACAATATTTTTCTTTTTGACTATTATCGTTACTCTTTAAAGAGCACAGTGATGTCAAGTTTTTAAAAATCAAATCAGTTTTGTGCGATCCAGAAGCAATTAACTGAAAGTTATTCGGATTTTGAGTTGTGACTCTTTTTGATTTAGTGTGCGATATGAGTTTTATCATCTTCTTTAGTTTTTCCCTCTGAGCTCAATTTGTCTTTAGCTACATCATCCGCGTCAACTTTAAACTGATTTACATTAGCCTTTCGAATTTTCTCATAAACCTTTATTTGTTCTTTAAGGTCTACGATGGTTTTTGATTGATATAAAACGGTCTTATTAAATTTGGAATCAGGAATTCCCTCTATAAAATAATCAATAATACTTTCTTCTTCCAGTTTTATTTGTTTCACTATCTCCATGAGATTGTACAAGTACTCGCCCAAAGATTAATTTGTACGCTCAAGCTTTGGTTTCCTCGAAAGCGGTGCCGCTATATAGCGGCCGTTACATAGCGGTAGAGTACTTTGTCAAAAACAATTCAATGTAAAAGTAATTAGGTGTAAAGTTAGAAGACGGTGTAGTTCACCGTAATGTCATATAGCGGCAAGCATGATATATTACGGCCGTCATGACGGTGAAAACTAGTTCTTCACCGTTTTTTCTCACCGCTATTGTCATAGCGGTGTGAATTCTATCAAATACTTCAAATTTTTTTTACAAATACAACAATTGAAACATGTCAATGTTTTAAAAATAAATATTCACACATTTTAAAATCAAAAAAGAAAACAAGAAACATTCAAATACGGCAAACCAAATAAAAAAATTACGGAACGGCGATCATGTAAGTTTACAGAAAAGAGGTGCCGCTCATGACGGCAAGCATAACGACCGCTATATAACGACCGCTACATAGCGGCACCGCTTTTCGAGGAAACCACGGCTTTACGGCGATTCTTTAAAATTTTATGAACTTCTGATGAATACCACTTTGAGCCAAATTCATTAATTAATGCATCTTTTAAAGTAGCCCAACTGCTAATACTACTTTGGCTTCTAATAAATATTTTGGCAGCTCCGCGCAGAAGCTGCTTGCCGTATACAAATTTTTGTAATTCATTCCATTTTCGGTTTCTGAGTTCACTTCGAATTCATTAACCCAAAATCTTATATCAGCGGACCCTTCTCCGTTTAAACAATCACCTAAATCTTTAAGAGTGAACCGCTGGCAATGCACAAAGGACCGAGAAATCATGGCGTTTTGTTCAACATCACCATACACTGATGGAGTAGACTCATTATCACTAGACTCATTTCGAGGAAAGCCGTAGTGCTGGAGCAGTCTATACTGAAGCTCATGCTTGAAGTTGACATTCCAAGTTCTTTTAACTTCTCTTTCAGTTCGTTAACCGTCATCGTCAATAATTGCTCTGTGTCCATATTGAAGTATGGATTAAGTGCTATTTACGAAAACTATATTGAATTTAAATCAATTTTGTATAGATAATTAAAAAAAATTTTAATAAAACTTCTAAGCAGATTTAATGTAATTTTCGAGTTTCTTTTAATTAGAATGAAATATTGTTAATCATGCGATTAATTTAACATCTGGTTTACTCTAATCAATATTCAGTCAGATATTATTTACCTTTTCGTCTTGTTAAAAAAAAAAAAATTTTAACGTTACTGCGTACAAACATAAATACTTCTTTGATTATGCCAATAACAATATTTCTTATTAGAATCAATGTTTTCTACACATTCGAAATTTTCTCTTATTTCTCTTGTTTATCGTTTTTTTTTCTTCTACAATCACTGTATCCTTTTTACGCATCTAATTGGCAGATTTACTTTTTCAGTGTTTACAGTGTTTTCAGTGTTTTCCAACAAGAACTAAAATATTGGTTCTTCGTCGTTCGTCATTTGTTTTCACATACAAATATTCTAATTAGAATTTTCTTCCTTCTTTATTTACTTTTTAGTTCATCTGCCTTCTACTTTTGCTTCTTTGACATATACTCTTTCTCACTTCTTCTTATTTTTCAATTGCACAAATCTACTTTTATCGAACTTTCGATTCAATATCTTTACTCTTCTAATTCTCTCAATCTACTTAAGCTCTTCTTTTTTTTCTTTGTATCAAGGCATATTAAACAAGGTAGAAGTGACAGTTGAAATTTTTTTCTCCGCATAAATTCTTACTTCAAAAAATTTTAAACAACCGCATTAACCCTTTGGGTTCTAAGTGTTACTTTTGGG
The DNA here is from genome assembly GCA_951509765.1 of Sphenella marginata. Taxonomy (NCBI): domain Eukaryota; kingdom Metazoa; phylum Arthropoda; class Insecta; order Diptera; family Tephritidae; genus Sphenella; species Sphenella marginata. The sequence continues at coordinate 50,744,515 of OX608082.1, forward strand.
GCATACATCAAGACAATATATTAGTACATATCACAACTTGTTCATAGTTACTTGGTTTTTTAACCACTTTACTGGACGGATCGTACTCGTATTCGAATAATTTTGAAACCGTCATTTCATCGCTACGATATTTTAGACAATCTAAAGAAAACTGTAATATACCCTCTTCAATCTTTATCTCTCGAGCCCAAGATTGAAATGTGGTAACGTGAGGTAATGGAAAGTTGATAGCATATAAATGCGCATGTTATGCTCTAGGTCCTGCAGAGTGCAAACATATAGCCGCAGAAATATCTTCCCAGCCCCAAAAAACTTTCTTTTGTGGATTTATGTATCAGTTTTTGAATTTGGCCCGCTGTAAAAAATTTCTTCAACGATGTCGTCAAAGATTTTGCGTCCACTAGTTGGGCATTGAGGTCTGCAACACTGGCTTCCAGGGTTTTTACCTTTTCTGCGAGTAAATATATTTCTGCTCTAAAACTGTATTCACTTGAACCGTCCCTAAATAAAAAATTTACCGAGAGATAGAGTCAGGGTAAATTTTCGGTTTTTCGACCTGTAGTTAACTTACTCAGTCTGAGTCTGCGCATCCACATACAGCGGCCGCACATTTGTGTACAAAGCTTGTGCTCCTACAGAATGTTGCGCCTCAAGCGGTATGGGTACTGCCCTGGGGAACAGGCGCCTTCTTAAACACGCTCGTTTGAGCTGGACAGTCAATGAAATCGGTGGGCTTGAAGTGTTGTTCGCAAACATGCGAGGAGTTTTCTAAAATTACACCACAACTTTCTTCCCACCGACGTCGCCTTCCATCACAGCTTGGAGCCTTAAAGCACCGCACAGTCGACACATCCCAACTCACTCCGCAAACGGCACAACGCGTGAAACATTTGGATCTTTTCATTTTTAATTGTATTTAAATATTTATGGAAAAAAATGTATACGATATTACCAAATTGAAATTCAAACGGGTTAAAATAATTTTTTATTTGACGTAAGAATATCTGTATGAAAGAGAGAACTGTCAAGTTCACTTCTACTTTATTTAATATACTTTGCTTTGTATAAAATCTACTACTTTCAATCTTATGTGAGTCAGAATTTTTGAAACCGATCACTAAAAAGGGGTCGGTTTTGTTTTTTAATTTAAATGTGGTTAAAGTGTAGCACGTGAGTATTGAAAGAGATCCTCAAAATATAATTCCAAAAAAAAAATTATTGTGCGAATTATTGGCATAACTAATTTGTTGACATTTTTTTTTCGTTTTGCTATATCTTATAATCTATTTGCTCAAATGAGATGAAATTTTCACAGTTTTTTACTATTTTGTCGTAGGTTATAATGCAATTTTTTTTAGTGCAAATTCTTTTAAAGTTTTTTATTTATAAATTTTTTTTTATGAAATTTTTTGCAAAATGTCGTTCTGGAGCACCAAAAATTCCGAAAAAAATGCAAAATATTCCTTAAGCTTTATGCAATAACATATACAAATTTCAAAGTGTGCGGATTTTGTGTTCAATAGATACGATAAAAAAAAATAAAGAAATGAAAAAAAAAAAATAAATAAATAAAATATCAACGAGTCTTGCTACCACACAATACTTTCAGGGCGCTCATAAAATTCAAGGTTTTTGTTGGATATTATAATAAAAGACCGCGAAGAAAGGTACAAACATCAATTTATTGCAAAATTACATTTTGAATGAAAAAAAAGCTGTGAAAGCTGTGGCAATAAAGAACACGCGAAATTATCACTCTTTTATACCAATTAACGGACGAAAATATGCTTGCCGAGTTTATTCAGCATCAGAAGCGTTTATTGAGAATCCGATCTTCTGATAAATCCTAAGAAGTTTTATCAATGTGATCAATGTGATGTTTTTTCATTCAAAATGTAATTTTCCAATAAATTGATGTTTGTACCTTTCTTCGCGGTCTTTTATTATAATATCCAACAAAAACCTTGAATTTTATGAGCGCCCTGAAAGTATTGTGTGGTAGCAAGACCCGTTGATATTTTATTTATTTATTTTTTTTTTCATTTCTTTATTTTTTTTTATCGTATCTATTGAACAAAAAATCCGCACACTTTGAAATTTGTATATGTTATTGCATAAAGCTTAAGGAATATTTTGCATTTTTTTCGGAATTTTTGGTGCTCCAGAACGACATATTGCAAAAAATTTGCATAAAAAAAAATTTATAAATAAAAAACTTTAAAAGAATTTGCACTAAAAAAAATTGCATTATAAACTACGATAAAATAGTAAAAAACTGTGAAAATTTCATCTCATTTGAGCAAATAGATTATAAGATATAGCAAAACGAAAAAAAAATGTCAACAAATTAGTTATGCCAATAATTCGCACAATAATTTTTTTTTTGGAATTATATTTTGGGGATCTCTTTCAATACTGTTGTTGTTGTTAGCAGTGCTTCGCCCTGCCCAAAGGGCCAGAACACTCCTAGTTGTCATCGGGCTCTTCTAACGGAAGTCCAAGGAAACGCGCTGTTTCAACAGGGTTGGAACAAAGTGATAAGGGAGTTAGAAGAGTATGTTCCGAAGAACACGAAAAGAGATGTTGCGTGTCGTGGGGGGCCATACCGCATGCAGGGCATGTGTTTGGTATGGTAGGGTTCAGTCTGGACAAATAGGAGTTCAGCCTATTGCAATATCCAGACCGAAGTTGAGCCAGCATGGCTCTAGTCTCCCTCGGAAGGACACGTTCTTCCTCAGCAAGAACGGGTGGTTGGGCACCAATAACGGGGTTCACAGGCCGGGATCTGAGGGATCTGTCCACCGACTCAGTGTGGAGGTCCTTTAGGGCCCGCCTATGGTCCCGCAGATCAAACGGCAACGAGATGTGATGCCGGATCTCATCATAATGCTTCCGGAGATGTTTCCTTATATCTCTAGGGGGTGGAGTTTCATCCAATAGCTGTCGATTTGGATGACTGGGTCGGTGGCAGTTCAGAAGGAACTGCCTACTTAAAAGTTCCGCATGCTCGCGAACGTTGAGCATTTGAGCCTCCTGGTGGAGATGAGACTCAGGAGACATAAGCAAACAACCCGTCGCAGTTCTGATGGCGGTGTTTTGGCAGACCTGCAATTTCCTCCAGTTGGTGTCGTGAAGGTTAGGCGACCATATGGGCGCAGCATAATCAATAACCGGTCGGCCAATAGCCTTATAGGTGACCAGCAACGTTTCTTTGTCTTTGCCCCAAGTACTGCCGGCCAGTGACTTGAGGATCTTGTTGCGGCTTTGTACCTTTGAAGCTATTGCGGTGGCATGATTAGCGAAGGTGAGGCTATTGTCGAATGTAACCCCTAGAATTTTGGGGTGGTTGACAGTAGGTAGTGGAACACCATCTACGTGGACATTCAACTCCTGCCCCATCTGCGCATTCCACGTGGTGAACAACGTCGCCGTAGATTTAGTCGGGGAAAGAGTCAGGTTCCGCTCTGTGAAGAAGCAGGAAAGGTCGCGCAGGTAGTCGTTTAGTCTAGTACAAAGTTCGTCCGTGGAAGGCCCTTTGCCCGTGGCCATCACAGTGCAGTCGTCAGCGTACGAAACGATGGAGACCCCCTCTGGTGGGGGAGGGAGGCTCGAGATGTAGAAGTTAAACAGAAGGGGTGAAAGGACACCACCCTGCGGAACCCCTTGCCTAATTCTTCTAGGTCTACATCTCTCGTTTCGAAACTGCACTGACGCCAGCCGACCGTTCAAATAGTTGGCGGTCCATCGTTTTAGGCCGGCAGGAAGCGGTGTCTCCTCCAGGTGTTCAAGGAGTGTGGCGTGGTTGACTGTGTCGAAGGCTTTCGACAGGTCAAGTGCCACGAGAACCGTCCTGTGGTTTGGTTGGTGTTGGTTCAAACCGAAGTTAATCTGCGTCGTGATGGCGTTCAAAGCTGATGTTGTGCTATGGTTTTTACGGAAGCCATGTTGATGATTGGCCAGCTGCAGGTTTGCAGTATAATATGGGAGCAGAATAGCCTCTAACAACTTCACTACCGGCGAAAGGAGAGATATCGGACGATAAGAGTCTCCTTGATTTGCCGGCCTCCCAGGTTTTAGGAGGGGGACCACAGTCGCATGTTTCCAGATGTCTGGTATAACGAAGGTGGACAGTGAGAGGTTGAATAGAGCCGCCAAGTACTTGGGCGCGGCTGTGTGTTTGAGTTTGTGCGCGCGTCGGATGGCTTTTCTCTTAGCCCTATCCGCAGGAGAATGCAGTATAAATTGCCGGCAGAATGCGCTCGCGCACTTCCTGGGGTCCGACTTGACGTTATCGCCGAAAGCAATGGCGACCTTGTCATTGTATTTGGTCGGGTTGGATAGGGCCTTGACTGTCGACCATAATTTTCCGACCCCGCCGGAGAGGTTGCATGACTCTAGGTGTTCTTTCCACTTCTTCAATTTATGATCATTGCCAGTCCGACGGATTTCTGCGTTGAGATCCTTTATTCTTGGATCTGCGGGGTTCAAGAGTCTCACTTGGTCACGTTCTCTTGCCATTGCCGCTGCTTCCGCAGGGAAATTCGGCTGAATTTCCGGGATTCTGCCAGCAGGGATGAAGCGGCCAGAGGCTGAATCGATGACTTTGCGAAACTCTTTCTCACCTTTGCATACGTCCGTGGGTGTGGGTAGGTCAGCGAAGGAGTGCTCTGTAAAGTCCGTGAAGCGGTCCCAGTCCGCTTTACTGAAGTTGATGTACATTCGTTTTTCTGTCGTTATGAAGTCGGACGGTCGTTCGATGTCTAGTAGGATGGGTAGGTGGTCAGATGCCAGTGTAAGCATAGGTTGCCAGTTAACGTGGTTGATAAGGCCCGCACTTGAAATGGAGATGTCTGGCGAACTGTGGCCACCCTAGTGGGGGCATCTCCATTCAATGTACAGAATGCCGAATTATCTATTTGCTCTGCGAGTGCGTGCCCTCTGCTATCTGCTGGCAAGTTGGAGTGCCAGAGATCGTGATGTGCGTTGAAATCACCTAGGATGAGGCAGTTATCGCCCCTTAGCAACGCACGAATATCAGGGCGATAATCACGGGGACAGCACGTAACAGGGGGAATGTATATATTTAACACTCGCAGGTCGACGTCGCCTGTCCGGACTGCTATGCCCTGGCATTCAAGGGTAGAGTCCCTGGGGTTCACGTTAGGGGCAAACAGGTTATACTGTACAGTATGGTGTGTAATGAATGCGAGGCCGCCCCCATGACCGCTGGGACGGTCTTTCCTATGTACATTGTACCCATCACGAGTACGTAAGTCCGAGTTAGCATTCAGTTTGGTCTCCTGAATGGCGGCCAGTTTAATGTTGTTCGACTTCATAAAGTCTGTTATCTCCGCGATCTTTCCAGCTAACCCGTTGCAGTTCAGCTGTAGGATTTTGAAGTGTGTCGGGAGGGAGGGTGGAGGCACGCTGGGGGTGAGGGACGGATGCGGTTGCCTAGGTGGAGGTGGGCATAGTCCCAAGCTGTGACGCAGTCTAGGGTTCAGCGAGTCTTGGCCGATGTTGTGTGCTGAGTACTGCAGCAGGGGGCAATAAATGCATCCGTCCAAAGGTTCCTATTTGCGAGCCCAGAGCACATATGGATGTGGCACAGGCCAAGGCAGTTATTGCACTTAACCGATGCCGCAGGCGTATATAGTCTTTGCCGACAAACAGTGCACGTGGTGAAAGGTACGAGGAGGTTATGTTCCTGACCCACGTGCATGCTGGAAGTAGGGGGGGAACGAGATTGGGGACTGAGGTGAGGCGGGAGCAGCAAGGCTGCTGGTCGTGGAGACCGGGCCACCGTTGTGGCCATTTGGTGATGGTAAGTGCGGTGTGTGTACGCCGGAGCGACGAGAACCGCGGGACGCACTTGCGCGCGAACAACATGGTGCCTCAAAAGTACTGAAAAAAGTACGGGTTCTGGGGATGGCAGGGTTAAGCGCTGAGCATCCAGATCTATGCAACCATCTCTTGCATTTACTGCATTGAACGGAATGTGAACGTTTAACATATATTTTCTTCCAGCAGACGCAGCAAACAAAACCGACCAATTTTTAGTGATCGGTTTAAAAAAAACTGACTAATGTACTTCTTATTTCATCTACAAACTTCTTTTAAAATTTTTTTACTTTGAACTTTTTTTAGCACAGATTTTTTGTTACAACTTTACTCATAAGAGCTTTTTCTTCTTTAATAAGCTTCTTTTAACAATATTTGTTATTACATCTTCACTCCTTTGAGCATTTAACTTCTTTCACAAAATATTTTTTAAATATATTTGTGCTTTTGCATCTTTTAATACAACTTGCTTCTTCTTGTTTACTTCTGTCATTTGGTATACTTACTTCTTACTCGCCAATTTTCTCTCTTACCCGAAGTAACACCTCGGTTACGATTTAAATGTTTGTTGCACTCTACTGACGATCTTTGGCTGTTGCTACCCTTCTTCTTCGCTGCATCGATGACTTTTCCGAAACGCCGACTTCGCTGCTATGTTGATTTCGCTGCTGCAATGACTTGTAAGCGACGACAACTGTTTCGCTGTTTTTTGGCGTCTTGACGACATTTTTGGTTGCACCACTCAAACGTCGGCCTAAAAAAATTATGTGTGGTACCGACTTCGCTGCTTTCTAGCCTTGCTGATGATATTACCAGTATAATACAGTAGTAAAACTGTGGTAAGATCCGCCGTTATATTCACCTTTTTCAACTCTTTTTGAGCATTTTAGGGTGTTGTGTTGCAAATTGAATGAGGTGTATACATTATTTTGAGAAAATAGAAATTGCTAAAAATACATTACGTTATTTTTCATTAAAAGGTTAAAAATCATAACGCTATACTTTTATGTCAAAATGTTGCACAAATATATTTATGTTTGTAGTTTCATTGAATGATGTGTCTCATTTGCACACAGATTTACTTGAAATAAACTTTAAAACATATTTGAAATAAAATATGGCAAAGGTTGTTTAAAACCAATTAAATTATTGTTTTCTAGATCTCTGATCGTAATGCCACGATTTTTGCAAAGATTTCACGTTTTAAAGTCACACTTTCCAAAGGTGTTAGAACATTTTACCTCGAAATATGTATGCCGATTTCTATGTAATTTTAGCTTTTAATTGGTCTATAAATTGAAAATACATACATATGCTTGTACTCTAACTACTTGGTAAATGAGTGAAAAGTATGGTATTTGTTTCCTTTGGCACTCAACTACTAATAAATTAGCTAAAAATATGATAGGGGTATCAAAAGACGCGTGTTGACCTCAGTATCAATGATACGAAGTCGAAATTAAATTTTTTTGTTTTAGTGAAAAGTTATTAACAAAAAACCAAAAAGTCCTGATTTAGGGGCCCGATCCATGTTTTTTATGTGCAGAACACCTTTCCGCATTGGCGGCCTTCGGCAGCGCTTAAAAAAAAACCCTGGGCTACGCCATGCCAACTCCGGGTGGTTGCCTGAACCGTGGCAACGTATTTTTGCATATTTTTCTCACAGTGTAATTTACAACAACCACATGCAAATGACAGAAAATTCTCAACTTTGATTGCAAATATCTCTTTACAAAAACAAAAAAATGAATTTCGAGTTCGCAGAATTGATACCGAGGTCAAAACGCGTCTTTTGATACCCCTATCATATGTTTAGCTAATTTATTAGTAGTTGAATGCCAAAGGAAACAAATACCAAAAGTATTCATGGCAACCGTATTTAATCTGTTACTTGTGTGTTTATCTCTGTCTAAATCCCTAAAAAGTAAGAAGGCAATTTGTGAGAAGTCAGAGAACGTATATAAGGCTGTGTTCGTAAATGCAACATGACTTGCAGTGCACTAAAATGGAAATTTTGCTGAATCTAGCACTAGACGAATTTTGTGAGCAAGGAAATGGTACATTTTCTTTAAATTTAAGAAAAAGAAGGTTATTGTAGTCAAATAGAAAAATGTTTAGGTTCAAATGTTTGTCTTTAAAAAGAAAAATACCTAAAAACAAATCATTTATTAAAACATTTTCTATTCTCATTTCCGAATGAATTGGGCCACTTTTAAAGTTAGGTTTTATAAGTTTTATGAAAATTAATAAGTTATAGTTTCACTTTAAATATTCTTTGGAAAAGGCTTGGACTCCTCCTCTATATTCAGCCGTACTCTCAGCAATAGCTGTGTCTCCGCATTACTAAGATTTTAAAAATAATTATTTTTACGATTATTATTAACATAATTTAACTAAATTTCAGTACAAAAATTAAAATAAAACAGTTTTGCACTTACTTTTCGTCAGACATCGTTAAATCGTGATCAAAAGCAACTACAATTCCTTTGATGCGAGTGATGAGCGACTATTGATAGAAGTGTTTCATTTTAGAACGTTTGATTATTGCAGTGCTGCCATATTGGCATTTCTGAACGTTCTGCTTGTGATGCAATTGCAGTTTGCGCGTCTTGATGCATTTACGAACACAGCCTAATGTTAATTTAAAAAAAATCACATATTTCGTTGGTGCCCACGAACTTAAGTCACGCCTAAAGCCAATCTTTTAAAAGTTTTAATAGCAAAGACGGACGCATAATCAAATAAATTATTTCATATCTGCGCTAAATGCACTTATGTGATTACATTTCTAAAGTTTTTGTTTGGTATGTAAATACAACTATGCGTCCCGCGAGATCATGTACTACGAGGAATATCAACCCTGAAAAATTCACCAATATGACGTACATTCACCACAGTTTTATTACTATATCACTATGATATTACTTTGTACGGCTGTACGAAGTATTGCCGTTTTCTACATTCACTTGAAATTGCGCGTATTATAATGAACACGGACAATTTGCGCTGCTTTCTGGCGTCTTGTTGAATTTTAATGGTACAGGTAAGAATTTAGTTGCCTTTTTTGCACTCCACTTATTTTAATAGTTTCAATTTTATTTTAGCAAATTTGTTGTCTTTTTCTTTTGTCACTGGTTAAAATTCCGGCTTGAGCCCCCAATTTTTGTACGAGTTCGGTACGGGTTAGGCAGAATAGTCACGCTGCAGAGTCACCAAACACAAATAACTCACACGTTTAGGTTTAATTGTAGATTTATTAATAGTTCATGAGTATTACTTTTAAAATATAGATTTAGTTAATTATAGTTTTATTAATTAGTTTACATAGAAATATTAAGTTTACAACTTGTTGCGCTCATTGGCGTCTTCTTCACCGATCATCCTACACTTCTTACTTTAACTTGAAACTTCGACTGTCCAATTTCAACTGTCCGTTCGTTTTCGTCGATTCAGCTTATCTTTTCTTATCTTTCTAATTAAACAGAGCTGTACGTAAAGAAAAAGTATCTGGAAAAAGTTGTGGTTTTGGAATGCTGCCCTCGCAAAAAGTAATTTTTTTCATATTTCTTCATAAAAAAAAACAAAAATCTAAAATGATAAGCTAATATCTCGAAAACTATCTGGTTGCGCAAAAAACAATGTATGATGGACATCTTTTTGGTTTTTTCGAATAACGGCAAATTGCAAATATCTCAAAAATGAACTCGATTTTCGAATTCATTTTACATACGAATTTCATAACGGCGTTTCTGGTAAAGAGAAAAAGTTGAAATTCGTGGTCCAGTGTAATCATTGGACTGATTTTACTGTATCTCGGGTTTGCTTCAGATAATTGTTGTTCTCTAAACTACATATCGATAGCCACACTGCAAAACCCCGTAAGTTACTATTTTTCCAAAAATAAGGTTCTGAGCCTTTTCAATAGATCGTGATATTTCGCGCATTAAAATACAGTCAAAATTGGGTTACAGCTTCCCGTTTCTTTCCGTCGCTCATATACATATGTTATAATTATCCCAGTTTTTTCCTTCTCCTGAAAACTTTTTGGTTTTGAACATACACTGTTTTGCAGTGTGGCTGTCGATAGTATAAAATATTTCTCAAAAAACTTTTTTCTTCTCGGGGTAATTTTAGTGTTGTTCTCGAGACTTTTTGGTGTTATATCAAGAAATTTTCGGGATTGTTTTTGAAGTTTTTCTCGGATCACGGTACTGTTTTCAAGACCTTTGGGGCTGTTTCGGTAGTATTTTTTGCTCACTTTTCTTTTGCACATGCAGAATTTGATAAACGGGAGATTTTCGTGACTACTCAACGAAGGCTGAGTGTTGAAAACAATTCTCAAATAGACCCAAAAGGTCCTAACATAATGCCTTGAACAACTCCAGAATCGTGTTTAAAACATTCCACAACTATCCTGAAACTACGTCCAAAGGAAGCAAATATGTAGATCCATCCAATACCTTATTTTGACAAGTAATAGCCCAGAACTTAAGTCAAAACATCTCGGTGAATCTCAATAATTTAAAAATCTTCATACACATTATATGGAACAGGTATTTTTCTGTATCTCTCAAAAATATTACACTCATCACTCAATTTTTTTTATAAATTTAAATGAAGACGCTAGTGGAAGAGGGGGCTATGTCGCAAAACCACTCAAACTCTATTTCTTGCATTGGTGGATATTCTTTATGCATATAAAGATTTCTGGCTTATCAGATAAGGTAAATGTCCATAATTTCGTGGTAGTACGTTATTTCGTGGTATTTCGATTTTTTCTTTCAAACAAGGAATTTGGGGAGTTTTTTTTAAAACTGAAAATTTCATAATAAAGATTAACTTTTCGGGTGTAATAATGGATATTTTACAAATTTTTTAAAATTAAACCTATTAAATAACAAGCATTATAAAGTTGGAAGCTCAGAAAATGAGCCTTTTGTAGGGAGGCCTCTTAAGGAAACTGTTAAGGAGACCAGTCGATTTTGTTAAGCCTGTAAAAATTGTATCTTTACATTTTTTTTTTTTAAGATAATTTTTTTGGTTTTATTTAACATTTCTTAAACGTTTTTATTACTGCAAAACTTATTTCAATAACTTTTCATTTACATTTTATTCAATATTTAAATACCACGAAATTAGGGACACATGTTTTTTGTGATGTACCTAATTTCGTGGTACCCACGAAATTATGGGAATATAATACTTTATGTTTTCCTTATTTTCTTTCACATTTCATAAGATACCCTATTATTTTAAGTATTTTAATTATTAAAGAAACCCCTGAGGAAGATTTTGACGTAATTTCGTGGTACACTTTTATTAACCCATTCGTCAATATTTTAATCGAAAAGCTCTGCGAAGCACACCATTTTAACGAAATAATGGCATTATAGAACTTTTGTTTATTCAATAATTTTTAATTTAATTTAAAAAAATATGTCAAGATTTATACTTTTTTGCTTTTGTTATGAATGAATAGCGATAATAAACAAAAAAATTTAAATATAAAACTCATATTACCGCTTAAAGCGATACCACGAAATTACGTACATACATCAATTTAATCGCATGCCCCCTAATTTCGTGGTATACTGCGCATTTACATACATTGTTAATAAATAAAAAAAAGAATAAAAAACCAAATTAAATTTAAAAAAATTTAAAAATTTAAAATACAAAAAAAATTAAAAACACACCAAAAAAAAAAAAATATGAAATTATAAAAAAAAAAGTTACATCAATTGCATTAATTTTTTTTATTGTTTATTTATGTTGTAAAACTTAAAAGACCAAAAAACACAAAAATTAAAAAAAAACATTTTTAGTAATAATAAATAAAAGTAATTTTGAGAAAAGTAACAAATTAGATCAGTTAAATTAATTTTTTTATTGGTTTTTTTTTTCAATCGTAATCAATTACTAATTGCCTTTTCTCGAAAACCAATTGAAATAATCATTAACAATTAGAAAATCCGTCTAATCAATTGATTACTAAGTACTAATCAAATTTAACAGGTCTGCTTACAAGTAATTTTTTATTTACTTACTTCGTCTTAAAACGCTTTCTTTTCATAAATACAATAACAATCAAAAAATTATTTAAAATTTAAAATTTTTGAACATAAATTTTAATAAATAAATTTGTGTATCTTAAGGAATTTGCGTTGAAAATAACTTTTATTTTCCACAAAATTAGAGTTTAACCAAATACCACGAAATTAGGGACACTTTACCACGAAGGTAGGTACATCAGAAAATTTTTGCCACGAAATTAGGGACATTTCAGGTACTCACACATCTTTATTTATATAAAACAAAACATTTGTTAGTTTTGTTTGAAATTAAGTGGAAAGCTATCTTAATAGATCAACTCAATGGGAAAAATTTACTTTTTTAGTTTTTCTTCATCCGTTTTTACTCAAGAGAGGTAGAAAGTCAGAAAATTCCTTAGTACCACGAAATTATGGACATATACCTTAACCGCTATCATGAAAATTTAAGAAAATAAATCATGAAGGGGCTATGTACACAAGTTTTCAATACGAATTGTGGAAGAAGGTGCTATGTAACATGGTTATGTGTAAATTTATGTGTTTCATTTCTCCCTTGATAAGAAAATATACACCGTCTTACACTGATTTACATAATTTTCATACAAGTTCATTTTAACAGTTTTGATAGAACTTCAAATGTTTTTGCTAAACTTTAAAGTCGATTTTCTCGTTTCACTCAAAGTGCGACATAGCCCCTTCTTCCACTATTTTATTTATATTTAGTAATTAGAACCGAAGTAAGCAGAACCGAAGTAGCGCAGTAAAAGAAAATAAAAAAAAATTTAAGTTGTTATCAAAGAAATTTGTAACTGCCGTTTTGAAGCATCTTGCCGCTTTTATATTTTTAATTGAAACTGGTAAGGAGTTCCAAAGTTTTACAGCGCTAACAAAGAACAATCTGGAACACGCTAATGTTTCATATTTTGGTACAATAAAATTATGTGTGCGAGAAGACTGAGCAAAGTTTAGTTTTCGGAAGAGGTAGTTAGGTGGTCGAAATTTAATAATTTTGAACAGGAATAGAACATTGCGAACATTAAGATAGCTTTCCGCACTTTGACCCAAAATATTTCTGCTATATAAAGATATGTGATCGAACTTCCGTTTGAAATATATAAATCTAGCAGAACTGTTTAAAGCCAAGTTGAGTTTGTTTTTGGATGAGCAGTCAAGATTACCATACACCGTTTCAAAGTAAGTTATATGAGGAACGATAAGAGCCTGCACAAGTTTCAGTTTTGTGTGGATAGGTAGAGAGTAACAAGATTGCCATAGATTTCTAAGAGTATAGTACATCTTCGATGGTGCAGTGAAATAACGCCCAAGGAAATAACGCCCATGGAAATAAAGCCCATGGGTGTTATCACCTTTTGCTGATGGGTGTTATTTCCTTTTTCGAAGAGAAATAAAGCCCACGGACGTTAAAAACGAATTAAAACAAGCTGATGTAAGAATTAAGTATATGGTTTTCTTTATTTCAATAAATTTTAACATATTTGTTATGTTTTTATAAGGCGGGGTGCAATAGCGCCTTGTGAAATAAGCCCTTTAAGGCCTTATTACACTATTGAAAGTGAAATAAGGCCTTTATTTAAAAAAAAGGCTTTATTACACTTCGAAAAAGAAATAAAGTCTTAAAGGCCTTATTGCTCTTTCATTTTTTTAATGAAACAATAATATTCTAATTCTTTTTGTATTTTATTGAATAGTTACACACAAATTTCACGTTAACCAAAGTGGGAAACGTGGCACGAGGGAGGACATCACCGTGGCTGTAGCCACGGCTATGGCACACACCCGGAGTTGGAATGGCGTAGCCCAGGGTTATTTTTTGAAGCGCGGCCGAAGGCCGCCTACGCGGAAAGGTGTTCTGCACTTAAGGTGTTCTGCACTTAACAATCGTGGATCGGGCCTCCGTAACTATAATCCGAAGGGGGAAAAGCAATATTTTGTTTCTGTGAAAAGTTATTAGTGAAAAACCGAAAATTGACCCGGGTCAGATCCCCAATTCGGGGCCCCATCCACGTTTTTTATGTGCAGGGCACCTTTCCGCGTAGGCGGCCTTCGGCCGCGCTTTAAAAAATAACCCTGGGCTACGCCATTCCAACTCCGGGTGTGTGCCATAGCCGTGGCTACCGCCACGGTGATGTCCTTCCGCGTGCCACGTTTCCCACTCTTTTCTCACAGGGTAATTTGTAAAAAAAATGCTAATCAACAGTTCGTGTTGCTCGCGTAAAATCCTATGGGCGTAATTTCTCTTTTAAAAAGGAAATAAGAGCCATGGGCTTTATTTCTTTTTGCAGATGGGCGATATTTCCATTCAAAAAGGAAATAACGTCCATGGGCTTATTTCCTTGGGCGTTATTTCATTGCACCATCTTCGATATGCTATTGTTAATGTGGTCTGTGCAGGTTAGGTCTGAGTTTATTTTAAATCCAAGGCTGGTTACTACAGATTGGAAATTGATTTCTGTTTCGTTCAGAATAATTGGAGATAGACCATCAAGATCCAGAGTGCCATGGCAAATTGGCAATGCCTGTGTTTTGGTTGCATTTAAACAAAGTCCGTTTGTGTCGGCCCATGTGGAAATTCTTTTTAGATCTTCATTAAGCCTAAACACCAAGTCTTCACCAAGGCCAATACGTCGTGAGCAGTATATTGGAGTATCATCAGCGTAAAGGTGAACAGGTGAGCTTTGGCAGCAGTGGAAAATGTTGTTCACAAAGACAGAGAATAAGATCGGCCCCAGGATAGATCCTTGGGGGACACCAGAGAAAACTAAACTTTGCTGTGAAAACATATCACCGCATTGAACTTGTTGCTGTCTATTTCACAGGTAGCTACGCATAAATTTAACTGCTGTTGCGTGAAACCCAAAGTAGTGCCTTAACTTCAGGAGCAGACTGTCATGGTTTACGGTGTCAAAGGCCTTGGAAAAATCAAGGAGCTCCAAGATTGTAAGCAGTTTGTTATCGAATGCTATGCGGAAGTCATCCATTATCTTTAACATAGCAGTTGAGCAACTGTGACCGTACCTAAAGCCAGACTGCGACTCACTTAGAAGACAGTTTTGATTAAAATATGCTATCATTTGTTTAGAAACGAATTTTTAGATAGTGCCGGTAAAATACTGATAGGCCTATAGTTGGAGGTCGAGTCATAGCTATTACTTTTGGGGGTCGGAATTACATTAGCTACCTTCCACTGGTTCGGGAATGTTGACGATGTTATGGCAAAGTTTATAATGTGTGTAATTGCAGATAGTGCATAAGGAAGAATCAGTTTCAAAAATCGTAGGTTGATGCCGTCAATACCCACCGCGTTAGACTTCTGGCATATATACATTTTTCAACCTCAGTTTCGCTGACTACCTCGAATGAAAACTCGCAGCTTAAATTGGGACATAGCCTTTGGTTGATTTCATATGATGCTGAATTACTTCGTTTGTTTACTCCTAAAAAATATGAGTTCATCACATCTGCATTAATCGGAGAAATTTTTTTATCTTTCGTGCAGACGCCCATGTCAGCTATGTTTTTCCACAAGACTTTTGGCGGAAGATCACCACTAAACTTCGTTTGCAAATAGGCCTTTTTAGCCTGGCGCAAGGTTGTTGTCACCTTCTTTCTTAAGGATTTGTATATATATTACTTATTTAATTTGAGCTCTAGGCCTATTTTAAATAAAACAACTAAATTTTGTTGTTATATATTTATTTTCAATATTTCGATCTGAATCTGAGATCATCATCAGGAATCTTCCGCGGTTATATATTTATTTTCAATATTTCGATCTCAATCTGAGTTCATCATCAGGAAACCTCTTTGCATAACCGCGGAAGATTCCTGATGATGATCTCAGATTCAGATCGAAATATTGAAAATAAATATATAACAACAAAATTTAGTTGTTTTATTTAAAATAGGCCTAGAGCTCAAATTAAATAAGTAATATATATATTCATAACGGCCAATAAACAAATTAATTAAGGATTTGTATTTATTCCAAAGATCAATAGTCGGGTTACGTTTCCAAAATCTATAGGGGGTATTTCGCTTCAAAATAAGTTTTAAGATATTTTTATGGAACCAAGGCTTTTTCTTGTCACACACTTTGATACTTCGGATAGGGACATACTTATCGAACAAATATTCAATTAGCATATTGAATTGAGATAATTTAGCATCAATATCTGGATAAAGCCAGCACGTATTTCATTCAATGGCGGCAGCGCATACATGTTTATGTTTTTGTAGTCCCTAAATGTCAAGTTTGAAGCTTTCTTCGCATTGCAAAGTTCAATATCATAGCATAGAAACATAAGTTCATGATCAGATAATCCAGGCAAAGGAAACTGGTCGATGTGCTTTACGTTTCTAACAGCGCTTACGCCAAAAAGATCCAACATGCTTGGCTTACAATGCGGTGCAAAACGTGTTGCATACTCATTCACAACTGTTTATTTTTAATTTTCTCGTCACTCATCACATAAAGTTTGTGATAACGCCAATTCCTGCTTTACATGAGTTAAATGCACTTTAAAGTTCAGAGAAACTCCAAATTGCCCCGACACTTGCCTCTTTTGGTGTAATATTTTTCAGTACTTCGTGGGGATAATATTTTCGCTATTTTAATTTTTAAACAGAACAGCACCAACAAAATTTTTTTTGTGTTTCAACATAAATGGGTTCAGATAGGGCAGTTTTAGTAAAGGAAAATCTGAAAACAGTTACATGTCATTATTCATACAAGTTTACGACGTACTATATATTATATACAAACTTTGCGCCCAACCTAATATAAACGTACTACGGCAATTTTCTGTCAAAAATGTCTAATGTACATACAACTTGTGACAAGCGATTTGACGAGAGCTACTAACGCAAGCAAATTTATTTCGGTTAGAACCAAAAAGAGCCGTTTATGTTCCTACGTTAAAAGCACGCAGTGCGGTAATATTAGGTTGGGCTGTGAGTGTATATTTCTTACCTCGAAATACCTCTGTTCATATAACCAGGAAGTATATATGGATCGAACGAAAAGCGGCGATTTTACACAGGCATCTATTATGCAATCCCACATTAAAAGGTAGCCAAAAACCTTTTGATTGTCAGTTACCTCGAATTTTTCTATTTCCGGTATCTTAAAACTAAAAATAAAAACAAGTAAAAATGAATAATTAATCAAACAATCAAATAAACTTCCAGTTGTTTACGGAAGTTTACGGTTTTATAAAACCGACATGGTTCAAAAAGGAAATAAAACCCGCGGGGGATTTCTTTTTGTCGACGGGCGTTGTTTCTCTTTTTAAGAGGAAATAACGCCCACAGTTTTTTTTGTTTTTAAGGAATTAACGCCCGCGGGCGGTATTTCTTTTTTGCAACGGGCGTTATTTCTCATTTTATCTCGGCATTAGGTAGCGCTTATGACAAATAACCCTTAGGCGATCCAACACAGCTTGTAGTTCGCATACTTTCCTTATATACGGAAAACGAAGAAGGGCCTTCCTAAGTTGATAAAAAATAAACAAAAAATCAAGTTAAGGTAATTCTTTACGACCGTACGTAACTGCTAATACACGTCCAAAAATATCGGGAGAGGTATCAAAAGACGCGTTTTGACCTCTGTAACAAGATTTCGAAACCGGAAAATAAATATTTTATTTCAGTGAAAAGTTATTAACAAAAAACCAAAAAATGACCTAGGTCAAATCCTGATTTCGGGGCCCGATCCATGTTTTTTCTGTGCAGAACACCTTTCCGCGTTATTTCCCCGGGCGTTATTTCCCTGCCCCAACCGACATAATCAATAGATCAGTAGATTTTAGACCATATAAATCTAATAAGTTTCATGCATTTTTCGAGTACTACATTCATTTCAAAAATCAATTAACATTGATCTCCTTTTAAGAAGAACCGAAAAATGATTTAAAACCCATTCCGTTTTCTTTAAATGTTATATCAAGAAATTTTAGCTTTTGTATGAGCACTATCTTAAGTTTATTAAATTTTTTACCAGATTTTACATCGTCTTTGGGAAAACAGAACACCCTATATCTTTATGAGTGATTACAGTTTTCGGTCCAGAAGCACAGATTTCTACAGACAACAGCTAAAAATATTCGCACGTATTTTTCTGCTTCACACTAGCAAAATTTATTGCGGAATGAAAAAAAGGCGAAGTTGCAAACTGTTTTTTGGCCTGTTGTGTGTGCCGTGCTAAATGTCCAAAAAATATATCAGCTTATTATTTAACCTATAGCAGGCGCATATTAAGGGTGGTTTTGGGGGATTCTGAGATTCTGACACAAGTAATTTTTCTTAAGCGTTTCATAAGTGTCATTTTATATAGAGTTTTTGGATTTCTTTTGAACATAAAGCCCTAAAAAAGAAAAATATTTTCCAATCCCAAAGGAGTAGCGACCAAGCACGTTTATTGATGCATTAAATAATTGTTCCGTGTATTTTTCCCTATGGTACATCGATATATAAAAATTGCTGCAACGCTTCCAGTTTCCGTTGCTCCTAGCAAACGGTCTTTCTCTTCCCTTCGAAGGTTAAAAACTTATCTAAGAAGTACAATGGGGCAGGAGACGCTGGCTCTACTTAACATCCACTCTACTTTTAAATTAACTCCTGAAAAAATCCTAAACAAAATTTCAAAACAAAGAAAAAAAATAAAAATTGTTTTGTACATGGCTAAAAGTTTTAGCCTAGATTTAAAACCTTTTGGGGCTACATATACACCTAGACTAGTATCTCTGCGTTCAAAGTTTTGTTTGGAATTTCCAGTAAGATTAACTTCCTTTGACTAAATTCATTATTTTTCTATAAACGAGTAAAAACACAATAAAAATACTGCAACTCAAAGTTAAGAACTTTGTGGAAAATTCATGAAAATTCAAGAAAACTCGAAAAACTTTCATCAACATTTCTAAGTTTTTTATGTTGTTTTGTAGATCGTTCAATTGAAGTGAACAAAGATACCAATCTTAAGCCGCTAGAAGAGTTACTCGATTTTTGGCAATTTTTTTTTCTACCCGACCAAGTGCATTATCTTCCATATATATTTATAAGCGCAATATTTTTATACTAGTATATCCCGTGGTCGAAAATCGACCACCTTAAATTAGTATAACTTATTAAGTCCTATGTCCACCACTACCATCAGCGACATCTACAACCCAGTAGATAAAGTCTCTGTTTCACAATGGCGTTGCAGTACAAATTGATTATTTTGTGCATTCGCAATGGTTTATTTAAACAAATTAATTTTTATAAAATACGCTTAAACTAAAGCACTGCTGTAATCAATAAATGATTTCGAATGTATTACAGAAATAATATATACTAGATGGACCCGTGCGAGTTATATGATTATGTTAATTTGTACTAATATTATTAATTTATACTTTAAATTGTTAAATAACTTTGTACCAAAAAGATATTTTCACATACTCCATGAAAAACTATTTTTATATTTCAATTCTTACTTCAAACATTTTCATTGAAAGAATTATTCTTGTAACGAACAATTCATGTTATTAATTTAATAATAAATATATATTCAAAAATATATATGAAAGTTTCTTTTAACTTATTTGGCGCAGTCGGTAGGATCAGAACGCGAATTTTAAACCGAAGTTTAATTTATATTTTTAAAAAAGGAGTGTTTCAAAAAAATAGTGAAAAGTTGCGAAAATAAAAACTGAAAAGTTGCGAAAATAAAAACTGAAAAATTGTGAAAATAAAACTGATCTTGGAATACATGAAGGACACGACTATATCGGGAGAGGTATCAAAAGACGCGTTTTGACCTCTGTAACAAGATTTCGAAACCGGAAAATAAATATTTTATTTCAGTGAAAAGTTATTAACAAAAAACCAAAAAATGACCTAGGTCAAATCCTGATTTCGGGGCCCGATCCATGTTTTTTCTGTGCAGAACACCTTTCCGCGTTATTTCCCCGGGCGTTATTTCACTGCCCCAACCGACATAATCAATAGATCAGTAGATTTTAGACCATATAAATCTTATAAGTTTCATGCATTTTTCGAGTACTACATTCATTTCAAAAATCAATTAACATTGATCTCCTTTTAAGAAGAACCGAAAAATGATTTAAAACCCATTCCGTTTTCCTTAAATGTTATATCAAGAAATTTTAGCTTTTGTATGAGCACTATCTTAAGTTTATTAAATTTTTTACCAGATTTTACATCGTCTTTGGGAAAACAGAACACCCTATATCTTTATGAGTGATTACAGTTTTCGGTCCAGAAGCACAGATTTCTACAGACAACAGCTAAAAATATTCGCACGTATTTTTCTGCTTCACACTAGCAAAATTTATTGCGGAATGAAAAAAAGGCGAAGTTGCAAACTGTTTTTTGGCCTGTTGTGTGTGCCGTGCTAAATGTCCAAAAAATATATCAGCTTATTATTTAACCTATAGCAGGCGCATATTAAGGGGGGTTTTGGGGGATTCTGAGATTCTGACACAAGTAATTTTTCTTAAGCGTTTCATAAGTGTCATTTTATATAGAGTTTTTGGATTTCTTTTGAACATAAAGCCCTAAAAAAGAAAAATATTTTCCAATCCCAAAGGAGTAGCGACCAAGCACGTTTATTGATGCATTAAATAATTGTTCCGTGTATTTTTCCCTATGGTACATCGATATATAAAAATTGCTGCAACGCTTCCAGTTTCCGTTGCTCCTAGCAAACGGTCTTTCTCTTCCCTTCGAAGGTTAAAAACTTATCTAAGAAGTACAATGGGGCAGGAGACGCTGGCTCTACTTAACATCCACTCTACTTTTAAATTAACTCCTGAAAAAATCCTAAACAAAATTTCAAAACAAAGAAAAAAAATAAAAATTGTTTTGTACATGGCTAAAAGTTTTAGCCTAGATTTAAAACCTTTTGGGGCTACATATACACCTAGACTAGTATCTCTGCGTTCAAAGTTTTGTTTGGAATTTCCAGTAAGATTAACTTCCTTTGACTAAATTCATTATTTTTCTATATACGAGTAAAAACACAATAAAAATACTGCAACTCAAAGTTAAGAACTTTGTGGAAAATTCATGAAAATTCAAGAAAACTCGAAAAACTTTCATCAACATTTCTAAGTTTTTTATGTTGTTTTGTAGATCGTTCAATTGAAGTGAACAAAGATACCAATCTTAAGCCGCTAGAAGAGTTACTCGATTTTTGGCAATTTTTTTTTCTACCCGACCAAGTGCATTATCTTCCATATATATTTATAAGCGCAATATTTTTATACTAGTATATCCCGTGGTCGAAAATCGACCACCTTAAATTAGTATAACTTATTAAGTCCTATGTCCACCACTACCATCAGCGACATCTACAACCCAGTAGATAAAGTCTCTGTTTCACAATGGCGTTGCAGTACAAATTGATTATTATGTGCATTCGAAATGGTTTATTTAAACAAATTAATTTTTATAAAATACGCTTAAACAAAAGCACTGCTGTAATCAATAAATGATTTCGAATGTATTACAGAAATAATATATACTAGATGGACCCGTGCGAGTTATATGATTATGTTAATTTGTACTAATATTATTAATTTATACTTTAAATTGTTAAATAACTTTGTACCAAAAAGATATTTTCACATACTCCATGAAAAACTATTTTTATATTTCAATTCTTACTTCAAAAATTTTCATTGAAAGAATTATTCTTGTAACGAACAATTCATGTTATTAATTTAATAATAAATATATATTCAAAAATATATATGAAAGTTTCTTTTAACTTATTTGGCGCAGTCGGTAGGATCAGAACGCGAATTTTAAACCGAAGTTTAATTTATATTTTTAAAAAAGGAGTGTTTCAAAAAAATAGTGAAAAGTTGCGAAAATAAAAACTGAAAAGTTGCGAAAATAAAAACTGAAAAATTGTGAAAATAAAACTGATCTTGGAATACATGAAGGACACGACTATTGCAGCAAGGATAATTTTAAGTACCCGGAATTTTGTATAATATCAGAAACAACTATCAATTACAAACAACAACGTATAGCAACTTTAAACAACAACAACTGGCAAGTACAAACAACAAAAATAGGCAGAAATAAACAACAACAACAAGCAACTACAAGCAATAAAAATACGTAGAAAAAAAAGCATTACCAACAACAGCAATCAACAATACCAAAGAACCACATATACAGATAAAAACAAAAAAGGTACAACATAAGAATTTCAATTAAAATAAAAGGGTGATAATATAAAAAAAAGAATGGCATTACAACTTACTTTCAAGGATATAGTGAGGGATGCCCAACAAATTAAATAATTTCGAGGTGATGCTTCCTATGCCTTAACTTCTTTTATAAGAGAAGTAGAGTCAGTTCTACTTCTAGCCAATGGTGAGCAACCAGTATTAGATTATTTACATAGAAGAATAATTTTAAATAAAATTCAAGGACCAGCCTTGAAAACTGTACGAACTTTAGGGCCAAACCCATCTTGGGAAGCTATAAAAAAAAATTTAATAAATAATTTTGGTGTAAAAGAGTCTTATTATAGTTTATACCAACAAGCATTTTCTATAAAAAATGTTGGTATAGTAAATTATTTTAACAAGTTATGCGACATTTTGCGTAAAATTAATGAAAAATATGAGTTTGACGAGACCAAACCAATAGAATTTAGTCCAATTAATGCAGAAAGTATTATTTTAAAAACATTTTTAAATAATATAGATTTAAATTTAGCTTCGATTATAATAAATCAGAATTTTACAAATTTAAGGGATGCCTTCAATTTTCTCTATAGAGAGGGTTTAATAAGAAATTATGAAAATAAAATGGTTCATAATTTTAGAAATAATCTTATTTCTCCAAACAATACAATCAATAATTATCCAAGTCAGAATCCGAATTCAACCTTTAGGGATATTCAAAGGACAACCAAATTTAATCATGGATATCAAAGACAGAATTATAGTAATTTTTCAAATAATCCCAATAAACAAAATTATGCCCATAGAAGTAATTTTAATAATAATAATAATTTGAATCATAATAATAATTTTAACAATAATAATAACCTTAATTATAACAATAATTCTTATTCTCACTTAAATTCTAATCCGAATAGCAATAGAAGCCAAAGTTTTAATCAGAATAGAAGTAAATATTATAATAATAACAATAATAATAATTATAATAATAATAATAATAATAATTTTAATAATAATAATTATAATAATAATAGTATGGATGTAGACCATATACAATTAAATCAAGAACCAGCTAAATGTTTACATGAAAATTTTTATTTAACAGCCTCACAAAATCATTACCCATAATTGAAATAACAATAAATAATGATAAATTGAGAGCATTGGTTGATACAGGTTCAACAACTTCACTTTTAAATCAAGAAAAATTACTTGAATATAAAAGAATCTTACTTAGAAATAGTATATGTTTTTCAACCATTAATAATTCGACTATAATTAGATATGAAATTATTACAAAATTACCTAGTGAATTCAATGAAGAGGGAACAATGTCTTGGAAGCTAACAGATTTTAAAGGAAAACAGTTCGACGCAATAATAGGGCAAAATATAAAATAATATAATATAAAACCAATGAGAGCAGTGATAGATATGAATAATGAAACTTTAATTATAAATTGCAACAAAATAAAATTTTTGAAATCATGTCCTTATTCATATAATGAAATTAATCAACTGGAAATTTGCTATATTGATAAGAAAGTTCTTGACATAATTTTTAGAGATCTTAATAATGAGGAAAAAGAAGCTGTGAAAAATATTCTTACTTCGTTTAGAGAATTAATTTATATAGAAGGTCAATCTCTTAGCAGTACAAATGTTATTCAGCATGAAATTAAAACAACTGTTGATAAACCAATATATTCCAAATTATATCGGTATCCTCAAATACACGAAAAAGAAATTTGTAAACAAATAGATTTTATGATGAACCAGGGAATCATTAGAGATAGTAAATCTCCTTATAACAGTCCTTTATGGATTGTTCCGAAGAAGATGGATAATAGTGGGGAACAACAATGGAGAATTGTTATAGATTATAGGGCTTTGAATAATATTACCGTAGATGACAAATTTCCCATTCCAAATATAGAAAATATTTTAGATAAATTAGGACGCTCACAATATTTTACTACCATAGATCTTGCGAAAGGATTCCATCAAATTCTTGTTAAGGAGGAAGATCGTTTAAAAACAGCTTTTTCTACTCCTTATGGACATTATGAATTTGTCCGTATGCCATTTGGATTAAAGAATGCACCTGCAACATTTCAAAGGCTAATTAATTTTGTGTTGAAAGATTTGATAAATAAGATTTGTGTTGTATAGCTTGATGATATATTAGTATTTTCAACTAGTTTTCAGGAACATGTAAATGATATAAAGAAAGTTTTTTCAAAATTAAAAGAGGCAAATCTTCGTATTCAAATTAATAAATGTAAATTTTTCGCAAAAGAAACATTGTATTTAGGCCATGTTTTAACTACTGAAGGTGTTAAACCTAATCCAGCTAAGGTTGACCAAATCTTAAAACTTCAAATACCAAAGACAATAAAGCAAATTAAATCGTTTTTAAGTATAACAGGTTATTATCGCAAGTTTATAAAAGATTATTCTAGAGTAGCATATCCATTAATAAAATATTTAAAAAAAGACATGAAGTTTAATTTAAATGATTCTAATTATATAAATGCTTTTGAAAAGTTAAAAATTATTTTAACAGATCAACCTGTACTTAAGTACCCAGATTTTAATAAACCTTTCCAATTAATTACTGATGCAAGTACTAATGCATTAGGTGCTGTTTTGCAACAGAATCAACATCCAATATGTTATGCTAGTAGAACTTTAAATGACCATGAGAAAAATTATTCAGTAACTGAAAAAGAACTTTTAGCAATAGTTTGGGCAACTAGTTATTTTAGACCTTATCTTTATAGTGCGAAATTTGAAATTTTATCAGATCATCAGCCATTGCGTTGGCTTTTTGTAAAATATCAGGGTAAAGCTATGAATCCAAGACTTCATAGATGGTTAATAAAATTAAGTGAATATAATATAACACTTAATTATATTAAAGGTAAGGAAAATCAAGTTGCTGATTTTCTTAGCAGGATTGATGCAAATACGAATGAAATAAATATGTTATCAGTTTCTTGTGAATCACTGTTCAATAATGCAAATACTGATATAGAAACAATTCATTCTCAAGAAGAAAATATACAAACTTTTATTCATATATTAGATACTGTAGTTAATAGGTTTAAGACACAAATAATATTAACAGATAATAAAAAAAAGGAAAAAGATATTAAACATAAAAATACTAAAATTTTTATAAACTCCTCTGATTTAGAAAGCAATTTGGAAAATATATTACGGCGAAATATTGGTAAAGGTAAAATAGGAATATATTCTGAATTGGATGATAGTAAATATAATATTTTGCAAAATAAAATTATTGAAATGTATGACGGTATTGATAATATAAAGTTTTTCCGATGTTCATTCCATGCCAAAGATGTTGAAACAGAGAATGAGGCCTATAAATTTATTCATAATTATCATAAAAATGAAACTGGACATACAGGAATAATCGAAAATTACACAGGACTTAAAAGATTAATTTATATACCAAATTTAAAACTTCTAATTCATAAATATATAAATAACTGTTCAGTTTGTAGTAGGGTGAAATATGATCGAAATCCAATTAAAAATAAGTTTAAATTAACAGAAACACCAACTGATATTAAACAAATTGTACATATGGATATTTATACGAATTCCAAATCCAATTTTTTAACTTTTATTGATCGATTTTCAAAATTTGCAACGGCTTATTATTTAGAACACAGGAATAATCAAACTATAATAGAAAAGTTAAGACTTTATAAATCTCAACGTGGACATTTTTTGAAGTTAATTTGTGATAATGAATTTAAGAGTGTTAATATAAAGGATTATTTGAAAAATGAAAATATTGAACTGCATTTAGTGAAACCAAATAACCATACAGGAAATGCAGATATAGAGAGATTGCATAATACAATTACTGAGAAAATACGAATGATGTCTATTGAATATAATACCCTTAATATTAAAGAGAAAATTAGTAAAGCTATTGAATTTTATAATAATAGTTTTCATTCCATAATAAAAGAAAAACCAATAAATGTTGAAATTGGAGAATGCGATAAACCTAAAATATATTCCAATATACTTATTACAAAAGATGGTTATATTGAGAAAAAAAATAGAAAAAGAGAAAATTATAATGAGAGGAGAAAAGAAGGATTTATCAAAAATTATAAATCACTTCGACATAAACAAGAACCAAAATATAAATTTTATAACTTAGAAAATAAACATCCCTCAAATATTAAAAGAAAGTTGAAATATGAAGGCATCCTTGATACAAAAGAAATAGAAGATTAATTTTTTTTTAAATGTTTAATGTTTCAATAAATTTTTATTATAATTTTGTAAATTGAACTATGATATGTATTCTTTATAAGTAGTTAATTATAAGTAGTTACGATACAGGAGTATCTTAATTTAAATGAGGGAGAAGTTATATGATTATGTTAATTTGTACTAATATTATTAATTTATACTTTAAATTGTTAAATAACTTTGTACCAAAAAGATATTTTCACATACTCCATGAAAAACTATTTTTATATTTCAATTCTTACTTCAAAAATTTTCATTAAAAGAATTATTCTTGTAACGAACAATTCATGTTATTAATTTAATAATAAATATATATTCAAAAATATATATGAAAGTTTCTTTTAACTTATTTTGCGCGCCTTGCGCACAGAACTTCACCACTACCCTCAGCGACATCTGCAACCCAGTAGATAAAGTATCTGATTCACAATGTCGTTGCAGTACAAATTGATTATTTTGTGCATTCACAATGGTATATTTAAACAAATGAATTTTTATAAAATACGCTTAAACAAAAGCGATGCTGTAATTAATACATAGTTTCGCATGTAGAGGTAACCCACACCTTTAAAACGATACCTTACTTATTAATATTGGTTCGAAATGAGAGCAGAAAATTAGGAGCAAACACAAAAAGGCCTTACAGAAATAATATATATGATGATGATTGAAGAAAATGCTCTTGATGGGCTAACTAGAAAAAAATTTTACAAAAATCTAGTAATTCTTCTAGCAGCTTAAGATTGGTATCTTTGTTCACTACAATTAAACGAGCTACAAAAAAATCTAAAATTTTACTAAAAAGTTAGAAATTTTGATAAAAATTTTTCGAGTTTTCTTGAATTTTCCACAAAGTTCTTAACTTTTAGTTGTCTATTTACACATACTTTCATTGAAAAATGATGAAATTAGTCTAGAGACGTAACGATTGATTTTTGTCGATAAATGGCGTTAGAGCAGAGAACTTGTGCTTGACAAAGTTTTCATCTCTTGAAAATGATTCCCTCTGTGCCTTCAGAATTAAAACATCATGTGCGTTCTTACGCTCAAAAACAGATAACGTCCCGAACAGGAAACAGGATAAACCCGAACTAAACTCTGAAAACCGTTAAAAAAGATCGATATCCTTTGCTTCAGAAATCGCCTCTATTTTTCTTTCTTCTAATAAACCAATACTGACTGGTTCCAAACCACCCAGTCCAACCTCCGTACTTTCCAACAAAATACTAGGCCCGCGCCACCAAAGTGTATTATTGATCAATTGGCACACAGGTATACCTCTGGTTGCTAAATCAGCTGGGTTATGCTGAGATGAAATATGACACCAAAACCGTCGAGGTATAATGTCCAGTATGTTAGATGTAAGATTGGCTATAAATGTTTTCCATCACCTTGGAAAATCACTCAACCAAGCTAAGACAATAGTCGAATCTGAGTAGCCATATAGAGTAACTTTATCAATGTCAAGTGTTTGTTTAACTTTCACTATAAGTTTTGTCATGAGATGTGCTGCACATAACTCAAGTCTGGGCAAAGTTATTTGCTTGATTGGTGCTACACGGGCCTTGGACGCTATAAGATTCGTTGATATCGAACCGTCTGAATGGTAAATCTTGATATGCACAGTTGCAGAATACGCCACCTCAGATGCATCAGAAAAACCGTCCAACTCTATTAATTCACCTGTGTTATACTCTATCCATCTTGTAACACGAATATTGCAAATGTCGTGAATACTAACTCTTAGTTCGCACCAATATTTATGCAAATTCCAAAAACGCCCTTTGAACGCAGACATACTGGTGTATGTGTATGAACAACCAAATTTGGTTAAAAATTAGATCTACGCCGGTTGTCATAGAAATGCGAGTAATCAAAATTATTTAAAGGCCCTATTACGGTTTACAACTCAACTTATTTTGTTACGAAAAATCAAATCTATACAATTCAACGAATATTTATATTTATTATTATAAAACAGATGTGCTGCGCATACGAAAAGAGCTTCGTGACCAGTCAAATCATTATCATTGCACTTTCATTGCATTGGCCTATTTCCATGACTACTACTTACTCGTCCCCACTCCGCCGCAGTTCTTGTTGGTGGTCCTAAGCTATTGAGCTGTAGGTCAAATACCTCCCACAATGCCTTAGTTTGGCTTTTGGTGCACCCAAATTGCGCCTTGCCTCGTCCAGTATCGGGATGCCTCTCCATTAATTCAACAAGTTTTTCAAACTGCTGGTTTGTTGCAACCTTGTTTTTTCTATAAATCTGTACAAAACTCACGATTTAATATTAATCTGAAATAATTTTAAAAGATTTACTAACCCGCTCTCCATTTTTCTTTATATATTTTCCAAAATAACAGCAAAAGTGTATATTCGCTATCGAAATACAACTGCTAGTGAGCAGTTGTAAATTTTTGATATTGTAGACAACCAAACTAGCACAGGGTTGTAAATAGTAATGCCACACAAAAGTTGTTACACTATCAATTTCAACTAATAATTTTTGACAGGTTGGGTTGTAATTGATAATACCAAATTACAACTTTTGACAGGTTGGGTTGTAATCGCTAATACCAAATTGCAAAATTTCAACTAAAGTAAAGTTGAGTTGTAAACCGTAATAGGGCCTTAAATTTTAAACCGAATATGTTAAAATTTTTTAATTTTTTTAAAAAATGTTAGGACTTGAACCGACGTGCCCCAAATCAGTGCGCAATGCTCTACTTACTGAGCTACGGTGCACTCATGAATTTTGTGCGAAAACTACACATATTCGTTGCGTATACGACTTTTGCTGTATTTTTGTTTATTCTAGTAAAGTTTTGAGTCTAAACCGCAAAAAATTGAGAATTTGTGTAGGTGATTGAAAGGTTTGGAATTTATTTCACAAAAGGTTTAAAAATTGTGTAAACCAATGGCTACGCGCCTGCCCTACAGTATTTAATAAATCCGCAAAACAATTGAATGAATAAAATGCACTGAAAAGAGTTTTAACTCTTACAATGATTCCGTCAACTCAAATTGGTTCGTATCATCGCGCAGCCTTCTTGTAATATATGTACCTCTGTTGATGTTCCTGTGCTACAGAATCTTCCGTTTCATTCTAAAGGTAATACTTTATATTTATACCTAGTAGTGCTGGAGGGGCATCGCTACGTGTGCAATATCAAGAGCCACCTGGCCGGAGTATGACCAGAGGAGAACAAGGAGTCTCCTAGGCAGGTCCAGGGCGGATACGTACAAACTTAAAGCGGTCTGCACAGGTCACTGGCCGATTGGCACGCATGCGGAAAAAATGGGTATTCCGCATAACGACCACTGCAGAAGCTGTAATGACACCACTACCAAAGAGACCGTTGAGCACTTCCTGTGTAAATGCCCGGCTCTAGCTAGAACACGATTAAAATCTTTCGGGACGCCTTTTTTGGAAAGCCTAGGGAGGGTATCTGAAATAGGGATTCCTAGCATTCTGAAATTTATAAACATTTCTGGTTGGTTGTAGAGAAACATCCGCATTACTGTTAGTAGGTTCGACGAGTCCTTATGGCATCAAAACGCCTTCTAAGAAAGCTACTTGGGCGACCTTTTCCGGATCGCAGCCATTTTACCTACCTAGTGCTTCGCACACAAGATATATTAACTTCATTCGCCTAACGGTAGTATGTAACGGCATAAACGAATAGAGATAGCTATTGACTTATATATATCAAAATGTTCAGGAGAAAAAGAGAAATTGATTGAGCCATGTCCGTCCGTCCGTCTGTGAACACGATAACTTGTGTAAATCTTGAGATATTTCAATGAAATTTGGTATGCAGGTTCCTTTTCACTTATCTCGGAGCGCTATTGAAAATAGGCAAAATCGGTTAAAAGCCGCGCCCACTTTCTATACATATAATATTTTCGAAAATACAAAAAGAGTGATTATTCAGTACATAATACACCTATATGGATAACATTTGGTGTGCACTTTAGCGTTAAGGCAACAAATACATTTTTGAAGAAATTTAAAAAAAGAGGCGTGGTACCGCCCACTTTTGATTAAGTCAAATTTGGAAATATTATTAATTATCTTTCTGCTTATGAGTTAGAGAACGAGTCAGAAGCGGAGCAGAATTAATCAGTTGCTGCCATGCAAAAGAGTATTACGAAATGTTGTAATTATTGGAATTGCGGAAAATTTAATTTATTGAGGACGTATTTGTAAAAATACAACTTTTCTCGAAAAAATACATTTTGTGTGAGATGATAGCTTAACATTAGTTCTAATTTGCTTCCAAATTCAGATTACACCAGCGATGACTATGTGCTAATTCAAAATGGGGAAGCACTAATGTACGAAAGTTTTGGAAACATTTTTCACATCACAAATCTAACCTACTATAGGACGATGTTCGAAAATGAACAATCATATTTTTTGCAAGAAAAACAAAAGCACACATATTCAACAACAGATTATTTAGAAGAAGAGGCAGAACTTAATATTATAGAATCTTCTTTAATGCAATTGCAGAACACTAGGACTAAAAGAGGAATTAATGAAATAGGAACATTTTGGAAATGGATTTCAGGAACTCCAGACCACGATGATTTTGTAACCATATCTAGCAAAATAAATGATTTAGTAGAAAATAATAATTAGCAATTTATCACAAATTCGCAAATGTTTAAAGAAATAAAACGATTAACAAATTTAGTAAATGATATTGTAGGAGCTTCACACGAAAAAATAATTCGTAAACAAAGAATAAAAATCATCATATATGAATTACAAAATGTTTTACAGACTATCACATTAGCAAAAAGTGGAATTTTAAATTCACATATACTCCATACAGAAGAAACAAAAGAAATAATTCAAAATGAAAAGCAAACACTAACTTTGACTGATTTGTTAGATGTTTCAACGTTTAAAATCTTACAAAAATCAGATTTAATTATATTATACATAAAATATCCTATTGTCAAAAATACCTGCATGTTATTTGAAACTAGACCAATTGCACAAATTAATGGTAAATAAATTATTGAAAATCAAGTTGCACTATGTGGCAATACATTTATATCTGTTAAAAAATGTAAAATTGAAATAAACAATATTTTTAGTAAAAAAGATTTTAAAGAAACCTGCTTAATATATTTGTTAAACAAAACACCAGCAAATTGTACAAAAATTAAAGAAATAAATAAACAAATAGACATAATAAAAGATGGAGCTATTTTAATCTCAGGAAAGCACAAAGTTAATGAAACCAACGTAAATGGCACATATTTAGTAACTTTTGATACATCTGTAAACATAGACAATAAAACATTCGAAAATCCAACTGGAAAAATTGTAAAATTTCTTAAACAAAACAATTTCAAAAATTATAAAATACTAGAGTTCATTGATTCAGATGAAGAAACTTTAAATTTAAAAAATACACATTTGTTACAAAAAATTAACAATAGTTTCACTCAAAATACAGTTTCAATGTCATTATTAACCCTAATGTCATTTTTAATTGGTTCATTCGTTGTATATAAGATAATATTGCAATTAAGTTTAGAGCGACAGGAAAGATCGCATAAGATTCAAGCGGATTTGTATGTTGAAATTCAAGACAAATTAAATACCCTACTTAAAAAAGAATTCGATGAATCCGGGACGATTCATCTTAGGGAGGGGGGAGTTAACGGCAGCCTCCACACATCAACCTTATGGTAACTGTAAGCAAAATTTGGATTCTTCATACTGGGAGTTATAGAACAACAAACCGTCTTTTAATTAAATCGAAACGCAGCCTTAGAATAACAAAACTGTCTTTTGCTTATAATCTGCTTTTTCCGCTATTGATGGAAGTTTCCATTAATAAGGAATCGATATCTTCATTCCAAGGCCAAGCCATTTCAACATACAATTTGCAATTTCAAAGCTGAACTTAGTTCTTAAGTTAATAACGTAAACACTATAAGTAAGACCAAATTGAAAATAAAGAGTTAGTTTTTGATCAGCAGCACAATCGTTGTGACATTGACTCCTTTACTTGCCGCGAAGTAATAAATCGGCTATCTTTTTAAAAAGCCTTTGTCTTTAGACAAAAGCTTAACTTGCACACGATCCAAGTCGTATGCCTCGAAAAGCTTAAATTCGGATAACCACGACGTATTGCCTTCTAACAATCAGTCCAACATATCTTACTCAGAAAATCAAGCGACATATGTATGATCAAATCCTACAAAATAGCATAAATACGAGACCTTCAGACAGGTATGACAGTTTAGTCCCATTAAAGCCGATTCGTCCGTACCACGAACGCCTGTGAAACTATGTAGAAACGCAAAATAGAATTTTCAGTGAATATCCCTTGCCACTTCAACCACAACCTAAACGATCAACACTGCGCACACCGTTCTGCTGGCAAGAATAGGTTCAACAAAAATGGGCACAAACACTGCGAATGAGGTTTTATCTGGGACCATCCTAAATGTCGAACTACGTTTTCAGCACAATCGGGACTGCTCGTTTTCATGAAATATCCCACTTTAACCTTGTAGGAGCTTTAAAAAGATATATTTGACCAAAAAATCTTTTCAAAAATAGCTTTTATATGTTTGTTCGTGTAGGTGGTTTCTATTACTCACATAAATTGACAAAAGTCACACTTTTTAAAAACAAATGCAAAACTTCTATTAAATAAAATTAATGATTCAAAACAAAACTACTTCTTATGATTCATTCAAGAGGAACACGAATCGTTGTCAAATAATTGCCATCACATCCCGCTTTTGAGAAAAGATGTTTTTAGACCCCAAAATTAGTATAATTTGAACAAGCCCCCTTTTGTTGTGATGTTGACGAATTGGTATCGACATTGTCAATTTCGATAACTATTGACAGCTGTTGATACTATTTTGGTATTTACGACAACAATAGTGACATTCTATTGACGGGTGTCAAAATAAAACTTGTCAATACAGTTTTTGGTGACGACAAGCGCTCAATTAAAGATTCTGCTGTAAAAATTAAAATAACAAACAACCAAAAAATTCAGCTTGTTTTAGAACTAGAAAAAAATCCTGGGCTTGCTTTCCAAAGGGACAGTTCCCAATTATTTTAAGTCACAATGGCAGGATAATGCCATCGGTCCACCACTCAGGGATGGTGAGGGTTGGCAAAAGGTAAAAAACAACTTATTTAATTTAAAGGTTTGGAGGGATCTGAAATGCAAGGTCAAAAGAAAGCTAGTGCACAACAAGCAGGAATGCCGTGCCACAGGAGGAGGAAGCTACAGGCAATTGGTACTGAGTCCATTGGAGGAGCAGGTTGCCAACCTTCTTCACTTCGGCCAGCAGCTTAACCCAAAAGGAATGGCTCAAGGTGTTCACAGAAGTGGAAGTTGCATGAGTTGCATTGTTTAAAGATTAATTTTAAAAAACAGAATAAATATTTTGTTTTATGCAGAAAATAATGAAGTATTTTATATTTTTTAATAAAAACAACCAAAAACGAAATTACAAAAAGCTTTCTTTAATTTGTTGAGGTATTTGCGAGGCTTCCATGTTTTGCAAGTCATCAGATAAATCAACTTCAAACCCATCTTGAATATTTGAATATTGAATATACAAACGTTTGCGATTTGCGTTGTTTTTTCTGGTTTATAATGTACCTGACAAGCTCCGGGCTTGAGCTTTCATAAAAAACCATCTTTGAACAGAAGTTTAAATCTTAAGCAGAATTATATGCGCAACAAATTGTAAATAAACAACTGTCAAAAGTATAAGGATCGTAGTTTTGCTATTAAATTATCGATAACACGTCAAAGTCAATACATTGATGAAGTAATCCCCT
The DNA here is from genome assembly GCA_951509765.1 of Sphenella marginata. Taxonomy (NCBI): domain Eukaryota; kingdom Metazoa; phylum Arthropoda; class Insecta; order Diptera; family Tephritidae; genus Sphenella; species Sphenella marginata. Next base: position 50,778,773 of record OX608082.1, read on the forward strand.
TATTACGGTTGTCAATACTTTTAAGTATTGACTTGATGTTGACGAATTGGTATCGACATTGTCAATTTCGATAACTATTGACAGCTGTTGATACTATTTTGGTATTTACGACAATAATAGTGATATTCTATTGACGGGTGTCAATATAAAACTTGTCAACACAGTTTTTGGTGACGACAAGCGCTCAATTAAATATTCTGCTGTAAAAATTTGGTAAAATAATTCTGAATTATACCTTTTTACACACTTTATTTGTTTAGTTTTATTTAATTCAGGAAAATGGAGAGAAAAATTAAAATAACAAACAACAACCAATTTGCGCAGCTTATTTTAGAACTAGAAAAAAATCCTGCGCTTGCTAAAGGCTTTCCAAAGCGACAGTTCCCAATAAGTTTAAGTCGCAATGGATAATGCAAGTGCAATCAATGATCTCGGTCCACCACTCAGGGATGGTGAGGGTTGGCAAAAGGTAAAAAACAACTTATTTTTAAACTTATATGGTTTAACTTTTTGTGAATTTAAAGGTTTGGAGGGATCTGAAGTGCAAGGCCAAAACCAAGTGCACAACAAGCAGGAATGAAGTGCCACAGGAGGAGGAAGCTACAGGCAATTGGTGCTGAGCCCATTGGAGGGGCAGGTTGCCAACCTTCGTCAATTCGGCAAGCAGCTTAGACCGAAAGGAATGGCTCAAGGTGTTCCCAAAAGTGGAAGTTGCATGAATTGCATTGTTTAAAGATTAATTTTTAAAAACAGAATATTATTTTTGTTTTATGCAGAAAATACTGAAGTATTTTATATTTTTTAATAAAAACAACCAAAAACGAATTACAAAAAGCTTTCTTTAATTTGTTGACGTATTTGCGAAGCTTCCATGTTTTGCAAGTCGTCAGATAAATTAACTTCAAACCCATCTTGAATATTTTCAGCTTCGGATGATGAATTGTAGCTTGATGACTCTACATTAAAGTCAATACAACGATTATGTAAGGCAGCACAAACGTTTGCGATTTGTTTAATACTTTCCATCGAACGTCAAGTGTTAATACACGTCCAAAAATCTCGAGAGGGGTATCAAAAGACGCGTCTTTACCTCCGTAACAATAACCTGGAGGGGGAAATCCGATAGATTGTTTCAGTGAAAAGTTATTAGTGAAAAACCGACCCGGGTCAGATCCCCAATTCGGGGCGTGATCCATGGTATTTATGTGCAGAACACCTTTCCCTGGGCTACGCCATTCCAACTCCGGGTGGTTGTCTGAACTGTAGCAACGTGCCACGGTACGCACACTTTTTCACTTTTTTGGCTCAGCCTAATGTGCCATTACAACAACCACATGAAAATGGTGAACTTTAACTGCAAATATCTCGCAAAATTCTAAAAATATCTGATTTTCCCTCCAGATTATTGTTACGGAGGTGAAGACGCGTCTCTTAATACCTCTACCTAGATTTTTGGACGTGTATTTACACTTGACGTTCGATGGAAAGTTTTACCGCGATTTGCGTTGCTTTTTCCGGCTTATAATGTAAAAAAACATCTTTAAACAAAAGTTTAAATCTTAAGCAGAATTATATGCGCAACAAATTGTAAATAAGTAACTGTCAAAAGTAAAAGGATCATAGTTTTGCTATTAAATTATCGATAACACGTCAAGGTCAATACATTGATGAAGTAAATACCAGTATTGCATTGACGCGACGTTGATATTGATACGACGTGATGTTGATATTAATACGAAGTGACAATTGATGTTGACAACCGTAATAGGGGCGAATTGCTTTGACGCGACGTTGATATTGATACGACGTGATGTTGATATTGATACGAAGTGAGAATTGATGTTGACAACCATAATAGGGGCGAATTTCGATACCAATTCGTCAACATCACGTCAGTTCTTAAAAGTACAACCGCAATAGGGGTGACAATTTCCAAACTGAAATGGAAATAGTGTCAAAAGTGCTAAAAACATGTCCATTCATTGAAATTTGTGCCGATTTACTTTGTAGGTCCGTTGCAATAACCGTTGGTCAATGCAATCGCGAAACTAAGTAAACAAAATTATTTTACTATAGACAATCACTAATAGTGCAATTTTCGTAAAAGGATAAACTATAATTCTTTTAATTATAAATTAATAGAAGGGAACTTTTCCTTTAAAATCACTAAGGGAGTGCCACAAAATCCCCAAAATCAGAATCCCCAAAACCAAAATCCCCAAAGAAAAAATCCCAAAAACAAAATTCCCAAACAAAATCGTACCGTGGCACGTTCCACGGTTCAAGCAACCACCCGGAGTTGGTATGGCGTAGCCCAGGGTTATTTTTAACAAGCTCGGTCGAAGGCCGCCTACGCAGAATGGTGTACTACACACAACAGTGTTACCTCAGGTTGCAGAAAGGTAGCATAATTACCTATCCAATACATAATTTGAATTTATTTCACACATAAAATGGGGATAATAAAAATCCATCTCTTACCACACTGCGCTGCGCAGACAACCGCTGCCTAAAATAGCAATAGTGTCAATTAACACTATTTCCATTTTCAAAAGCGCAATGATGTCAATTGACACTATTTTCATGTTACCCTATTAACACTATTACCAGTGACACTATTATCTGTCACCTATAAGAGCACAGAGCATAGGGCTGATTCCTTGGAAACTGATATATTTGTGTTCACCGACTTTAATGTCAAAAATTTATAACAAACCGACATTTTTTTAAATAAACTGATATGCAGTCTTATTAATCTCATCGAGTAATATAAATCAAGTGCAAAATTTAATCATTTAATACCATGGACTACTTTAAAAATAAAAAATAAAAATTCACAATTTATAGTGTCCCTTTGCTTAGGTGATGTACTTTTATTGGCATTATATGCTATAAATTGTGATCAAAACAAAATTTGCATGAAGAAGCTTCAAAAGAGGATAAAGAGCGTAACAATATGCCACAATTGTTTTAAAAATAATGTGCTTGACTAGGGTCCTATAGAGGACTAAACTTTGTTCTCCAGTTTTGTAAAAAATCAAAAAATGGTGGTCACAGTCGGCGTGTGCGAATATTAATTTTTTTTGACACATGTTCAGTCTAATGTCAACATTTACCTGTGCTAGAGCAGCTCCTATTTTGAAGACGGGTTGGGAAGATTTTGTGTCACACTTTCTCATGTCACAACTTTACCACAGCTTTTCTTCTAAACTAGGTGTAATTTTTCCTTGAAAATTAGAACACATATAGACCTTGGTGGCATACATCTAATTTCTAACGGAAGTCCAAAAATATTAAGCCATATTAAAATGAGAATAGATTAAACATGAAATGTCACAACCCTAAAATGTCACAACTTTTTTTTCTACTGGTTTTGATACAGGAATAACGGTTATTTAGTGTTAATGCATGAATAAACTGATTTTGGAGCATATTGTTCACATATATATATAGCAAAAAAGACAAAAAAATACAATAATTCTTGGTTCAATTTCCACCAAATATATATGTGTTCTCATAAGGGGTTAATAGTTTAAATATGAAACTGAATAATTCACTTGCGTTCAAAGCAGTTTATGAAATGGTTGTAGCAGAACTATATATTTTCGATATTTAGAATGCATTTTTTCGATATTTGAATAAGTATGGGTACAGTGGGCGTTAATGGGTTAAGTTGTAGCGCAATGCGAAACAGGGGCTATTTCTTATACCCCATTTACACTGTATACACTTTCAAAAGTCATTTATCGTAACATTGACATTTCACAAAAAGTCGATGTGAAATATATCAGTTTCCAAGGAATCAGCCATAGGGGGCTTGTTCAAATTATACTAATTTTGGGGTCTAAAAACATTTTTTTTCAAAAGCGGGACATGATGGCAATTATCGGATTCGTGTTTCTCTTAAAAAAAATCATTATAAAAACAGGGTGCTGTAACAAACATACAAGAGCTATTTTTGAAAAGATTTTCTGGTCAAATATATCTTTTGGAAGCTGCTACAGGGTTAAAGTGTGATATTTCGAGAAAACGAGCAGTCCCGATTTTACTGAAAACGTAGTTCGACATTTAGGATGGTCCCAGACTAGACCTCATTCACAGTGTTTGTGCCCATTTTTGTTGAACCTATTCTTGCCAGCAGAGCAATGTGTGCGCATACGTAACTTTATAAGCAACCCAAAAACGCAAGAAACCTGTTGGTTGCGTCAATCTTTTGCGATAATTCCGATATGTGATTCTATGCCAAGGTTAAATTTCTTGACTACGATTAAGCCGGCTTACTGGATACAGGCACAAAATGTCAGCAGCGTCGGATTGAGTCTAGCTTCCGACGGCTTTCAAAAAATGCCAAATGTAAGAAAGTTTCCGGATATGTACAAACTGCGGAAGGGTAATCCCAAGAAGTCGTGGGGCATATACAAGGAGATATCTGTTATAAGGAAAAAAATTTAACTTTATATTATCCCCACTATTGCAAATAGGCTAATATTAGGAGTCGATTTTTGGAAAATTTTTTAGCTTGCTCCTCGTTGCAATGGCATCCACTTTGGATAAGCGTCACAGTTCTTCCGAAAAATGTTCCCTTACTCCCGAGCAACACCAACAATGGGAAACTAATGTTTCCTAGCTTTGAAAGTCAGGGCCTTGGTCGAGCTCCACTAATACAACACAAAATTGAAGTAGATAAGACAATATCGATAAAACAAAGAGCGGAACTATTATATACTGAGATCGACCTAATGTTTAGTATAGGCGTAATTGAGCCGAGCCAAAGTCCTTGAAGTTTTCCTATGCGGTTAGTTGTGAAACCCGGTAAGGTGAGATTATGCCTCTATGCATAAATTAAGCGCGGTAACCAAAATAGACGATTATCGTTGGCAAATATAGAGGGAATTTTTGCAAGGCTTCCAAAAGCGAACTTGATTACTAAATTAGACCTGAAGGATGCATACTGGCAGATCGAACTAACAGCAGAATCCAAACCACTTACTGCTTTCACCATACCAATTCACGACTATGCCATTTGGATTGTGTAATGTGCCCTCCACAATGTCGCGATTAATGGATGGCCTCATACCGGCTGGCTTGCGGCACTGTGTGTTTGGGTAAATTGATGATATGTGCATCGTTTCCGATAGTTTTAATTCGTATCCAAAAGCCAATTATGTGCCACTAGCGTAAATTATGTAGGCTATATCATTGGTGATGGAGGTATAGCAACCGACTCGGAAAAGATAAATTACATTGTATCCTGGCCACAACTGAAGAAATAAGCCCGAGGGTTTTTAGGCCTTTGCGGTTGGTACAAGAGATTTATTTAAAACTTTGCTGATATTTCTTCGCCTATTACAGAAGTACTGAAGTCCAAACGAAACTTTGAGTGGACTCACGAGGCACAAAAGTGTTTAAAAAACTGTCTCAACAGCGCCAGTCCTAACATCTCAAAATTTTTCCAAAAAATTTTACGTCCAGTGTGATGTCAGTGATTACGGCATCAGAGCTGTTTTTGTACAGCTAAATGAAGAAAGAGACGAATGTCCAATTGCATTCATGTCCAAGAAGTTGAACGCTGCTCAGAGAAATTATAGTGTGACGGATAGAAAATGCTTAACCGCTATAGAGGCAATCGAGCTTTTTCGCTGTTGTATCAAGTTACTAGAATTTGAAGTCATTACAGGCCACGCCAGCTTGGTATGGCTTACGAGGTAACCCAATCTTTCAAGACGACTAGCTAGGTGGGGCGTTAAAACTTCAAGGTTATAATTTTTCTATAAGTCACCGTAAAGGCAAAAATAACATTTTTCCTGACGCTTTTCTCGCATGTACGAAGGATATGTATCCAGCGTAGAGTTGTTAGAGCCTCTAATTGATATAGACTTGCTTCATTTTGAAGCCAAGGTTCCCGATATAAAAATTATGGACAAAAATGTGTACATTCGTACGGAACATGCTTCTGGGTGTGACGACGAAGATAAAAACTCCTGGAAACTGTGGGTTCCGGTTAATCTGAGGAGAAAGGTATTGGAGAAGGTGCATAATAGCAAGGTTGCTTCTCATGGAGGCGTTGTAAAGACTTTGGAACTAATTAGGAGAAATCTTTACTGACCAAGACTGGTTAAGGCTGTTCGGGAATACATCCAATAATGTGATACTTGTAAGGAAACGAATGGGTAATGCATCGACATCAGCAAGGCCATTTCAAAAACTATACACAGATTTACTAAGAACATATCCGAGAAGTAAAAAGGGGCATTTTGGGCCATTAATCGTTTTGGATCACTTCAGTAAGTTTCAGTGGTTGTGTCGACTTCTTCCAAAATTATAAAGTTTTTGGAAAATGTAATCTTTTACGCATATGGAGTCCATTGTGCAGGCAGATAAACACACATATAGTAAGCAAAGTGCAATTATTTAAACCTTGTTTGCCTTAAGTGATTGTACACCAGTACCGATATTGTTTTATGTTGAAAGGTAATCTAATAAATTGGTTTTGTGTTTTGGTTCTTGCTTTTTTCTACGTGAGATATCTTTATTTTGCCTTTTCGCACATCACATATTCACGATATGGTAGGCTAACAGAACGGCATCGAAAACACAGAGATGGAACACCACGCTCAACCCATCCGGATCTACCTGGTTGAAGAAACCTAGATTAGTCTAAATATATTGGTTACACACTGTGTAATACACAGCGCATACAAATTATTGCCATACCGACTGAGCTCAAATTTAGTCAGTTACTATTTTGAGTAGTGAGCGTTCCAAAGTGTTTTTAGTTAAAAAATAATTTCGGCAGAATAAAGTGTTAAACGTAGTACGGAGACTCTGTAATAATAGTTTTATTTTAAAAATAGTAGTATTAGTTTTTGAAAGCGTGGTGTCATTAAACTAAGAAATATAATTACAGTTTGGTTGTGAAAGTGTTAATTAAAAAATTATACCTCGCACAGCATATAATTTTTGATTTCAGTTTTTCCAAAGAATTTTATGTCCAAAACTAGCTTTTCGCAGAATAAACAATGTTTTCGGCGCTGAAATACGCTTTGGAACTGTTTTCTCGCATTCAATCAGCTTTGCGCTCTGACCAGCTCGGTGCCCACTATGGGCTGTTCGCGCTTATTTGTAGTAAGGTAAATGTCCATAATTTCGTGGTACTAAGGAATTTTCTGACTTTCTACCTCTCTTGAGTAAAAACGGATGAAGGAAAACTAAAAAAGTAAATTTTTTCCATTGAGTTGATCTATTAAGATAGCTACTTAATTTCAAATAAAACTAACAAATGTTTTTTTTTATATAAATAAAGATGTGTGAGTACCTCAAATGTCCCTAATTTCGTGGCAAAAATTTTCTGATGTACCTAACGTCGTGGTAAAGTGTCCCTAGCTTCGTGGTATTTGGTTAAACACTAATTTTGTGGAAAATAAAAGTTATTTTCAACGCAAATTCCTAAAGATACACAAATTTATTTATAAAAATTTATGTTCAAAAATTTTAAATTTTAAATAATGTTTTTATTGTTATTGTATTTATGAAAAGAAAGCGTTTTAAGACCAAGTAAGTAAGTAAAAAATTACTTGTGAGCAGACCTGTTAAATTTGATTAGTACTTAGTAATCAATTGATTAGACGGATTTTTTAATTGTTAATGATTATTTCAATTGGTTTTCGAGAAAAGGCAATTAGTAATTGATTACGAGTGAAAAAAAAACCAATAAAAATTAATTTAACTGATGTAATTTGTTACTTTTCTCAAAATTACTTTTATTTATTATTAGTAAAAATGTTTTTTTTTAATTTTCGTGTTTTTTGGTCTTTTAAGTTTGACAACAAAAATAAACAATAAAAAAAATTAATGCAATTGATGTAACTTTTTTTTTTTTATAATTTCATAATATTTTTTTTTTTTTTTTTAATTTTTTTGGTGTGTTTTTAATTTTTTTTGTATTATTAATTTTTAAATTTTTTTTAATTTAATTTGGTTTTTTTATTCTTTTTTTTTATTTTTGATTTCTTGTTAACAATGTACATATGTAAATGCGCAGTATACCACGAAATTAGGGGCATGCGATAAAATTGATGTACGTAATTTCGTGGTATCGCTTTAAGCGGTAATATGAGTTTTATATTTAAATTTTTTTGTTTATTATCGCTATTCATTCATAACAAAAGCAAAAAAGTATAAATCTTGACATATTTTTTTAAATTAAATGAAAAATTATTGAATAAACAAAAGTTCTATAATGCCATTATTTCGTTAAAATGTTGTGCTTCGCAGAGCTTTTCGATTAAAATATTGACGAATGGGTTAATAAAAGTGTACCACGAAATTACGTCAAAATCTTCCTCAGGGGTTTCTTTAATAATTAAAATACTTAAAATAATAGGGTATCTTATGAAATGTGAAAGAAAATAAGGAAAACATAAAGTATTATATTCCCATAATTTCGTGGGTACCACGAAATTAGGTACATCACAAAAAACATGTGTCCCTAATTTCGTGGTATTTAAATATTGAATAAAATGTAAATGAAAAGTTATTGAAATAAGTTTTGCAGTAATAAAAACGTTTAAGAAATGTTAAATAAAACCAAAAAAATTATCTTAAAAAAAAAAAATGTAAAGATACAATTTTTACAGGCTTAACAAAATCGACTGGTCTCCTTAACAGTTTCCTTAAGAGGCCTCCCTACAAAAGGCTCATTTTCTGAGCTTCCAACTTTATAATGCTTGTTATTTAATAGGTTTAATTTTAAAAAATTTGTAAAATATCCATTATTACACCCGAAAAGTTAATCTTTATTATGAAATTTTCAGTTTTAAAAAAAACTCCCCAAATTCCTTGTTTGAAAGAAAAAATCGAAATACCACGAAATAACGTACTACCACGAAATTATGGACATTTACCTTAATTTGTATAGTACCAGTTTTCTCGCATTGGTTCTCGCAATAAGCGTCAGTCGGCTCGGCAACAAGCGCCCACTCTGTTCGCACCCTTAGACTCTAAGGCTTAGAGCAACATACAACACGAAGAGCATCCGAACATTTCCAAACTTCTCAATCGCGATCCAGTGAAACATTGGATCAACGGGCAATAAGGAATGAAGCCAACCGTTTTAATACTTTCTAATTGCGTTCCGTTCCGAAGCATTGGGACGATTATATATAATACATCCAAATAACGCAGTATTATTATTTAAGAATGGTTTTGATGAAAGAGGCCCAACATCACTTGCAAGTTTAAAAACAATTGACGGCAAAGAATGTGAAACATGCCGAGAAGCGTGTCTAAAGCTTAATTTGCTTGAATATGATCAAATAACCTTACGGGACGCATTCTATAAGCTCGCATCCTACTCAAATTCGGACACTGTTTGCTATTGTTTTGACGACATGCTCACCATCAAATCCAAAGGGAAAAAATTTAAGGACGAATTAAGCGAAGATATTTTGCACCAAATTCGCAATATTAACAGAGACAATTCTATTGCGTTTTCGGACAACATTTTTAACGAAGCTCTGATTAGAATTGATTATGTGTGTCTAGTTATTAGCAACGAACCCCTTAAACAGCTTGGAATGTTTTCACCAAAACGAAAAGGTTTTGATATATCCGATGGAGATTTATGGCGAGAGGACATGCGTAATTTGATTGCAGTAAACCAACCACTTCTAGCTGAGGAGCAAAAACTAGTTTATGAAAAAATTAAAAATGGTTATGGTGGATTCTTTTTCTTAGATGCACCAGGTGGTTCAGGAAAAACTTTATTTTATAAGTTTGATACTTGCTTATATCGTTAGCATAATGGAATTGCTTTGGCTATTGCTGCTCCTAATTGGATGGAGGAAGTACAGCACACTTAGCTTTAAAGCTACCCCTGAATATCCAACCCTACAAGACAGCTAACTCAAATTCGAGCCGCCATTTGTAAGGAAGCGCTGAAGGGGTCATCAGCGCATAGAACAAATCGCTCATCAGCAATATGAAAATTCTGATGCATCCATCAGCAGCGTCTTGTAGAAAATTCGACGTGCAACATTGGTAAAGGCTCAGGAATGGCAAAAGTGCTGACAAATTGTAAAATTATTGTTTGGGATGAATGCACAATTTAATTTGAAAAAAAAAAAATAATAATATTTTTGGGTTACACCGGAATGTGCACTCTTTATTTATAATCTTTAGACTAACCAGTTTACATATCGCACACTAAATCAAAAAGAGTCACAACTCAAAATCCGAGTAACTTTCAGTTAATTGCTTCTGGATCGCACAAAAGTGATTTGATTTTTAAAAACTTGACATCACTGCGCTCTTTAAAGAGTAACGATAATAGTCAAAAAGAAAAATATTGTATGTATTGGCTGCACTACTTTTTATTAGGCAATCTATGCCAAGAAAGCGACCTAAAAAAATTTTGAGTTGTGACTGTTTTTGATTTAGGGTGCGATATGTAAATCTTAGTGCTACTTAAAGTATTGAGATGCTTCGGCTGTTATTTGTAAGTAGCTATTTGCATTATTATTGTCTGCTTTAGTGAAAGTGCATTTATATTGTTATAATGTTTGTCCGTTGCAGTTCGCTGTTATTTGTAAGTAGCTATTTGCATCATTATTATTGTCTGCTTTAGTGATAGTGCATTTATATTGTTATAATGTTTGTCCGTTGCAGTTCGTGGTAAATAATGTTGAGACAAGTTCTGCTGTTTTGGTGTTATGTGTATTATTATCATACAAGGTTAAGAGCATAGTGCTCTTTATCGGCATTTTTGTTTGTAAACAATGTTATGTATATATGTATGTACTAGCAGGGTACCCGGCGTTGCTCGGGATGTTAGTTAGGGGGCCTTTCAAAATCAATAATATTCTTTAAGACTTCATATTTATATAATACTAGCTGCCTGTGTGCGACGTTGTTCGCAATACCATTGTGTTTTGTTTATATATTAACATGCTATACATATTAAGTTGAATAAATTGTTTAAAGATATCTCACTTCAAACCCAGAATTTACCAACTCAAATAATTGTTTACTTACACTAAATGCATTTAAAAACATTTAACACATTTTTATAATTCAAGTAAGGTATATTTCCAATCAGGATCAGATACAGTCATACATACATATAAATGTGTAAAATGAAAAAAGGAGTGCATCACTCATTCCGTTTTTTTATTGATTTCTGCTAATGTGTCGTTGCGAGGTATGAATGTCACCTCTTCAGCCGCAGAACCTGTAAGGATTGTTGTCTCTAAGATGTTATTATGCATTTGTTTCGCTTGTAATCCGGTTCCATTACATAGATCCGGTGGCTTAAGGTTGCGCAGTAATATAATTGGAATATTTTGTTTAAATTTTATTTTATAAGGTGGTAAGCCCGAGGGATTTAGGGAATTCAAGAATTGAATCTGGTAATGTACTGCATTTTCACTTTGACATATACTCTCTGACTTCGCCGGGTACTTTATCAAGGATAACCTTATTAATATCGTCATCTGTTTTGTTTCTTGGTGCAACAATAGCCCGTTGACATAGCCATGTAAACGGCTTACTTGATAGTTCTTCTATATTCGGGTAAACTTTTGATATTAATTCGTCGACGTTATACACCATATTCCCAATATTTTAATCTATTAATAACTCAATGGCACCATAGTAGACCTATGTACCTGTTCATTTACAAAAGTTTTTTACTGAAATTGATGAATTTTTGTTTTTGATTAAAAAAATAAAAAAGGAGAGCTATTTTACATTTATTGGGTCTATCAGCGATTCCATTTAATTTGACGCCGGCTAGCTGATGCTAAAACGATGGGGAACATCTGTCGATATAATCGGAGTTCTAGAGAAAATTGAAATTCCCTCATGATCACGAAATAAGCAGGCCAATTCTAAATATCTGGGGAAATTTTCCCAGACATTGAGCAGTTGTATATCTTCTCCTACTTTTCTTTCTCCCTCTTCCCCATCAATAACTTTCATTTAAACACCTCACGGTCCACACTTCGATCGATATCTTAAACACAGCTTCGCATTAAAACCTGAAAATTACTCCCTGTATGAAAATATTCTGGGTAGTACCGGTCCAAGATTTAAACGACGTTCAAAACCCATTTTTTCACATATAAAACTGCATGAAGAAAAAAACAGCATTCAAAATATATAATATTATATATGGGTAACGCATACTGGGTTCACCCTCTATACACATTTTGGTCGATATCTCAGCAACGGGCTCAAATATGCACGTAAAAACTAACACTAATTCTTTAAACTCTCACTAACACCTTTAATTTGATACCCATATCGTATAAACACCTCCTGGGGTCACCCTTGGTCCAAATTTTGGTAAGTATCTCGAAAACGGATTCACATGTGGACCTGATATTCACATTTCTTTGAAGCACTCATTAATTCCTTTCGATTGATACCAATATTGCCACAATTCCTTCAAGGATAACCCCAGTCCATATTTTTACCAATATCTCGAAAACCGGGAAAATTTTTTAATTTTTTTTAGCCTATGTCCGCCTCGTGCACACACCCGGGTGGGCCGTTCTCAAGTTTTGCGCTAAGAAAAAAAAACACCTTTCAAAATATATATTAGTATAGATTATGTATGGGTAACGCATACTGGGTACACCCTCTACCCACATTTTGGTCGATATCTCAGCAACGGGCTCAAATATGTACGTAAAAACCACTAATTCTTAAAACCCTCATTAACACCTTTAATTTGATACCCATATCGTATAAACACCTCCTGGGGTCACCCTGGTCCACATTTAGGTCGATATCTCAGAAAAGGGTATTGAAAATCACATCTTTTTTAAATACTCATCAACAATTTTTATTTGATACCCATATTGTAGAAAACCTGTCTGTAGTCACACCTGGTCCATATTTTGGGAAATACCTCGAATACGGGGTCTTATATTGGACTAATAACTACACCATGTTCAAGCACTCGTCAACACCTTTCATTTGACACCCATATTGTGGGAAACCAGTCTAGGGCCACACCTGGTCCACATTCTGGGAAATACTTCGAAAACGGGTTTTCATATGGGACTAATAACTACACCATATTAAAGCACTCGCCAACACCTTTCATTTGACACCCATATTGTATGAACACGTTATAAGGTTACCCTGGACCAGGTTTTTCGGGATATCTCCAAAACCTTCACGGATTCGAATATTTTTTGTGGCCTATAGCCATGTCGGGCTCCAGCAAAAACCACGTGCAAAATTTCATTCAATTCGGTTCAGCAGTTTTTGAGCTTTGCGGTCCAGAAGAAAACGGCTTTCAAAATATATATTAGTATAGATTATTGCCTACTGAAGAATTTACCAAATTCGAATATTTTGAGAGTATTGAACCCCGGTTTTCAAACATTTTTTTGGCGGAATTCGTTTTTACCGATAACTCAGTTATATAACTTCTATAACTCCTTCCAGACCTGTCTGCGTGCCAACTTTCATCAAAATCCGTCTTGCCATTCTCACGTGATTGACTAACAGAAGCAAACGTTTGGACATCCAAACTTCGCTACATTCACATTTATAATATTAGTGAACAACTGAACCAACTGCGATTCTAACATCTTTCGGAGTTTCCAGCTTAGCGTAAGTTTGAAACCATTCTTTACGATATGTCATATGCTCGCTTGCGCCGGAGTCCATATACCAAGTATTTCCCTCCGATATGTTAGTCTTAACAAACCTAACCTCGCCTACAAACGCGTCGCCACTTGATGACTTCTCACCTTTTCTTTTGTTCGGACAATCTCGCTTAGAGTGCCCATATTTTTTACAATTAAAGCACTTGCCGTTTGGTTTTTTGTTGTTTGTCTTACCTAAACGCTTAGCAACAAAAGCTTCTGGCTTATTAGAAGAATGTACGTCCAAACGAGATTCTTCAATACAAAGTCGCGAAGTTAAGGTTATTAATGTTCTTTCTTCTCTTGACGTAGCTTCCCAAGAAGCAAAGAAATGATTATATTGTTCCGGCAAAGTCATTACAATTTTTGTGATAAGCATATTTTCCGAAATTGTCTCACCCAAATCCTCGAGTTGCCTTGCAATTGTCTGTAACTTCGCAAAATGCATTGCAATACTGTCATCTGGATTCTTTGCATAACATGTTGCATACATCTCCGCCGCTGTTTCACAGTTGATGACGTGCATAAGCGGCTCCTCTCCCATCGAGACCACCAAAATCTTTTGCGCCTTGGCATCGTTTGCCTTCCACTTTATCAAGTCACTACCTTCTGTAGGTGGCTGCACCGAAGACCCATTTGCTATATCCCAAAGTCCGCCCGCTTTGAATATAACCTTCACCTGGAACTTCCAAAGTGCCCAGCCTTCATCCCCGACAAGCTTAGCAATTTTGATTTCCTCCACTTCGCAAAAATTATTTAAAAAAATTACTTAGTTAAATATAACCAGACTGGGCCCATAACCTGAACAGATCAGGTTAAAACAAAAACAACCGGTTCTCGATATGATTTGAGAGTGAGTAGGTTTATTAATACAGTTTGCTTATTTATATTTAGCGAACAAAGATGTACATAAATATGCAGGTATTTCAATGTTCCTGATGTACTAAAGGAAAAGCAACGTTATTAGAAATGCATATTTATGTGAGAGAGCAAAATAAGATGTAAGAAGATGATGTGAATAAACTGAAAAAAAAAACAGTATGCGACTAAAACATTAGTACGCTTAACACAAAAATTTACTTTTGCGGCATTCGTTGGTAACGTTAGGGGGCTTTTCAAGAATTCAATTTTAACAAATTGTGGCAGGTTTATGGTTTACTTCCAACTTATAGTCATTTTATTTGGTTGAGTTTGATTGGTATGACTCGCTGCGGTTGGATAGGTGACAGTTTAGGTTCACCCTGTAGTTTGACATAAATCAATAGATTCCGGGAAGTGGCGTGATTTTTGCCGAGGTGGTAGCACCAAATGGTTCCATAAAATGGAAAAAGCACTAATAACGGAACTTTTAATTTCCAGCCAAACAAGCATTTGGTGTTTTCGGTGTGGCCAGAAATAAATAGTAGGGCAAACCAGATTTCCCGAAAAATGACAAGTTGAATTAAATGGCAACCACCAATCGTAGTGTCCCACCAGGCAACGATCACGCCATGTCAGACTGGGCAACGGAACTTTTCCACTGCGCAGTCGCCCTTGATTGGAAAATTTCCCCCATAGCGGCGTCACCGACATTCGGCCAATTAAAAACATAACTTGATTTTGATGTGAACGGTCGCGTGGTTTACGCTGGTGGAAAAATTAGTGTATATGGTGTATATATGCATATATAAATTACGTTGCCAAAGTGTGAAAATAAACCAAAGAATTTTAGTGAAAAAAATAAAGAAAAAGTGATATAATCGTGGTGCAGTGAGAAAAAAAACAAAAAAACTTTTAGTTGTGTGCATTGTGCATTTGCTTATCGCATACATAGAGTAAGGGCGGGTATTGTGGTATACCTATTTTGTTTTCCTCTATAAACTCTGTAATGTGCATGCAATTTCAACGAAATTAGGCTAGTAAGATACCACAAGTATTGCACACAAAAAAAACATAACGCAATAGCCTTACTACTAGAAGTATTCGAGATTTTTTAAAAAATGTCTTAAAAGTCATAAACAAGCTTTGGCGGTTAATTTGGTATATCATGTCGGATAATGTGGTATATGTATACCACAATACCCGCACATCGCATCCTTAAATAAAAAGAAAGCTATTTTAGTTGGAAAACTTATATTTTATTTGAAAAACTTACAAATTGGGAAAGAAATGGATTGCAACACTTCAACAAATTCAATTCATTAACATAAGCAACACAGGTTCAGATGCAGATGGTTTTATAGCGTTTAAAAAATGGCTGAACCATTCAGTGAATATGGGAATCTGAACAAATCCTGACAAATGACAAGCTGATCCGGAGTCAGGCGGAGCGTCCTTCATGAGAAGAGGATTGTGGTTTTTACGTGGAAATATAAAAAACAAGTAAGGAAGTCTAAGTTCGGGTGAACCGAACATTAAATACCCAGCGTTAGTTTTCAGAAAAAGGGGGCGTAGTTTTTATCCGATTTCGCCCATTTTAAAAACCAATCTATTCCGAGCCTAAACAATAGCGAATTTGGTGGACGCGGCCACGCCCCTTGCTTATAAAACTAACCGCTTACATGAGCCAAAAGTACTGAATCGATCTTTTCAAGAGTTATACCATGTCCTATATATAACTTTGGAAAAGAAGGCGTGCCATGCCCATAACTTTTAACGTATTTTGTGAAAATTTTTGATATACGGATATACATATGTGTCCATTAATCAATATTTACCTAATTTTAAAAAAGTGGGTGGTGGCAAGCCCACGGATTTTATTATGTTGTTTGTCCCTATTTGAAGATAAGTTTTCATTGCAGATTTTTATGATACTTTCAGAGTGGCTTGTTAATAGTGAAATGTTGATATTTTGTTTATTCACTTGTGGGCGGTGCCACGCCCATTTCCCAAAATATTACCAAAAAACCTTTAAACATCACTAATAACATCATCAGGTGAATGAGTGTACTAAATTTTAGCATTATATCTTTATCAGTTAAACAGATATTGCATATTCCGGTTTCCTAACTCTCGTTTAGAGAACTTTAGTCCAAAAAGGGGCGTGGTCGTTCACCGATTTTTCTTATTTTCTGTGGTAGTACTCTACATAAACATAACATGCCTGGTACCTAGTTTCGTAAAAATGTCTCACACCGTTCTGAAGTTATTGGCAGTCGAATTTGAAAATTGCCTGACTCATAAGTGGGCGGTGCCACGCCCACTTTCCAAAATTTTGCAAAAATAATGTTAAGAATATGAAAATTGATGTACGTACCAAATTATATTATTATAGCGGTATCAGTTAATTAGATATGGACTTTTCAATATTTCCACCTCCTTTCAATATAACTTTTATAAAAAAGTAGGCGTGATCGCCAAGCGATTTCGTTTATTTTCTATATCTGAATTTAACACAACAATAGTATGCCCTCTACAAAATTTCGTTATACTAGCATTAACTGTTCTCAAGTTATTAAGAGTCAGAATTTTAAAATTTCTTCAAATATATGTGGGCGGTGCCACGCCCCTTTTCAAAAAATTTGATAAAATCCGCCTTAGAACATATAAATCAATACATATTGCAAATTTTATCATTGTAGCTGCTTCTGATATGGAATTAACCCGTTTTATACGTTTTTCGAAATTTTCGATATCGAAAAAGGGGGCGTGGTTATCATCCGATTTCGCCCATTTTCAATAGCAACCTACCTTGGCCAGAAAGTAACCTGTATGCAAAATTTCATGCAAATATCTCAATTTTTACTCAAGTTACCGTGTACACTGAAGGACAGACGGACGGACATGCCTTAATCAATTCCTCTTTTCATCCTAAGAACTTTCATATATGGAACTCTATATCTAACTCGATTATTTTGCGCCGTTACATAGTACCGTTATGTGGACAAAATTAATATACCCTTGTACTAGTACTAGTACGCTGGGTATAAAAATGGAACGAACCAGCCGCCCACACTCATACAAGTGATAACAGTTACAAGTGAGCCTCGTTCAGCTGAAGTCATTGTCCCAATTCATCTCTAGCAAATATTTAACCAAATCTTTTCAATTGCTGCAGTTAAAATTGGAGCCCGACCAAGTTTAGTGGCCAATAGTTCAGCGATGGGTTTCTCACTTATGGATATGCGCTGTAGCGTAATATGGGGGACACTGAATGTTTTGGAAGTCCAAAGAATACCCATATCTCCTTTCCTTACTGCTCTTGTATAGCTTTTTTCATGTCCTTTGCTCTCCATTTTCGTATTTCACTTTTTATATGAAATACTGTACCACTTTACCCGCTTGCGTCTATACCACAATAGCCGACATCGAGTTTTGTCACATTATTTTTCAATAATTAGCTATACACAAATACATCTTAATATATAAAAATCACGTGTCACATGTTCAATCAGGGTGAGCTCCTAAACTACTCAACCGATTTTAATGAAATTTGCACAGCATATACAGTTTGATCCAACTTGAAAGATAGGATACCTTATATCTCAAAGGGGAGTGGAAATCGGTAAAAAACCATAAATTTTTTTGTTTACACAGCCACAAATCATAAACGGATCCACCGATTAGAATGAAACTTACTTGAAGTTAAACTTTGAAATATTTACTTTCGTTCTGCATCAAAAAAAATAGTTGATTCATATATTATTTAACCAAAATTGTTTAAACAATAGGAGCACCTTTTCTAAAAAAAGCTGTTTGTGTGTTTGTTCGCTGTCAACCAAATGAATCGATTTAAGTTAAGCGACCGCTCGGTAGCGGTACTTCGCTTCGTACATACATACATATGTATGTATGTATGACGCTTTAAATAAAAACAAAATTAACATTCATATGTACATATCGTTAGCTTCATAAGAAAAGGTGCTAAGTCAATATTTTCTAACTTTTCAGGAGAGGCAAAAAACATCCTAACTTTTCCTGTTGTTGCTATTTGTAAAATCTGAAAATGCAGTTTCCTTCCTTATGTGAGCGTGCTAAAGTACCCGTCATCGGCATATTTTAAAATAAAGCGTGTGCAAAGTTATGAGCTTCTTTGTGACTTAGCACATTTTCCTTCCATAATTTTTTTTTTTGGTCGACTTAGCACATTTTCTTTTAAATTAGTTTTTCATAGAAAAATGTGATTGCCCTAAAATTTCCCTACAATATGGGTATCAAATGAAAGGGGAGGTCCCCAGGTTTCACTTAGACTACGATATATTTCGATAATTTTATCGGTCAAAATGTGTTGCCCAAAAACCTTAAAATTTCCGTAGAATATGGGTGTCCAACGAAGTGCATGGCCACAGCTTTCATTTTTCTTTCACTTTTCGATATTGCGTTTGATCTATACTATAATCAAACTCTAGAAAAGTTGTGTCTGTATATTGGGAATTTCTTTGAAAAAATGACTGGGGATGACTTGGGGAATGTTTAGGTACAACTAAAAATTCAAATGGAAAGGAGATGACAAAATGTCTAAGTTAGACTATTCAAAAACGCCTTTACTTTAGTTGGTTGCCGTAGACATAAACGGGATAGAATGTGGGGAAAAAAGTTTCAAACTGAACGGGAAGTGGTCAAATTCCCTTCCCCCTGGGTCCGCCATTGTTGGCAAGGCAGATGCATTTTTTCTGAGAAGCTTTTAATTGCAGGAATACACTCATAGATTTAGGCAAAATAATGCCGGTAAGCTGCCAGAAACAACTTTTTCTAAAGAACCTGCGAAATTCGATATTTGAGGCTAAGAACACCATCTCCATACCACAGGGACCAGCTTATAAAAATGCACTCAAAATAAAATCTGTGTAAATATAACGAAAACTTGCGTACATATTACGAAATTATTCGTTGTTTTGAGCCACGAAAGATTTCGTAAATACTACAAAATTGTTTTCGTACATACTACGAAAATGTGGCATGATACAAAATTAGTAGATTTTACGAATATATGCGTACTATTTACGAATGTAAATAAGTACATTTTACGAATATATGCGTACTATTTACGAATGTAAATAAGTACATTTTACGAATATTTGCGTACTATTTACGAATGTAAATAAGTACATTTTACGAATATTTGCGTACTATTTACAAATGTAAATTAGTACATTTCACGAATTCTTACGTACTATTTACAAATGTAAATTAGTATATTCTACGAATATATTTGTACTATTTACTTACGAATTTACTCGGTTATACCCTGTGAGAAAAAATAAATGAAGGTTTAAAATAATTTAATACGTATATTTAATAATTTTATACATATTTTTAATGCTCAAGCAAAAGAACTTGAATAAACAGTCTCATGGAATCAAAGTATTTCGAATCGTATTAATAATCAGGTATCATTAAGGCGGCCCATACATGGGGATAAGTTGTGTATGTAAAAAAGTTTTATTTGCACAATTTTTTGTTATCGGTACTTGCGCAAGGTTTTTGTGTAACGTATTTGGCGCTTAAGGTCACTTTGACTACTACTTGGCAGCTTCCTTAGTTCTCATCTCCTTCTCCACTACAAATAAAACACAAGTTATTAGAAGCATGAAAGGAAAACAATAAAGAAAAACATAGCCCTCTTACTAGGGCTCTTGCTTTTAATCGATTACTCGAATAGTCGCCTGGCAACTTTTGTACTGTTTGAAAATCGAATAGCAGATAATCTATTTCAACTAATCGAATACCATTGATTAATTCGGGTTTCCAGGTTTTACCCGGGTAATAAGAAGGCAAATATCTACTGTAAAGCTGCAAACAGCCACCGACGGAAAAACGGACGACGTGTCAGCTGACACGATCTATCTTATGAGAATTGCGTGTAAGCGATTTTTCACCGACGTTCGTGACGTACGTTTTACGCACGTCGCTACGTCCAAACCAAAAAATTTCTGATTTTTACGTAGGAAACGTGTCAGCTGATCGCTCTTCGCCACACAGTGTTGCCTATTCAACTATTTGCATGTTGAGCTTGGGCCGTTTGTAATTATTTTACAAAAATACCCAAAAAAGTTTTAGATATTGTCGAAATATCTTAAAAATTTTGACTTATGTAAAAGTTTATAAATAAATATACTATATGTAGTTATTTAATATTATTTTCGACATTTTACAAAATGAAAAATTACAAATACAAAAGTAGAGGTTTGGGTAAGCATACATGCAAACTGAGGAATGGTTACACTGTATTGAATGTTTCTACGTAAGCCCAACGTTCATAAAAAATCGCAAATTTGCTCGCGTACGTCCACCGCCACCGTCCGTTAGACACGTCGGTGGCTGTTTGCAACTTAAGCCGAAATCGATTATCAAGAGCCCTACATCTTTTACATCACGTATATATGCATGTATGTACTTACTTTTTTATGTCATGGAGTAGAGCATCTACTCCTGGTTTGGCCTTCTCTTTGCAAGATAATTTATAAAATTGCCGGTTAATAAAATCCCACATCTCAGCGCATGCTTCAGGATAGGCTATATTAAAAACATTATATGTTTTAAAGCACACATCCAAAGCTTTAGCGAAATCAAAAAATTTGTATGTTATATTGTCGTAGTCCACCATAAACGACTGTGGTTCGGTAAGCGTTCCAATTAAGGATATAAATGGAGCAACAGATGATTCCGTTTTAACTTTTCCATCATACATTATCTTATATTCGGCTTCAGTTGCGCAAACAGCCATAAAACTCTCTCGTGACTCTTTAAGTGAATAAATTCTTTTCTTTTCATTGTTGGTAACTTTTTTGTTGATTCGAGAGCGCGGTAGTAGTGACTGCAGGAGAACGAAAGCAATGGAATTGATGCAATCTAAGCGAAATCAGTAAAAAATTATTTTAATAAATAAGGGTTAAAATTTAAATAATTGTGTGATTACCTTCATCTGTGGCATCTGGGGTTGCATAGTTAAAAAGAGTTTCTTCTGTGTTCACCCTTAATCCCTGCTCCGCACTCTTGTCAAAGTTGTGCGCCTCTTTCATGTGACGTACAAAGCAGTTTAAAAAGCTAAAAACTTTATTGCAATTTCCACCATAAGTACACTTATACGAATCTCTTTGATTCATGTTGTGTACAAGGCGAAAATGCTTGGACATGCTATGGAGCGAGTCCATATTAACACTGCAAATAAAGCAATTCATTCCAAGAATGCACACAAAACTAGCAATTGCAAGATTTTAACCAAACGTTTAGCAAAACACACTTACAGCGCACTCTTTTTAGAAATTAATCTTTCTGCAACTTGTTTCTTTGAATAGAATTTCACAATAACACGCGTCTGAAAAAATGGCGGCAATTTAGTATATTTTACGAAAATTTTCGTTCATTGTACGAATAGTAAAAAGGACTTTGTTGAATTAGTACAATGTACGAAAGTATTTTGTACATTATACGAAATGATTCGTACAAGGTTCTTTTTTTCATAGTTTACTAAATTACTTCGTAAATAGTACGCACGAATTCGTAACATTCCCTACGAAAATCATTTCGTATATTTTACGAAAGGTTTCGTAAAATCTAGTGTAGCAACAATTTAGTATATTTTACGAAAATGATTCGTACATTATACAAAATGATTCGTACAAAGATTTGTATCATAGTTTACGACATTGCTTCGTAAATAGTACGCACGAATTCGTTAATTATACTAAAAATATTCCTTACGAAAGTCATTTCGTATATTTTAAGAAAGGCTTCGTAAAATCTAGTATATTTGTCAAAAGTTCATTCGTATTATGAACGAAATTTCGTACATTATACGAAAATCAAGACTACGAAATTTTTTCGTAGCCTTTTTACGAAATTTTATTTTCAGTGTGGTATAGTAATAACTGTATATCAATATACTAGTAAGGCCCGCTTGCTTCGCTGCGTATCAGAACTTATAACATCTATCTCTACATATAATAAAATTGTAACAGGTCGATGTCTGTACATGGCATCTACCCACCCTTCTCTTTTTCCGTCCGAAATTTTTGAAGATATATAATTGAATCCATTTGAGATATTTAAATTAAGCGCATCGCATATAACATTCGTTTGATACCCATATTGTACTAACACATTTTTTTGCAAATACATATTCGTCGATAACTTCAAGATATCTCCGAAACCATTTGGGATATTTCAATTGATAGCATCGCATATTACAGCACTCATTGACACCTTTCGTTTGACATCCATATTGTACTAAGACATTTTTGGTCACCCCTGGTCCACATATTGGGCGATAACTCCAAAACCGGTTGAGATATCGCAAAAACTAATATCTTAAACCTTAGGTTGAGCGTCTGACAATCCAACGGAGAAGTTTCATTCAATTCCATTCAGTACTTTTATTGATACGACCACAAACATACAGACAGACATGGGCCACATATTGGGCGATAACTCCAAAACCGGTTGAGATATCGAAAAAAGTAATATCCTAAATTTTAAGTTGAGTATCTAGCAATCCAACGAAAAAAGTTTCATTCATTTCCATTCAGTACTTTCAGAGTGATACGGCCACAAACATACGGACAGACAGACAGACAGACACACAAAAATTAAAAAAATGGTTGATTTGGATTCTACTCGTTTAATAATGCTTCCCCCAATCAATTTTTTGTTGATATCTGCCATGTACAGACATCGACCTGTTACAATTTTATTATATGTAGAGATAAAAAAATTTTATGAAATGAATAATTTTCATTTTCATGTGGACTTAGCACGTTGATTTTTTGTAATATTTTTTTTTATTGACTTAGCACATTTGCATATCACTACATTACAACATGTAAAACTAACATTATGGTAACTTTTTGTTTGGTAGACGATGTATTTTTAGTTGTAGCATCTTACTGCATTAAAATCTCAGTTTCTAAAAAAAGTTGACTTAGCACCTTTTCTTATGAAGCTAACGATATGTACGTTTTCGTGTTGCTGAGGGATAAGTTAAAATCAAATCCATATATGTACATATTTTGTAGTGAACGCATTTTGTGAAACCCCGTTATTCGTATTTTATACAATTGCTTCATTGTTCAAAAATATTTAATTAAAATATATACATATGTACATGTAAGTATTATCACATAATTATATTATTAATTTCTTATTTCATATTAATCAATTCAAAAATGATAGGAAAAAAATGAGAACGGTTGGACAGATTTGACTCAAGTTTTTTTTCAGTTCTTCGTAATTGGTAACGCGGTGTTTCCACCAAACCAAACACCGTGTTTAAAAGGGTTTGGGTTATGTAGAAATGGTTATGTAGAAATGTCAAGTTTTTCTACTGAGAGTTTACCGGAAAATGGGTTTACACCCACTAAATCGGAACGACGATCATAATAAATTGTTTAGTGGGTGTAAACCCATTTTCCGGCAAACTATCAGTGGAAAACTTGACATTTCTACATAACCCAAACCCCTTTTATATACGGTGTTTGGTTTGGTGGAAACATAGCATAAGAGAAGGTTTGTGTGAGGGAAAATTTTGGGAAATATTTCCGGATTTTCAAGATTTATGTAATTTTGGAAAAGTGGGCGGTGCCACGCCCACATTTTTTGTATTCAGTACTTTGTTTGTACTTCCATAATGTCCAAAGTTTATGGTTGATCTGTTTTAAACTTTTCCAATACGTGAAAATCTTCGTGGGGTACGACATACATACATTTGTAAATTTTTTGGAAAAGTGGTCAGTTCTAAGACCACAGCTAAGTAATATTTCAATTCGTTATATCCCTGAATGTATTTGCTTTAGTGACATTTTAACGTTCTTAAATCTTAATCAAAGCACTTAATTTTTTTGTTTGTTATTGCCGTTTATACATATCCAGAGTATTATAGGATTTCCATAAAATCATAATAGTGGCGTTAAGTGGTAGATATAGGATATAATTAAATAAATACTAACTACACATCTGCTCAGCAGCGCATAATGGTTTGTGTCATAGCCATTGAGTTCAAAAGATTCGTTTTTTGAGTTGGACATCCAACAAATTTATTTGTTTATACCAAATACGTTAAAACCGGAAACATTGCATATACTAAAGCACTGCAATAAATGGAATGTTAAAAATTAATAGAAAAATAGTTGAAAATGTATTTCTAGGGAAGTCACTGGTCAGGCAGAACAACGTCTGCCGGGTCTGCTAGTACATATATACAAAGCATTGCAAAAACAGTTCCCTATAACAATATTCACTTATAACTTTCCCACTAATGAGTTTAAGTAAAAGTTTTTTAATTTTTTTGTAAAAAATCGTTTTGTCAGAGTACAAAAAAAAAAGTCAACCATACCACTAGGCACTTTTAGTAAATACAATTAACAGCATCGCATATAGGACACAAGCTAAAGGACGTGTTTTTGATATTATATGAACGCCGAGCTATTTAGATAGGTCCCGTCACTTGCACATTGTAGTGTCCGAGAAAAGCTGGTGTACCGCATTACCCGCCCTTATCCTACATATGTATATATGCACGCGCATTTTACGCCAGCCATCAAACCGCTTTGCGATTTGGAAACGAAAAACTGCAACAGTCTGCAGCTGTGAAGGCATAACCACAGGCAACGCAATATTTAAACAATTAAAAAGTATCAAGTACAGCCAAAATTTCACCAGAAACTACACAACCACTTCAAGTTCAAGAAAGGTCCAGACATTAAAACGAGGAAAAAGGTAAGTAAGCTGAAATATATTTTATTCATATACATATCTAAGTGTTTCGTTGAAATTCGAATATAGTTTTTGCAGTGCTCCACTGTTTTTCAGGCAAATTTTCCATTGCCAAGTTCATTTTGTGTAAGTTCCTATTTTTCACGGAACTGCTTTTAGTTTTCTGGTTATATTCAAAGTGGTTATATTCTCATCCGCGCATATATTTTGGAGCAGTTCCTTCGTTAGTAGCCTGAATAGCTTTTGCCCAGCTTCGGTTTAGTGCTTTTTATAGATTCAGTTTTTTTTCGGCATTTGGGGTTTTGAATCAGGCTGTAAATTTTTTATTTGGCTCGCTAGGAACCACCGTATGAAAACAATAGCCTTACTTTCTTTCTCGTTTGCAGCTACAGCCACAGCAACCGGTAACAGCACAGGCGAAAACAACAGCAAACGGTCACAACACCGGCAACACCTGCGTCAACGATAACTACCAGCAGTATCAACAGCGAGCGCCGCCGCCTACAACACCACCTTCACGCGCCACCATCGTAACGTGCCTCCACAACACCGCACCATCATCGCGCGTAACCATCGCAACGCCATTAAGCCCAACGCACCAGCGCTCGCCAACGTACTACAACAACCGGCAATAACAACAGCAACCGGTAACAAAACCGGCACATCTGCAACTACCAGAAGTGACAACAGCGGGGGTCGCCCTCTTGTAGTCCGGCCGCCTAATAAGTGACAACAGCAACCGGTAACGAAACCGGCAACTACAACTTTAGCTGTGACGACAGCGGGGGCCGATCTCCTTTAGGACCACCGCACTAAACTAACGACCGCATCAGCAGCACCACCAGCAATAACAACAGCGGGGGCCGCTCTCTTAAAGGCCCGCCATCCAACCGGCAACGACAAGAACAACCAGCAGTAACTACCAGCATTTACCACAGCGGGGGCCGCCCTCTTATAGGCCCGCCGACTAACAGATAACAACAACAATAAGAACCTACAACTACAACACTGAAAAAAAAATCTACAGTAAACGGCCGTCAAATTGATAGTAAACCCTGTCATTTTTCGTGCAACAGTGGGTAATATAAATTTTAAAAGTGAGCCCCTATCATTCTTCGAATATACTATCATATTGACATGAATTACTGTAAATTTTAAAGTGGACTCATATCATTATGCAAAAATCACATGTTTTTACTGCCAATTTTACAGTAAATACTGTAAAATTTACAGTATTACCATCAATCGCTTGAAAGTGGTTTTGATATGTTACTTTCAATGTGCACTTTCAACTTTTTTATTTCAGTGAACAACCGGCGACAACAGCGGGGGCCGACCTACTATAAGACCGCCGCACTGAACCTGTAACAACAACAACAACAGTAGCGCCCCACCAGTTTCCTACGGACCAAATGGGTGAGACCAAACCTTAACATTAATACAACCAATAAACATAAATAGAGTTAAAAAGATAGGATTAATATATTAAAACTTAAATCGTAAGGGTTAGATAGGCAGAAAAAAAAAACTAAATGGAATTAAAGTTAACTTAGAATGTAAGAGGAGAACTTAATAAAAATACAATTATTATAGGATAGAATAGGTAAAGAATAAACAAAGGATTTAAATAAAAAACTTAGTTTCGTAATTAACACATATTTATATGTAATAAAATAAAATCTAAAATACATAACACAAATTCTGTAATACATTTAATAAAAAAGAATAAAATTATATAAAATAAAATAGAATAAAATACATAAAATAAAATATAATTAAAAATACCCTCAAATAAAATAAAATGAAATAAAATAAATAAAATTAAATACCTAAAACAAAATAAATTTCATTAAATACATAAAAACAGATGCCTACGAATATCTTTTAATCAAATAATCCAAACGCATAAATAAATAAATAAACAAACCACACTTATAAACAAATAAAGGCCGCAAATAAGATAACATAATAATAAATCAAATAACTTAATAATATAACAATAATAATTTAAAATTAAACTAAGCAATACAAAACAAAAATACATAAATAAGCAAAGAAAATTAGATATAGTAACACAAAATTAATATAAATGTAATTTACAAAAGAAAAGGTAAAATACATTAAAACAAATTTAATTAAAAGAACCCAAAGTTAAATAGAAATGTAGTTTGAAAAAAAAAAATAAGGAAAAATACAGGATAGGTATTTAATTTACATTATTAAAAAAGGAAGAAGAAGATAAACAAAAAAGGGTTAGTTAACTAAAGCAAATGTGTTTGTTTTGAAATAATTATTTTTAGTATAGCGTCTAAGATAATGACTTGTGAATAAAAACTTTGATTAAAATGGGAATGCTGATGTGTACCATTAATTAGAAGGCAAATAGGATTTTTTAGATAAGGGGCCATCGGGATTAGGTGCGCCGATGGCCATGGATCGCAACAACACCCGCGGCGCCCCCTTTTGCTGTTCGGCCTTGTTTTTTTTATTGTTTGTTTATTTCTTATTTCAGCTGTGGTAACCGGTCACTTCCGGTTCGGTTTTAAATTTTCATGTTTTTTAGATTTTTTTTAAGTAGCTTAACCCCTGTTCCGTTTTAAATTTTGATTTGAATTTTATCAGCCAGTTTTTTTTCTTTTTTTTGAATTTTGATTTGAATTTTTGTTGCCCGTTTTTTTTTTTTTGTTTTTGAGTTTTTGAATTTTGAGTTTGAATATTTCTAATGTCAACGGTCTGTCCGTGGCATGCGGGTTTAACCGGATGTTGTTTTAAAAGTAGTTTTGGCGCGGTTTTTGTAGGGTGTTGTAGGGTAATGTTTAGTTTTCCTGCAATCGCATTTTTACCGTTAACTCCGTTATAGATAAATTTATCGAAATATGCCTAAGTCCAAATGAAACCTGGGTCCATCCCATTTCGTTTGATACGCACATTGTAGGGTAATCGGTAGGTTTTTTCGGCAATCGCCGAACCGGTTTTCAAAAATTCACTTTTGCGGCATTTGTTTGTAACGTTAGGGGGCTTTTCAAGAATTCAATTTTGACAAATTGTGTCAGGATGAATGCAAATTCAAATGTTGATTTGATACCATATTGTACGGATGTGTTGACGTTTTTCGGCAATCGCATTTTTACCGATAACTCAGTTATAACTAATATAACTCCTTCCAGACCTATCCAAATTTCATCAAAATCAGTCTTGCCATTCTCACGTGATTGAGTAACAGAAGCAAACGCTTGGACATCCAAACATCGCTACATTCACATTTATAATATTAGTATGATTATTGCCTACTGAAGAATTTACCAAATTCGAATATTTTGAAAATTTTGGAAAAAAACGGTTTTCAAAAATTTACTTTTGCGGCATTTGTTGGTAACGTTAGGGGTCCTTTCAAGAATTCAATTTTGACAAATTGTGCCAGGATGAATATAAATTCAAATGTTGATTTGATACCATATTGTAGGGTAATGTTAAGGTTTTTCTGCAATCGCATTTTTACCGATAACTCAGTTATAGACAAATTTATCGAAATATGTCGAAGTCCAAATGAAAGCTGGGGCCATCCCATACCTATATGCGAAATATCATAAGTATATGTCATGTATGTGGGAATGAAGGACGGACCAAGGACGACTAGGAGTGGACACACCTTCTAAATACCGATGCGCTAAAACGCATCCCTGCACATTTGACGACGACAACCCTACCTAGACAAAGAGAGCCTTGAGCGACACGACTGAGAGACCGGCGACAATAAATCCTTTATACTGTAATTAAATAAACTCCTTGTAAATATTGTATTTGCCGTGTTATTTATTCATTGCGAAGAACAAAATCCCACAATTTGGGGGCTCAACCGGGATTTACCGTCGCGATAAAAGTTTCACACATTAATTGCAATAATTTACATCAATTTGATCGCACGTTTTCGCTGTACAAAAAAAGGCTAGCGCGCATATACATACACACCGCATAAGTGTGCACCGAAGCAAAGCAGAGGACATTTTTTAAGTACGTAGCGGCGAAAGGCAGAAAGTTCCCCACTTCATTTGTGTCAAAAAGCGCCAACTTTTGCACAAAATAACTTGAAAATTTCGTAGTTAATAAGTAAAATAAAAGTATACCACCAGAACCAGAAAATATAACGGGCCGAAAACGGTGACATGAGGCCATAGCAAATAGTCGTGTTTGTCCAAAGTAAGAGTTTTACTTTCAAAATTTTAATTTGCTATACAAAATCATTCGGTTTTAGATTATCAGCAAATGCTCAACCCGCGAGGGTCGTAAATATTATTTGGTTGCAATATAAATAAAAGCAACTTTTCGTTACAAAATAAATATATTTGGTTGAGCACATAAGAACTAAGCATTTAGAAGTACCCAAAGTTTTCTTGTAGAACGTGAAGTAAAATCGCGCCATCGCAAACACAAAACAAAATCTTGTATTCAATTTTTGATCGCTATCAGTAAGCGTCGTAGCTTTTCGAAGGAAAATTTTACAATACCTTCTACAGAAAATCCGGAGTACAATAATTCGTATTTGCATTTGTATTTCATTTTACAAAACTGATTTTAAACATTGATTTGATTTACATATTATTACTTGTGTTGTACATTGTATCTATTATAACCGAAGACGTCGACATGGACTTGCAGGAAATTTTAGATTTGAATTTGGTGGGTTTAAAAGACAAACTTACGTCATTAGGATTACAAACTAGGGGTCGTAAACGCGAACTACAAGACATTCTTTTAAACCACTTCGGCCTTTCCAGAGAAGATGGTGATGATGAAATTTCGGATTCGGAAGAAAGCTTCCAGAATAGGTTGAACAATGTGCAAATGCGCACTCAAAGTCACTTTAGTCTTCGAGACATAGAAGATACAATATCATCGTTTTCGGGGTGCGGACAACCAGACGTTAATCAGTGGTTGGAAGAGTTCGAAAGTAATGCAGCAGTCGTTAATTGGAACGATCTGCAAAAATTTATTTATGGCAAGCAGTTGCTGAAGGGTGCAGCAAAAATATTTGTTAGGAGTCAGAGGGAAATCAAGGATTGGAACTCGTTAAAGTCCATCCTTATTAAAGAATTTGGGGTTAAGCTTAGCGCAAATGAAATCCATCGTAGATTGAAGAGCAGATGCAAGAAACCAAATGAAAGTTTCCTAGAATATTTGTACTCGCTGATGGAAATAGCAAGCGTAGTTGACATGGATGATGCAAGTATCATCGAATATTTTATTGAGGGTATACCCGATACGCGTTCCAGTCCCATGGACAGTCCCAGAAGGTAGTCAATAGATCGTCTATGCCACAGCCATATCAAACCCGAAATGGCGTTAAAAGCGAAACCCATAGCAGTAAGACCTGTTTTAAGTGCGGAAAGGCAGGACATCTGGCGAGGCAGTGCACTCAATCCACAATTCGGTGCTTTAAGTGTAGCCAAGTCGGCCACAAGGCAAACGAGTGTAAGACGCTGACATCGCGCACGGACGAAAAAAAAGAAAACAAAAAAATTCACGTAGTCACCGATGGTGAAGAGCAAGCAAATACCAAGCCAGCATCGCGCGGTACTAGTCTCTTCCGAGATCTAGAAATCAACGGGTTTACATTCTCAGCACTTTTAGATACGGGTAGCGATATTTGCGCTATACGATACGATACCTTGGTAAATATTGAGTATGTTGATCTTGAAGGAAAAATAAAAACTCTATTCGGTATCGGAAACAAAATGATTAAAACTATTGGATGTTTCACTGCGCGAATGACTTTAGATGAAGTAGAAGTCGATATTGAGTTTCACGTAACTAAAGAGAGCGATATATTGTACGACGCAATCATAGGTAAAGACATACGTAACCAGGTGGATATAGCAATCGACGACGAGGGAGTGCGATTCTTGAAGAAAAAAACTACGCAAAAGAAATCCGAGGAACGTCAGGAACCGGTTAACCAGCTATTAGCGAGCGAGTAACCCAATGCAAAACCCGACGAGCAGCAGCCAGTCAGCGATCGAGTGGAAAAGGCGAGTCCCATAGGCGAATTGGAAAAGGAGTTTCAGTCAATCTTACAGATTGGGTGCGGCGAGAGTGTTGAACTACAGAGCTTGACCATTTACAAGCAGATACGAGAGCGAGAGTACTCAGCCTTATCAAGAACTATAGCTGCACAAACCAAAAACCATCGCCAATAGAGATGAAGATCATCTTATCGGACGACGTTCCAGTGTACCAAAGACCGCGTCGACTGTCTTATGCAGACCAATGCATCGTCGAGAAGCAAGTAGAGGAGTGGCTTGCTGATAATATTATCCAAGTGAGCACATCGGAGTACGCGTCACCAATAGTACTCGTGGCAAAGAAAGACGGTTCCAAGTGGTTATGTTGCGATTACCGTAAATTAAACGAAAAGATTATACGCGACCACTTCCCGATGCCGTTGATTGATGATGTTCTGCAGAGACTCCAATCTGCAACATTTTATACGACCTTAGATCTTCGCAACGGATTTTTCCACGTTCCACTAGACACGGCATCGAGGAAGTATACAGCTTTCGTCACGCATAATGCACAGTACGAGTTCCGGTATGCTCCTTTCGGTATTTGTAACTCACCGGCTGGTTTCACTGGGTATATCCAGGCGGTGTTAGGGGAACTTATCCGTAGCAAAACCATAATAGTGTATATGGACGACATAATTATACCTTCGAAGAGTGTGGAGGAAGGGCTGGCTAGTCTAAAAAGTGTGTTGACAACAGCAGGGTCGTACGGACTGCGAATAAAATGGGAAAAATGCCAAATATTAAAGAGTAGAGTCACTTTTTTGGGCTACGTTGTTGAAGCGTCAACTATAACACCGTCGCATGAAAAGACTCGATCTGTACACGATTTCCCTGTTCCGACTGATAGGAAAACACTGCAACGTTTTTTAGGGCTCACATCGTATTTTAGACGCTTTATTCCGAGATATCAACGGTGGCTAAACCATTGTCTGACCTTTTGGGGAACCACGAAGTGTTCCGAATACAAGACGAGCAAATAGTTGCGATCCAACAATTAAAGGCGGCTTTAGTGAATCCACCAGTACTGCACTTATTCGACCCAACACTGCAAACGGAAATACACACAGATGCGTCCATGTACGGGTACGGTGGTGTTCTTATGCAAAGGGATTCGGAAGATAGATGTTTACACCACATAGAATACATGAGCAGGAAAACGACAACAGCGGAACAAAAATATCACTCATACGATTTGGAGGTACTAGCAATCGTAGCAGCACTCAAAAAATGGAGAGTATACGTCATGGGAATTAAATTTAAAATAATAACGGACTGTAATGCATTTGCGCTTACTATGAAAAAGCAGGAAGTACCTTTACGAGTATCGCGTTGGGCGATGTACCTTCAGGATTACCAGTACGAGATTGAGCATCGATCAGGAAACCAGATGAAGCATGTGGACGCGTTAAGCCGTATACATTGCTTAATGATGACAGATAGTCTACAACATCGTATACAAGAAGAACAACTCAAAGACGAAAAGCTGGCAGCAATCCGAAAGGTTTTAAACATGAGAATTACCACGATTAATACATCAAGCATGGGGTGCTCCATAAAGATCTCGCTAAAGAACTTATGGTAGTACCAGCATCTATGGAACGAGAAGTCATTCAGATAGCACACAGACAAGGACATTTTGCCGTCAAGAAAACCAAAGACTTGGTCGAAAGGGACTTCTTCATATTCGATCTTACGCCTAAAGTCACACACGTTGTAAAAAGCTGCGTAGAATGCTTAGTTGCGGAAGCCAAAGCTGGAAAGAAGGAGGGGATGCTAAACCCGATCAATAAAGAGGACAAACCGCTCGTTACATATCATCTGGACCACGTTGGCCCCATGGAAGAAACCAAAAAGCGGTACAATTATATTTTGGTGGTCATCGATGCATTCTCTAAATTCGTCTGGCTCTATCCGACTAGAAGTACAGGTAGCGACGAAGTAATAGATCGTTTGGAGAAGCAATCAGCGACATTCGGAAACCCATTCAGGCTAATAACGGATCGAGGATCTGGTTTTACATCGAACGCATTCGAAGACTACTGTCAAAAAAGCAATATCCAGCACTTACTCATAACAACTGGGGTAACACGCGGTAATGAACAAGTGGAAAGGGTCCATAAAGTCGTCATGCCAATGTTGACGAAACTTTGCATCGAAAATCCGAAACTGTGGTATAAGCATGTAGACAGAGTACAACAGGTGATAAATTCTACACCGACGCGAAGCACCAAATATTCTCCACTCTTAACCGGTGTCGATATGCGCGCTAACGCAAGCCTTGACATTATACGACTTTTGGAAGAGTCAGCTGTAGAGGAAATAGAGGAAGAGAGAAACACAGTACGAGAAGAAGCTCGTGAAAACATCGCACGCATACAAGAGGAAAATATGCAAAATTTCAACAAGAAAAGTAAAAATGAAACAGAATATGAAGTTGGAGACCTAGTTGCCATCAAGCGAACTCAAAACAAACATTTTTTGGACCGTACAAAGTGAAATAAAAACAAGGTCACGGGCGGTACATCGTACACAAAATCGGCGATGTCGAAGGTCCAAGAATGACGCACACAGTAGCAGAGTACATGAAGCCTTGGAATCATTCATCCGAGTCGAATGAATCATCAGGATGGCCGAATGTGGGAATGACCGATGGACCAAGGACGACTAGGAGTGGACACACCTTCTAAATACTGATGCGCTAAAACGCATCCCTGCACATTTGACGACGACAACCCTACCTAGAAGAGAGCCTTGAGCGACACGACTGAGAGACCGGCGACAGATTCAAGTTTGAAGTGCGAAACTAGACGGACGTCAATAAATCCTTTATACTGTAATTAAATAAACTCCTTGTAAATATTGTATTTGCCGTGCTATTTATTCATTGCGAAGAACAAAATCCCACATGTATACTCAGAGCTATAGGTCAAGTATACTCAAAGTCACTTTAGTCTTCGAGACATAGAAGATACAATATCATCGTTTTCGGGGTGCGGACAACCA
Source organism: Sphenella marginata (assembly GCA_951509765.1). NCBI lineage: Eukaryota > Metazoa > Arthropoda > Insecta > Diptera > Tephritidae > Sphenella > Sphenella marginata. The sequence goes on from OX608082.1 coordinate 50,813,124, forward strand.
GACGTTAATCAGTGGTTGGAAGAGTTCAAAAGTAATGCAGCAGTCGTTAATTGGAACGATCTGCAAAAATTTATTTATGGCAAGCAGTTGCTGAAGGGTGCAGCAAAAATATTTGTTAGGAGTCAGAGGGAAATCAAGGATTGGAACTCGTTAAAGTCCATCCTTATTAAAGAATTTGGGGTTAAGCTTAGCGCAAATGAAATCCATCGTAGATTGAAGAGCAGATGCAAGAAACCAAATGAAAGTTTCCTAGAATATTTGTACTCGCTGATGGAAATAGCAAGCGTAGTTGACATGGATGATGCAAGTATCATCGAATATTTTATTGAGGGTATACCCGATACGCGTTCCAGTCCCATGGACAGTCCCAGAAGGTAGTCAATAGATCGTCTATGCCACAGCCATATCAAACCCGAAATGGCGTTAAAAGCGAAACCCATAGCAGTAAGACCTGTTTTAAGTGCGGAAAGGCAGGACATCTGGCGAGGCAGTGCACTCAATCCACAATTCGGTGCTTTAAGTGTAGCCAAGTCGGCCACAAGGCAAACGAGTGTAAGACGCTGACATCGCGCACGGACGAAAAAAAAGAAAACAAAAAAATTCACGTAGTCACCGATGGTGAAGAGCAAGCAAATACCAAGCCAGCATCGCGCGGTACTAGTCTCTTCCGAGATCTAGAAATCAACGGGTTTACATTCTCAGCACTTTTAGATACGGGTAGCGATATTTGCGCTATACGATACGATACCTTGGTAAATATTGAGTATGTTGATCTTGAAGGAAAAATAAAAACTCTATTCGGTATCGGAAACAAAATGATTAAAACTATTGGATGTTTCACTGCGCGAATGACTTTAGATGAAGTAGAAGTCGATATTGAGTTTCACGTAACTAAAGAGAGCGATATATTGTACGACGCAATCATAGGTAAAGACATACGTAACCAGGTGGATATAGCAATCGACGACGAGGGAGTGCGATTCTTGAAGAAAAAAACTACGCAAAAGAAATCCGAGGAACGTCAGGAACCGGTTAACCAGCTATTAGCGAGCGAGTAACCCAATGCAAAACCCGACGAGCAGCAGCCAGTCAGCGATCGAGTGGAAAAGGCGAGTCCCATAGGCGAATTGGAAAAGGAGTTTCAGTCAATCTTACAGATTGGGTGCGGCGAGAGTGTTGAACTACAGAGCTTGACCATTTACAAGCAGATACGAGAGCGAGAGTACTCAGCCTTATCAAGAACTATAGCTGCACAAACCAAAAACCATCGCCAATAGAGATGAAGATCATCTTATCGGACGACGTTCCAGTGTACCAAAGACCGCGTCGACTGTCTTATGCAGACCAATGCATCGTCGAGAAGCAAGTAGAGGAGTGGCTTGCTGATAATATTATCCAAGTGAGCACATCGGAGTACGCGTCACCAATAGTACTCGTGGCAAAGAAAGACGGTTCCAAGTGGTTATGTTGCGATTACCGTAAATTAAACGAAAAGATTATACGCGACCACTTCCCGATGCCGTTGATTGATGATGTTCTGCAGAGACTCCAATCTGCAACATTTTATACGACCTTAGATCTTCGCAACGGATTTTTCCACGTTCCACTAGACACGGCATCGAGGAAGTATACAGCTTTCGTCACGCATAATGCACAGTACGAGTTCCGGTATGCTCCTTTCGGTATTTGTAACTCACCGGCTGGTTTCACTGGGTATATCCAGGCGGTGTTAGGGGAACTTATCCGTAGCAAAACCATAATAGTGTATATGGACGACATAATTATACCTTCGAAGAGTGTGGAGGAAGGGCTGGCTAGTCTAAAAAGTGTGTTGACAACAGCAGGGTCGTACGGACTGCGAATAAAATGGGAAAAATGCCAAATATTAAAGAGTAGAGTCACTTTTTTGGGCTACGTTGTTGAAGCGTCAACTATAACACCGTCGCATGAAAAGACTCGATCTGTACACGATTTCCCTGTTCCGACTGATAGGAAAACACTGCAACGTTTTTTAGGGCTCACATCGTATTTTAGACGCTTTATTCCGAGATATCAACGGTGGCTAAACCATTGTCTGACCTTTTGGGGAACCACGAAGTGTTCCGAATACAAGACGAGCAAATAGTTGCGATCCAACAATTAAAGGCGGCTTTAGTGAATCCACCAGTACTGCACTTATTCGACCCAACACTGCAAACGGAAATACACACAGATGCGTCCATGTACGGGTACGGTGGTGTTCTTATGCAAAGGGATTCGGAAGATAGATGTTTACACCCCATAGAATACATGAGCAGGAAAACGACAACAGCGGAACAAAAATATCACTCATACGAATTGGAGGTACTAGCAATCGTAGCAGCACTCAAAAAATGGAGAGTATACGTCATGGGAATTAAATTTAAAATAATAACGGACTGTAATGCATTTGCGCTTACTATGAAAAAGCAGGAAGTACCTTTACGAGTATCGCGTTGGGCGATGTACCTTCAGGATTACCAGTACGAGATTGAGCATCGATCAGGAAACCAGATGAAGCATGTGGACGCGTTAAGCCGTATACATTGCTTAATGATGACAGATAGTCTACAACATCGTATACAAGAAGAACAACTCAAAGACGAAAAGCTGGCAGCAATCCGAAAGGTTTTAAACATGAGAATTACCACGATTAATACATCAAGCATGGGGTGCTCCATAAAGATCTCGCTAAAGAACTTATGGTAGTACCAGCATCTATGGAACGAGAAGTCATTCAGATAGCACACAGACAAGGACATTTTGCCGTCAAGAAAACCAAAGACTTGGTCGAAAGGGACTTCTTCATATTCGATCTTACGCCTAAAGTCACACACGTTGTAAAAAGCTGCGTAGAATGCTTAGTTGCGGAAGCCAAAGCTGGAAAGAAGGAGGGGATGCTAAACCCGATCAATAAAGAGGACAAACCGCTCGTTACATATCATCTGGACCACGTTGGCCCCATGGAAGAAACCAAAAAGCGGTACAATTATATTTTGGTGGTCATCGATGCATTCTCTAAATTCGTCTGGCTCTATCCGACTAGAAGTACAGGTAGCGACGAAGTAATATATCGTTTGGAGAAGCAATCAGCGACATTCGGAAACCCATTCAGGCTAATAACGGATCGAGGATCTGGTTTTACATCGAACGCATTCGAAGACTACTGTCAAAAAAGCAATATCCAGCACTTACTCATAACAACTGGGGTAACACGCGGTAATGAACAAGTGGAAAGGGTCCATAAAGTCGTCATGCCAATGTTGACGAAACTTTGCATCGAAAATCCGAAACTGTGGTATAAGCATGTAGACAGAGTACAACAGGTGATAAATTCTACACCGACGCGAAGCACCAAATATTCTCCATTCAAACTCTTAACCGGTGTCGATATGCGCGCTAACGCAAGCCTTGACATTATACGACTTTTGGAAGAGTCAGCTGTAGAGGAAATAGAGGAAGAGAGAAACACAGTACGAGAAGAAGCTCGTGAAAACATCGCACGCATACAAGAGGAAAATATGCAAAATTTCAACAAGAAAAGTAAAAATGAAACAGAATATGAAGTTGGAGACCTAGTTGCCATCAAGCGAACTCAAAACAAACATTTTTTGGACCGTACAAAGTGAAATAAAAACAAGGTCACGGGCGGTACATCGTACACAAAATCGGCGATGTCGAAGGTCCAAGAATGACGCACACAGTAGCAGAGTACATGAAGCCTTGGAATCATTCATCCGAGTCGAATGAATCATCAGGATGGCCGAATGTGGGAATGACCGATGGACCAAGGACGACTAGGAGTGGACACACCTTCTAAATACTGATGCGCTAAAACGCATCCCTGCACATTTGACGACGACAACCCTACCTAGAAGAGAGCCTTGAGCGACACGACTGAGAGACCGGCGACAGATTCAAGTTTGAAGTGCGGAACTAGACGGACGTCAATAAATCCTTTATACTGTAATTAAATAAACTCCTTGTAAATATTGTATTTGCCGTGCTATTTATTCATTGCGAAGAACAAAATCCCACATGTATACTCAGAGCTATGGGTCAAGTATACTCAGAATTATATGGGGGAAAAAAATATCAAAAAGTAATGGTCCCTAGACGCGTCCGAAGACCCAAAATTAAAAAAAAATTGCCTATAACTCCTTCCAGACTGCGTGCCAAATTTCATCAATATCCATCATGCCATTCTCACGTGATTGAGTAACAGAAGCTTCTGGCTTATTAGAAGAATGTACGTCCAAACGAGATTCTTCAATACAAAGTCGCGAAGTTAAGGTTATTAATGTTCTTTCTTCTCTTGACGTAGCTTCCCAAGAAGCAAAGAAATGATTATATTGTTCCGGCAAAGTCATTACAATTTTTGTGATAAGCATATTTTCCGAAATTGTCTCACCCAAATCCTCGAGTTGCCTTGCAATTGTCTGTAACTTCGCAAAATGCATTGCAATACTGTCATCTGGATTCTTTGCATACTGAAAAAACTGCCGTTGCAGAAGGTGAAAAGAAGTTTCGGACTTCTGCTCGTACACACTTTCTAATGTTGCATACATCTCCGCCGCTGTTTCACAGTTGATGACGTGCGTTTGGACATCCAAGAATCGCTACATTCACATCTATATATATAAAAGTAAGTTGTGTTAGTTACACCATCTATAACTCAAGAACGGCTGAACCGATTTGGCTGAAAATTGGTGGAGAGTTAGTTGAGAACCAGGAAACGGACACAGGATACTTTTTATCCCGTTTTTCCTATTTTCGAGATAGCGCGAATATGTGGACCAGGGGTGAGCCTAGAAAATATTCTTACAATATATGCATCAAATGAAAGGTAGTTTCAAAAACAAGTAGGTTTAAGTTCTATGTGTGAATACATCTTGAAAATTCCGACCAAAATGTGGACCAGGGATAACCCTAAGATCCAAATTTCAGGTTACAGTTGCTTCTTCGGGAATTGCAGCCACATTATTAGAAGGGTGTCGTACGTCTCATTCTGCCTTAAAACTGCCGTTAAATCTTCAAAATGTTGAGGAACCGGTATGTAATATTGCAAGAAACTCAGCAATGGCAAAAGTTTTATCAGCAATAAAGATCGTATTTTGGGACGAACGTGCATTAGAACCACTTAATAGAACATTGAAAAATTTACGCAATGACCCAAGACCTTTTGGAGGCACAATGGTTTTACTGTCTGGCGATTTCCGCCAAATACTGCCAGTAATTCCAAGGTCAACGGCGGCCGACGAAATAAACGCTTGCCTCAAATCATCTCATCTTCGGTGATATGTGAAGAAACTTCAGTTGACAACAAACATCAGAATTTCATTGCTGAATGATACATCCGCTGAAGACTTCGCTGAGCAATTGTTGAATATATGTAGGTAACGGTAGAGTACATTTCCTCTAAATTTTTGTATCTTTGGCTCATCAAAAGACGAACTTATTTAAAAAGTCTTTCCTCCTATTATTATTTCAAATTTCAACAACAATGAATGGTTGAGTAAGAGAGCAATTTTGGCGGCTAAGAATAAAGATGTAGATGACCTGAACTATATAGTTCAGAATCAGATCATTGGAACAATGCATTCATTTAAATATATTGACAGTATAACAAACCAACTATCCAATTGAGTTTTTAAACGTTTATCCTAACCATAATAAACAAATGAACTTGATAAAATAAAAAATTTACTTAATTACACTGGTTTACAGCCAAAATGCAAAAGAGACGCCATAGTGAAATTCCTATGTAAAATCACCTCCTAATTCCGAAAATCAAGGTTATTTTTACTTGAATGGTACCGTTTTTGAGATATTTACGATTTACCGTTATTTCAAAAAACAAAAAAAAATGGCTCCACTTAATCGTATATATCTCAAGAACAAATTGAGCTATTCGAAAACGGTTTGAAAAATTTGAAAGCTTATAAAATTTACTATAATCAGTACATACAACACTTTTTGCTAGGTCCTGCAGATTCAAACATAGTGAACAATCATTACGGATTTTTTAAATTTTTTTTGTAAAAATATAAAAAAATTTGTACTTTGCGAGGAAGCATCTCGAAAACTTTTTTTTTTTTGCAGATATTTTTTCCCCCTCTAACCTCTGTTTTATTACAAAAAAAACAAGCTATCAGTGAACAAAATCGATGAACTAATACAAAAGTTATAAGCATTCAAGTAAATATATCCATTTAATACTTAAGTACCCCGTTCTTGTTTGTTTGGAACTGTACGATGAATTCAGATTTATGGCTATATATTCTCATGTAAATTTATGTAATACATAATTTATTATAATATGTTTTTTTATTTACCCATTTCCGCATAGTTTTTGATTAAGTCGTTCACTATCATCTCGTAGTTAGGACTTTTGTGTTTGCCTAAAAAAGAAGTAACGACCTTTTCAAAAGAATCCCACGCTGCTGCCTCCACTGATGACAATAGTTCTTTGAAATGGTTATTGGTCATCATTTTCCTTATTTGCGGTCCCACAAAAATGCCTTCCTTTAATTTTTCTTCTGAAATCTCTGGGAAGATTGTCTTCAAATGATGAAAAGCTTCGCCTTCTTTGCCCAAAGCCTTCACAAAGTTTTTGATAAGGCCGAGCTTGATGTGGAGCGGAGGTAGAATTATTTTTTCCTTCTTTATAAGTGGAGAGTATTTTATGTTATCTACCCCAACTTGAAACTCGATTCGTTCTGGCCAATCCTTTATGATGTAGTGGTCTTGACGAGCTCGGCTATCCCATTTGCATAGAAAGCAACAGTATTTTGTGTATCCACTTTGTAGACCACATAGCATTCCAACGACTTTAAGATCGGCACATATTTTCCAATCATGTTCTTCGTATTTGATTAACTTGAACAATTTTTGCATTATCTCATATGTTTCCTTCGTATTTACTGCATGCGCGATCGGGATAGATGGCTTTTGGTAATAATATGTAATAATACGACCTTTAAATTTATTTTATTGCCGTCTATGAACAATCACCACTCTTTTGAATCATATGGTTCACCAAATTGTTTGAATTAGTGGTCGGAAACTATCGATGGCACTATCGTCACTATCGATGGTTTCTGAACATCGTTGACACTATCGATGGTTTTCGACTATCGTTTGAACTATCGATAGTTTATTGAAAATTTGAAAATGCGAGCACTAGGCACCAGCCAAACTGTAACTATTTCATGTATATTGGGAGTTGTGTGCGAGATTGGTAAAATACGATGGAGAAATATATCAAACGATTGCGAAAAGGTATGCTTACGTCAAAAAATATTGCTGGAATCTGAAGTGGTATTATACATTTTAGATAAAAATGCAGGTGGAATGGAAGACGACAAAAGCACAAACAGCAGTGGCTCTTGCGAAACCGACCACGGAATGAAGAGTAGTACAGCACAAAACAAGCGGAAAAGAAGGTTTCCCAAGGTACATTAATAACACTGTTATAAACTGTCAACACTTTTTTGCGAATAATTGTTATTTAATTCAGGTTTGGAAATATTTTACAAAATCCGGCGATAAGCAACTTGCAAAATGTTTAACTTGCGGAAAGGAATATAGGACAAGCGGCAACACAAGTAACTTAATGGACCATTTAAAACGGTGCCACCCACATGAGGATAAAGACACTGCGAATGAGGAGAATGATACACCAAATACAGAAAGCATTACCGAATCGACATCGAGTAGTCGCCAATCAAGTACACGATCGGTGGCATCGTATTTTGCACGAGCTGTAGAATATGCAAAAGATTCGAAAAGACGTAAAGACATTGACAAAGCTTTGGCATTGCTAGTTGCAACGGACTATCAACCTATTAACATAGTGGAAAACAAAGGTTTTATATATTTCGTGAAGGTATTGGACCCGAGATGCATTTTACCAAGTGCGAGGACTTTGAAGGATGTGTTGCTGAAAAACCTATTTGATATGATTGTAATGAAATTAAAAAATGCTCTTTCAGAGGTAAGCTATGTTGCCGTAACTTGTGATGGGTGGACTTCACCGTAACTTGCCATTTTGTGGATTCCAATTTCCACCTTCAATCAGCAGTTTTGAGTACCCAAAAACTTGACGATCCAACCAATCATAACGGTCAAAATATAGCCAGTTCTTTGAAAAAAGTTCTGAATGAATGGTCAATTTTTAAGAAAGTGACCTGCATTGTTACAGACAATGCCAAAGTTATGATTAATGCATGCAATATACTAGAAAAACGTAACATGCCTTGCGCCGCACATACACTCAATCTTGTTGTACAAGATGCTTTAACAAACTCAGCTGCCATTTCGGATTTGAGAAAAAAATGCAAAACTATTGTCACTTTCTTCAAAAATAGTACAATTTCCAACGAAAAGTTTAAAAAAGAACAACAATCTGACAATCCCCTTAGCTACAAGAAATGCCCACCCGATGGAATAGTGTATACCTGATGTTTTGCAGAATAGCTTGTACGAACGCTGTGATTTCCAAAGTGCTTTTATCAACGGTTAAGGCACCATCACCATTAACTGCTTGCGATTTGCTGGTAATAGAAGATATCAATTCAATGTTATCATTGTTTGCCGATTCAACAGAAAAGGTATTTGAAAAAAAAAAACGATTTTCTTTTCATGACCAGTGTTTCTTTTTGTTATTGCAGTTATCTGGATCAAGTTATGTAACCCTGTCCTTAGTGATACCCATGGCTTGTGGTATGAATCGAAAATTAGCACAACTGAAACCAAAATTAAAAACTAGTGACGGGAGCGATTTTTGTGAACTACTATTGCTTGGGATGAAAAAAAGAATGGAACAATATGAAAACCGCACGGTTTCAAAAGTGGCAACAATTTTGGATCCTCGCTTCAAAAAAGAAGGTTTCCAGACTAACGCTAACATACAGGCAGCAGCCAAGTTGGTTGAGGATGAGGTGCATCAATTATGCAAAAGTTATAACGCCGAAAAGTCATTTCACTTAGAACAACCAACTACTAGCGCCCAGAGTTCTTCATTACTGGATTTTATTGATGATCGTCTCGAAAACAAAAAAAAAATCATCACTCTTTTTATCTCTGCGGCAATACTACGAGGCAGATAATGCATCTAGGGATGTTGATCCATTGTTGTATTGGAAGGTAAAAGATAATATATGCATGTACATAAAATGGTAATAATACATTTATTTTGTAGATCGCATCAGAAAATCTTGAGCCGTTGAAGGAGTGCGCTATGAAGTATATGTGCATTCCAGCCACATCGGTAGAATCTGAACGAATTTTCAGTAAAGCGGGATTGATAATTAATGAGAGGAGAGCCCGTTTGAAGCCTAAACAGGTTAATATATTAATTTTTTTGAATAAGAATAAATGGCTAATAAATAAATAAAACAAAACAATGTACTGAAAAAAGTTGTATTGAACCTTCTTCTATTACTTTCATGTATTGGTAAGAATAAGACCAGAAGGATCAGCAAGTTCGTACAAGTCAGCAATGCGCAGGCTACGCTCACACTGCATCCGACTTTTTCATCCGACATCATCAGATAAATTCGAAAGCGTTCTATTTTATCAGGCGTTTAAAGTTTGTTTACATTCGGGTGAAATCGGATGACATCATTTATAACACATGTGTGTGGATGTGTGTTTGCTGCCGGCAAAAGGTGGTTGCAGTGTGAGCGTAGCCGTAGACTCTCCCAAATATCCCGAAACTATCGATATACTATCGATGGTTTGCAAAAAACTATCGATGGTGCTGACTATCGATAGTTTCCGACCTCTAGTTTGAATAGACCAGCAATGTCTTTGCAGTAACAAACACTGTCCTCCTTCGTATAGTACTTGGAAAATTCTTCGTGACGAGTTCTATAATATGTTACCTTAACATCGGATAAAACAAATTTAAATTGTGGCATTCGACAGGCGTGTAGTTCGGCCTTTTCCTTTGACAATTCCAAATCCCTTATCCAATCATTGAGTTGTGCTTGTGACAAAGAATTTCTTTCGTTTTCCGTTTGAAATTCAGTACAACATGATGTAGTGCACACAGTGTTCGGTGTCCATGGTTTTTCATTGTTTTTAGGCTCAATTCCAAAACACTTATAGTATGTAACTTTCAAAGGATTTGAAAACACACATCTCATACTTTAAACAATAAATTGACCGCAGATGAAACAGAACATATCTGGATCATTTGTACACTCAAACTCTCGCGCCCTTTTATTCATTTTTTATTTTTAAGTAAATGACGGGTTATAAGCTGCAATTATAAACTGAACAGTGTCCGGCGAGCCTTGCAGATATTATGAAGGAACAAGGCGCATGTACTCTTATTTATACTTAGATCCAGTAAAAATTCAAGCCTACCTAAACAAAAAGGTGCCCTAGTTCTACAAAGAAAACACTACCTGCCTCAAAAATATGCTCTTGTATAAAATGTACCTAGGTTTGAGAAAACGACACTAACAGCTTTTTGTATCTAATAACTTTTCGAAAATCTACCTGCTAACTAACTGATATACGAATACTAACACATATGTACCAGTAGGGTACTTAAGCATTAAATGGATATATTTACTTGAATGCCTATAACTTTTGTATTAGTTCATCGATTTTGTTCACTGATAGCTTATTTTTTTTGTAATAAAACAAAAAAAATTTAAAAAATCCGTAATGATTGTTCAATATGTTTGAATCTGCAGGACATTGCAAAAAGTGTTGTATGTACTGATTATAGTAAATTTTATAAGCTTTCAAATTTTTCAAACCGTTTTCGAATAGCTCAATTTGTTCCTGAGATATACACGATTAAGTGGAGCCATCTTTTTTGTTTTTTGAAATAACGGTAAATCGTAAATATTTCAAAAAAGGTACCATTCAAGTAAAAATAACTTTGATTTTCGGAATTAGAAGGTGATTTTACATAGGAATTTCACCATGGCGTCTCTGGTGCAGAAAAAAAGTTGGAATTTGTGATCCAGTGTTATTATCACTAAGAAGGAACAAAATTCGCTGGGAGATAATAACAAGTTATTTTCAGATAAGCAGGTAAACAAAATTTAAGGCAGAACAACGTCTGCCGGGTCTACTAGTTTATAATATTAGTATGATGATGCAGTGTATATATTAGGCCGGGTCGATTTGTAAAAAATGCAATGAGCGATTTTTAATTCGACCCGCCCTAGTATACTATATGTACGTGGTGTATAAATTTATATACATTAGAACACCCACAGAATGTATGGGATTTGAAAAAGTATGAAATAATTTCGCTCCACACGCAATTTCTGAAAGAATGGGGATAAAAAATAAGATCTGTAAAAAAATCTGGCCATCTGTAGTGCAAAAATGCCATGGAAATTTGACCTAAAGGCTAAAAATGCACTAAAAAATGGAATATGTCTTTATTGGCTAATATCTCCTAAACTAGTAATTTTAAGAGAAATAACGACTTTTACTTAGATTGGAGTCAGGAGTAAATTGCCCATATAAAGGTTGTACCTGCGAGTGTCCTTTCAAGGACTTTTAATAAGTCGAAGTAAATTTTTTATTTTTCATTTTTTTGTAATGGTCAAATAAAATACTTGCAAAATTATGGATTAGATAAGCTATACATCGTTTGGTAGGATATTAACCACAGTTTAATAATAACATTACATTTTAATTTTACCAACATTTCTGCAATGGTTGGTTGACATAAAACTGAGAAAAACTGTTTTTACATTTCTAAAAACATGCAATATGGTATAGTTCAGGGGTCAAAGTTCTAATTCTCTTCCCTCCAAATGCATTTTCTGAAAGTTTGGGGGTAAGCGACAAGATGTGTAAAAAAGTCTAGCCATCTGTAGTGAAAAAATGTCATGGAAATTTGACCTAAAAGCTAAAAATGCACTAAAAAATTGTATGTCTTTATTGGCTAATATCTCGTAAACCAGCAATATTACCGGAAAAAATGGCATAAAGACTTTTATTTAGATTGGAGTCAGGAGTAAATTGCCCATATAAAGGTTGTACCTGCGAGTGTCCTTTCAAGGACTTTTAATAAGTCGAAGTTAATTTTTAATTTTTTTCAAAGTAATGAGTTACATAAGTTTTACACCGTTTGATAAAATATTACCCAAAGTTTCATTTTAACATTGCATTTTAAATTTATTAACACTTTTGCAATGGTAGGTTGGCGTAAAATCGAGAAATTTTTTTTTTTAGTTTTTGAAAACATACACTATGAGATAACTCAGGCGCACAGTTCTAATTTTATAGCTATGTTGAAGTAAAATGGTAAATATGTAACGGAACAAATTTAATAATAATATGAAATGTTGTGAAGTCTATAAAACAATATTAAAAGTTTTCTTTCGAACAGTTTTTGTTTAAGCAATCTATAATTTTTTTTTTATGTGTTTCGTGACGGCAAGTTTTTCTTATGTTTCTCCACTGCATGCAATAAAAAAATACACTAAACACCTCTCTTCTGCATTCAAACATTTTTTTTTCTTACCTGTGTAGAACAATTTGTTTATTTATTTTCCCATATTTACTTAGTTTTAAAGACTTACCAATTAAGAACACGCTTTTGTATTTATTTTCCATTGTGGTGCCTTATCAGAAGTATTTTTATTTTAAATTTCTTGGTCTAGAGGTCACAATTACACGTTTATTATGAATGTATTTCTTTTTGACAGTTCAGTACCGGTTTCCTGGCAAAACTAAATTTTTAACTAAAATATATACATATTATACTATAGAAAAAAAATTTGAACTAATAAGAAAAAAAACATTCTTATGAAAGGTGCTTAAAAGGACATTCGCAGGAAAAAAATGTGTATGGATAATTTACTCCTGATACCATTCTTAATAAAAGTCTTTGTTATTATTTCTCTATGAAAAACTTGCTTACGAGATATTAGCCAATAAAGACATATAAAATTTTTTAGTGCATTTTCAGCTTTTAGGTCAAATTTCCATGGCATTTTTTCACTACAGATGGCTAGACTTTTTTACACATCTTGTCGCTTACCCCCAAACTTTCAGAAAACGCATTTGGAGGGAAGAGAATTAGAGCTTTGACCCCTGAACTATACCATATTGCATGTTTTTAGAAATGTAAAAACAGTTTTTCTCAGTTTTATGTCAACCAACCATTGCAGAAATGTTGGTAAAATTAAAATGTAATGTTATTATTAAACTGTGGTTAATATCCTACCAAACGATGTATAGCTTATCTAATCCATAATTTTGCAAGTATTTTATTTGACCATTACAAAAAAATGAAAAATAAAAAATTTACTTCGACTTATTAAAAGTCCTTGAAAGGACACTCGCAGGTACAACCTTTATATGGGCAATTTACTCCTGACTCCAATCTAAGTAAAAGTCGTTATGTCGTTATTTCTCTCAAAATTACTAGTTTAGGAGATATTAGCCAATAAAGACATATTCCATTTTTTAGTGCATTTTTAGCCTTTAGGTCAAATTTCCATGGCATTTTTGCACTACAGATGGCCAGATTTTTTTACAGATCTTATTTTTTATACCCATTCTTTCAGAAAATGCGTGTGGAGCGAAGAAAAAAAATTTTTTTTTTTGTGGGTGTTCTAATATACATACATACATACATAGTATGTATCTTTGTACTTAACACGGCGTTCTGGAATGAAAAAAAGGATGACCTAGAACGACGCAAAAAACTAATGATGCCATCTTTTTTCTGACGTCTCTGATGTACCGAAAATGATAGTCGGAGAGTCTGAGTTGCTCGGCTTTTCATTTTATCCTTAAATATCCTTTTTTTAGGATAATATAAATAGCGTAGTAAACTATAATTGCACTGTTGATTTGGAATTTACTGAAACCAAAGAAAATTGATGGCATTAGATGCCAATAGTACACGACTTTTAGTTTTTTTCGATTTAAGCTCAAATGAAGAGAAAAATCCTTCATAGAGTCCTTGAATTTTATAGTATAATTTATCGAATACAACTTTTTTAAATACCAATTTATCTGTTTTTGGGTACGACGAACTCATTTCTGAGGTCCATTAAATGCTATTTCTACGCTAGATGGCTCTATCAAATTTCCAAAAAGAATTTTTGCACACAGTGTTCCGGAATGAAAAAAAGATGATCTAAAATGCTGTCGAAATATAGTGATGGGATCTTTCTTTGACATCTCTGGTGTTCTAAAAATTATGGGGAAGGAACCGCATCCAACTTATCGTATACATATTTTTAACTTCCGCCGCGTGTAGCATACAATGTTTAATTCACTTGAGCCGTGATTATTCTTATAAATAAAACGCCATTACACCCAAACGATTTGAAACTAAATAGGAAAATTTGATCGTCGTGTCAAAGAATATGCATCATCATAAGATTGATTCATTACATGAAATTGATGAATTAATCTAAAAATTGTCAAATGAATTAATAGCTACAGAGACTTCACACACCTTGAAATTACATGTTTTATTAAAACACACCAAACAGTGTCAAACATCACATGGTTTAGGTATGTGGTCTGAACAAGCCGGAGAATCTGCACTCCATGAATTTCTTAAGTATTGGGAGAAGAGGAAAATAACAATGCTCTCTCATCCGTCATATTCAAAGAAATTAAGAGAATCAGTTGTAGAATTTTCATCAGTTCATATATAAGATTTAGTTTTTGTACATCTTTATATTTGTAGTCTATTAAAACATTTGGGCAATTCACAAAAGTCTCGTATTCGTCGTATCGTTGTATATTGTATTTTGTGTCCATGGTTTCCCATATAAATTTTTCAAAAAAACTTAGCACATAATTTTCAAATTAATTTACCTATTTTTATTACTGAATATAAAATTATTTAGTCTAGTTGAAATTTTTTCAATTTACTTTTGAAAAAGTATAGACGCTTCCCACGCTTTCGCTAGTCCTGTTTTGCCAACAGTTTGGGTAAGTAATCTAATTTTCGAGTGCAAAAATTCTTTTTGGAACTTCGGTAGAGCCATCTAGCGTAGAAATAGCATTTAATGGACCTCAGAAATGAGTTCGTCGTACCCAAAAACAGATAAATTGGTATTTAAAAAAGTTGTATTCGATAAATTATACTATAAAATTTAAGGACTCTATGAAGGATTTTTCTCTTCATTTGAGCTTAAATCGAAAAAAACTAAAAGTCGTGTACTATTGGCATCTAATGCCATCAATTTTCTTTGGTTTCAGTAAATTCCAAATCAACAGTGCAATTATAGTTTAACACGCTATTTATATTATCCTATAAAAAGGATATTTAAGGATAAAATGAAAAGCCGAGCAACTCAGACTCTCCGACTATCATTTTCGGTACATCAGAGACGTCAGAAAAAAGATGGCATCATTAGTTTTTTGCGTCGTTCTAGGTCATCTTTTTTTTCATTCCAGAACGCCGTGTTAAGTCGTTAACTCGCACCAAAAGTTAGTCGAAGCTCAATTTAGCTCTTCAAGATTTGAGAGGCAATGCGCAACTAGTTGGAGGCGCTCTTATTTTATTGGCAGGCAATTTCCGGCAAACTCTACCTGTATAACCAAAATCAATACCGGCTGATAAACTGAATGCATGCTTAAAAGCATCGCAACTTTGGCGGCACGTCCAAAAACAAACCCTGGCCAAGGGAATTCCATTTTCACCACATTTTTCTATCCACACTCCCTCAATTGACGGGTTAATTAAAAACGATTTTCCTCACATTGAAGTGAATTTCAAAAACCATCAATGGCTTTGTCAGCGCGCTATTTTGGCTTCGAAAAACGACAATGTCAACGCAATCAATCAAGATTAGATTTCTGGGCAGTGCACTACCTACAAATCGGTGGACGCTGTTATGAATTCAGACGAGGCTGTTAACTACCCAATTGAGGTCTTGAACTTTTTACGTACATCTCCCTGGGATACCACCACACATATTCCTGTGGGATTTTGCCACTTGGGACTAAGACTTGTCACCGAAACAGGTTATAAGAGAGGAGAGTGAAGCCAACGAATAGAGACCATCTGAAAACAATGTGAAGAAAAGGAAATTGTAAAATAGAATAAAAGCAATTGAAATAAAAAAAATAAGAAAGAGAGGAAAACAAAATAAAAGGGTGGGAATTAAAATAAGGGATACCAGAAAAATATAAGAAAAGGAAATTAAAGGAAAGGAATTAAAAAAGGGAAAAGTAAAAGAAAGGATATAAGCATCAAAGAAAGGTGGAAGGAAAGGGCATCAGGAAAACTAAAATAGAATACAATAAATGAAAATAAAATAAATAAAGAAACCGAAGTGGGAAAAGTTAAGAACAAGCAACTATATTAAAAAACTAGTAAGGAAGTCTAAGTTCAGGTGTAACCGAACATTAAATACCTAGTAGAGATCTGTTTTGGTATCCCAATTTACTCAGGTCTATAAAGTCAACTGATTGCTTTCGATTAAAAAAAAACTTCTGTTGTGAGTGGTAAATTAAATTATCACAAAACAAAATATAAATAACTTTGGTCATGTTCAAGAAAGGTATGAAAATAAAAAAATTTATAAAAAACAATCAACTTTATTAAGAAGCTAGTAAGGTAGTCTAAGTTCGGGTGTAACCGAACATTAAATACCTAGTAGTGACCTGTTTTGGTATCCCAATTTACTCAGGTCTATTTTAATACCTGAAAAGTTGTTATAAAGGCAACTGATTGTTTTCGATTAAAAAAAACTTCTGTTGTGATTGGTAAATTAAATTATCACTAAATAACAAAATATAGCTAAATAACTTTAGTTATGTTCATGACAGGTATGCAAATAAAAAAAATTCATAAAAAATGCAGTAGGGTGTTAACTACTTGCCCGTAAATCTTGCTTGTTTGTTATTCGATTTGCGTAATTTTTGGCAGGAGTATACTACATACTATTAGGAAGCATCTCACTAACTTTCATTGAAATACCTTCTTGAAATTTCAAGCAATCGCTTTTGAAAATAGCTGAACTTTTTTGCTGAAAAGTGGGCGGCGCCAAGCCTACTTCCCCAAAATCCTCAACATTCTTTAAAAGTTTAGTTTTGCTTAAAAAGCTTATTACGTGTGTAAAATCATATTTATATAACTTATGCAATTATGGAAATATCGCGATTCTAATTTTACAAAGAAATTTTTCAGAACTGTGTTCAAAAAGTGGGCGTGTCCGTTAACCGATTGTGTTTATTTTTACATCAAAGAGTTAGATTTATATGTTGAACACTTTCTAAATATCGTTTCAATAAATCAATTTTTACTGGAGTTATGGCATGAAAAGTTTTGTGGAATAATCCACCATAAAGGGTCGGGGCCACGCCCATTTTTCAAAAATTTTATGCATTCTACTTTCTTTGCCCGCAAACACTTTAGAGGTGAAATAGAAATGATTTACGCGTAGTGTAAGTAAAGTTATTGCATATTCAATATATCCATGATCCTTTTCAAAATCTTTCATATAAAATTGGGCGTGGACCTTACCCGATTTCGCAATATTGTCGGTATTAATATAAATATGTGTGCTGAATTTAATTTTGATATCTTCAGCGGTTTTTGATTTATGCTTAATAATATTTCCAAATTTGACTTAATCTAAAGTGGTCGGTGTCACTCTTTTTGTATTTTCGAAAATATTATATACATAGAGAGTGGGCGTGGCTCTCAACCGATTTTGCCTATTTTCAATAGCGCTCCGAGATAAGTGAAAAGGAACCTGCATACCAAATTTCATTGAGATATCTCAAGATTTACTCAAGTTATCGTGTTCACAGACGGAAGGATGAACGGACATGGCTCAATCAATTTCTCTTTTCCTCCTGCACATTTTGATATATGTAGGAGCGGATAAGGCACGTACCAGAAGTGGCCGTACTTATAGTGACACAGAACTCTGATAGTGACACACAACTCTGATAGTGACTAAAACACAGACGTACAACTACAACCCTGACTTTCGAATCAAAACTAAAACGAACGAGTAGAGACCAAAAGGACGACAAGTTAGTCGACGTACGAGTTTCAACGAAGTAACACGCCAATACAAATATTTTTATCAACTTTATTAATGTAACCATCAATGTACCTACTTTAATTAATAAAATAAATGAATTCACATCCTACAAATTGAGGGCTCAACCGGGATGGTGGCATAAAATGTGTATTGTGCTAAGTGTGAGCGTCGCCAAACACTGAAAAGTTGAAGTCGTGAACTTTTTTGAGCGCAAAATTTACACAAGTGTCATCAATCGCAGTATAATATTTGTCCAGACTTCATACGTACGTCAACGAAGTAATAAGAAGAGAAGCGTCACCAAGCGCTATATCAATTTTCAACGCTCATAAAGCTAGTGAAAGACATAAAAGCGTCGTCAAACGCTGTACAGTCGATCGCAGCATACAATTTGCGAAGTTAAGCAAGCGTCATCAAACGCTCATGGATATTGGCAACGAAGCCAAAAAAAAAAAAAATTAAATAAAATTTCAAACTGAGTAACATTTAACACGCGGCGAATTCAACAAATCGTTGCACAAAAACAACGAATTTGTAAAGAGGCAGAACAAACATAACGACAGCGAGCAAAAGAGAAGGCAAAAGTTGTTAAGCAGAATAGTAGAAGACATCAAAGAAAGCAGAGCAGAGAAAACGTATCAACACAAGTGGCGAGAAAATAAAACGATGCAAAGTTGTGCAGCATCAAAAGAAGTAAAACGAAGTCACTAGCAGAAACCATCAGAAACAAAGCAGAGCAGAGAAAACGTAGCAACAGAAAAAGAGAGAAAACCAAACGATGCCAAGTTGTGCAGCATCAAATGAAGTAAAGAAATCAAAATCAAAACAAAGTCAATAGTAGAAGAGATCAGAATAAAAAGCAAAAAGTAGCAATACAAGCAACGAGAAATAGAAGACAAGCAGAATCAAAAATCAAAGTTGCGCAGCAGCAAATGAGGTAAAGAAATAAATTTGAGACATCGAAGGCACAAAGTAAAGAATAGGCAGTAAATAAGAGAAACCAATAACAAAACACATATGAACGAAGGCAAATCGAAGTAGAAGTAAACAAAGCGATACGAAACATTGAAGTTAAAGCAAAGGACAGGCAACAGATAAGTGGAAATCAATATCACAACAAAGCGAGGAAAAGAATTTACATACTTTATGTATTTATGTAAAGTAGTTTGTTTAGTTCATCTTTGTTTTATTATTTGAATATTTTTTCCTTTCTAAATTCTTAAAAGGCGTAGAGTGAAAAATGGACAGACAGACAATTCTGACGTTTAATTTAAAGGAGTTGCATCAAGCACTGCGTGAACTCGACCAATCTACTGGGGGCGTAAAGCGGTGCTACAGCAAAGATTACTAGTACACTATGGACACGAGACAAGTAACAACGATGATAATGACGAAACGGGTAGCTCTTATGAAGACACGCCAGACGACTGAAATTCCGCTGCCGCCGCCGCAAAGGCTGGTAGACCATTGTTTACATTTAAAGACATACAGGAAAGTCTAACACAATTCAATGGTGATGATAACGTTGATGTACAGTAGAGCGTCTCGCCTTACAGGCAAAAAAAAAAAGTCGGCCGTACTCCCCCTCATATGAAGTGTTTTTGAAAAACATTTAAAAAAAAAAATTTTATTTTTTTTTTCTGGCAACCCTAGACATCGCCCAACTACATTTTTATTCATATCTTTGGCATTTGTTGTCGGATTTTAAAGTGTGACACATCAATTTTTTTGTCTCAAAGAGGAGGTTTTTCTCAAGAAAGTTCATTGAGCTCATGCGTTTCGTTGTGGTACTTACCCACCATATCTCACTTTCTACCACCCTAATGCAACAACCTAATGTCAGTTAATTGAAGACCGTAAAAAATCATAAATCTTTTGCGAAGAAAGTATT
This sequence comes from Sphenella marginata, assembly GCA_951509765.1. Classification (NCBI taxonomy): domain Eukaryota; kingdom Metazoa; phylum Arthropoda; class Insecta; order Diptera; family Tephritidae; genus Sphenella; species Sphenella marginata. The sequence continues at coordinate 50,833,044 of OX608082.1, forward strand.
TCGATTCAAGCAGTAGAACTCGAAATAAAACAAATTTTGTTTGCTGGGTTGAGCGCTTACGGCCCACAGTGCTAGTTTTCTTTTCAAATTTTTTTACTGCTAGTTTTCGTATGGCACGCCGATACATTAAATGCCTTATTTTATTTATAGGTTTTTCTTTATGAAGACCGTTTTTTTATAAATTAACTGGACTATTGTTTATCTATTTTTTTTCTCTTTTGCTCTTTACATCATACATAATCAATTGCCATTTTACTTGGTGCGTGTTAAAAACTGCAAAAACATTAAAAATGCGTTTTGTTCATTGTGATTTAAAAAACCAACTGCCAACCAAACTCGATATTATTAAATTCGGGTTATATCTTCGTCATCAGGGTTGGGCATATTTGCACTACCACTAAAAATGCACTACCACTATTTTTTAGTGATAGTTAAAATCAAAAATCACTATCACTAAATTTTTATGGACAACAAACAAATTAAATTTTAAATGCATTCTAGGGCTAATATTGCAAATTTGTATTTCCTATTCAGACAGTTGGTATCGAATTTTGTATGTCATAAGAAATAAGAAATGTTCATAAAGCACGGTAGGTTTTAAGCATGTTTTATTAAAAGGTTTATGTCCCTCCATTTTTACTTTTGAATTCTCAAATATGCATTAAAATGAGATGTTATGTTGATTTTCAGCATTTTTCCCCGAGCTCTTTTTCAAAAATCTCATTTTCAAAATGTAAAATACCAAATTTTGGGATTTTTTTGCATTTTTCAAGAAAACGTTAAGTTTTATCTTAAAACTACCTGAGACAAAGTTGTATACCTGAAAATTCTCTACAAAAACGGTGTGAACAGTTTTTATCTAGGAGTCACCAGTTCTAAGATATCGCGATTGCATTATATGCACATAAATGCCACGTATAGACTTTTCTGGATTTTTCTCGAAAACGGTTATATTTATCGAAAAATTTTCTTTTACCGTTTGTTCGTCACAAAGCTCCTCATCGACAATGAAAATAGTTATTTTTGTAAACCCTATAGTTCCCTAGCTAGAGTCAAATTTGCTCCATTCGTGATACCAAAAACTAATAGTGGTTTAAATTTAGATATCTTGTATAACGAAATTTCGATAGAGCTAAATTTTTGTGGAAAGCTTAGGTTAACCCCTAGAAAGAAAGCTGCAAGACTCCCATCGATCCCACCTGTGCAAAAAAAGTTAATCGTGGTCAAATATCCATATTTTAGGTTGGTTTTTTTGGATTTTTCTCGACTTTTGACCACGATTAGGATTCTGAATAGGAATTACAAATTTTTTCTTTTTGAAGCAGATAAGTAAGAGTTCGAAGATAATTGTGTAAAATGTTCACTGCAATAGTTGCCCTAGAATGCATTTAAAATTTAATTTGTTTAAATAATTGTTATCACACACATCTATTGTGAAGAGATAACGTTTCCCTAATACCAAAAAAATTTTGTCCATATACATACATAATATATAATAATATTATGTCAAACGAGTCGCGAGTTATGAATTTTTCTTTAAAATGGTTCAAAATTCTATATTATTGAATATCTTGAAAACCATTCGGAATTTCGAAAAAATGTTAAAAGTGTTTTCTTGTTTTATCTTTAGCTACATAAATTTATGGTTTTTATTCGTTGACTCAGTTGACATGGTTTGTGTTTAGGTCACCGGCCTAAATATATCGGTCGCCCCTCGTAGTACATGCTAGTATCTGCCCGAGCAACTTTTTTATTATCTTTTCGCCCGATAACAGCTCTTACCCCTTCGAAGCCTACGAAAGTAGGCATTCGGCGGCGGTACAGAGCTAAGTTTTATCTGAAGGCGCATTCACTTCGATTTTGAGCACGAATCAAATCAACAGCAGCCACTCCAGGTAAGATCAATTCAATTTTCAATAATTTCAATTTCCGTAAACTCACTTAATTATCCACGGTTATAAAATATTAATTGTCCACTTCCATAAAATAGTACTTGTACGCCTTAATTGTCCAATAATTAAGGTTGTACATTATACTCAATAAAGAGATTCACTTATTGTATTGTATTTATATTTGAAATACAGTGTTTTATTATTTATTCATTCGCTGCCCTTTCTTTCACTTTTTTTCGTTACATATTATTACGTGCGAGCAACCCCGCCATTACCCGGGCTCGCCGTAACAGTTTGACTCAATGACTCTAAATTTGAAATGCTGGTATTAAAGAAGGCAAATAAAAATTTAAAAAACTAGAACTTCAAACATATACACACATATATGGTTACTTATTTGATGCATTTATTTATTTACATGAAAAATAATTATAAGCTATTATATTACATACGAAGGTAACTAGCAAACATGGGTTATCAACCTAAGCTTCCTAATTTTAGTGGTAATTGAGGTGGCGCGAACTAAAGTCAGTGGAATTAACGTCAGTGACGTTAATTCGCACCCCAAAAGCGAATTAATGTCAGTGACATTAAGACGCATGCCAAAAGCGAACTAAGGTCAATATTTTTAGCGAACTAACGTCATTGACATTAATTCGCATTAAGAAAGCGAACTAAAGTCAGTACATTTTTTTTATATTCCAAATTTTGATTTTTCATTATCACCTTCGACTTATGATCATTATATCATGAATCTGGGATTTAAAAAATGAATCTGGGATTGACTTAGGTCAGATCCCCAATTCGGGGCGTGATCAATGGTATTTATGTGCAGAACTCCTTTCCGCATTGGCGGCCTTCGGCCGCGCTTCAAAAATAACCCTGGGCTACGCCATTCCAACTCCGGGTGGTTGCCATAGCCGTGGCTACCGCTGTGATGTCCTTCCGCGTGCCACTCTTTTCTCACAGGGTAATGTGATTACAACAACCACATGAAAATGACAGAAAATTCTGAACTTTAACTGCAAATATCTCGCAAACTACTAAAAATATTGGCTCAGCGGAGCTATATTCATGCTCCTGGGACCAAAGCGCGTCTCCTGATACATATCTCAACATTTTTGGTTGTGTATTAGCGCTCGGTACCCCAAGTAAACGATTACCCACGTCTAGATTTAGAATCTGAAATGAGATTTTTTTCATCCGTTCAAAAGTTATTTGCAGTTAAAGTTCAGAATTTTCTGTAATTTTCATGTGGTTGTTGTAATGGCACATTAGGCTGAGCCCAAAAAGTGAAAAAGTGGGAAACGTGGCACGCGGAAAGACATCACCGTGGCGGTAGCCACGGCTATGGCACACACCCGGAGTTGGAATGGCGTAGCCCAGGGTTATTTATTGAAGCGCGGCCGAAGGCCGCCAATGCGGAAAGGAGTTCTGCACATAAATACCATGGATCACGCCCCGAATTGGGGATCTGACCTAAGTCAAATTTTCGCCTGCAGCGCTACTTCGTCGAATCTCAAACCCAAATGCCTAAATGACATTAATTCGCATGTCCAAAGCGAACTAAAGTCAAAATATTAAACGAATTAAGGGCACTGACTTTAATTCGTTTTTGGTCATGCGTCTTAATGTCACTGACATTAATTCGCTTTTTGGGTGCGAATTAACGTCAGTGACGTTAATTCGAACCCAAAAAGCGAATTAATGTCAGTGACATTAAGACGCATGCCAAAAGCGAACTAAGGTCAATATTTTTAGCGAACTAACGTCATTGACATTAATTCGCATTAAGAAAGCGAACTAAAGTCAGTACATTTTTTTATATTCCAAATTTTCATTTTTCATTATCACCTTCGACTTATGATCATTATATCATGAATCTGGGATTTAAAAAATGAATCTGGGATTGACTTAGGTCAGATCCCCAATTCGGGGCGTGATCCATGGTATTTATGTGTAGAACTCCTTTCCGCATTGGCGGCCTTCGGCCGCGCTTCAAAAAATAACCCTAGGCTACGCCATTCCAACTCCGGGTGGTTGCCATAGCCGTGGCTACCGCCACAGTGATGTCCTTACGCGTGCCACTCTTTTCACACAGGATAATGTGATTATAACAACCACATGAAAATGACAGAAAATTCTGAGCTTTAACTGCAAATATCTCGGAAACTACTAAAAATATTGGTTCAGCGGAGTTATATTCATGCTCCTGGGACCAAAACGCGTCTCCTGATACATATCTCAACGATTACCCACGTCTAGATTTAGAATCTGAAATGAGATTTCTTTCAACCGTTCAAAAGTTATTTGCAGTTAAAGTTAAAAATTTTCTGTCATTTTCATGTGGTTGTTGTAATGGCACATTAGGCTGAGCCAAAAAAGTGAAATAGTGGGAAACGTGGCACGCGGAAGGACATCACCGTGGCGGCAGCCACGGCTATGGCACACACCCGGAGTTGGAATGGCGTAGCCCAGGGTTATTTTTTGAAGCGCGGCCGAAGGCCGCCAATGCGGAAAGGAGTTCTGCACATAAATACCATGGATCACGCCCCGAATTGGGGATCTGACCTAAGTCAAATTTTCACTGACGTTAATTCCACTGACGTTAGTTCGCGCCACCGTTTTAGATGTGGAAGTAGTACACATCTCATTCGTGACTGCACCAGTCAACAAACCAAATGCTTTAAGTGTAATGGCATTGGACACAAGTCCTTTGAGTGCAAGGGTAACGAAAGCATGAAAGTTAAAAAAGAGTCTGACAAAATTAATGTTGTAAATGTTGAAACAGAAAAAATACAGCTGTCAGTAAAAATTGTGAAGGTAGGAGGTTTGGAAACGGATGCTTTAGTGGATACAGGGTGTTGTTTATGCTTAATCCGGCGTGACGTGTTCAACAAAATTAATTTCAACGGTGAGGTTACTGACGGCAAGCGAACTTTATACGGCGCTTGTGTAAAAGAATTTTCGACATGTGGTAGTTTTGTCACAGAGCTTGAAGTAGACGGCTTGAAGTTCTTACAAAAGTTTCACATTACTATTGAAAACGCGATCCCTTATTCAGTATTTATTGGCACATCGGTACTCGATAAAGTGAACATTAGGGTAAGACCAGAGGGTACAAAATTCGAGAAGAGGTTATCAGGATCAGAAGAGGGTAGTCAGCGAAAAAAGTTGAAGCTATTAGAAGAGTTTGAGGAGCTATGTATGACTGCAGCAGTCTGCAGCGAAAACACAGTTGTTCAAGAGTTGATACAAAGTTACAAACCTCAGCGTATCGAAAAGTGTCAAACTGAAATGAAGATACTTTTGAGTGATGAAGTACCTGTATTTCAGCGTCCACGGCGATTAGCCTTGGATGATAAAAAGTTTGTGAGTTGAAGAATGGTTGAAAGCAGATATTATCCAGCCAAACTTTTCAAACTATGTAGCCAAAGATTCAAGGAAAAACACATCTTTTTTGACACCCGACGGACAATATGAGTTTAAATACGTTCCGTTTGGTATATGCAATTCTCCGGCGGTTTTCTTGTAGAACTCATACAAGATGGGACTTTTGCGATCTATATGTATGACATCATCATTCCATCGCAAGATGTTGATCAGGGTTTGCTTAAATTAAAAAGGGGTTTGGAAGTAGGGTCGCGGTACGGTGTTCGTATTAAATGGAAGAAATGCCAATTTTTAGAGAAAACGTTCTTCGGTTATATAACCCAAACGCATGGGACGATCTTCATGCAAAAATGTAGTGAAGACCAAAATTTTCATCCCGTGCAGTTTTTAAGTAGGAAAACAAGTCAGGCACAAGAGAACTACATATGAGTTGGAGGTTTCGGCAGTCATCGCTGCTCTTAAAAAGTGGGAAATTTATTTGAAAGGTGTTAAGTTCACGATCGTTACTGACTGTAACGCTTTTTCTCTTACGATGAACAAAGAAGATGTGACGCCTCGTATTGCAAGATGGGCGATTTTCTTACAAGAATTTGACTATCAAATTGTACACAGATCTGGAACTCAGATGAGGCATGTAGATGCCTTAAGCAGGATGCATTGCCTGCAGATGGAAGATACCTTAAGGCATCGGTTGTTGCAATCCCAGTTGAACGATGATTGGATAAAAGCTGTCAGGACCATATTGGAAAAGGGACCCTATGACGATTTTTATATATCCCAAGGCATTTTATGCAAAGATCCTTCCACAGCTTAGTCAAGGTTGTAACCAGTTGCGTAGAGTACATTGTGGCAAATGCAAAAATGGGCAAGAAAGAGGGGTTTCTCACACCGATTCCCAAAGATGATCAACCGTTATGTACGTACCATTTAGACCATTTGGGACCTCTGACAGTTACAACAAAGTGTTATAACCATATTTTGGCAGTCGTAGATGCATTCTCCAAGGTTGTTCGGTTATACCCAACAAAAGATCCGGGAGCATCAGCAGTAGTAGATAGGTTGGGCAAACTAGCCGCCGTTTTTGGAAACCCAAAAGGAATTGTAACTGACAGAGGTGCCGCGTTTATGTCACAAACTTCATGCACGAGTAAAAACGAAAAGGACGACAAGTTAGTCGACGTACGAGTTTCAACGAAGTAACACGCCAATACAAATATTTTTATCAACTTTATTAATGTAACCATTAATGACGTGCATTATTACACTACAAAGTATTGTACAATGTAGTATAATTGATAAATACCTTGTACATGTTGTGCAAACTAAGAAGTTGTAAAGTAAATGTTGTGCTGTTGTCAAACAGATGGTTGTAGATGTTGCGTCGTTCTGGTTTGATCACTCTACACGCAACATCGCATGTTCGTTCTACTATGTTGTATTGGGAACTACACAACATGCATTCATTTCTCTCTCTCATATACGCAAATACTTATTGTACTTATTAGTTGGGTCAGATCTGCTAACCGGAACGCGACTATAGTGTGCTTGATCGTTGCAACGCGTGGCAAATTGTTTTGTGGAAAAGTGAAGTGCTTGTGGTAAAATTTCTGTGAAATTTTATATTATATTTGTGAAAAATGAATAACAATGACATTAAAGCTAAAATCCTGTCAGGCGTTTATAAAATAAATATAAAGCGAGGAAGAAGCAAAGTTTGGGATTATTTCGGCCATATTATTGACGATGGAAATAATGAAATCCCAAACTATATTGCATGCAAAATATGCAATAGCGTTTACAAATACTCAAAGTATGCGCTGTCAAATATGTCGAAGCACAAGTGCTTCGTTGGAGCACTAAATGAAGAAGGAGTAATACAAGTTGAGGTGAATAGAGATACCAAGAAAAGATGCACAGAAGTTTTGGCAGAATGGGTGATGGGTGACATTCGCCCTTATGCGCTGGCTGAGGATCGTGGCCTTAAAGAATATACCAAATTCATACTCGAGGTTGGACATAAACATGGATCTAATGTAAATGTGGAAAACCTCTTGCCGCACCCCACTACAATTTATAGAAATGTTGAGCAAAGGTTTAAAATACATTTTTCGATTTTAAAAACCGATGTAACAGCGGTAGCTGAGACTGGATATGCGCTAACAAGCGATATATGGACGGACAATTTCCTAAAAATGTCTTTCCTCGCCGTAACAATCCATTACATAAAAGACAGTTCATTGAAAAATAAGTTGCTTGGTATAAAATCCATGAAAGACCTCGCTAATACAGGTAAGTTACTATATATTTAAGATACACCTGGTACAAACTCCTCGTGAGGAGTTTCTTGAAGTTCTTATCGAAAGTAAACAAAACTCTATTTGGGTTTTTGCTATTTTATTTAAGAATATATTTCTTTATGTTTAAATACGCACCTCACCCCCCATATTTTTCATTAAAAACTAGCTCTATTAAAGACGAATACCTAATAATTGAAAATATTATAATCTATTATATCATTTACTATTATTAAATAGGTGCTAATATTAAACAAAAGGTGGTTACTTTGCTTTCCGAATTCAATTGTTCCTTAAACAGTAAGGTCGTAGTCGTGACTGACAGAGGAAGTAATATGATTGCTGCATTCAAAGAAAATAATAATATTCACTGCATTAGCCACTTGATTCACAACACTGTGGAAAAATGTATAAAGAAGACGACGCAAATTGATGAACTCATTTCTTTATGTTCAAATCTGGTAAAATATTTTAAAAAATCAAGCTTGAACGCAGAATTAGAAACATCTTTAAAAAGCTTTTGTACAACCCGATGGAATTCGGTATACTATACTATTTGCTCGATTGTTAAAAATTTTGCAGCCATTCAAGATAAATTATTAGAAAAGGATCTAGTAGAAAAATATAGTATCATAAAATTATACAATTTAGAGAATTTAATGAAAATTTTAAAGGTTTTCAAGGATGCCTCAGATGATCTTGAAGGTTCGCTATATCCAACTATACATTTAGTTTATGCGAATATAGAGCATTTGAAATCATCTCTTTCCATAGAAGACGATGATACATCCCTAATAAAGGAATTTAAAATAAATTTACAGGAAACGATAACGTCCTTAATAGATCCATATATCACAATGTACCACAAATTAGGATTATTTCTTTTCCCTCCTGCAAATAAATTAACCCAGTTCAGTTTAGATGAATCTGAGGAAATTATTAGTTATTGTAAATCCCTTTTGACACCTTATGCAGACAATATTACTTTACCTGTAAATTCCACTGCAACAAATTCTTCCAGAATGTTTTCTTTATTTGGAAAGCACATAAGTCCTTCAGAAACAACTGCCAACTCAAGTGTTTCAGCAATTCATAGCGAAATATTGAAGTACAAAAACACTAATGTAACATTATATGATGACTTTAATATATTGCAGTGGTGGAATGAGCATAAAAATGAATTTCCTCTTTTGTTTAAATTAAGTTGTCGCATTCTAGCTATCCCTGCAAGTAGTGCACCCTCTGAAAGAGTATTTTCAATTGCTCGAACAATACTAACCGATAAAAGATCTCAAATGACAGCGAATTCAAAGTCATTTAATGAAATAATGTTTGTCAATATAAACTCAAAAGACTGATTAGACTATCATTTTTTTTACGAATTTTATTTTAAGTTATTGACTAATTAATTAATATGAAAAAAACAAATGTGTTACTTTTTTATATACAAAATATGTACCAAACTAATGTGAATCTTAGCGATTTATGAAATCAAGTTATATGTGTTATTTTTTGTTTGTTTATATGTACATTCAATGTACTACATTGTACAATACACAATGAATCAAAGCAATTTATGAAATCGAGTTATGTAAAATTTTTATTTATTTTTATGTTATGTTAAAATGAATACCTTTGAAAAATTAGTATTTTTTACTATTCACCCTTTCTGGTATAAATACAAAATTTTTCCATCCCAAAAACAAATAAATTTGTCTTTTTATTCTATTTTACTGCAGTCAGACAAAAATAGTATTCCACAAATACTCACTACATCTGTTTAAAATGAAATACTACTTTGTATTGTGCAACTTGTATGTAGTACATACTATGTAGTATTGTAAGTTGATACAACACAACTACACACAACCTACGAGAGTAGAGCACAACATCTACAAATGCAACATAAATGAAAACACGCACTCAAACTTACTCAAAACGAAATCATGACCAACTTGCACGATGTTGTGTACCAATGCACGGCTTTAGTAACCATCAATGTACCTACTTCAATTAATAAAATAAATGAATTCACATCCTACATATATAAGTCAATATCTATCTCGATTCATTTATGCCGTTACATACTACCGTTAGGCGAATGAAGTTAAAATACCTTGTGTGCGAAGCACTACTAGGTATAAAAAGAAATTAGGAGGAAGAAAAGGCCAAAAAATAGGGAAGTGAAGGAATAAGAGCTTAAGGAAGGGATCGCAAAGCAAACGAAAGGAACAACGATTAATTAAAATAAAAAAATTGTAGTTGGATTTTAACCAGTGTGCGCTCTTTACACCCTTTCCTGTTGTAGATAAAAAGGTTTAATTGAAAATGAGAATAGTCATTTGTAAAAGCGAAAACGGCAAATGTACATAAATGAGATTAGGTACTTGTAATTTAGAAAGCTAGCTTCACTTGAAAATAAGATTTGTCAATTATAAATACGATTAGTCAATTGTTAATATGATAATTATGTAATAATGAGAATAGCCAAGATGCCTTAAGCCAGCCCAATCTTTATAGCCCAATCAAAAACCGAAATCGTACTAAACTGTCCAATATTTAACTCTAATTAAATATGCTTTCATTTAATGCTACCTTAATATCCGTTTATTTAATTTAATCTTTTTGCTTTTTGATTGTACTAAAATTTTTTTGGGGTGGTTGGTCTGACTTAAGGTGGTCCTAAGGGGACTCGATGTTAGCATTAAATACAGTGATATTTAGTACGTTTAAATTTTTTGGTAACGCAACATTTTTTGGGTGGTTTGGCTAGTGTAATAACTTAAATAAAAGCATATTAAATTAGCACTAAATAGTGGGCTAGCTTAAGGTAACTAAAAAGCCACTTGTAAATGAGAAAGTGTCAAAATAAATGAGATTAGGTACGGGTACTTGTAAATGGAAAAGCGTCACACGAGAATGCGAAGGCGTCATTTGTAATTAAAAATAGTTAGTTGGAAATGTAGCTTTATTATTTACATATATATAACTGTTTCTCAATTACAGCTGGAAATGGTGTAGTGTTTATTAATTTTTTACTCCGAAACTGATATTCATTGTGCCGGTTACATTTAAACAGCTGGGGACCAGCCAAATGCATAAATATTTTAATTTATGTAATTATTTCATACCTGAATTGGGATAAGTATCGTTCAATAAATGGCTCGTATCCTACTAGGAAATCCTCGAAAAGTTTTACATAGTGCTCAATATTCTCATTTAAATGCGAAGCTTTGTTTATTGCTTTAACATTCTTTATATCGTCAACAACATAGAAGGGCGTTAATTCATGCAACATGTAGAAGCACGTTTTTTGAACAGTTATGCTGGAATTGAAGAAGTTTTTCAACAAAAGAATAAAAACGCTTTTCGGAGTTATGCTCGATGAAGTTTTAAAAAGCTATGTGGAGATATAAAATTATTAATTAATCATAGGTAAATATATAGATGTTTTGCGGATATCTGTTTTCACACTTACACTGTATACAATGTCAAACTCTAAATGCATTATTGGTTGCTTTAGTTCGTTGAACAGTAATGTAAAATACTCCACTGGCGCTTTTTCTGAAAAGGTTAAAAAGAACCAAAGGTGATTACAGATCTATTATACTTTGTGTGTGTAAAATTGTATTATAATTCAAATAGCTTAGGTCAACAGAAAATTAACTCATGCCTTTTTAATTTAGAAAATTATTGTGGAATGGTAACATATAAGAATAGCTAGTTGTATACATTTAGTCGGAAGACTTGCTATTTATGTTCACAATGTCGCAGTAGTACAAATAAATTTCCTTGCGAATGCATTAGGCGTCACTTGGTTTAATTCGTAAAATCTGGTGTTTTTTCGGGGACATGTGTAGGGTTTGTTTAAAATTCTAACTTTACAATATTTTACCATGTCAATTTGTTATTTTGTGTGCGTCTTCGTACATAATGTCAATGTTGCTGTGCCTAGAATCAAGATACAGCTGGTTTCATAGCAAAAACGATCATTGATTATACGAGTACCAACCTTAACAACCTTTGTTGTTATCAAAGACACGTAAACGACACTTCTGATACTCCACTAGCAACAATTTCACTCTCCTGCATTTCAAAAACAATTTCATATTTGTGAGATTACATATTTACATATATACATACATATATGTGGAGCACCCTGTGCTAGCACCTTTCTTCATATTATAATCTGACATTCCTTTTTACCTTTTATATTTTATATGCTTACAGTTAGTTAATTGTAATTCACTTTTTGTACTTTCAAGCTGTAGGACACGCTTTCGTAATTTTATAATTAAAAGTCAATTTGAATTATTAGAGTGAATGTTTGTTTTTATTGATACGGGACTTCACTTAAGGTAACCAACAAGGTGGGTATCCAATAGTTCTTAGTGGCCAACAGAAGGAATAGTGCCACATATATATTTGTTTAACTATTAAATATAGTTACTACTTTTGTGTTTGGTTTCGAATCCAGTTTTTTTTTGGAATTGCTCCTTTCTGGTTAAGATACTCAATCTGTGGTGAGGAAGGTTTCACACCCAGGGCGAATTAAGAACAGAAGAACGTAAGAACGAGAACGGCGACCTGTTGACCGGTGTTTAGAGAATACACTTCTCTGCCGTTTTAAATGGAGAAATCGAGCAAGAAACCAGTGAAGAGCTTAAGCCCGAACCCCACAATCGAAGATGATGGAATTGACGTCCCACAACCCGACTATAATGACTTCTAATAAAAACAAACAAGCAGCTGGCGCTGATGGTTTGCCTGCTGAGGTATTAAAACATGGCGGTGAGGGGTTGGTAAGGCGCATTCACCAGCTTTTGTGCAGATTATAGTCAAATGAATGCATCCCTGAAGATTGGAATCTATGTAAGTGTTATCTGCCCAATCTAAAAGAAAGCCGATCTTGCCGTATTGTGCGAACGATTGAAGCCTGATGTGAACATACTGAGTGGACCTTATCAGTGTGGCTTCAGACCTGGAAAATTATCGATCAGATTTTTACAATACGCCAAATCCTGGAGAAAACCTGAGAAAAGAATTGACACACACCACCTCTTTGTTGATTTTGAAGCCGCTTTCGATAGCACGAAAAGGAGCTGCCTATATGCCGCTATGTCTGAATTTGGTTTCCCCGCAAAACCATACGGCTATGCAAAATGACATTGAGCAACACCACCAGCTCAGTCAGAATTGGGAAGGACCTCTTCGAGCCGTTTGAAACTAAACAAGGTTTCAGACAAGGTGACCCCCTATCGTCCGATTTCTTTAATTTGATGTTGGAGAAAATAATACAATCTTCAGAACTTTACCGAGCTAGGACAATATTCTATAAAAGTGTGAAACTGTTGGAGCATGCGCCGTAGCCTCTGCCTACTCCAAACTGGAAAAAGAAGCGGAAAAAATGGATTTGTTGGTGAACGAGGGCAAAACGAAGTACAAGTTAAGCTTTTGTCTAAAGACAAAGGCTTTTTAAAAAGATAGCCGATTTATTAATTCGCGGAAAGTGAATGAGTTAATGTCACAACGATTGTGCTGTTGATCAAAAGCTAACCCTTTATTTTCAATTTGGTCTTTACATTATTTACTTAAGAACTTAGTTCAGCTTTGAAATTGCAAAGATGTATGTTGAAATGGCTTGGCCTTGGAATGAAGATATCGATTCCTTATTAATGGAAATTTCCATCAATAACGGAAAAAGCAGATCATTACATTCCAGCAGTTTTGTTATTTTAAGGCTGGGTTTCGATTTAATTAAAATTTTGTTATTCTAAGACTGCGTTTCGACTTAGTTAAAAGACAGTTTCTTGTTCTATAACTTGCAGTCAGGGTTGCCAGAATTTTGCTTGAAGCTAAAATCTTATTTGATTACATATTATATAAATACATATGTACCTATATAAATGAACACATACATTAATTTATAAACGCGTGTACTTTTTTTGTTAAAACTAATAAATTTTCGCAATGAACTACAACTTAATTCGAGTACTTATAAAATTTCTGAACTTGTTGAGTTATTTTTATACCCTGTGCGGTCCCTAAAAAGGGTGGCGCGAACTAAAGTCAGTGGAATTAACGCACCCCAAAAGCGAATTAATGTCAGTGACATTAAGACGCATGCCAAAAGCGAACTAAGGTCAATATTTTTAGCGAACTAACGTCATTGACATTAATTCGCATTAAGAAAGCGAACTAAAGTCAGTACATTTTTTTATATTCCAAATTTTCATTTTTCATTATCACCTTCGACTTATGGTCATTATATCATGAATCTGGGATTTAAAAAATGAATCTGAGATTGACTACGGTCAGATCCCCAATTCGGGGCGTGATCCATGGTATTTATGTGCAGAACTCCTTTCCGCATTGGCGGCCTTCCGCCGCGCTTCAAAAAATAAGCCTGGGCTACGCCATTCCAACTCAGGGTGATTGCCATAGCCGTGGCTACCGCCACGGTGATGTCCTTCCGCGTGCCACCGTTTTCTCACAGGGTAATGTGATTACAACAACCACATGAAAATAACAGAAAATTCTGAACTTTAACTCCAAATATCTCGCAAACTACTAAAAATATTGGTTCAGCGGATTTATATTCATGCTCCTCTGACCAAAGCGCGTCTCCTGATACATATTTCAACATTTTTGGTTGTGTATTAGCGCTCGGTACCCCACGTAAACGATTACCCACGTCTAGATTTAGAATCTGAAATGAGATTTTTTTCAACCGTTCAAAAGTTATTTGCAGTTAAAGTTCACAAATTTCTGTCATTTCATGTGGCACATTAGGCTAAGCCAAAAAAGTGAAAAAGTGGGAAACGTGGCACGCGGGAGGACATCACCGTGGCGGTACCCACGGCTATGGCACACACCCGGAGTTGGAATGGCGTAGCCCTGGGTTATTTTTTGAACTAAAGCGAACTAAAGTCAAAATATTATACGAATTAACGGCACTGACTTTAATTCGTTTTTGGTCATGCGTCATAATGTCACTGACATTAATTCGCTTTTTGGGTGCGAATTAACGTCACTGACGTTAGTTCGCGCCACCCTAAAAAGATATAAAATTCCTGCCAGGTAAGTTTGTAGTTTGTTTTAACCTGCAATTTACACTCAACATTTTCCAAACAAAGTTTATTTCTATCATCTCGCCAACTATTGAACATGCAGCGTTCGAATGCGGTATGGAAAATATGAACTCACATATTTTGTCGAAATTTGGGTAGTTGCCGCTATTAAGGTATGTCATCCACTTTTCTTCTACGGATTTTTCTTTTACCCTATGAAGGAAACCCTTAAACCGCCGTTACTCGCGTACTTGTTTTAGGACGCGGTTACTCGCGCGGGGTGATTTTTTCACCCCAAGCTAAAATATATCATATCTTGGGAGTGTGAATATTTACAAATTTACATCCGTGTATGTAATAACATGAGATCGTAAATATAACGACTAATAGTTTCTTTTAAGCAAAGTGGTTGTGACTGTAAGACAAGGACATTAAATCTAATTAACATTATAGTACATTTCAAATTAAATGGTAGAGTAAAGTTAAAAACTAAATTATTATAACATTTTTAAATCCTTAATTCTAAAGAGGTTTTTTTAATTAAAGTGGAAAGAAGATGGAAAAAGAGAGATAGAGTTAAGTAGTTATGTTCTAATCACATGCATCACACTGAACTGAAGTAATCATAGATTTCCCCTTTGTAGTTGCTCCTGCTCAAAGTGCCCGTGATAGTCAGGAATCGAGTTCCAGAGCCTTACAACATTTACCAAAAAAAGCCTCGATGAGGCCAAGTATGTATATCTGGGAATTATTAAATTACGATGCCTACAAGACTTGGAAAATTTTAGTTTTTCATAAAGATATTGGGGTGTTTTAAACTCAATTAGCTTGAACAAAAATATCGATATTCGAGCCGCAATGTAGTTAAAAATACTACATCCAAGGATTTCACGCTTCCAGGGAGAAATGTGATCATATTTTTTTAGGCCATAAACATAGCGAGTGGTATTATTGAATGCAATATCAATTTTACGACGTGAAGAAGAATCAAATTGGCTGTATACTAGCTCTGCGTACGTTATGTGCGGAACAATTAGTTGAACAGCTAGCTTTTTTCGAGTTTCTATAGGCGTAAACGAGGCAGACATTCTTAATCTCCGTAGGACAGTATAAACATTACTTGCAATTTTACTTACATGGTCAATACAGTTTAACTTAGAATTAAGCACAAAGCCTAGATTCCTAATTTTATCCGTAAAAGAAAGGACGCTACCAACAAACAGACTAGGAATAGATTCGACATGCACAACGCTGTTAAAGATGGGCAACACATACGACTTTTTAGCATTTAAGCTGATACAGTTATCACATGCCCACTTCGAAATTGCAGACAAATCACTATTTATTTTAAAACATAAATCTTCAACAAGACCAACACGGTTAGATAAATACAGTTGAATGTCATCTGCATACGCATGAACATTTACATACTGACACACAGAAAAAACATCATTGACAAAAAGGCTTAACAGAAGAGGACCAAGTACAGAGCCTTGTGGTACCCCCGAGGAAACAATACGTGGTTTCGACGCCAGGCCTTTGCTTACCACCTTCTGGGTCCTTCCCGCCAGATAACTTGCCATGAGTTTGAACGAGCTGTCCGTGAATCCAAAGAAACACTCAAGTTTTTTTGCATAGAAGGCTATGATTGACTGTATCAAAAGCCTTGGAAAAATCTAGGAGACACAGTAAAGTTAGGTAACTGTTATCAAATTGTAGTCTAATGTCATCCAGAATTTTTACGACAGCAGCAGAGCAGCTGTGGTTCGGTCTAAATCCTGATTGCAACGGGCTTAGGAGCTTATTAGCAGCCGCATACGCTGATATTTGGGCTGCCATCAGGGACTCACACACTGTAGCAAAGACAGGTATAATGCTAATAGGCCTGTAATGACTAGGTTCTATAGGTATATTGGTTTTGTCAACAGGAATGATCAAAGCCCTTTTCCATTCAAGTGGGAAGCAAGACGTTGTGAAGCAGTGATTAATTATATGCGTGAGTGTACCTAAAATAAATGGCAAAACTAGTTTCACAAATTTCAATGATACCCCATCTTCTCCAATTGAGTTCGACTTGATGCTCATAACAGATTTTAACACCTCCAGTTCAGATACCACCCTAAAATCAAATTTATCTTCCGACACGAATGAACTGGTTAGATTCTGAGGCACAGGATTGTCAGGCAAATTACACGAGCTAACAAAAAAATCATTTAGTGTATCTGGATCAACCTGGCACTCAGTTATACTCTTTCCATGCACATTAAGATTTTTTAGATTTCGCCATAAATCTTTCGAGGGTAATAATGGGCTAAGCTCACTTTGGCAATACATATGCTTCGATTTTCGGGTGATTTGAGTGGCTCTATTACGGCCAATCTTGAATTGAGACCAAGCCAACTCAGTTCGGCTTCGCTTCCATTTGGAATACAGTTTATTACGCTGCTTAATGGCTGCCCCGACTTCCCGACTTGAAAGTCAAGTTTACCATCAACCGTTGCAATAAACCAACACAAAGTCCAATCAACATACGACAAATCAAAAATCAACGCATCTACATCTACAGACTTAAAATCACGATACACAGTAGTAACAGAAGCTGGAGTGCAATTAAACATAATGTTAAGTGTGCAGAAAATTAAGTATGGTCAGAAATGAAGCTAATTTGGTCAAACTTAAGTATAGGGTGTTTTTTTTAGGGGTATAGAACTTCGAATTGAAATAAAACACAAGAAAATCGTTTTAAGGCCCATCAATTTGGCTTTATTGGAAGGATAATTTTATGCCATTAATGTTTAAATATGATTTCGGGCATGCGGCCGCCGCGGCTGGCTCGAATAAAGCCAATTCTACAGGTCCAATTTTCAACCACTTTTTCGAGCATATGGGGCCGTATGTCGGCAATAACGCCACGAATGTTGGCTTCCAATTCCCCTAACGTTTCTGGTTTGTTGGTGTAGACGAGCGACTTCACATATCCCCAAAGAAAATAATCCAATGGTGTCAAATCACACGATCTTGGTGGCCAATTGACAGGTCCATTCCGCGAAATTATGCGCTCATCGAATGTTTCCTTCAATAAATCGATTGTAACGTGCGCTGTGTGGCATGTAGCGCCGTCTTGTTGGAACCACAACTGATCCACATTCATGCCATCCAATTCGGGAACAAAATAGTCGGTTATCATGGCTCTATACCGGTCTCCATTAACGGTAGCGGCATTCGGGTCCTCTTCAACACTTTGCTCTACAGCGGCAATTGTTTCTTCGGTGCGCACTGTTCGACGTCTCTGCGAATGCGTATTATCACATAGAGTAAACGTAGTGCGAAAACGATCCATGGTTAACCGAATTAATTGCTCTGATGGACGATTATGTCGACCATAAAATGGATGGAGTTCACGGTAAACTTCGCGAACTGAACCATTATTTTCGAAATAAATTTGCACCATTTGCAAGCGTTGTTCTTTTGTCAACCTGTTCATGATGAAATGGCAAACCAAACTGAACATAAATGAGTTAGAGTTGCCAGATTTGACCACAAAATGCCAGTTTTATCTCTATTCGAAAAACAAACCTGTAAAAAAGAGATCTAACAGGCTTGGTGTCGAATTATGGGAATATCTTGTAGGTATCTGTCTATTGACAATAGTAAGACCAGCAGTCGAGACATGGTCGTACAATTTATTGGCATGAGAGTAGTCAATTAGAATGTTTACTTTAAAATCACCACATATAACAAAACGTTCGAAATCAATCAAGAACAAGGACAACTCGCTAAAAAAAGAATCTAACAAATAACATTTATGTGGATTCTACACACAGGATACTAATATTTTATTTACATTGTCCGAAACTTCCACAATGATAAATTCCGTATCAGCACCTTTAGATTCTGCTAGCATACTTACTTTAAGAGAGGTCTTGCAGTATATAGCAACACCACCCCCTTTTTTTTCTTTTCTGTCAACACGCGTAAGACTGTAGTTAGGAATACTATACTGTAAATCAGATATGTCTGGCGAAAACCAGGTTTCGGAAACACAGATTATATCCACATCCGATGTTTCAAAAGTATGCCTAACATAGTCCAATTTCTCACAATTCAAGCTACGGACATTGAAATGTACCACACTAATACCACTCGCTTGCTTGCATAATATATTTATGAGTGTCTTGTGGCTTCCGTAATTACTGAAGGCAAATTTCCTACCGGGGTTTAACTCCATCGGTCAAAGAGGGAACACATACAAAATGTGATATATTCATAATAACAACAGCATGAGCATAAATGACTATAATCAAAACAAAACGTTACAAGAAGGAAAAGGTTCAAGAAAAAGTGATAAGAGTTCACACATAAAATGAATTTGCAAAATATGTATAAGAAGAGATATATTGAAAAGTAGAAACATGTTAAAGACCAGAGATAGAAAGAGAGTGTGAAGAAAAATTATTAAATTAACAAAACGACACATTCGTACATACATATGCTGGCTAAGCTATTTTTTTTATATATTTTGCGCTCATTTGCCTATAACTGCATTCACTTCTGCAATACTGTTGACATGTTTGGGTTGCTCGCCTGGCTTGACACGAACGAAAATTGCAAAATACAGACACAGATTTAAGCAGTAGGTTGCGGTCAGGTGCAGAGAACAGCTTAATGACGATGGGAGAAGCATTGTTTTTATCTCTCTGGTTATTGCCTCCTACGCTTCGCACCCGAAACGCATCACGCACTGGTGGCGCTTTGTGATCAGCCACACTACATATTTTCGAAAATAGCTCATGTAAGTTCTCATTTGTTGTTTGGGGAATGCCAGTAATAACTATGTCGGCAGCAACAGCGCTACTTTCGAGTGAATTGAGCTGTGTCCGTGCAGCCAACAGTTCGTTCCGCAAGGTGAGTACATCCGAGTACGCATTTTCGACTGCAGTCACTCTCTTTTCAATCGCTGTGAACGACATCTTCATATTGGCAATATCAACAACTCTTTAAAAATGGACTCTCTTAGTTCATCTAACTTTTTGTCAAGTGACGACGATAGAGTGAGAGGTGTTTTAGGAGGGGAAGCCAGTCCTCTTGGTAGATTTCTCCGCGACATAGCTTGTGCAGTTAATTTGTCTCTTTTTGTATTTTTTATTAGTTTCTTTTTTAGAATTAAGTTTTTAAGTTTTGTTATTATCTGTAGCGGATAAACAATTATATTTAATTATGTTAAACGCACAAACTTTAGACGCCGACGCCACAGAAAATTTGGTAAATTCAACTATATATTTCAGTGGAAAAAATACAATTACTAAGCGCGCACAAGAACACGTTCTACTCAGCTGACATTATCTTCGAATAACTAACATACAAATTTTCCTTTCTTAGGAAATAAATACAATAAACATAAATTATTTATTAATAAAACAAGCAAAAAACAAAACTTAGTTCAACTTTAAACAATCCTTACATTTTTAGTATAGAAACTTGTTTTTTTACGCGGTTACTCGCGGTGTGAAAAATTCACCCCAACAAAACTTTGATCGATAAGTTTAGCCCAACGGTAAGAGTGATACTGATCAGCGTGCACTGGTAAATAAATAACACCAAAACATTAAGCTATTAGAGCATTAACAAAGTATTAAGAAAGATATGACAAAAAATTAAAGTAGTGGGGTGAAAATTTCACCCCGCGCGAGTAACGGCGGGTTAAGCATTACAAACTCATCAAAGAGACAATCATAGTCTATTTGCTTTTTGGAAAAAGCTTCACAAATATCTTTAAAGTTCTGAAATTCTGTATCTGATTCTAAGCGAAATATACTTAACTTCTCAAATATATTATTATTAAAGTCGAAATGGGTTTGTAGATACATATGTCTCAATAGAAACTAAAAACGCACCAGCCCTTTTCTTAAATAACCTAACGGCTTTCATGAATTTCAATGAATTGCCAATGTTTGCTATCAGACCTAAATAGCCTTCAGCAATTTCGTTTTCGAAAAATTGGTTAGGAACTGGCGGACAACATTCCAAAGAGGTAAAGTATGACGTGACTGCTTCAAAATTTTTCAAAAGCCTCTCAATGGCAGGTACTAAAGAAAGCCACCGAGTTGGTACATGCCTTAACATTTCGCACTACTGTAGGTCGCAAAATTCAAATATTTTCTTAAGGCTAGCTTTCCCTTTCGTAGATGAGCTAAAATGATTATAAATTTTCATAAAAATAACCTCCACATCAAATACAAGATTCTGCAAAGAGTGAATAACGTGACATAAGCAGCCCATTCCCAACATTCCAGGATTTTCTTTTTTTAGCTCAACAAATACGCTTTGATTTTTTCAAAAATTAACGGTAGCATTGTCAGCGCAAAAACTTGTTGCATTGAGCAAGCTTAAACCACTTTTTTCTAGCTTCAGTTTTAACATATTCGATATAACTTGAGATTTTTCCCACTCTAACTGAAAGAAGCTTACAAGTTTTATTTGAAGGCCTTTCTCTTTACTGAAGTACCTTAAAATTATTGGAAATGTTTTAATGTAACCCTTATTAGACGCGACTGTAGATACAGAGTATGGGTGATTTTTACTTAGGTCAACAATTATTGTCATTACCGAGAACTTTGCCATCACATTAGAATTAATCGTCATACATTTAGTTCGCTCACAGGAAAATTCTGGAGCTACAGCGGAATCTGGAAAAAGTGTTGCGAAAAGCTTACTTGAACAATCTGCTGAGTTATAACTGTGGCTATGTATTATCTAATATATAAAAATGGAGCTGACGCTAAAACTCAAGAACGGCTGGACCGAATTAAACGAAATTTTACACATAGTTTTTGATTGAGCCCGACCTTATAACGTGTTCATACAATATGGGTATCAAATGAAAGGTGTTGGCGAGTGCTTTAACATGGTGTAGTTATTAGTCCCATATGAGACCCCGTTTTCGAGGTATTGCCCAAAATATGGACCGGGTGTGGCCCTAGGCGGGTTTCCTACAATATGGGTGTCAAGGTGTTGACGACTGCTTTAACACGGTGTAATTATAAGTCCCATATGAGACCCCGTTTTCGAATTATT
This sequence comes from Sphenella marginata, assembly GCA_951509765.1. NCBI lineage: Eukaryota > Metazoa > Arthropoda > Insecta > Diptera > Tephritidae > Sphenella > Sphenella marginata. The sequence goes on from OX608082.1 coordinate 50,854,767, forward strand.
ACCCAAAATATTGGCCAGGTGTGACCCCAGACGGGTTTCCTTCAATATGGGTATCAAATAAAAGGTGTTGATGAGTATTTTAAAAAGAGGTGATTTTCAATACCCTATGCTACCCGTTTTCCGAGATATCGACCTAAATGTGGATATATTAGATGAATCCAAAAAAGTGTCCGTAAGCGAACTCCTCCGAAACGACTCTACCCACAAATTTCGTTTAACTTCTGTTTTGTTACTTTCTTCTCAAGCTCGGTTTAGAAAAAAAAAATATTTTTAAGGGTTACCAGATATCCACAATAACATCCTTTTTATATTTCTTTATAAACCGCAACATTGGAATTACACATAAAGTTTATGAAATAATTTCAAATGAAAATCGAAAAAAAAGGTGTTGCCATATTTACAAAAAAAAATAAAATAATATTATTCGCCATATCGGCTCTCATTCATGAAAGTACGCATTTCCTAAGAGTGCCGCTACAAAAATTTTCAATGTCGTATTGATAGCTACATACAAGTACTTTTGCATATATTTAATAAATTCTAATTCTTAAAGTCATAAACCATGTACCTGTATAGCGATTTCAAAAAAAAAAATATTGAATTTAGCAAGCCCTTTGTGAAAAGTCATCATTTAAAATAATTGAGTTGTGTCAAAAGTGTCTATTTAAATAAGTTCGTGTAATTTCATAAAACAGATAATATTTCGGTGTAAAATTTAATTTTGGTTATTTAATTGGTGATTATAGTGTTACGGTGGACAGAGTTTTTCAATTAAATTCGATAAGACGATATATGCACTTAATTAAGTAATGCCTTTAGTAAGACGTGGTCAAATCGGACGTCGCGGTCGTCTAATCGGGCAAACTTTCGAGCAAGTCAAAGTGATGACACAAAGTGATTTGCGTCAACAAAGGAGGATACGAAATAGTGAGATATCAGCTAATAGCCGCCATAATCGTAACGACCGCAATCGAGGCGTCCCAATGAATCTGCTGCGTTTCACCACGACCCTGCAACTGATTAAGAAACATTTCCTAAAAAATATCCAAGCTTTCCATCAAAATTCGTTAAAACTGATAATTTTCTATTCAACGATGCAACATTGTTTGCACCTGACCGTGTAATTCCTGATAGAATGAACACTTTTTCGTATGTTTAGTGATTTAGATTTCAGGGCAAGACAACGTCTGCCGGGTCTGCTATTGTATTATAAGTAAAAGCTGCTTCTGCCCTAGCGCTTTTTATGTTCCCCTTTGAATAATACGTGACCGATCTTTGTTTTAAAAAAGATGTTAGCTTGCTTTGGTGTTTGGCTGTCTTCATGTGTTCTTTAACATCTGTTATGCCTCCGTTGAGTATGGAAAAATCAGATCCGCAAGCTATGCATTTTGCCTTAAATTCATCTCTGCTCGGCTTTAGCCAGCTAAAATCTTGCATCCAATCATCACTAAACTTGTTCCCTCTTCTATTTACTTTCGGCATTTTTTTTGGCAGCCAGCTTCTAATGAGTCGAGTTTGTGATTCTGCTTACTGCAACCAGAATCGATGCTCGAAGGGCCAAATGCTGCCATTAAATCTGAAACCATGAAACTACTTTGAAAATAATATACATATAAGTATCTAAGCAGCTAGGTGCTCCTTGTTTAAATATTTACCGAGTTGTTCCAGCATATAATTTCTTTAAAAGAATAAAACTTTTACAAATAGACCTTATATTTGTGAAAAAATAACCAACAGTTTTCACTTCCGTATGACATCCGAATTTTGTTTACAGTTACAGTAAGGTTGATGTGTGGGGGCTGCCGTTAACTCCCCCCTCCCTAAGATGAATCGTCCCGATTCATCGAGTTCGTTTTTACGTAGGGTATTTAATTTGTCTTGAATTTCAACATAAAAAACCCCTTGAATCTTATGCGATCTTTCCTGTCGCTTTAAACAGTATATTTTTAAAATTTAAAGTTTCTTCATCTGAATCCATAAACTCTAGTATTTTATAATTTTTGAAATTGTTTTGTTTAAGAAATTTTACAATTTTTCCAGTTGGATTTTCGAATGTTTTATTGTCTATGTTTACAGATGTATCAAAAGTTACTAAATATGTCCCATTTTCATTGGTCTCATTAACTTTGTGCTTGCCTGAGATTAAAATAGCTCCATCTTTTATTATGTCTATTTGTTTATTTATTTCTTTGATTTTTGTATAATTTGCTGGTTTTTTATTTAACAAATATATTAAGCAGGTGTCTTTAAAATCTTTTTTACAAATAATATTGTTTATTTAAATTTTAAATTTTTCAACAGATATAAATGTGTTGTCACATAGTGCAACTTGATTTTCAATAATTAATTTACCATTAATTTGTGCAATTGGTCTAGTTTCAAATAACATGCAGGTATTTTTGACAATAGAATATTTTATGTATAATATAATTAAATCTGATTTTTGCAAGATTTTAAACGTTAAAACATCTAACAAATCTGCCAAAGTTAATGTTTGCTTTTCATTTAGAACTATTTCTTTTGTTTCTTCTGCATGGAGTATATGTGAATTTAAAATTCCACCTTTTGCTAATGTGATAGTCTGTGAAACATTTTGTAATTCATATATAATCATTTTAGTATTTGTTTACGAATTATCTTTTCCTGAGAAGCTCCTGCAATATCATTTACTAAATTTGTTAATCGTTTTATTTCCTTAAACATTTGCGAATTTGTGATAAACTGCTAATTATTATTTTCTACTAAATCATTTATTTTGCTAGACATGGTTACAAAATTATCGTGATCTGGAGTTCCTGAAATCCATTTCCTCTTTTAGTCCTAGCTCTCCGCAATTGAATTAAAGAAAATTCTAAAATATTAAGTTCGGCCTCTATTTCTTAATAATCTGTTGTAGAATATGTGTGCTTTTGTTTTTCTTGCAAAAAATATGATTGTTCATTTTCAAACATAGTCCTATAGTAGGTTATATTTGTGATGTGAGAAATGTTGCCAAAACTTTCGTAAATTAGTGCTTCCCCGTTTCGAATTAGCACATAGTCATCGCTGGTGTGATCTATTATGTCTGCTGTAGTTAAAGTAAGCAGTAATCCAAATATAAAAATAGCCATAGTGGAAACCTAAAATCAGGGTTGGGCATATTTGCACTACCACTAAAAATGCACTACCACTATTTTTTAGTGATAGTTAAAATCAAAAATAGCTATCACTAAAAATTTAATGATAGTGATTTTTGATTTTAACTATCGCCAAATATTAGTGTTAGTGAAAATTAAAAATCACTATCACTATAACTACAAAATGCACTATCACTGTAGTGAGTCATGATATTTTACTAAAAATTTGAATAGTAATAGTCAGGCGCGTATTCAGGGGGGGGGGGGGTGGGGTTTCGGGGGTTCAACCCCCCCCCCCCCCCGAAATTTCCGAAAATTCAAAAATATACGTCTGTACTAGAATAATTACTCTATTAATTTTTAAAACCCCTGTTAAGAAATTAGCATTAATTGCAAAATAAAAACACGAAAGAATAAAATTAAATAATATTTCACACTGAGAGAAGTTATTGGTAGTAGCTAATTAATTATCAGAGCAAGTCTGAGAGGTCACAACTAAATTCCTGCAACGGTTCACTCATTTGGCGCTTTAAGAAATTCGCGCAAACCTATCAGACTTGCTCTGCATAAGATCAACTTAGCACCTCATCTACATAGCATGTTAACAACAGCAAGAGTCATGCGAACTCAAGTCTGTTGAAATTTAAATTAACTGCTTTTCGAGTTATGAATACAGCGGACGAAAATCGTAAAATTGAGTGTCTCTCGTTATGGTAGTCACGGTTGCCATAAGTGTAACCAAAAAAATTACCATGAAGTTAAAAAAACTTACTAAAAATTACCAAGCAGTACACAACGCAGTCGTATTGAATTATCAGAGAAAGTAACAATTGAAGGGCGAGAGTGCAAAAGGGCCTAACCCACAATTTCAAAATTTTTCAAGGCGCGAGAAAAACGTTCGGATTTATCGAATTTTCAGTGTATTGATCTGAAAGTGAAATCACTTTTAGATCTTGATAGCATTTCTTAGGGGTTCAAATTTCATGCGATTCGGTGCAGTACTTTCGGAATTACGAAACTTCGAATTTCTCATGGGCCTAACCCAAGTGGTGCCGAGAGTGCAAAAGGGCCTAACCCGAAGGTGCCTTTCACTTTGCCGGCGTCAGCTATTGTTCATTTCCTGTTTTTTATGAATCAAATTTATGAAACCAATAATACACATTTACTTTGAGTTTGAAAATACGATTGTTAGACCTTCAGATCATTTATTATGTATTGTTGAATAAAACAATACATTTATTATTATTATCTCCGCTAGTTTTCAATCTAGAGAAATAAAGTGGAAAATGATTAGTGGGGATTACTCCACAACGCCTTGATTGCGGTTTTTTGAAATTTTGATTAAAAATTGCCAATACAAAACGATTTACATAAACGTCAACATACCGATCGCACTTTGAACTGTCACAACATAACCTAGGAAAACACAATCAAAAAACACTGTCGTAGGAAAATTACTTGAAGCTTCTCATTAACGCTAAACACCCTAGATGTCGTCGCAGACTTATGGTTTTTGTTTAAACTTGAGCGATATGAACAAAAACACGGTATTCCCATAAGGCGCAATGAGGGCTTAGGCCCTTTTGCACTCTCGCTACCCCGCGGGTTAGGACCTCGGCCAACTTTGAAAATTCATAAAAAATTCAAAAAAATTTTTAGAATTTTTTGGTCAACGCCTCCGTGACAAGACGTGTTTTGGCAAACTGAAACCATTAAAAACTCAATTTCGAAAAAAGTGTGGGTTAGGCCCTTTTGCACTCTCTCCCTTCAATTAAATTCTACTTATACTTGTCAGGGGATAAAAGTTTAAAAGTAAAAGCCCGGTAGGTATGCTGTTGAAAAGAAAAATGCTCAAGAAATATTTTCAATTATTTTTGTTTTGACGTTCCGTTCTGAATGTTGAATAAATCCAATTTATATGAATTTCAATGTTATTTTATTATATTTTTTGTTTTTATTTTTCCGAAGCTTCAGTTTTTCTTCAAGAAACAAAGCGACAAGTATTTACTTCTTGCCAAAGCCGGAGTTGCGCAGGTAGCTTTTTTGAAAAATTTTCCAGAAATTAGCAGTAGAAAAGTAGAAGAGGTTCTGACACAAGAAATAACTCCTGAAGAAATCCTAAAGAAAATTTCAAAACAAACAAGAAAAATAAATATTGTTTTGGATACGGCTAAAAGTTTTAGCCTAGATTTAAAACTTTTTGGGGTCTACATACATATATGTATGTAGACTAGTATGTCTGCGTTCAAAGTGTTGTTTGGAATTTCCAGTAAGATTAACTTCCTTTGACTAATTTCATTATTTTTGTATGAAAGAATGTGCAAAAAAAAAATAAAAATACTGCAACTCAAAGTTAAGAACTTTGTGGAAAACTCATGAAAACTCAAGAAAACTCGAAAAATGTTCATCAAAATTTCTAACTTTTTAGTAAAATTTTTTATGTTTTTTTTCGAGTATACAGTTTTGTGGCCCGTTCAATTAAAGTGAACAAAGATACTTAAGCCGATTTGCTCGATTTTTGTCAATTTTTTTTCTAGCCAAGTGCATTATCTTCCATACAAATTTATAAGCGTATTATTTTTATATTGAAGAAAATGCTCTTGGTCGGCTTTTGACAATTCAACGAGCTACAAAACTGTATGTTCGAAAAAAATCAGAAAAATTCTACTAGAAAGTTAGAAATTTTGATGCAATTTTTTCGAGATTTCTTGAATTTTCATGAATTTTCCACAAGGTTCTTAACATTGAGTTGAAGTGTTTTTATTGTGTATTTACACATACTTTCATTGAAAAATTATGAAATTGGTCTAAAGAAGTTAATTTTACTGGACATTCCAAAAAAACCCTTTGAACGCAGACATACCGATCTAGGTGTATGACCAAACCAAATTTGGTTTAGAATTAAATCTACACCGTTTGTCATAGAAATGCGCCTAATAAAAATTATTTAAATTTTAAACCGAAAATGTTGTTAACAATTTATTATGTTTTTTTTAAAAAATGTTCGGACTCGAACCGACGTGTCCCAAATCTGTGCGCAATGCTCTACCTACTGAGCTACGGCGCACTCATGAATTTTGTGCGAAAAGTACACATATTCGCTGTGTATACGACTTTTGTTGTATTTTTGTTTATCCCAGTTAAGTTTTACATCTAAACCGCAAAAAATTGAGAATTATTGTAGGTAATTGAAAGGTTTGGAATTTATTACCAAAAAGTTTTAAAAATTGTGTAAACCAATGAATGGTTTAAAATTTAGGCTCAATTTTTTTGCCGTGTAGAAAGAGGAAAATTTCAAATAAATGAAAGTATAAATATGTAATATCTAAAAATATAAATATGTATGTATGTGTGTATTTGCAGGTAATTCTTATTTACTGCCACTTTGGCAAAAACCCCCCCCCGAAATTTTTTTCTGGCTACGCGCCTGGTAATAGTAAATGTTGAATAGTAATAGTGTTACTGTTACCAACAATACAGTAAAGATCGCCAATAATAATTTGTACAAGTTACTCGAAAGATTTGAAAAATATTTTTATTTGCACTCTGACTCCTGGGATGCAGTTATTGCCGCAACCATCATCCCCGATATAAAATTAAAGTTTTGCAAGGTCTTACTGGAAAGTGCTAATTCATACACTTTAGACCACGTTCGGGACAAAATAAAAGTATACGCGATGGAAATTAAAAATAATACCGTTGAGGGTGAAAATAATTGGCAAGCTTCCATGCGTGCTACTAAAAGATTTCTGGAATTCGACAATGACGCTAAAGGTATTTGATTGAATAAAGCCAATCTGTGTATTGTTTATAATAATTTCATTCTTTAGATACAAGTCAATATATAAGCTCACATGGCAGAGCCATATCAACCGAAGTAGATTTCTACTTGAACCATGATGATAGCAACATTGATGCTTTACGCCGCTTTCCCACAATAAGAAAGATGTTCTTAACATATAACGCAGCTCTTCCATCCTTTCCTTTTTCTTAATGATTTTAATTTTGAAATGCTGGTATTAAAGAAGGCAAATAAAAATTTTAAAAACTAAAACTTCAAACATATACATACTTACATATATGCTTACTTATTTGATGCATTTCATGCGCTCATAAAAAAATAACCCTCAGCCGGTCCAGCACCGCCTACGCGGTCCCCAGTATTTCTGCACAGAACACCCTTTTTACAGTTGATGTGGAATGTTAAGTTTTTAAACATAATGTTTTAAACATAATTCAGTTTATAGATTGAGACGCATAACACCACAACAGTTTGAAAAGCTGGTTTAGTTGATGGAGAATAAATTTTCCACAAATAAATATGTATATCAAAACATGTAAATGACAGAAAAATGCTAAAAACGTCAAATTCGGATGAACTTTTGGAATCTGTATGAATGGCGACTTAACATGACACGCGAAAAAGTACATTCGCCACTCACAATGCAAAATTTTTTTGAGTTCGCCAAATGTAGTCGCTTCGCAAGTGACAATATGCGCATTAAACACGACCGAGTTAGGTCTCTGGAAAGAAGTTTGCACTCAAACAAGAACAAGATTTTCAGCAGTTCAGGATTTTCCAAAGATAATATAGGAAAGCAATGCGTGAAACGCGCAGATGGCACGTGGGCCGGATTAGCGGCGGAAACCCTTGGCAATCTGATAGAAGCTCACTTACCGGACGGTGCCGCAGATGCGCAGCAGAGTAGGGGAGGGGTGGAGCAGGAAGCACCTGGTATGTTAATAGGCAAACCTCTAGCAGAAGACAAAATTGCCTGGGCGGCAAATAGCTTCTCACCGTATAAATCACCGGAAGTAGACGGTATACTTCCGATTATGATGCAGAAGACTCAGATACCGTTGGTTAAGGAATTAAAGGTTCATTCCGAAGTCTGGAAGAAGGGGGCATGAGCTGGGCAAAGAATTCCGTCCAATAAGTCTCACATCCTTCGTGCTGAAAACATTTGAGAAGCTATTGGACATACATATACGGGAAGTCCTGTAAGGGCCCGTCTTCTCCCACGACAGCCGGTTCTTCGTACTGGAATGACTCGGGTTTTTCCGGACCAAGGGCTGTTATTTTGCTACCCCCCTGCCTAAACCGTCAGTTACCCACCATGCACTGTTTGTCGGTTAAGACTCTGGACTTGGAAACAGGAATCTATAGACTGGTACGTACGTTCGCCTTGCTGTCGAGTTACGCAACGTTCAAAGTCGTCTGATTCGCCTCTACCTTCAATGGGATTCCTTCGATTCCAAGAGTGCGCGTAGTGCGCGACCCAGCCTACTACCACCTAAGTATACGCACCAGTCCTTGACCCCCATCAACTCTTCTCCCCCCTCGCCTTTCTGCGCCCTGCAGTTAAACTGCAACGGCCTAACGGGGAAACTTTAGGAGATTGTGAATTTAAGGAGCACAACAACGTGAAACTAGCTACGATTCAAGAGACAAAGCTCGGTGAACGGTCCGCCCTCAGGACCTGCAACGGATACAACATCCACCGTTGTGATCGTGCGGGAGGGCTTGAGGGTGGTCTGTCATTCATAACGCATCAATCAGTGCAGGATCGTCTGATTGAGCCTGACGTCGACCCGAGGGACATCACTTAAGAACGTCAAGGTATGATTGTCCGGTCAGGCGATGTCGACCATGAAATTATCAACATCTAGATACCTCTTGTCCCAGGGATTATCACCCCGACATTCGTGCTTCTTCAGGGGTGAGAATCGTGTTATACTTGGTGACTTCAACGCACACCATGACCTGTGACACTCTAGTCTAGTGGCCGATGGTAGGGGACGGGAGCTGGCTGACCAAATAGACGATTCGACGTTCTGCACTGTAAATGGGGATGCCCCCACTAGAGTGGCGGTAAACTGCTCTAGCTCGACAGATATCAGATAACAGTCAGCGCTGGTCTTATAAACTGAGTTGACTGGCGACCGATGCTAAAGCTTGCTTCAGATCACCTACACATAGTGGTCTCTATCTATCGCCCCACCGACTTTGTCACCGAACCGCACAATTACCAATTTCAGTAAAGGCGACTGGAACAGTTTTATTATTACCACAAAGAGCGCCTTCGCTGCTCTTCCCGCTCCGTCTGACGTACGAGAAGGGGAAAAGGCGTTTCGCATGGTCTTAACTACAGCCTCTCATCAACACATTCCGTCAGGTAGAATAAAGGAAGTGCGTCCATTCTTCCCCGCAGAGGCAGCGGCCCTCGCAAATGAGCGCGACCATGTTAGACGGCTGGACCCTACGGATCCTCAAATTTGAGATCTCAATGCGGAAATCAGACGCCTAGTAGATAAACATAAACGTTCTAAGTGGGTGGAGCACCTAAGGTCTTGCAAACTCTCTGCTGGAGTTGGCAAATTGTGGTCTACGGTGAAATCTCTGTCCAACCCGAATAAACCGAATGACAAAATAACCACCGCCTTCGGCGATAAGGTTTAATCGAAATCAAAAAGATGCGCGAGCTCTTTCTGCCGACTATTCGTACTGCATCCTCCGTTGGACAGGGAAATTATGCGAGCCACCAGGGAAGCGCACATACCCAAAAATAGTGAAGCGCCCATTGCCGTCTCCACAACAGAAGTTCAAGAGGCAATTCGGATCTCTAAAAACACCAAAAACATAGGCCCCGATGGCATTTCCATGCTCATGCTGGAGCATCTCGGTGACAAAGGGGTAAGATACCTAACACCCATCTTCAACCTTTCCTTTTACACCTTTGTCATTCCTGGAAGATGGAGACAGGCAAAGGTGGACCCACTACTAAAGCCTGGCAAACCGGCTACCGTGGGGGAGTCATATCGCCCGATATCACGCCTCTCGCCAGTAGTTACTACCGTACTGTACCGCAAATTTGCGGCTTAACGAGCATCAGCATGGTTTTCGCAAAAACCACAGCACCACCACCGCGATGAACGCCATCACCACTGAGATAGGAGACGGACTAAACCAAAAGCGACCAAAACACACGACAGTGCTGGTTGCGCTTGACTTGGCCAAAGCCCTTCCCCCTTTCTTAAAAGTTGGACTGCAAACTACCTGAGTGACCGTCAATCGTCGGTCGAATTCAGAGGCGCTAGATCAAAACCCAGAATAGTTAAACAAGGGGTGCCACAGGGTGGTGTCCTATACCCGTTTCTGTTTAACTATTATATTTCGAGACTTCCCCCCCCACCAGAGAGTGTTTCGATAGTCTCATACGCCGACCATTGTACGATACTAGCAACAGGCCCCTCCGTTGGACAACGCTGCTGATCACGGATTTAGACGTCTACGTTGACGGTGTTATGCTACCAACTCTCACGCACTCCAAAATCTTAGGGGTCACATTTGATAACATGTTCAAATATGGTGCTCATGTAACCGCAATTGCCAATAAAGTCCAAAGCCGTAACAAAATTCTTCAGTCGCTAGCTGGCAGCACTTGGGGTAAAGATAAAGAAACGTTACTAGCTAGATAAAGGGCACTTGGTCGCCGGTGCTGAGCTACGCGACGCCAATATGGTCGCCGGGGCTAGCTGACACACACTGGACTATGGGGCCACAACACCACCCTTCGAACCGCCACTGGGTGTCTTCTTATGTCTCCTGAGCACCATCTCCATAATGAAGCGAAAATGCTCGGCGTTAAAGAGCACAGTGAGATGTTTACTAGGCAATTCCTGTACAACTGCTCTAAACCACAGCATCCGAACAGACGCCTCGTGTCAACGAGAATCCGCCCCCAAATACTTTGATGAGATCCGGCACCTGATTTCCACGCCGTTTGATCCTTAGGTCACTGACAGGCCCTTACCCTCATCCACACCGATTCGGTAAACGCCTATGTCAGCTCTCTCCCAGCGAACGCCGTTCTTCAGGCAACAACTCCACAAGTTGCCGAAGAGGAGCGTGATCTGCCTTAAGAGACAAGGGTGATGCTGGCCCAACTCCGGTCTGGATATTGTAATAGGTTAAACTCTTACTTATCCAGAATGAACCCCGACCTTGTCCGGCATGCGGCTTGTCCCCCCATAGTACTAACCATATTTTTGTCTGCTCAACCGAGACTACCCTTTTAACACCCATTTCCCTCTGGTCTACCCCTGTCGAAGGCGGAAGGTTTCTAGGACTGCTAGAGAGAGCAAAAGCTAGTAGGCAGGTATGTAGAGGTACACCACAGGGAGGGGCCCTCTCACCTATGCTTTGGATCCTTATAATGAACGATATCCTGTTAAAACTTAACACAAATGGAGTAAAGATTGTAGCGTACGCTGATGACGTGGCGATCCTAGTCTCGGGTAGCTTCATTTCAGTAATGAGCGAGATTAAGGAGGGAACGTTAGCAAAGCTCAGTAGGTGGGCACAGGAAAGTGGCCTCGCGCTGAATCCGGATAAAACGGGACTTCTTCTCTTCACGAGGAAGTACAAGCCACCTACCTTCGAACTCCCTAGGTTGAATGGTCAACAGCTAACCCTGTCTCCCAGTATAAGTATCTGGGATTAATAATTTATTGTAAGTTTGATTGGAAAGCTTGCATCGAGGAACGGGTGAGGAAGGCCTGTATCGCTTTCTACGCCTGCACATTGATGTTTGGTAAGAAGTGGGGTCTGAAGCCGAAGATGGTGTTTTGAATGTCCAGCGCACAGCGTGTGTTGGCACCACCGGGGCACTGAATCCTATTTTGAACCTGCTCCCAATTTACTTACACATACTATGCATATCGACACAAACCGCACTGAGGCTCAGGGATCCTGGGTGCTGGAAGGCTTCCATTCTGCCTTTTTAAACTAGTTGAAATCTTATCTATCCAACAGGACTTTGTGTGTTGAAATAGAAGGCTGTCTTTCTCCACCTTTTTTGCAACATCGGGAGTGCCTTAGTTTCCCTGTTTAAAATCCTCTAGCTTTTTACTCTACGCTGATGATCTAAAAATTTTTCGTAGGATTAATTCTCCATCCGATGTCTTTCTTCTGCAGCAGGACATAAATTATCTTGTCGATTGGTGTTTTGCGAACAAGTTCTTCCTAAATGTGAAAAATGCGTTTCCTTATGTGCTTCCGAAGGCATACTCCAATCTCGCGTTCCTTCGTAGACCAGGAAAGCCTTGGACATATCGTTGGTGCGTTCAAAACTAGAATATGCCTCCATTACCTGGAACCCAGCCACACCAGCCATTCTGCACGAATTGAAAGGGTTCAAAGAAAATGTATACGCTTTGCCCTAAGCTCGCTAAATTTCGATGACCTGATCCCTTCATGTTCCTCCCGTTGTTTGCCTATTAATATGCAATACCTTGACTGTAAAAGAAGAATACACTTGCTTATGTTTGTCTACGACATCATTGTTGGGTCTCTAGATTGTCCAGGCCTTTTTGAAAAGGTTAAATTTAATGTTCCTAACAGGTGTCTTCGCTCGTTCTTACATTTTTATTTGATTGCTCCCAAAGCGAATTACTTCCAATTTAATCCTATCGTTCGTGCCCTTACTGAATTTAATAAGCTTTCGAAGAGTCTAACTATTGACTTTTCCTTGCTACGAGTAACCTTTAAGTCTGTAATTGAACTAAGTTTATGATACATTTGTATATTTATTTTTAACTAGCAGACCCGGCAGACGTTGTTCTGCCTGACCAGTGACTTCCCTAGGAATACATTTTCAAATATTTTTCTTTAACTTTTAACATTCCATTTATTGCAGTGCTTTAGGATATGCAATGTTTCTGGCTTTAAAGTCTTTGGTATAAACAAATAAATTTTTTGGATGTCCAACTCAAAAAACGGATCTTTTGAACTCAATGGGTATGACAAAAACCATTATGCGCTGCTGAGCAGATGTATAGTTAGTACTTATTTAATTATATCCTATATCTACCTATAATACTCTGGATATGTATGAACGGCAATAACAAACAAAAAAAATTAAGTGCTTTGATTAAGATTTAAGAACGTTAAAATGTCACTAAAGCAAATACATTCAGGGATATAACGAATTGAAATATTACTTAGCTTGTGGTCTTGGAACTGCCCACTTTTCCAAAGAATTAACAAATGTAGCCTATGTATGTCGTACCCAACGAAGATTTTAACGTATTGGAAAAGTTTAAAACAGATCAACCATAAACTTTGGACATTATTGAAGTACAAACAAAGCACTGAATATAAAAAATGTAGGCGTGGCACCGCCCACATTTCCCAAATTATATAATTCTTGACCAAGGGACACACATATCCAAAAATCATTAATTTAGACCAAATATGTTCAGAGTTATGAAGAGTTGTAGTTTTATATAGCCTGGGGGCGTGGCACCGCCCACTTTTCCAAAAATTGATATAGCCTAAATCGTACACAACAATCTTCTGAACCAATCTTGAAAGTTTAAAAGATATCGACCATAAACTTTAGACATTATTGAAGTACAAACAAAACACAAAAAATGTGGGCATGGCACCGCCCACTTTTAGAAAATTACATAAATCTTGACCAAAGGACACACATATCCAGAAATCATTAATTTAGACCAAATATGTTCAGAGCTATGAAGAATTTAAATTTTATATAGCCTTGGGGCGTGCCACCGCCTACTTTTCCAAAAATTGATAGAGCCTAAATCGTACACAACAATCTTCTGAACCAATCTTGAAAGTTTAAAAGAGATCGACCATAAACTTTGGACATTATTGAAGTACAAACAAAACACAAAAAATGTGGGCGTGACACCGCCCACTTTTCCAGAATTACATAAATCTTGACCAAAGGACACACATATCCAGAAATCATTAATTTAGACCAAATATGTTCAGAGCTATGAAGAATTTAAATTTTATATAGCCTGGGGGCGTGGCACCGCCTACTTTTTCAAAAATTTATATAGCCTAAATCGTACACAACAATCTTCTGAACCAATCTTGAAAGTTTAAAAGAGGTCAACCATAAACTTTGGACATTATTGAAGCACAAACAAAACACAAAAAATGTGGGCGTGGCACCGCCCACTTTTCCAAAATTACATAAATCTTGACCAAAGGACACACATATCCAAAAATCATTAATTTAGACCAAATATGTTCAGAGTTATGAAGAGTTGTAGTTTTATATAGCCTGGGGGCGTGGCACCGCCCACTTTTCCAAAAATTAATATAGCCTATGCTTTAACCCATGATCCCAAGAATATACTGTGGAAATTTCATAAAAATCGGTTGAGTACTTTGGACGCCCATAAAGGACACACAGACACACATTCATTTTTATTTATAAGATATAATATTTTTATACTTTTAAATTTTAAATTTTAACTTTTCTTTGTATATAGTCTGTAAGAAGAATAATCATAGACTGAATGAATAATTAAAAAAAATTAAATATTTGTGCCTAATAAGTTCTATTCATGACGATACTCAGCAAGGGCACAGGTGTGGGGGTTAGTATATTCACGGAAAGAGTGGATGTTTCTGCAGTATTCAGACTTCCTTGGCAATGCAGCGTATTTCAAGCAGATGTTCTTGCGGTTAGGTTACTATCTTCTCTGATAGCCAGGCAGCGAAAAAGGCAATCGCATCGCCGCATACTAACAAGTTCAAGCGCAGTGTACATGTATGCAAAATTTTGGCAGCGCGAGCTGATAGTTTGGAAACAACCATTATCTGGGTCCCGGGTCATAGAGGAATCGAGGGTAATGAGAAGGCCGATGAACTGGCAAGGGGTTCATCAGGGGAAAATGAACTTTACACGTGTGTACCCCTACAAGTATTACAGGGAAAATCGGATACTTACTAAGTTATAGCAGTCTGCACAGGTCACTGGCCGATTGGCACAGATGCGGAAAAAATGGGTATTCCGCATAGCGACCACTGCATAAGTTGTTAAGACACCACTACCAAAGAGACCGTTGAGCACTTACAGAGTAAATGCCCGGCTCTAGTCAGAACACGACTAAAATCTTTCGGGACCCTTTTTTTGAAAACCTAGGGAGGGTATCTGAAATAGGGAATCCAAGCATCCTCTAATTTAAAAACAACTCTGGTCGGTTGTAGAATACATCCGCATTATTTATAGTAGGTTCGACGAGTCTCTATAGCATCAAAACGGTTTCCAAGAAAGCTACTTGGGCGACCTTTTTCAGGTCGCAGCCATTTTACCTACATATGTACCTACCTTCAGCAGTAAAACGAAATTGCTACTTTTCGTCAGACATAAATTAAAAATACTAGTTTTCTTCAGACACAAACTAAAAGTGTTAGTTTTTGTCATGGCATACGTATACAGGTAATATCAACTCAGCAGCTGATTAGATTTTTTTATTGTCATTTTCTCTAAACTGTCAAACATGCTTTACAAACGCTTCCATATTTTATATTTGCTAATGCCTGTTTTGACGTTTTAGCGAAAGCGATTTTTAGTTGACGCCGATATTACCTGTATGAGTATGCCATGAGTTTTTATCAGCAACAAAACGAAATTGCTACTTTTCGTCAGCCAAAATTCGAAAGTGCTAGTTTTCACCAGACACAAAAATGCTCGTGCTAGTTTTCGTATGGCACGTCGATATAAAAATTTCAGTTTGAAAATGACACCAACACAAAATACATACATATATACCGAAGGTATAACAATAATGTGTGCACACTGTTGGCAAAACAACAAACAAAAAAGGGAATAAATTGAAGTGGAGATGAATACATGGTGACGTCACAGGGCATCATAGTTTAGTGTTAGAATTTTCTAACAGCGGCTTTGGTGCAGACACTGGTTTATATCCCAGTGTCCGAAAAGGGATCTGATGATGAGCCTGGAAACTCTGAGATATGTAAAGACCGCAAAAGCCAACAACAAATATTTAATTTTTAGTAAAGCTCAAAAATAATTTTTATTTTTGCCTTAAAGACAAATGAAGTCATTTTATTTCTGACTCAGAATTCAAAACGCTTGAAATATTTGAAAGTGTTTTTTTACACACAATTTACTTACCTTTCCATTTTGATTCTTGTTCGCAAAATAAACATATGGCATTTACGTATGTAGCTATTTTTTTCTGAATAAATTTTTTATTGTGAATTATCTCAGAATGAAAAAAGTTTGGATGGAATTTAGCATCTCCCTCACATTAATATACAAGTAAATATTTTGCTTATCAGTATACCAGCTTAGTATTTATAGTTTGCCGCCATACCTTATAAATTGACTTGACCCTTCTAGTACCAACTACATTAGTAGTTCCCAAAAAATTAGAATTCTGAGTTAACCCTGTTTACAATGGAACGAGCGATATGTTATATAAGTTATCGTAAGAATATTCCCACGATGGAATATGTCACCCGTTCACACGAAATACGCTAGTTCCAAAGAATATACTACCACCTGCACATTTGCAGCCTCAGCAGAAACGATTTAGCTGTGGCTTACTTGGTTCCCACAGAATATGACAACGTCTGCAATTTGGAAATGAAAAGCTTAGAAACAATAGAAAGCTCAGGCAGAACGCGACCTGCGCAAGCAGAGCACCAGCGCGTCCAGGTGGCAACTAGGTTAGGATAAGTTAGTTTAGTTTTTAAACTCGGTCAGATGCAGGCGCATTCCATGTTTCGTACGGGACCCATCGTACGAAATTTTGCATTTTCAATACGTAATTAAAAGAACCCTATAACTTTATCTGGACAGTTTTTTTTTGGTTAATATTGTGGGGTAACACACTAAACAAAAACAATAAACTTTCCTTTGAAATAATCGCAGATGAGTGAGAAATCCAAATTAAGTCATGTGTTCGTACAGGACAGCGAAATATACCACAATTTTTACTATAATGACTGAAATTTCAGCGAAATGAATGATGTTTGAAATAAAACAAATACTTAGTTTTTTTGTACTTATATTCAGTTTATTAATGCAACAAAATTCAATTAAATATATTCACTACAAAAAAATTTTACAGTGTGAGAAAGAAATCGTTCGTACGGGACTAAAATGTTCGTACGGGACACGTACGAATTTCAGCTATTAGCTTTTCATTTTTACTGCTGCTTTGCCGATATTACGTGAAATTTAGATATTCTAGGTACAGCCTTAGTCGCTTCCCAAGGACGAAAATACTCAATTTTTTGACGATTTATTTGTAAATGGAAATACAAATATGGCGCCTGATTTTTGGTGTAAAAAAAATATATTTGTAAGTAAACCCAGTTGAAGAATACATTTTTTTATGAAAGTCTGATAAATTAAAAATATCGTGGTGCCAAAGGAATTATGCAGAATCGCAATCCGTTTGGCAGTCTAAACTTCTGCTCTTCCATGGAATGCGCCTGCAACAGTATCCAAATTTGACTTATTAAATAAAAGGTTACATTAATTGGCGCCCAACGTGGGGCACGCGGCAACAAGGAAGACAACTTAATTCAAGGAAAAGTTAAAAGTTTGATCTATAAAAAATTAAGTTAAGTTAAAGTTGTATGAAAATTTTGTCAAAGAAATAAAAATTGTATGAAAATAAATAAAGGAAAAGTTTAAAGTTGTGAAAGCAATAAAATATAGAAACACACAACCAGTTCCTAAAATATTCAAGCCAACATGGATCCCTTCATGGAAAGGCAAGTGAAGTGCTCCAGTCAGGACTTTTTCTTTTTTTTTCTCGTTTTTGTGTTCAAAATAAATGAGTGAGGAGGTGCAACTGGAAGATCTGTTCAACAAGTTAAATCTAAAAAGCTTGAAAGAAACCCCAACAACCATGAACCCACAACAAATCAGTGATTTGATTAGAGCTGAAGTGGATAGGGCATTAGCCGTTCAGAAACAGGAATTCGATAGGCAGATTACCATTATCCAGAATCAGGTGGCTTTATCAAAGCCTAAGATAGAAAAGTGCGAGAAGTTAACCATAAATGCCACAGTGACTTGTGATATAACACTTGACGCGATAAAAGCGCTACCTGAATTTCTGGGGCAGCCAGGAACATATGTGTCCTGGCGCGAAGCCGCGCATAACGCGTATGAACTTTTTAAGAGACATGATGGAAGTGAACGTCATTATCAGGCGGTCGCCATCCTCAGAAATAAGGTTCGAGGTGCTGCCGATGCAGTACTCTCGTCTTTCAATACAGTTCTTAACTTCAAGGCAATTATATCTCGCCTGGACTTCACATATGCGGACAAACGTCTAATTTACCTCATAGAACAAGAGCTTTCCACGCTACGACAGGGTTCGTTGACATGTTTGGCATTCTACGACGAGGTAGAGAAAAAGCTCACACTTCTAGCGAAAAATACAATAATGTCATATGAAAGCGGTGTGGCAGACACCATAAACGAAAAATATAGGGCCGCCGCACTTAGAGTGTTTATTTCGGGCTTAAGAAAGCCTTTATGCGATGTCTTGCTTGCTTCGCGCCCTTCGGATCTTTCATCCGCTTTAGCCCTGGCACAAGAGGTGGATGCGAATAACGATCGCTACGTTTTCGCGAGCAATTTTGCTAACAGGTCGCACGAAGGCTTTCACAATAGAAAAACCAACCACACATCGAATAACCAGCGGTAATCAGTCGGGTCAGAGGCGCATCGAGCCGATGGAAGTTGGTCCCTCCGTATCCCAGTTTAGGCAACCATCTGGCGGTCCTACCCAAGACCAAAATTGAAGGTCGCAGGGAACTACGCAAAAAAGTCCGCTGAACTCAGGCCGTTATTCTGGGCCCAAAGTATAGCGGGTGAATCATTTAAACGAAGAATTGGATGAGTCAAATGAAACAAAGTACGATAACGAAGCTGAGTAAGCAGCAAATAGTATTGAAAACCACGAAATTAATTTTTTAGGACAAAGTCCCTCCTTCCTTTGGTTTTGAGGTCAATAGGAGGGAACGAGGTCAAACTCCTAGTCGACACTGGGGCGTCAATGAGTTACATCAAGCCCTTACCAGGAATTGTGGGAATACAACCAGTTAAGACACCATTTTCAGTGAAATCAATTCACGGGGTTACAGCCATTAATGCAGATTCAGTATTTTTGGCGTTGTGACGAAATTCGATTTACCTTACATCATTTGATGGGGTAATAGGTCTCGATTTGCTAAACAAGGTGCACGCCTCCATCGATTTCAAAACAAACACAATTACGCACGACTTTGGAAGGGAGTCGATTTTGTTCATTATAAGCCAGGATAAAGGCCATCTGAAACTACAAGCGAGATCGGTTCCAGAAGATTTGGAAAAAGCTTTCTCGAAGTTAATCCGTGATGTAAATGGGGTGTTCGCAGATCCCAACGAGGCCCTACCCTATAACACAAACGTCGTGGCATCCATCCTTTCGGATTTCGTAAATAAAGAACTTCAGGACCTTTTGTCCAACGGTATTATTCGACCGTCTAGGTCACCGTACAATAATCCCACATGGGTGGTTAAAAAAAGGGATTCGACGAAACTGGTCAAGAGAAGAAGCGATTGGTGATAGACTCTCGGAAATTAAACGAAAAAAACCATCAGCGACAAATACCCTATTCCTGATATCACAGGGATTATGTCCAATCTTGGCGGAAGCAGAGTCTTCACTACACTGGACCTAAAATCTGGCTTTCACCAAATTAATCTAGCGGAACGAGATAGAGAGAAAACTGCTTTTTCCGTAAAAAATGGGAAATACGAGTTTTGTAGGTTGGCTTTCGGCCTGAAAAACGCTCGCAGTATCTTCCAGAGGGCGATAGACGACGTGCTAAGGGAGACCATGGGGAAGATATGCTTCGTCTACGTGGACGACGTTATAATTTTTTCGAAGGACGAACAGCAGCACTTGAAGGATATTGAGTTAGTGTTGAGAAGTTTGTTCGATTCCAATATGAGAGTCTCCGCGGAAAAGTCCAAGTTTTTTAAAACAGAGGTCGAGTACCTGGGATTCATAGTATCGCAGGGGGAATTAGTGGACACAATTCATTTTTAGGATTGGCGGGATATTACCGCTGCTCTCAAACATCTCGAGGGGAGAATACGGCCGAGTTACTACAACACAGTCAAAAAAAAATCAAAATATAATTGACTGAGGAGCAGAAAACGGCATTCGAATTAAAACAAACACTGGCCTCCGAGGACGTAACACTAACGTTCCCGGATTTCACGAAGCCATACAACCTAACTATGGACGCATCCTCATCCATGGTATCACCATGATATCCCGTACCTTGTCCAGTACCGAGGAACATTGTGCGACCAACGAGAGAGAATTACCAGCTATCGTCTGGGCGTTGAAAACGCTTAGAAACTACCTTTAAGGTGTGCTGAAATTGAACGTGTTCAGAGACCACCAACCTTTAACATTTGCAGTTTCAGACAGGAACCCAAATTCTAAAACTAAACGATGGAAAGCCTTCATAGACGAATACAACGCAAAACTAATCTACAAACCCGGAAAGGAGAATGTGGTTGCAGATGCATTGTCTAGACAACACATAAATGCTCTGGATAATATGAGTGTTGAGACATTTAATTACATTCCAAACAAAGGAAGACTTACTCAGAATCCTACAAGAGGCCGTTAAAACGGACTTAGTGAATGCAGTCCAGTGCAACTTACATACACTGGCTCAATTTCAACATGACCTAATTGAACTTTTTCCAAACATCCGAACGAACAACATGAGATTATCGCCGCCGAACATAATAGGGCGCATCGAGCCGCCCAGGAGAACGTCAAGCAGATACTCGAGGATTACACAAGTATACACGGTTTGGGATATGGGCAACTAAAAGTGGTTTTTAAGTCAATTTATGACGCTGAATCCGAATCTGCATTCCGTTTTTTAAGATTGATTTAAGATTTCGAGGTATGGGTAATTTTGTGTTCTTTTAGGTATCACTTCATTCAAAAAATCATTTCGCAAAATTTTACAAAAGCGACGAACGGAAGCAATAGCTTGTTCGAAAGGAAATTAAAATACGCTTCCAACGACGTATAATATGTAGGGAAAGGTCAAACCATCGCTGAGCAATAGCTGGCCAAACTCGAAATTTGGTCGAATTTTTAGGATTTTTGAAAAAATGTTGGTTGTACAAATGGTTTTTTTGTACGAAGTTGTGAAAATCAGGATAATTTTTTTTCCTAAAATTAGTGTATTTAATAGCAAACACTTTTTGCAAAATATTAGGCAGATCCGGCAAAAACTCTATTTTTGGGGATTTTTTTTGTACATTCAACAAAATTCAAATTCATTTTTTAAGATTTTTGTCAAATAATATTCATTTTATTAACTTAAAAGTAACAAATCACAAAAGTAACCGCTCTCCCTGTTCGTCCCTCGTATCACCCAAGTTTTCGGGAAAGAAATCGAGATGGGAATGCAGAAAATGCATCTTTAGAGACATCCGAGCTCCAATCTTTCGATAATTTTCCAACATATCGCCAATAATTTCCTCAAAATTAGGGGATTTGTGATTACCACGAAAGTGGTAAACGATATTATGAAAAGATGCCCACGCGGCTGCTTCATCGGGCGTTAAACATTTTGTAAATTCTTTATTAGCCATTAGTTTTCTAATATCAGGTCCCTCAAATATTCCTTCTTTGATTTTTGCATATGACAATTAAGGAAACAACTTGACTAAGTACTGAAAAGCCGGTCCTTCACGGTTTAATGCTTTGACGAAGTTCTTTATAAGGCCAAATTTAATGTGAAGAGGTGGGAGGAAAATGTCTTGTGGATTTACAAGTGGTTCAGCGGAGACGTTTTGCTGTCCAGGCTCATATTGAGTACGACTTTGCCATTCTTTCCTCAAGTATAAGAAACAACAAAATTTGGTGAATCCAGATTGCATCCCAGTTAATATGCCAATAATTTGTTGAAATAATATAAAAAATAAATGTTTTCGATTTAATTGGAATTAATGTTTATACCTTTAGATCACCACATATTTTTAATTTATGATCATTGTATTTGATAAAGCACAGGATCTTCCGCATTGTTTCATAGCATTCTTTCGTTTGTACTGCATGAGCAATCGGAATAGATGGTTTGTTATTCCCGTTGTGGAGAAGAGCAGCTTTTAGGCTGTATTTGGAACCATCAATGAATAAACGCCATTCGTTTCGATCGTAGGGTACATTCATTTCATAAAATAAACCATTAATATCGGTACTGTTTGTTTTGTAAGTATGTATGTATGTATGACAATACTATCTTAAATTCTAGTGGACTGTATAAATTTACTTATTTTAGAGCGGCGTAGTTATATCTTCATACTTTTATGAACATTCTGTAATTTTTACTTACTTATCGAGCAGTGCTATCATGCGAGATCTCGGAAACTAGAATCAATCTTGAAAAACTGAATGCAGATTTGAATTGAGCATATCAAATATAGTTAAGAATCGCTCTTATCTGCTCAGACCCAAAAGTTGACCTGAATTTGTAAACTTGTGTTATTTTTTTCCTAAAATGGAGAAAAAAACTAAACAATTCGTCTCAAATTGCCGCGTATGCTCCCTGGCG
Source organism: Sphenella marginata (assembly GCA_951509765.1). Taxonomy (NCBI): domain Eukaryota; kingdom Metazoa; phylum Arthropoda; class Insecta; order Diptera; family Tephritidae; genus Sphenella; species Sphenella marginata. The sequence goes on from OX608082.1 coordinate 50,877,336, forward strand.
AAGTATGACCGCCACCCAAAGAAACAAATTATCGCTCATACACCCATACCGACGTATTGCGGTGAAATACTCCACATCGACATCTTCTCTACCGGTTTAAAATATTTCTTGACGTGTGTGGACAAGTTTTCTAAATTTGCGGTAGTACAATCATTAAAATCCAGAACGATTGTGGACGTTAAGCCACAACTTTTACAGTTGCTGAACTTGTTGAACTTGTTGTTGAACTAAAACCATATATGTGATAACGAGAAGTCACTCAATTCTCATAGCGTCAGGGGTACACTCAAAAATCATTTCGATATCGACATAGCGAACGCCCCTCCCCTCCATAGTACTTCAAACGGTCAGGTGTAGCGATTCCATAGTACGTTGATGGAAATAGCGCGGTGTCTCAAATTGGACAAAAATCTGGACGATGTAGAAGAAATAGTCCTTTTGGATACCATCCAATACAATCAGTCTATTCATACTGTGATTGGAAGAAGACCCATTGCTATTTTCCGGTCAACAGAAACAGAGAAAAATGTAGCATCCCGTCTGAAAGAGGCTCAGAATAAAGAGATCAATACGCACAATAGGAATAGGCAAGATACGGAGCTTGACATAGGAGATAAGGTTCTTGTGAAAAATAACAGAAGACTAGGGAATAAGCTTACGCCGCTTTATACGGAAGCAGAGATTGAAAAAGATCTGGGCACGACAGTGCTTATAAGAGGGAGGAGGGTCCATAAGGACAACCTCCGCTGAAGCTTTATACTAGCTAATAAAAATAATTCATCTGTTTTAGGACTATCCGGGCACTGATTGTGATATTATCGGCATCCCCTTCGACAGGACGAATAATAGACTACACTAACGCAAGATACATCCCTGTGTCCGATGGAGACGTCATAGTCTGGGAAACCTTCGGCCACATCAAACATATGCCCAACATAAAGAAGTTGTTGGTCGCAGATTTAGGCCAGATGGATAGACTTCTACAAATTTTAAGCACACACAAAATACAGAGAAGGAGCTTGAGTGCTCTCGGGACGGTACTAAAATACATAACGGGTACTCCAGACCATGACGACTTTGAGAAAATATCTAATACAGCTGATATATTAATCGAATCACAGGACAGACATCATTAACACAGCAGTCTAAAAGAAAATAAACAGCCTTACCAATGCAATAAATAAAATCTTGAAATCAGAAAAAAAACATGAAATAGATACAGGCCATCTTTACGATACACTTTTGGCTAGGAATAGGGCGATAATAACTGAACCATATAACCTAGTCACCTCCATCACTTTTGCTAAAATTGGAATACTGAGTCCAACTATTATGGACGGTAATGAAATAAAAATGGTACTGCAAACGGAGCACTCCAAGAAACTCACCGTGGCCGATATCATGTCTTTAGATAGGATTAAAATTCTCGAATATGATGATAAAATATACTTTTTAATAAAATATCCAATACCTAAGTTTAGATGTAAGGAACTTATAATTTTTCCAGTAGCCCACGACCACCAAATTTTACACCTTCAAGAATCAACACTGGAAAAATCATACAGTTGCAGTAAGGAATTGCAGCAGCACCACTCCAACGTTCTGCCTGGCATCATCAAACGCATCATGCGCACTGAAATTAATGAGACAAAATACAGCCAACTGTGGTACGCCATTAAACAATCTGACACCTACTGCATTTATTGGCGAGGGTGTAGTTGTTATTAATGATCGAGTGGTCACCATAGAAGAAAATAACGACGTCCCGATCACGGTCAACGGTACCTATTTGGTGCTATTCGACAAGCAGGTAAAAATTGAAGGAACTCTGTATTACAATGAAAACTCTACTAAACCATTAAAACCCGAAGCCCCGTGGGCTCCCGCAATTAACATTACTGAACATCTAGAAATACTAAATGCGCCTTACCTTCACCACATAAACCAAAGGAACCTAGAGCATATCGAACATCTAAAGCACGGCATCGAATAGGATCGCATTACAAGCCTCACCGTCCTGGGGGCACTGGCATACGCATACCGTCGCTTGCGAATGAAAATAAAGAAGGCTTCCATAACAAAATGCATCGAAGAAGCAATAGAAAAAATGTAACGAGGCCCGTGGACGTCCCTCACTTAGAGGGGGAAGAGTTTTCGTAAGAATATTCCCACGATGGAATATGCCACCCGTTCACACGAAATACGCTAGTTCCCCAGAATATGCTACCTCCTGCACATTTGCAGCCTCAGCAGAAACGATGTAGCTGTGGCTTACGTGGTTCCCACAGAATATGACAACGTCTGCAATTTGGCAATGATGTCAACATAGCCAGCTCAGGTAGAACGCGACCTGGGCAAGCAGAGCACCAGCAGCGCGGATCGACGTCGTGGGTAAGGTGGCAGGATAAGTTAGTTTAGTTTTTAAACTCGGTCAGATGCAACTGCATCCGAATTTGCTTTATTAAATAAACAGTTTTATTAATTAGATGCAACAATCCAAATTTGACTTATTAAATAAAAAGTTACATTAATTTATATATTAAATAGAAATTTCTAAAACAAATTTTTATTTTTCAAAATCGCTTGATCTTTGAAGTGTTTTTTCAGTTTAAAATTTTATTTTGGAAAAAAAAATTTTTTAGTGTATTAAAAAATTTTTACATTGTATTTTTTTTAAATCAAATTTCAATACCTTTAATGGTACGAAGATATTTGAAATCGATAAAGCCATTCCGTAGTAATCACACTTCAAAAGTAACTATTATCGTAATTTTTCGAATATTTCGGTACCTTTCCACGCCCACAATTTTTCGAAAATGCAATTTCTAAAAATGTGGTTGTGTTTGGGTCGGTAAGATGTACCTCTATGGAAAATTTCATAAAATTCTGAAGAGGTCGGGTTTAATGCATATTGGGTTTGATATGAAATACATATGTATGTATATCAACGGCGACACTGCAACATCGCGTAACGCACAAATACAAAACTTCGTGAGTGACATTTGTTTCAAAGGTTTGATAGGCCTTTGCCAACATGTTCTATTGAGCTATTCTCAAGAAAACGACCTTGATGTGAGTTTTTCTTAAAAAAATTATAAATTCCAAGTGGCAAAACAGCCAAACTGGGATATCACGCGGTATTGCAATTTATACGTTAGTCGGACAGTACCGCAATGGAGTACCGGAGCGTACCGGGTTTATATCTGGCCAAGGATTGTGAATTCCTTCGGGGAAGGAGTTTACCGGCTCTGTGTGGATAAAGTTAAAGGCCCTAACATGTATTGCCGGATTTCATCGTAATGGTTACGAAGATGTGTCCTTACTCTCGTGGGAGGCGTATTTTCATCGCATCGCCAGCGACATCGGGAATTGCACACTGCATCTGAGACATGTGGTTGTGCATTTCTAGATTGACGTTGGCCACGGGTTGCCTCTGGGGCGTGAACAGCAAGGAGCTTCAAAAGTTTTGAAGAAACTAGCTGGTCTGTGTGCAGATGGATAAACCCGGAGTTTTGTGCAGCCATCTTTTACATTTGGAACATTGAACGGATGGGAACGTTCTCATAAATCTAGTTTGTAGGGAAAAGTGACGAGAGTGGGATAAACCCGATTCATTCCGGTACGAAAGAACCGGCAGTTGTGGAAATGTTTTTATCTGAGCCGACTCTTCTAACACATGTCACTCTGGCCGCGCAGAAGCTCCCTGGGACTTCCGATAGAATATTTGAATAGCAATGTGGTGGTAAGGAAAGTGACGACTAGGTATTGCGAAGCATAGCCACAACAACATACACCTATAAATAACAAAAATAAGTCTAAAATGTGTTTGTTGGTAGAAAGTGTTTGTAGATATGCGAAAACCGGTAGTTTATCTACTACATCTATCAATGAAGAGGTCTCTTATCATTTTTTCCAAGATGGTTGTGGAACAAAGTTTTTCTAGTATTTATATAAAGTTCTAAGGAATTCGTCGTAATGCACAACGCGAGATATCGCAAAGTACTTAGTTTTGTGGTTTGCATATAAATAATATTTGTTTTACCTTTGCATATTTTTGATTTTTCTTACCTTGAATCTGTAGTAATCCGAAAACCGTTTTAAATAATTTCCAATAAGTTTCCTTTGCGAATAGAGATTCCCAATCATCTATGGTCTTACTTTTCAATGAGGTTGAGCTTCTTTTCTTTTCACCTTTTATAAATTCTATGAAAACGGTAAACATTCGGCATACATTTATGATGAATAACGCTACCTATAAATATTCGAGAGATATTAATATTGCCAATAGCATATAACTACATATATGGCCGCCCTCTTTACATTAGATGACTTTTTTTTCCACATATTTTTTAAAGTATTTCATATCTTCCCTCCGAGCACAGATTATGAAAATAGGATGATACAAAAGAGAAATGCAAAAAAAAGTTTGAGTTTTGCAAAGACTGAGAGCGCTACACCAAAAACCACGATTTTTAAAAATATTTATGGGGTTTCGAGAGCAACAATGGTTTTATCCATACTTATGTAGAATTAACTGCTGAAGCGAATGGCACAATCCCTGTTTTGGTACGACCTATGTGAAAGTTGCAAACGTCGCCTAAAGTGACAAATTCATTTTTTTTTTTTAATTTTCAGATTTATCCCTTAGGATTTTTTCGAAATCGGTAATGTTATTAAAATTTAAATACCAGGATAAATGGGCAGTTAAATTAAGCTTTCAAGAAGGTATTTTGATTGTAAATCCAACAAAAATTAACGTAGTTACTTAAGTTTCAACAAAATTTCAGAACCAATTTTTTTTTAAATTTTTTGTTTTAAAATACGAGGAAAAGTAGACAGTTAAGTTTAGCTTATGAAAACCTAGTTTTAATTCAAATCCAAATAAAATTGCAACTTTGTCCATAATCGGGTAAGTGCAGCATGTCGAATTTAACCTTCAAATTAGGCAGACAACATTTTTGGGCACGCATTAGCACTCGGCAACGGTTGTAACAATTACCGAAAATTGGACTAGCATTCAAAACATCAATCTAACAATTTTACTAGCACCATTAAAACTAAGGTAATGGCTTTGACTCCTACATTCCTTTGTCATTATGCCAAACGTTCACCGGCAGAAACTCCACAGCACCCACACAAACTCCGTAAACTCCTTTGTCAGTTCCGGGGCGGCCAATGTCTCCATCCAGCGAAAAGTTCCACCTGTGGTCAAACTCTGACATGTCTTATGTTTGGTCGGCGTATGGTGTGGCCCCGCGACGCCAACCATCTGTGTACCTGGTCAACGGTCAACCTGGTCAAATTAGTAAATATATGTAATTTTAAATAAATTTACAATTATACAAGTTAACATTTTTATAGTTTTTAATTTTTATTTTATTTATTTATTTTCATAAATATTGCCTAGACTTTTTCGATGGTGGTTGTTCCGGACCAGTGGCATCGCATTCATTGCTATCATCAGCTTCTGAACCCCATATAATGTCAATGTGTGACTCCACTGTTGGCCCTTCTGCATCTCCTGAAAACTCTTTATCATCAAGATCATCCTTGTCTTGCCATACAAGCTTACTCCACCAGCAAATTTCCGCAACTATGGCACTCGGCGACTTTTTGCCTCTATATCTGTAAGTTTTTGTTATACTAAAATGAGTTTAAAAAAATAAAAAATCAGTATTACCTCATTTCAAATGGCATAGCAACTTGATGATGGCGTTCACCTTGTTCATCAGATTCGGTAGCCAATTGTTTGCTGAAGTAGTCCAGATGATGATGACAATAATGGATTTTCAAGGACATGTGGACACCAATTTCCGAGAATGCTCTTAACATCCTTGCGACAGAAACATCGTAGTTGTTAGAACGATGCTTTCCCAACAAGCCTTATATTACTTCTTTGATTGCCTGCCATGCATTCCATTCAGCGTCAATCAAAATATTGTTGAATGCGTCACTTTTAATCAGATTTCGTTTATCTGGACCTTTTAGTACGCCTGATTGGAAAAATTAATTTGTTAAGATGGAAAATCATGGGAACTTTGGAGTGAATGTGATATTATAACTTACCTTCTTTAATTTTACTTTCGCTGAGTCTCGGGTAAATTAGTTTCAAAAACAAGAAAACTTCATCTCTTTTGACAACAGTTTTGATAAAACTCTTAATAATTCCAAGTTTAATATGCAGTGGAGGAAGCAATATCTTCTCCTTCGGCACTAGAGGCTCACTAATAATATTGGCTGTTTGTAACCTGATGTGTTCTCTGAGTTTCCATCCGTGGCATGCATATTGGTCACCGGAAAATCGTGTGTCCCAATCGCACAAAAAGCACATATATTTTATATAGCCGCTTTGAAGACCGCAAAGCATTGCTAGAACTTTTAAATCGCAGCATATGCGCCACATATGTTTGGCGTAGTTAACCATTTTTAAAATATTTTCCAGTGCATCATATGTTTCTTTCGTTTCTGTACTATAGGCGATTGGAACTGAAGGTTTTTTATTGGTCTTATGCAGTAAAACCGCCTTCAAGCTGAGTTTTGAACTGTCAATAAATAATCTCAAGTCATTTGCTTCATATTTTATTTCCATTGCGTCCATCAATTTTCCTACATCCGGGCAATATGCAAAAGTTGTTTCATCATTCACGAGGAATAAACTTTGGAGTGTTGCCTGACGACTTCGATAAGGTGTGACTTTCACACCGGGTGCCAAGAAATTGTTTGATTTCAACATGGAAGCCAGCTCTTCCGATTTATGCTTTGTTAATTCCAACTTGGCAACAATTGAATCAAGCTTATTTTGAGTTATTAAAATTGGCCCATTGGATACTGATGGCTCATATGGGGGATCATCACGTGCATGATATGTCGGAGCATTCGTAGAAGAGAAAATATCTGGGCTAGAAGCTTTTGGCACAGGAGTGTGGCCCGATTGAGGCAATGTTGTTGCGGTACTTGCAACACCAACGTAATTATACGATTTTCTTATCCTTCTTGTGGCTCCTTTATTCGCACATGCATAGCAATTGAATGGATTGTGATCTTCGCCAGGATTAGTCCAAGTCATTGGGATACCGAATGGCATACTTTCACGTCTTCTATTTTTCCAATCCATTAGACGGTTGTAGCAGCTTTTACACAATATCACCCCTATTCTGCATTTCGACTTGGATCGAAATTTTCTCCGCTTGGCAACTTAGGCATTCTGCGTTTCAATTCCGCTACGTTCAACTTCGAAACTTACAATTCTGCTAATTATACACTTCGATCGTGGCTCCGTTTTTCTACGTTGCAATTTTGTTGGCGGATAGCTGCTTATTTTTTATTTTGCAAACAATATTAGATTAATTTCCGCGATATTTTAAACTCGTAAAATATAAGTAAAACTCGTAAAATATAAGTAAAACTCGTATATAAAAGTTGTAAAACGCTCTCTATATTTTGTTTTTGTGCTATAATGATGTTTTTTGGTTTGTTTGCGACCGGTGCCGAGTGCTAAGATTTGTCCAAAAATGTAGGAAGGGGTATCAAAAGATGCGTTTCGATCCCAGGAATGTGAATCCGTCTCCGGAGATCTAATATTTTCAATATTTTGGACGCCTTAATCTGTTATTACAACAACCACATGGAAATTACAGAAAACGGTGAGCTTTGACTGCAAATTTCTCGCAAACTAAACAAAATAATTGTTTTCCGGAAGCACATTCTTGTTATTGGGACCGAAACGCGTCTTTTAATACCCCTCCCGACATTTTTGGGCAGGCATTAGCACTCGGAAAGGGTTGTAACAATCACCGAAAATTGGACTAGCATTCAAAACACCAATCTAACAATTTTACTAGCACCATTAAAACTAAGGTAATGGCTTTGACTCCTACATTCCTTTGTCATTATGCCAATCGTTCACCGGCAGCCCCCAAACAGCATCCACACAAACTCCGTAAACTCCTTTGTCAGTTCCGGGGCAGCCAATGTCTCCATCCAGCGAAAAGTTCCACCTGTGGTCAAACTCTAACATGTCTAATGTTTGTTCGGCGTATGGTGTGGCTACGCGACGCGACACCAACCATCTGTGTACCTGGCCAATGAAGCAGACTCTTCTAGCACCAACTCTATTGAAAATGCCAGCAACCTTCTGAAGATTTGGTAACATCCACCAACAGTGTCCTCTTGATTTTGTTGGTTCTCCGATGACTGCTATAATTCACTTAATTTATTTAATAATACTCAATACATATGTAATTAGTAAATATATGTAATTAAGTTAATAAATATACAATTATACTTTTATTACAATAGCACGAATTTGTGTAATTTGAGTTGTTATGTTTCAATTGCACACATTCCAAGGCAAACAGCTGACTTCGAAAAACTTATAGCTCTTCCTCTTCTTCTTTCGATTCAAGCGTAACTCAGAATGCATATTTTCGATCCAAGCGGAGCGTACAGCGGGAACGTAATTGTAATGCAGAATAGGTAGGTAGGTAGGTAGAATGGCAGCGACGCACGTCGCCCAAGTAGCTTATAGAAGCCGTTTTGATGCCATAAAAAACTCGTTTAAACCTACTTATATAATATGGATATCTGTTACAACCAACCAGAGTTGTTGATAAACTCGAGGATGTTTGAAATTCCTATCTCGGATATACGATCCAAGTTCCCCAAGAAGAGCTCCCAAAGGATTTCATTCGCCTACCGGCTAGAGCCGGGCACCTAAACAGGAAATGCTCAAGGGTATCTTTGGTATCTCTGTCTTCGCAGCTTCTGCAGTAATCATGGTGCGGAATCCCCATTTTTTCCGAGCGCGTGCCTATCGCCCAGTGACCTGTGAATACTGCTATGAGTTTGTGGGTGCTAACTCTTGACCTGCCTGGCCAGGTGGATCTTGATATTGCGCAACTAGTGGTGTTTCTCCATCTCAATTGTGCTTTGTTCCGGTAATATTTTTGGATGTTTCCCTTGGCTACTGCTAAGGGTACCCCTATATCTATAACAATTGCTGCTTCATTTTGGTCCGATGAGCCACTGCGCGCCAGCTCATCGGCTTTCTCATTACCTTCGATACCTCTATGACCCGGAACCCAGGTAATGTATAGCTCAAGGTTAGTTAGTGTAGCCAAGATTTGCTTACATGCATGCACCACGCTCGAACTAGTGTGTAGTGCTGCTATTGCCTTTATTGCTGCTTGACTGTCTGTAAAGATAGTGACTTTCCCAGTTGTGTTCAGGTCCCTGAGTGATCTGCCGGCCTGCAAGATCGCAAGAACCTCCGCTTGAAACACAGTGCAATGCGATGGGAGACTGAATAACACGGCAATGTCTAGGGACTCCGAGACGACGCCGGCCCCCACACTCGAATCCATCTTGGACCCGTCGGTGTAGATTTGGATTCCGGTGTCAACTTCGACCCTGCCCCTTTTCCAATCATTCCTACTTGGAATTGAAGTAATATTCCTGCTCTCAAACGCCAGTCTGTGAGGATAGAAGTCGGTTCTGGCATTAATAGTGCCAGCTGGAAGATAGTAAAGAATGCTACTGTGACCCTGCTGACTATCCTTCCAGCACCCAGACTCCCTGAGTCTGAGTGCGGTTTGCGCCGATGTACACAGTATGTGTAAGTCTATTGGAAGAAGGTTCAAAATCGGATCTAAGGCCGCAGTGGGACAAGTGCGCAAGGCTCCGGTGGCACTAACACATGACCTTTTGTAGGCTGATGACGTTGTAGTTCTTTCGAAGAGCTTCCCACCATACTACAGATCCATAGGTCAGCACTGGCCGCACCACCGCCTCGTACAACCATAGCATCATCCGTGGCCGCAGGCCCCATTTTTTACCAAACATTCCTTCCAGTTTAGCTTACAGTCAATTATGAGCCCCAGATATTTAGTGTTAGCAGATAGGGATAGCCGCTGGCCATTTAATTTTGGTAATTCGAAAGTACGCGGCTTGTACTCGTGAAGAGTAGTAAATCCGTCTTCTCCGGATTCAGCCTGAGGCCACAATCCTGTGCCCACCTACTTAGCCTTGCCAACGTTCTTTCCATGATCTCGCTCATCACGGAAGGGAAGGGACCCGAGACTAGGATCGCCACATCGTCGGCATACGCCACGATTTTTGCCCCACTTGTGGTGAGTTGTATCAGTATATCGTTCATAGTGAGGAACCATAGCAGAGGTGAGAGCACTCCGCCCTGCGATGTGCCTCTACATATCTGCTTCCTAACTTTTGCCCCTCCTAGCTCGGCTGATATTTCTCGGTTAAGGAGTAGGGACGTGATCCAATTCCTTATTGGCTAATCCACCCCTACCCTTACGAGTGCAGCTGATATCGCATCGGCTCTCACGTTGTTAAAGGCGCCTCCCACATCAACGAACGCGGCCAGAGTAAATTCTTTGTATAATAGTGACTTCTCGACTGTTCGCACCACCTCGTGTATCGCGGTCTCTGTGGATTTCCCCCTGAGGTACGCGTGCTGCGCATCCGAGAAGGGGGTCTCCTGAAGAAGCTCTCTTACATGGGTGTCTAATAATCTTTCGAAAGTTTTTAGTACAAAAGATGTGAGGCTTATAGGCCGAAAGTCCTTGGCCACCTCATGCCCTCTTCTGCCAGATTTGGGAATGAATACAACCCTTGTTTCTTTCCACGTTGAGGGTATGTGGTTATGAATGATGCATGCTGCAAAGATCTCCTTCAGTTCCTTAACCAAAGATGCCTGAGTCTTCTGCAGCCTAATGGGAAGTATACCGTCTACCCCCGCTGATTTATAAGGTGAGAAGCTGTTAATTGCGCAGTCAACTTTGTCTTCTGCCAATATTTTGTCTATCAGAGAGGTCGGTGGTTCTTGTTTGTGTGGCTCCTGGCGAGGATCCTCCCGAGCCTTGCCGTGTCCTTCGTGGACTCGATAGACTCGCAGTGATCCTGCCATGATTTCGTCTTTGCTGTTCTTACAGCTTTTTTATACTCTCTCAGGCAGATCCTATACTCCTGAAAGCTCTTACTTGAGTAGCTGTCATTGAAGACCCTCCTGAGATTCGACCTTAGGTCGCCAAGGTTCTCATCCCACCAAGGTGGAAGGTCTTTTTGCTTCTAGATATTGGACAGGCAACTTTGTAGGCTACCTGAAAGCTTTTCTCTAGAGACCGAACTCGGTCATCGACACAGTTGCTCGATTGTATGGATTTTTTATTCCTACTGAGCCTATTGCTAACTATCTTGTCAAATAGACCCCACGAAGTTCGCTTAGGGTTTCTATGGGGTTTTCTTATCTCCCTTTCTCATTCTACACCAAAGAGAATAATTTTATGGTCAGATTGAGATAGACGCTTGGACCCCTCCCAATTCCTTACTACAAGCTCCTGGGAGTTAGATTCCATGCTTATATCAAGGATTTCTTCCCACCCCGCGAAGTTCTCTGAACTTGGAAAAGCAAAGGTAGGAGAGCTGCCCGTATTACATATGTCTAAGTTATTGGCTAGTAAGAAATCAAAGAGAGACTCACCTCGTTCCTTTGTCTCGCTGCTGCCCCACATCGTGTGTCTGGCGTTGGCGTCACAGCACAGTAATGCAGAATAGGACTACTTATTACTACAAAAGTGTGTTATTATAAGGCCTTATTAAACCGCGACCATTTACACGATCGATTGTGTGTCAAAGGTGTGTTAATATTTACAATGAATAACCAGAACAACCTTAGTACCTTCTTAATCGGTAAGCTTTACTAAATTAAATCAAATACCCATGCTAAAAAGTGTGTTAAACTATAAAACATAATCTCACTACAGACAAACCCATTCGCGCTTTCTTGAAAACAGTTTTACCTACTCGGGAGCATGTATTGCGTCGTTTAATCAGACTTCGGTTGGAAAACAATTGCACAGTGAATGAAAGTATTTTTCACGTCGTCGGAGAGTTAGTAAATATTTGATGTCGATCCGGTATTGTTATTTTGTAAAATACATCTGTGAAATATAACGTCTACAAACTCTTCGCTCAATACGATAGCATTAATAAAAACCGGTTTGATAGAAAAGTCAAGAGGCAAGAGCATAGGGAATCGAAATTTAAATCCGAGAAAGGCCAACTCTTCGACATATCTGCTAAGTATTCAGTGTTTAGTTTTATAGGATACTATACATTTTTTTGATATCAGATGCATTACAAAAAGTTTCAAATGGGAATACAAGAGAGTTTTTAAAGAGCCATGCAGACATTCCCGGAAATATCAAAAAAATTGAGGCTTTGCGTAAAAAATTACGCTTGGAGGCAGCTCACTTACCAAGCAATATGACTAAATCTACTCCCGTTGTAAGTATGACAGTAAATGTTGAGGATGCTTGCGCTGTGCTTGACTCTAAACATGAGGTGTTTAAAAAGAAGAAAATCGTTCAAACAATTGATCGTTGAGGAATAAGTAATCAAACTGCAATGATGTTGATGTCCGCTACTCTTGGTGCAGCAGGTCACGACATTACGAGATATAATCTGTCAACAAAAGAAAGCGTCGTCTCCAAAATCGCTCTTTAATATCTAGAGATATGAAGACGCATTTTTATTTTGTGAAGCTGTTTTAACTGTGCATTTCGACGAAAAAAAGAATGAATCCACTGTGGGGTCGATAGGCAAAACGCTACGGTAAATAGGTTGGCGTGTGTGATATCGTGTGAATCCGGATTTAGGGTACTTGCTATACCAAAGATAGTCGTTGGCACCGGGAAAACTATTGCCACCTGTATTTTTGATACAATTGAAAAGTGGGGTTTGACAAAAAAAAATAAACGCGGTATGTTTCGACACAACAAGTGCAAATACTGGGCAGCGTAACGGTAGTGCATTCATTTTGGAGAGAATGCTAGACAGAGAAGTTTTGTTCTTAGCACGTCGCCATCACATTTCAGAACTTTTGTCAAAAAAGGCATTCGAATTAACCTTGGAATGTTCTTCAAACGGACCAAATATTAATATCTTTCAAAGATTCCAAGATGCATGGAAAACTCTGAAAACTGATCCCGTAAAAATTTATCAAAACTACGTGCTACATGACACCTATATTAAGCATCATTTTCCTGAGCGTATTCGAAAAGACCTGGTCCAATTCGCCACCATGCAATTGAACACAAATCACTCCAGAGCCGATTACAAAGATTTCTCTCACATGGTCTTATTATTTCTTGGAGAGATGCCATTAAACTCGAAGGGCTCATTTCTAAAAATAAAGGTACCGGGAGCAATGTCGCGGGCACGGTTCATGGCAAAAGCCATCTACTGCCTTAAGATTTGCCTATTTCGGGACCAATTCAATTTAACAGGTGACTTTATTCCCCACGACTTTTAGTTTTAACAGGTAATTTTAACACCACTTCCTTATTTTTCAGCGAAAGAGGTAAAGGGCCTACGGGACTTGAACGTGTTTATTGCCACCATATACATGAACTACTGTTTTCGATGTCCTCTACCAACTGCTTTTTCTATGCTTGATGTAGCTCTTATTAAAAATTTGGTCGAATATGGTAGCATTAATCATGTTATTTCAAGAGGAGTTTTGAGTGTATTCAGTTGCCACTTGTTGTACTTGTCAGAAACACTCATCGGTCTCGCGTTTTTCTACAGAAATGTAAGTAATGAAACGAAAAGGCGAATGGTTGCTGCATTAAACTTAAGCGATAAAGGCGAATGTTCGAAGAGGTCGAAGATTGTTTTAGACCCAATAAATACTTCCGAGTTAAACCTTGAGTGTTTTGTTACGACAAAAACAAATACATTTTTTGACGCTTTATTTTTGGATACAATGGATAAAACCAATTGTAAGCAGTTTCTGCAAAATGATCCCAGTTGCTGGATAAACGACGAAACTAGTAGTTGTTAACGACCCGGCAGAAAGGGCGATCAATCTTGCAACAAATTTTAACGAGAAGGTTACAACATTGGAAAAAGAAAAGCAGATGTAGTAGAGGCACATCAAAAACAGTTTCCCTACAAAGCATCAAAAAACAATATTACAAAAAATTAAAAAAAAAACAATAATTTATATATATATTTCAAATTAATCAATTTTATTAGGATTTTAATCAAAACCACGTTTTCATAAACTTAACTTAACTGTCCACTTTTCCTCGTATTTTAAAAGAAAAAATTAAAAAAAAAAAAAATTGGTTTTGAAATTTTGTTTAAACTTAAGTAACTCCATTAATTTTTGTTGGATTTACAATCAAAATACCTTTTTGAAAGCTTAATTTAACTGCCAATTTATCCTGGTATTTAAATTTTAATAAAATTACCGATTTTGAAAAACTCCTAAGGAATAAATCTGAAAATTAAAAAAAAACTGAATTTGTCACTTTAGGCGACGTTTGTAACTTTCACATAGGTCGTACCTAAACAGGGATTATGCCATTCGCTTCAGCAGTTAATTCTACATAAGTATGGATAAAACCATTGTTGCTCTCGAAACCCCATAAATTTGTATGCTTACGGAACTAAATCCATCATAAAATATTTTTAAAAATCGTGGTTTTTGGTGTAGCGCTCTCAGGCTTTGCAAAAGTCAAACTTTTTTTTGCATTTCTCTTCTATATCAGGGAGGGAAGATCTGGAATACTTCCAAAAAGAAGGCATCTACTATACATATGTGATTTTAACGTCATCAGTGAATCGTGTTCTATGAAAATAGGAGGTGAAAATATTAACTTCTCTCGCCTAGCGTTAGTATGGCTGTGTTCGTAAATGCATCAAGACGCGCAAACTGCAATTGCATCACAAGCAGAACGTTCAGAAATGCCAATATGGCAGCACTGCAATAATGAAACGTTCTAAAATGCAACACTTCTATAAAGAACCGCTCATCACTCGCATCAAAGAAATTTTAGTTGCTTTCGATCACGATTTAACGATGTCTGACGAAAAGTAAGTGCAAAACTGTTTTATTTTAATTTTTGTATTGAAATTTAGTTAAATTATGTTAATAATAATTGTATAAATTATTATTTTTAAACTTTTAGTGAAAATCTTTGTAATGCGGAGACACAGCTATTGCTAAGAGTACGGCTGAATATGGAGGATGAGTTCAAATCGGGTAGAAGAAAAAAAGCCTAATTTAAGTGAAACTATAAATTATTAATTTTCATGAAACTTATAAAACCTTACTTTAAAAATGGAAATGAGAATAGAAAATGTAATCGGGAAACGAATTTATTGTTTTAATAAATGATTTGTTTTTAGGTATTTTTCTCTTTAAAGACAAATATTTGAACCTAAACATTTTTCTTTTTGACTTCAATAGCCTTCTTTTTTTTTAAATTTAAAGAAAATGTATGATTTCCTTACTCAAAAAGTTCGTCTAGTGTTAGATTGAGATTTATACGCGTTCCAAAATGCAAACAAACGTATTTGCAAATTGTCAAAAATTCTATCAAGAGCATCGCTCGTCAAATTCGCAGTGATGCCACTGTTGCTTATGCTGCAAGTCATGTTGCATTTACGAACACAGCCTATATTTGCACACATAGCATGCGCTATATGTAAGTATTTTAAGATTATTACAAACACACTTTTATATATTTATATACATATATATATATTTATTTATTTAATAAAACTGGTTGTGCATAAGACTAATGTCTTTTAAGCCCATCATCTTTTCAAGATTTGACAATATTAGGCAGATTTTGTAACAGATTCAAATTTCCAAATATGTATATGGTATAAATTAAAGCAAACCGAATTCATTTAAATTCAAAAGATGTAGTAGATATAGAGTGAGTACAAGATATAGAGAAGTCGTGTGGCGTGCAAAAAATGCATCGAATTTAGAATGGTTCTTAATAATTTGCACGATACCGCGTAGTCGTTTCTTCTTGCAGCTTTCCTTATCCCTATCTTACTTTTTTTTAAATAAATATTTATTTTTCAACCTCACATGACAAACAAAATTTTAAACATGTAAGGAAGTCTAAGTTCTGGTGGAACTAAATATTTATACCTAGTAGTGGTCTATTACGTCATCTCAATTTACGCAAAACTTGATTCAAGACATTTTCAGCAAAGACCCTGTTGTTGTTGTTGTATTAACACTACGTTGCCCTGCCTAGGTAGTCAGTATCAATCTTACCCAATATTGTCATCGAACTCTTCTAACGGAAGTCCTAGAAACCTAGCGGCTTCAACAGGGGAGGACCAGAGGGATATGGGTGTTAGAAGAGTAGGCTCGGATGAGCAGACAAAAAGATGGTTAGTAGTATGTGGGGACAAGCCGCATGCCGGACAAACATTAGGCAAGTCGGGGTTCAGTCTGGATAGGTAAGACCGGAGTTGGGCCAGCATCACCCTAGTCTCCCTGGGCAGCTCGCGCTCCTCTTCAGCAACGGGTGGTGTTGTTGCCTGAAGAACGGCGTTCACCGGGAGAGAGCCAACATAGGAATTTACCGAATTCGTTTGGATGAGGGTGAGGGCCTGCCGGTGCACCTTATGATCAAACGGCGTGGAAATTAGGTCCCGGATCCCATCGTAGTGTTTGCGTAGATGGCTCCTTATGCTCCTGGGGGGCGGATCCTCGTTGATCAGGCGTCCGTTCGGATGCTGCGGTTTGCAACAGTTGAACAGGAATTGCCTGGTCAACATCTCGCTATGCTCTTTAACGGCGAGCATTTCCGCTTCATTATGTAAGTGATGCTCAGGAGACATAAGAAGACACCCAGTGGCGGTACGAAGGGCCGTGTTTTGGCAAACCTGTAGCCTCGTCCAGTGTGTGTCAGCTAGCCCCGGCGACCATATAGGCGTCGCGTAGCTCAGTACCGGCTGGCCAATTGCTTTATATATAGCTAGTAACGTTTCTTTGTCTTTACCCCAAGTGCTGCCAGCTAGAGACTTGAGGATTTTGTTACGGCTTTGGACTTTATTGGCAATTGTGGTTACATGAGCGCCGTATTTGAACATGTTATCAAACGTCACCCCTAAGATTTTGGGGTGTGAGACAGTTGGTAGCTTGACACTATCAACGTAGACGTCTAATTCCATGTTCACTTGCGTTGTCCACGTAGTGAATAGGATGGCCGAGGACTTATTCGGTGACAATGCCAGGTTTCTCCCGGCGAAGAATTCGGACACGGCTGGGAGGTATGAGTTAATGCGAGAGCAGAGTTCTTCAACGGAGGGGCCTGTTGCCAGAATCGTACAATCGTCGGCGTAGGGGGGGGGGGAAGCTTCGATATATAATAGTTAAACAGAAACGGGGATAGGACACCACTATGTGGCACCCCTTGTTTAACTATTCTGGGTTTTGATCTTGCGCCTCTGAACTCAACCGGTGATTGACGACCACTCAGGTAGTTGGCAGTCCAACGTTTAAGACAGGAAGGAAGGGACGAGTCTTCAAGGTCTTTCATTAGTTGCGCATGGTTGACCGTGTCAAAAGCTTTGGCCAGGTCAAGCGCAACTAGCACTGTCCAGTGGTTTGGACGCTTTTGGTTTAGTCCCCTATCTGAGTGGTTATGGCGTTCAGCGCGGTGGTGGTGCTGTGATTTTTGCGAAATCCATGCTGATGTTCGGCGAGCAGCAGGTTTGCGGTGAATTACGGCAACAAGATGGATTCCAACGCCTTCACTACTGGCGAGAGGAGAGATATCGGGCGATATGACTCCCCTACGGCAGCTGGCTTGCCAGGCTTTAGTAGTGGGACCACCTTTGCTTGTCTCCATCTTTCAGGAATAACAAAGGTGGAAAGGGAAAGGTTGAAAATTTGTGTAAGGTATCTTATGCCTTCGTCGCCGAGGTGTTTTAGCATCAGCATGGAGATGCCATCGGGGCCAATATATTTGGTGTTCTTAGATCTCCGAATAGCCTCATGAACTTCTGTTGTGGAGATGGCAATGGGCGTATCGCTGTTTTTTGTTTGTGCGCTTCCCTGGTGGCTTGGCGAATCTCTTTGTTCAACGGAGGATGCATTACAAATTGTCGGCAGAAGGCGCTCGCGCATCTTTTTGGCTTCGACTGAACCTTATCACCGAAGGCGATGGATATATTGTCGTTAGGTTTAGTCGGGTTGGACAAAGATTTCACCGTCGACCATAATTTGCCAACTCCAGCCGAGAGGTTGCAAGACCTTAGGTGCTCCTCCCACTTAGCGCGTTTGTGTTGATCTACTAAGCGTCTGATTTCCGCATTTGATAACTTATTTGAGGATCCGTAGGGTCAAGGCGTCTAATATGGTCACGTTCATTTGCCAGGGCCGCTGCCTCTGCGGGGAAGAATGGACGCACTTCCTTTATTCTACCTGACGGAATGTGTTGATGGAAGGCTGAAATTAGGGCCTTACGAAACGCCTTTTCCCCTTCTCGTACGTCAGACGGGGTAGGAAGAGCAGCGAAGGCGCTCTCTGTGGTGTTGAGAAAACCCTCCCAGTCGGCTTTATTGAAGTTAGTGTAAGTGCGTTTCTCAGCGGTGACAAAGTCGGTGGGGCGATCGATAGAGAGCACTATAGGTAGGTGGTCTGAAGCAAGCGTCAGCATTGGTCGCAATTCAACGCAGTTTATTAGGCCAGCGCTGACTATGGTGATGTCTGGTGAGCTAGAGCAGTTTACCGCCACTCTAGTAGGGGCATCCCCATTTACCGTGCAGAACGTCGAATCATCTATTTGGTCAGCCAGCTCCTGTCCCCTACCATCGGCCTGCAGGCTGGAGTGCCACAGGTCGTGGTGTGCGTTGAAGTCACCAAAGATGACGCGGTTCTCGCCCCTGAGTAACGCACGAATGTCAGGGTGGTAATCCCTGGGACAACAGGTGACAGGAGGTACGTAAATGTTTATGATTTCAAGGTCGACATCGCCTGACCGGACAATCATACCTTGACGTTCTAAGGTGGTGTCCCTCGGGTCGATGCAGGCTCAAATAGACGATACTGACCAGACCACCCCCAAGCCCTCTCGCACGGTCACAACGGTGTACATTGTACCCGTTGCAGGTCTGAAGAGACGACCTTCCACCTAACTTTGTCTCCTGAATCGCCGCGATCTTGATGTTCAGTCGCTTCATTAAATTTGTCACTTCAACAATTTTGCCGGTTAGGCCGTTGCAATTAAATTGCAGGATACCGAAATGTGCAGGGGGAGCAGAGTTGATGCTGGGGGTCAAGGACTGGTGCGTATGCCTAGGTGGTAATAGGCTGGGTCGCGCACTACGGCGCAATCTTGAAGTCGAAGGAATCGCGTTACCAGAAGGTAGATGCGAGTCGGACGACGTTGAAGGTTGCGTAGCTCGACAGCATGGCGCAACGAACGTATCAGTCCATAGGTTCCTGTTCGCGAGTCCAGAGCATATGAGCAGGTGACACAGGCCAAGGCAGTTATTGCACTTGACTGATGCCAACGGCGTATATAATCTTAACCGACAAACAGTGAACGTAGTATAAGGGACCAGGAGCTGATGGTTGTGGCTTATACTCGTGCTAATGCTGGAAGAAGAGGGGCTGACCGAGGGGGTGGGAGAGAGCGGACGCTCAGCATTGCTCAAATCCACTTGGGAAGTGCTACGTAGGGAGTAGCTGTGAGCTGCTGTGTGAGATGTTGACGCCTGTGGGCCGCTCGGAAGGTCTACTTGCTGATGTGCATTGTTAGTGCTAGTCGTGGAGACTGATGTGACAGAGTCAGACATATGTGGCGGAGCGATACTTGATCGACGACGGCCACTGGACGTCATAGGACGTGAACAGCAAGGGGCCACAAAAGTTTTATAAAAACTAGCGGGTCTATGAGTAGAGGGATTTAGTCCGGAGCAACTAGTTAGATGCAACCATCTGCTACAATTAGAGCATTGTACAGAATGTGAACGTTTCACATAAATTTTCTTCCAGCATATACAGCAGATCCATTCTCTAGGTCCGGGGTTGGATTCAATACCAGCCCGGAGCAGGAGAGTCTTGAGCAGTCCCGCTGCAAGGAGCTGCTCGGAGGATGACATTATTGGGGGGGATAACTGACGGTTTAGGCAGGGGGGTAGTGAAATAACAGCCCTTGGTCGGGGAAACCCCGAGTCATTCCGGTACGTAGAACCGGCTGTCGTGGGAATGCAGCAAAGAGCCTCGTTCTGTATTGCGAACGAAAGCCCAGACGAACGATTTCGTCTAGCAAGCGTATTTTCTATCGTTTTCCGTTTGCTATGATCGTCTTAAATACTACAAACATGCGAACGATTCGTCTCTGAGGCCAAACGAAAGTTCGTTTCGTCACAGAGAATGAGGCCCAAAAACTCATAGGCAAACGAAAATGATAGAGAATACGCTTGCTAGACGAAATCGTCAAGAGACGAATCGTTCGTCTGAGCTTTCGTTCAATGCAGAATGAGGTTCTCAATTGTACAAAAATTACGTTTGAAATAATAAAGAGTTTTCAAAAAATTACAGTAATATTTCAGTCAAGCCATCTCATTTTTCAGTACTGACAAGTAAATTTTTTTTATATTGGTGTGGTTTTTTGGAGCTATTTGAATGATAATGGAAGTGCTGATGAGATATACCAAAAATATGATTTATTAAAGGATGCAGCCCCAGTTGAACGACTGTTTTCGTTTGCCGGGATCGTCAATAGTCCAAGGCGGCAATCATTGTCTGATTTTTCTTTTGAAAAATTAGTTGTAATGAAGGCCAATTCTAAATATATGTATGTAAATTATAAAACTTTTTTCTGTGAATTGAATGTATTTGTTTTCTTTAGTATTTTTCCCCTTTTTTGTTGATTTAGCAAGTACTAAAATGTTATTGAACGTTTTGTTATTGAAGTGAATATACCTATATTTATTTTGTATACAAAAACTATATAATTTTGTTTTATTTGTTCAGAATTTTTTTACGTTTTCAATGCAAATTTTTTGAAATGAAATGTATGTATAAAATGATGAGCTTCCTAAATTTTTTAAAAATAATTGAAAATAATCAAAAGTAATCTTCCAAAATAGTCAAATTATTTTTCGATTACTTTTGATTATTTTCTCGTAATCCTAAATAATAGTAATTATTAATAACCTTAGCCCAGTTGCTGGTAACACCGCACTAACAGATCTGGGGGTAAACAGGTCCCTGGTGGGACTGATCGACCAACTACTCAAAGGGAGGAAAATACTATAATTTCTGGGGTCTGTTGATATAACACGATACGTCACAAGAGGCACTCCTCAAGGCGGCGTTCTCGCGCCCCTTCTGTGGAACCTAACAGTTAACTCGCTGCTAAGATACACATGTTGGGGCAGCGGCGAGGTGGTGGCATATGCTGACGACCTGGCCGTGGCATACACAGTAAAGAGTTGCATGCGTTAACTCTGCTACGAATAAACCAAATAACTTTCTAGTTCAACGCATAACTCGAGTTCTGCGCTGACGCCGATGGCGTTTGTTCGAATACACATACAGGCAATTTATTGTTGGTTGTAGTTTTTCGCTAGCGGTGAACTCGACTCGTTCGTAACATAAACACAAATAAACCACCCCTTCAACTTCAAGTACATTCGATTACAAGAAGTATTTGCACACATTTTTATGTGCACTCATTGTTCGGATATTTCTTTAAACTGGATTTAGTTAACTAGTATGTATCTTAGGCAATTATTGTTGTTTTCGGCTAATGCTAGCCTGTATTGTTGATTTGATGTTGATTGATGTCATCTAATTTTTGAAAAAAAAAAAAAACAATTTTTTTTATTTGGCCTAGTCTAATGCTCATACTAGAGTAGGAGCTAAAAGTACCCGTTTGGGCGAAAAGTGGATTAGTCCTTTTGTACCCGTTCGGGTATAAATATGTATGTATAAATATATACATATGTATGTATGTCAAACGAATGTGAGCTGACATTAACCGCATATTCCCTTGCAACTGATCCCTAACGCATCCTAAACTAATCGCATTTTTTGCCAGGTTAGGACGCGCACATACATATGTATGTACATATGTGTATGTACACATCTGCGTTGCTTTGTTTTCGAACTTGCATATGTACATACATACAATTTATGTACAGATTTTCTTGCCTAACTAAAAACTATGAGTTAACTGAGTTCACTATGGCAACTTCATTTACTCGCACCACAATTTCTTGAACAGTGTTTACTCACAGCAAACGAGTTTGTTGCGTACTTGTGCGAGTATTTTTAGGTAAGCGCACCAGTGAGAACAACAACTAACAATATTTGCTTCATATTTTATCCGAACATGCGAGTACATATTTTTGTTGTTTGTGTGAGTTGAAGTTCAAATTTTGTATGAGTTATCAAAAGTTAACTTTTTTAGGACTTATGCAGCTCTTTAATACACAGGCAAATTCCCCCAAACCTTGTGCGATCTGATGCAGGCGGTGTTGCGAGAGATCCCACTATGGTCCTCTTGCTGCGGGCTTAGCGCCAGCTCTGAGAAGGTGGAACTTGTCTTATTCACTAAGCGATACAAAATACCACCGTTAATACTACAAGAACTAAACGGCGTGCGCCTTAATCTGGCCGGTAAGGCCAAATTTCTAGCTGTAGTTCTGGACAAAAGCTGAATTGGAAAGGAAACGTCATTGAGCGCCAAAAGAAAGCGTATATTGCATTATACACGTGCAAGAGGGCCATAGGCAGGAAATGGGGTCTTAGCCCCAAGATATGCAAATGGATTTACACGACTATCATAAAACCCATATTGCTATACGGGGTCGTCGTGTGGTGACCTTGGGCAAGGCCTCAAACTTGACCCTATTAGGGAAGGTTCACAGGTCTAGCATGATCAGCATAGGCGGAGCTCTGAGAACTACTCCGAGCGAAGCTCTACAGGTCATTCTAGACACAGAGGGTTAACAAGCAGCGGCGACATCAGCCCTGCGTCTACGAGAATCGTCTATCTGGATCACTCGGACCAAAGGACATTCCACCATACTAAATAACTTCAATATTATTCCCGGAAGTACGGATCGCTGCGTGACTACTACAGTTACGGAGTGCGACTTTACGGTAAACATCCCCAGTAGGGAAGACTGAGTTGAGCAGGACTGGTGCTATGGCGCAGAAGACAGTATCTGCATATACACCGACGGCTCCAAACTAAACGGCAGGGTCGGCGGAGGTGTCTTCTCAAAAGATTGCGACCTAGAACTCTCCTTCAGACTACCTGATAATTGTAGTGTCTTCCAGGCCGAAGTCTGTGCATTCGTGGAGGCCACAGCCCGGATGGAACAGGACACTATCGGCAAGGAAATATTCGATTTCAGCGATAGCCAAGCCGCCATTAAAGCACTTGGCTCTAACTCGTTCAATTCTGAACTAACGCTAAGCTGTCGCCGATTTCTTCAGGAGATGGCCAAGCAGAACTGTATCAACCTCACTTGGGCACCGGCCACAGGGACATTGAGGGTAACTGTAGGGCAGACGAGCTTGCTAGGCAGGGTACTACCAAACAAGTTCTTCCTGACAAAGAACGCTTTGGTATACCCTTTGCAACGTGCAGGCTAATGCTAAACGAATTCACCTATCGACAAGCCACCGAAAGATGGCTTCAAACCCCAGGTTGTTGGATATCCAAACAAACCTGGCCAAAAAGCGATCCAAAGAGATCCCGACAGATCTACACCTTAAGAAGTAGCTGATATTTCCAAGATAATACGAGTAATAACTGGCCATTGTGTTATTGAGAGGCACGCAGAGAGACTGGGTGTGCCTTACCGCCGTTGCTGCAGGAGCCGCAAAGACGACGAAATGGAAGAAACTATAGAACACCTCATCTGCAACTGCCCCGCACTCATATAAAGGTGTCTCTATGTGTGATCACAACGGGCTATGTGGAATCACCACAACCTAGTATACTTAATCATTGTTTAAAATATATGAAAGGTTTTCAAAGGGAAGACAATAGAAGAAAATAGCTACCTGCTGGGTGAAATGCCTGTTATGCTTTACGCAAATTAAACTATTTACACAGGTGAACATGAAAAATCAGCACAAACCCGTCCTTTGCTTCATAATGAATTTCTGCCCTGGCATCTCTTGCTTAAAGCCCTAGCACAAAACCTACCAAGCAACTGCAGCATTAAAAACTATTTAAATGTGGAAATACATATTTATTTATATTAAATAAGGCGTTGAGAATTAGAGTGGCCTAACCCACAAAAAATCAAAATTGAGATAAACACATACAATCATTGCCGAATACCCAAAGATTCGATAAAAAAAAACACCCTATCCCATTTTACAGTTTGTATGTATAGATGTCGCCACAAGTCATATTTTAATTTTTTATAATACTGTCCCTGCTTTAATTATTATACTGGCCTATCGTGGGTTAGGCCACTGTTATGTTGATATTATTCTTTATTAACATGCGTTCAGCTTAAAACGTGTTTGTTATCGTAAGAACAAACCTAGTGTTTTTTTGTCAAAAACCAGGTGTTTCAATTATGCAGAGTCAAGGTAAGCTTTTTATTACGTAAATTACAAGTATACATATACATAAGTAACTACATTATTATTTTATTAAATGGCCACTTCTGCTTAAAGTAAAAATTTAGGTTAGGTTACGTTTAGGTAACAGAGTAAATGATCCCTGTATGTTTTTAATATCTATTCACAATATTAAGTAGAATATTTGCTTATTTTTAATTATAATTAATTATCGGCCTTCATCAAGTAGTGATTCAGAAGTGGAAGAGGACAGGATGGATTTGGTAGGTAAAAAAAGAAGAAAACGGATACGAATGGAAGAAAATTGGCAATGTAATACTCGGAAATTTAAAAGAGCAACAGGAAAGGGATATATTAATGTAAGGGGGCAAAAAGTACCGGCAAAAGTGTTTCATGATCCTGTTTGTAAATGCGTTAAAAAGTGCTCTGAAACATTTAAAGTTGAACAATCTAAGACAATTTTTGACAATTTTTATAATTTGGGATGTTTTGACTTGCAGTCATCATACATAAATATTTGGGCAAGTGGATGTTATAAAAAAAATTAGGGTAAACACGGAAAATGAAGAGAGCAGGAGAAGTATGACGAGAATATATAAATTGCCAAATTAAAATGAAAGTGATGTAAAAGTCTGCAAAGAATTTTTTAAGCAAGTTTTGCAGATTTCGGATGGCAGAATATCAAGGGTTCTGCTTAAAAATTCAGAGGGAATTCCTTTGATAGATCAACGAGGAAAACATCCATCTGCTAGGAAAACGCCTGATGCAAAGGTTCAAGAAGTTAGGGATTTTATAGAAAAATTTCCTGTATATGAATCACATTATTCCAAAGCTAAGAGTGGTGAAAGGAAATATTTAGCTCCTCCTTCAAATATACAGATATTATACAATCTTTGTAAAAAACGGTACGCGTCTCCTGTCAGTAATAATGTATTTAGAAATATTTTCAATACCCACTTACATTTCCATGCACCGATAACAGATAGCTGTCGCAAATGCGATTAATTAAATATTAAACTTAAAATTAGTAGTAACGAAGAAAAAAGAACTTGGAAACACACAAAGATCTACATCTTCGAAAAGCCGATTTAGCGAGAAATGAAATGAAAATCGATGGAGAAGAAGCGTTGCTAAAAAATAATGAAACAGTTGCTTTTGCATTTGACTTGATGAGGACTTTGGCCACTCCAGTACTGTCCACAGGAATAACATACTATAAACGTCAACTGTGGAGATATTGTTAAGGTACGTTAGCTTATCACGAAATTAATGCTAGAATATCTCTTCCTAAAGTGTTTTTTGTTTTAGGGGTCCATGATTTAGCTGCTAAGACTGCGGTTATGTATGTCTGGAATGAATCGGTTGCTTCTAGAGGGCCTCAAGAGATTGGTTCCTGCCTTATCCACTATTGCAAAAATTTGTGTCGGAAGGAAAACTTATCATGTATAGTGATCAATGTGGCGGCCAAAATCGCAACATTAAGATGGCTCTAATTTGCGACTTCATAACAAGTTCAACGCAATTCTCTATTACTGAAATTAATCACAAGTTTTTAGTGTCAGGCCACTCATATCTCCCCTGTGACCAGGATTTCAGATGCCACATTTTCGAAAACAGCCACGCTTTTTTGTCAAACTAATTCGTACAGTTTGCTATTTCAAAAGGTCCTGCGACGAATGGAACTTGCTCACTTATGATAGGCTATGCTGCAAGTAAGTAGTTTTCTTCTAGTTATTGTGATCTGCCAACAGTGTACACATTTTTTTAGACATTCTGTCTATGTGTAAACCGTATATGTTGGACTTTTACTTTTACATATGTATACTTTACATTGAAAGATAATGCGAAAACATACAAATATTGCATTTCATTCCCATCTGTTGTTGTAGCGCTACGGTAGTCGGTATCTTACACAGTAATATCATCAAACTCTTCTAACGGAAGTCCTAGAAACCTAGCGGCTTTGACAGGGGTGGACCAGAGGGATATGGGTGTAAAAAGAGTATGCTCGGTTGAGCAGACAAAAAGATGGTTAGTACAAGTCGGGGCTCAGTCTGGATAAGTAAGAGTTTAACCTATTACAATATCCAGACCGGAGTTGGGCCAGCATCACCCTAGTTGTTGTTGTTGTTAGCAGCGCTTCGCCCTGCCCAAAGGGCCAGTACACTCTTAATTGTCATCAGGCTCTTCTAACGGAAGTCCAAGGAAACGCGCAGTTTCGACAGAGTTGAGAGTGATTAAGGTGTTAGAAGAGTGTGTTCAGAAGAACAGGAAAAGAGATGTTGTGTGTCATGAGGGACCATACTGCATGCAGGGCATGTGTTCGGTATGGTGGGGTTCAGTCTGGATAGATAGGAGTTCAGCCTATAGCAGTATCCAGACCGAAGTTGTGCCAGCATGACCATAGTCTCCCCCGCAAGGACACATTCTTCCTCAGCAAGAACAGGTGGTTGGGTACCAATAATGGAGTTCACAGGCCGGGATCTGAGGAATTGTCCACCGACTCGGTGTGGAGGTCCTTTAGGGCACGCCTGTGGTCCCGCAGATCAAACGGCAACGAGATGTGATGCCGGATCTCATCATAATGCTTTCTGAGATGTTTCCTTATGTCTCTGGTTGTCGATTTGGATGGCTCGGTCTATGACAGTTAAGAAGGAACTGCCTACTTAAAAGTTCCGCATGCTCGCGAGCGTTGAGCATTTTAGTCTCCTGGTGAAGGTGAGACTCAGGTGACATAAGCAAACAGCCAGTCGCAGTTCTGATGGCGGTGTTTTGGCAGACCTGCAATTTCCTCCAGTTGGTGTCGTGAAGGTTTGGCGACCATATGGGCGCAGCATAATCAATAACCGGTCGGCCAATAGCCTTATAGGTGGCCAGCAACATTTCTTTGTCTTTGCCCCAGGTACTGCCGGCCAGTGACTTGAGGATCTTGTTGCGGCTTTGTACCTTTGAAGCTATTGCGGTGGCATGATTAGCGACGGTGAGGCTATTGTCGAATGTAACCCCTAGAATTTTGGGGTGGTTGACTGTAGGTAGAGGGACAGCATCTACGTGCATCAACTCCTGCCCCATCTACGCATTCCACGTGGTTCAATGGTCGCCGTCGATTTAGTGTCAGGTCCCGTTCTGTGAAGAACCTGGAAAGATCGCGCAAGTAGTAATTCAGTCTTGTACATAGTTCGTCCGTGGAAGGTCCCTTGCCAGTGGCCATCACGGTGCAGTCGTCAGCGTACGGAACGATGGAGACCACCCTGGTGGGGGAGGGAGGCTCGAGATGTCAAAGTTAAACAGAAGGGGTGAAAGGACACCACCCTGCGGAACCCCTACTCTAATTCTTCTAGGTCTACATCTCTCGTTTCGAAACTTCACTGACGCCAGCCGACCGTTTAAATAGTTGGCGGTCCATCATTTTAGGCCGGCAGGAAGCGGCGTCTTCTCCAGGTCTTTAAGGAGTGTGGCATGGTTGACTGTGTCGAAGGCTTTCGACAGGTCGAGTGCCACGAGAACCGTTGTGTGGTTTGGTTGGTGTTGGTTCAAACCGAAGTTACTCTGCGTCGTGATGGCATTTAATTCCGATGTTGTGCTATGATTTTTCCGGAAGCCACGTTGATGATTGGCCAGCTGCAGGTTTGCAGTATAGTATGGGAGCAAGATAGCCTCTAACAACTTCACTACCGACGATAGGAGAGATATCGGACGATAAGAATCTCCTTGATTCGCCGGCTTCCCAGGTTTTAGGAGGGGGACCACAGTCGCGTGCCTGCAGATATCTGGTATGACGAATGTGGTCAGTGAGAGGTTGAATAGAGCCGCCAAGTACTTGTGCCCCTCGTGGCCGAGGTGTTGCAGCATCTCGTCGGGCGTCGGGTCCGAGTGATCTAGAAGGTTTCGCCTTCCTTATAGCTTCTGAAAATTCGCTAATGTTTTTTAGCAACAAATTATTTTAACTTTAACTTTAACGAATGGATAGGGGAGCGCAAATCACTAATAAAAAACTAATGCCTGTCTTCGCATAAATGAAACACCGCTGTTGCCGATTACTCGTTAACTATAATCTTTTAATGAATACTTTTCTCTTTTTATAATGTTTGTCTTTTCTCCTAATTACCAGTTACTTAGCATGATTCTTCCAATATTCCACAAACGGTAAGTTACTGAAATGTACCTATATGTATATATGCACGAATGAGACGAGGAATGCACGCGGGCATAAATATACACACACGATATGCACATAGGTACTCTAGGTAATCTGTATGCATGCAAAATACGTACAATTCGTTTGTGCTATAATTTATGGCAAACTAAAAATAATATATTAGGGTGTTTAAAAAAGGCAAGAATTTAAATGTTCAGAATTTAATTGCAATTCTATATAAGGTAAGTATGTAAGGTAATTTTTAATGTATTTTAAGGTAAGTTTTAATGTATTTTAAGGTAAGTATTAATTTAAGTTCTGAGGTAATTATAAATGTAAGTTTTTAAGTAACATTTCATTTTAATTCACATTTCATTTCAATTTACATTTCATTTTAGGTAACTTAATTTGTTATTTCTTATACTAGTTGCCATCTGATTCAACACCGGCCACCTTGAACGAATCTGTATTCTTCAACCTTCATCCGATAAGGGCAACACAGCCAGTTTGTGTATAGGCCGTCTAATTACGCCTGCCCTTGTTCTCACGTCTGCCACCCTCACTTTCCCGTCCTGACCGACGATCGTTTCGATTACTCGGCCTAGGATCCATTGCTGGGGCGGCGTGTTGTCGTCGTGAACGACGACGAGCTCTCCGGCCTCGACGTTGGGTTGTGGATGTTGCCACTTGTTGCGCTCCTGCAAACTCAGGAGGTAACTCTTGGACCACGCTTGCCAAAACTGACGCTTGAGAGAGCAAACATGTTGCCATCTGTCTGAGTAGCGTGTGCTGGGTTCCGGGAGTGCGGTTTCCTCTGGGATTGCCTTGAGCTGGCATCCGATCAACAGGTGCGCCGGAGTTAGAGCCTCGCCGTCGTTCGGATCTTGGCTGAGTGGAGCGAGTGGACGAGAGTTGAGCACGGCCTCTATTTCGACGAGCAGCGTTTCGGTTTCTTCGGCGGTGAGACTCGCGTTGCCTATGGCTCGTACGAGCAGGTGCTTCGCCGACTTTACTGCTGCCTCCCATAATCCGCCGAAGTGGGCTGCCCTGGGTCGTATAAAGATGAACCTGAACCCTTCTTCTGCGGCGTATTGGAGTACCTCCTCCTTCTGATTCAGAACGGCTTCCTTCAGTTCCGTGAGTTGGCGATCGGCTCCTACGAAGTTCGTCGCGTTGTCGCAGTGAATCGTCGCTGGTATTCCCCGGCGTCCAACGAACCTTTTAAGGGCGAGAATAAATTTGTCAGAACTCAAATCAGATACAAGTTCTAAATGGACAGCCTTTGAGGTAAAGCACACAAAGTCTGCAATATACATTTTTACAGGGGGGCGACCCCGTATCTTTTGTGTTACGTGAATTGGACCGCAAAAGTCTACCCCACAAACCATAAAGGGTCGCAGAGCACGCAATCTATCGGCTGGTAGATTGCCCATTATTTGGCCTTTCAACTTTGGTTTATAGTGAAAGCAATGAATATAGTTTCGCACGGTTCGACTACATGCTTCTCGAGCATTAACTAACCAAATTTTTTCACGAAGAAGTGCGACCAATGCCTTTGCTCCTGCATGGTGATTGCGAGAATGTAGGAACCGTATATAAGATTTTACGAACTGCGAATTTTTACTCAATAATAGAGGAAACTTGGCATCGTACGGGATCGGCGAGTTTAATAAGCGTCCGCCGACTCGTAACAAATTCAACGACAAGGATTGTTCTGAATACTTATGTAAAAATGGATTTAATTTCTGCAAGCTCGACGGAAGTGTAATATTTTTCGACAATTTCTGAATTTCTTGGCCGTATTCATCACCTTGTACTATTTCAACAATTTTCAAGAAACTTAATTGCAACTCTTGTGCTGATAGTATTGAATCATACTTAGTAGTACGATTTCTTACTTTTAGGATCCATCTTAGAACATAGGCGAACACTCGAAGTAATTTTGTGTGTGAGGAAAATTTTTCAATTACAGGCAAGAGTGGATTACGTTCAGTACACGCTGCTACTAAGGCGTTGGAGTTTTTCTTCTTTTCCAGAGATTGTTCTTCGGGCGTTAATTCGAAATGATTATTTTTTGGCCAATGTGCGGGGTCTTCTAAGAGGAACTGTGGGCCAGAAAACCATATGGAGTACTGTAGTTCATCCACGCTACAACCCCGAGACACTTGATCTCAGTTGCGAATTGGCTTCGCATATAAATACAACAGCCATACGCTCTTATTGAGGCGTCGGCGAAGCCATGTATTTGACAATTAGCACTCGACTCTGTATATACGAAACGAGGAATGCTAATTGAGGGCAACTGCAACAAATTCGCTTTAAAATTCTGCCAACTGCTGTTGAGATACAACGGAATCGACTCATCCCAATCTAGTTTTTTAATCCAAAGCTCTTGTAATAAGATTTTAGCGGAAGTCACTAGTGGGTCCAGCAAACCAAGAGGGTCGAAGAGCCGGGCAGATACTGATAAAATGTTACGCTTTGTAGCCCATAGCTCATCAAAATTAACGTCAAGAATAAACCGAAATAAGTCATCTTTCGGCAACCAATGGATTCCTAGCGTTTTAGTGTAATCTGAATCGTTGAAGCTTAGCGATTTTTCTAGACTCTGACAGGCTTGGGTGGTTAGAGAACCACTTAGCTAGCTGGAATCCTGCCGATTTTAAAATTTCAGATACCTCACAGCGAACTCTGTGAAGGGATTCAAAATCTTCAGACCCGGTTAACAAATCATCCACATAAAAGTCGTTACGTATAATTTTGGCACCGAGTGGATATTTTTGTGCATTCACATCGCTTAGCATCTGCAAACACCGTGTTGCGAGAAATGGAGCTGGCGCAGTGCCATAGGTTACGGTGTTTGATCGAAAAATTTGCAGATGCTCGGATGGATGCTTTCTCCACACTATTAATTGAAAATTTCTATCATTTTCATTTACGAGAACTTGGGGATACATCTTAGTGATGTCCGCCGTTATAGCATACTTATGCATTCGAAAGCGAAGTAGCGTCGAAAAAAGTTCTTCTTGAATGGTCGGTCCAACCATCAAATGTCATTCAACGCAACTTGTGAAGACGTTCGACTCAACGCATCGAAAACCACGCGGAGTTTTGTCGACTTGCTTTGTGGTCTCAAGACGCATTGGTGCGGAATGAAATAGTGGGCTTCACTCGGGATTTTATTATCAGTAGGACTCATGTGTCCCAATGCCAAGTACTCTTCCATGAAGTCCAAATACATTTGACGAAGTTCTGGATCTTTCAAGGTACGTCTCTCCAGCACCTGAAACCGCCGAGCTGCGGTTTCATACGATTGACCTAAAACATTACAGTCAATTTTGAACGCCAATCTTACTTGAAGCCGTCCCGATGGTAAGATTTCAGTAGTCTTAACAAAGTTTTCTTCGCATTCCCTTTGTTCGGGAGTGAACTTTCTTGCCTGCGCTTCTGAAGGGATTTCTTCTTTGGACAATCTGATCAATTACCTCCAAATCATCTTCAGCTTTGCATAAGCCACTACTAGCGTGATGATTTTCACTTTGGCTGGAGGCGTATTTGCCTAAAATAACCCAGCCCAAAAGTGTTTTTTGAAGTTTTGGGGACCTGGGGTCAGTTTTAATTTGACCAACCGAAAGAAAATCGAAAAATGTTTCGGCTCCCAACAGAAGATCGACCTTTGAGGATTTGAAGAACCCAGGATCGGCTAGCTCAATGTTGGATGGAATTTTCCAACCTGTCGCATTTACGGCTCGATCTGGGTGATTTGCACAAATCGCTCCCATTACCCAAAAATCTGCCGAAAACTCAAAATCGTTCACCCGGGACTTAACGATTGCGCTAATTTTAGTTCGAACCCTTTGAGTTGCATTTCCGATCCCGATGACATTTAATGTCGCCTTTTCTCGTCGAATTCGCAACTTTTGTGCCAGCTCGAGCTGGCACATAATCACCGGAGCATGTTTTCACCTTAACCACTGCTGTCGCTAACATAACGCGATCAGGCACGCTTACTGTATGCATAGCTTGTGAGGTCGAAGGTTGTGGTGATGTTTCAAACAAAATTGGGTATTGGTGTAACATGGTATGATGTGACCTATTACAAACCCGACACCGGTCCGATTTGCATTATGAAACCGTATGTCCCTTACGTAAGCAATTTATACACAATGGGACTGATTTCGCGAATTCGAATCTCTGCTGAGCAGAGAGGGTTTGAAATTTTGGGCAGGAAGTTAGGGAATGCTCCTTAGAATTGCAGTGAAAACAAGTTATTGGCTTAGATTTCGCAGCTACAAAGGACGATTTTGGCTTTTCAGCACCCTTATTACTCTGTCTTTGGATTTCGAGAGGTGAAAATTTCGATCTCGACGTCGACGCTTCTTCAGCAGAGAGATGCTGGTATCTCTTATTGAGAGCAGCTTCGCACTCACTCCACAGCGGAAGTTTGTCGTAATCGAGTTGCTCCTGCCATTTTGACCGCGTAGTGGGATCAACCTTGGACATAAACAAATGTATTCACATCATATTTGATATATTTTTGTCGTCACCCAAAGAACAGAGGGAGTCATAGACGGCAGACACTGTGTCGATCATAGACCGCAACGAAAGCGAAGATGGTTTTTGAATTTTGGGTAACTCAAAAAGTTTCGCAACTGTGCTCGAAAAAATTAGACATTTTTTGTCGTATACTTTTTTAAGGCTTGCCAAAGCCTTCGGGTAATTTTCTTCCGTCATTTGGAAGGCCCTCACCGTTCCTAAAGCTTCGCCAGACAAACACGATACTAAGTGGTTGAATTTTTCTATGTCCGGAAGCGAAGGGTCATTATGAACGAGGCTCTCAAACAATCTCATGAAGTTTTTAAATTCCGAATACTGCCCTCGAAATTTGGGCAACGCCATTTTTGGAAGTCTCGAGCTGTGAGGCGCACTAAATGAAGTTTCAGTAACATTCATCTTCTTATTTTCTGTCAGTATCGATTTTAACATAGCCTTGGTTTCTACTATAAGATCCTCAAGGCTACCGCGAGTTGCATCGTCTTCATCGATATCCTCAATTTCGGACTGACACTTCGGAAGCTCTTCGCTGTAACCATTTAGCATTTCAAGTCTACACTCTACTTCCGAAGGATTGGATGAGAGGGACTTATCAAGAATTCCGGTTTTAATTCTTACAATGCTTCTTTTTAAAATGGATCTTGTTCTTTTAAGAGCCTTCTTGGTGTCTTCCACCTGGGCTTGTGAACTTTCACTTTTTCCAGTCATCTTGGTGCGCTATGTGTACAGTAACTTTGTACCCAAATAAACATATATAGTCTGGAAGTTTCAACGACTTGAGTGCGAAAACGACAAAACAAAAAAAAAGTGAAACCAAGCAACCAAGACCAAGATTTAAAATTCACGAATCCTTGCGACAAGGAAACTAGACGAAATGTCGAAAAATCTAAAGAACTTAACCGTGAGCAGATTATGGTCAACGCTATGACCAGACACGTAAAGCAATATGGCTTTCGAAAATATTTGATAATTACGGTGATCGAATATCTTGTCGGAATTGTACGAGATAATTTTACACAATCCCGAAATCTTGTTTCACGAAATTATATATAGAAACTAGCTGACCCGACAAACGTTGTTTTGTCATATAAATTATTTCTCAAGAATATTTTGCTAGAAAAAATTCACGGAGTCATAAGTGTGCAAAGATGAGGCCTATAATTGAAGAATGTATGGAGCGCTATAAACAGTGACGGAATATACAAAGAACACAACACTAAGCATTTGCTTTTTTTATTTTATTGAAATCAATTCTATTAAATTCTATACATGTATCACTAATTATGTCTTATTACAAAAAAAAAAACTAAATTAGTTGGTTAGTTAGTAACAGTATGAATTGGTGTATCATGTAACATATGTACCTGTCTCAATAAAACTCGTGCCACGTGTTGAATGTTTTTGAGGTTCAAAAACTATTAAAATTCTAATTATTTTTTAAAAATAAAAATTTGGGTGATTCGTTTGGCATTGGCAGCAATGAGCCTACTTTATGATAAATTTTTTGCTTTATAGCATTGTTCCTAACATACCCACATATCAAATTTAAACCAAATCGCGTCACATATGAAATAGTTTTGAATAGGTCGGTCCCGGGTCTACTTCCAGGAAGAAAAATTATCCCATATTTCAACTTGGGCATAGCGCTGCCCACATACCAAATTTCAACCAAATCGGGCCACATTTGAAATAGTTTTGAATAGGTCGGTCCCGAGTCCACTTCCCGGAAGAAAAATTATCCCAAATTTCAACTTGGGCATAGCGCTGCCCACATACCAAATTTCAACCAAATTGGGCCACATTTGACATAGTTTTGAATAGGTCGCTCCCGAGTCCACTTCCTGGAAGAAAAATTATCCCATATTTTAACGTGGGGATACCGCTACCCACATACCAAATTTCAAGCTAATCGGGCCACATATGAAATAGTTTTGAATAGGTCGGTCCCGGGTCCAATTCTCGGAAGAAAAATTATTCCATATTTAAACTTGGGCATAGCGCTGCCCACATACCAAATTTCAACCAAATCGGGTCACATATGAAATAGTTTTGAATAGGTCGGTCCCGGGCCCAATTCCCGGAAGAAAAATTATTCCATATTTAAACTTGGGCATAGCGCTGCCCACATACCAAATTTCAACCAAATCGCGTCACATTTGAAATAGTTTTGAATAGGTCGGTCCCGAGTCCACTTCCCGGAAGAAAAATTATCCCAAATTTCAACTTGGGCATAGCGCTGCCCACATACCAAATTTCAACCAAATTGGGCCACATTTGACATAGTTTTGAATAGGTCGCTCCCGAGTCCACTTCCTGGAAGAAAAATTATCCCATATTTTAACGTGGGGATACCGCTACCCACATACCAAATTTCAAGCTAATCGGGCCACATATGAAATAGTTTTGAATAGGTCGGTCCCGGGTCCAATTCTCGGAAGAAAAATTATTCCATATTTAAACTTGGGCATAGCGCTGCCCACATACCAAATTTCAACCAAATCGGGTCACATATGAAATAGTTTTGAATAGGTCGGTCCCGGGCCCAATTCCCGGAAGAAAAATTATGCCATATTTTAACTTGGGCATAGCGCTACTCACATACCAAATTTCAACCAAATCGGGCCACATTTGAAATAGTTTTGAATAGGTCGGTGCCGAGTCCACTTCCCGGAAGAAAAGTTATCCCATATTTTATCGTGAGCATACCGCTACCCACATACCAAATTTCATGAAATTGTTTTGAATAGGTCGGTCCCGGTAGCACTTAGGAACATAAAAAATAGATAACCATCGCGCAGACCTAACGAATATACATACAAAATTTTATTAAAATCGGTCAAGCCGTTTCGGAGGAGTATGGCCTCGTACACCGTGACAGGAGAATTTTATATATATAGAGATATACAATTTTATATCAAAGTGAACACAAGAGATGCCAAAAATTAACGCTTGTTGGGTAACTTTTGCAGCAATTCGAAAAAATAATAACCTCAACAGCTTTTAATTGTTCGCACTCAATACCTGTTCTTTATGTACGGGTTCTTTTCCTGATTTAACTTCCCTCTGGCAAAGAAGGCAGCTGCACTTCATTCCCACGATGTCCAACGATGGAGGAGACTTAAATGTGCTGATCCTCAAAAGGGCGCTAAGGCAGTTGATGAGCGGAACTTTTTTGAATCCCGAAAATTGGTACTGGTTGGTTGGTTGGGCAAACGGCACACAATGGTAACAATTTAGCACAGCGGTACTTTTTTGGCACAGCACAGTTAATTTAGTAAAGAAAATTTTAATTTGTAATATTTTTAGTCTTATTTTAAATTTTTAATAAAATTTTACTATTTTCTTTTGTTCTTTTTATTTTTCAAGGTAGCAGAACACAATCCACAACTTGGGTTTAGACCTCTTTTGTAAGAATTCGTATGTATGTATTTTTGTCCTTTTTCACAAAAAACTTGAATTATTTTACACAAATAGAATTATTTCCGCAAGTGTGGGCAAGAACTACCTCTTTAAGAAATTTTCAACTTTATTAGATCTGTATTTTTTGGGTAAGTACCTCTTTTATCAAAAATTTTCTTATTTCTTTATTTTAGGCACGGTATATAAATTTCGTTTTTCTTTTATTTAATTTAGGCACAATTTCACTAAATGTTTTTATCAAAATGCACTATTTTTAGAGCTTTAGTATTTTTTAGTAACTTTTGAGTTATAAATGTGTTTTTTGCCTCTTAGCCACTGCACTGCACTGTATGTATAATTTTTGTGTTGTAGTTTTTTACACACGACCGCGACAGGCAGTTTAATTTTTTATTAAATTTATTTAACTTTTTGTGTTTTAGTTTTCAACCAAGCACTCACTTGCACTTAATTATTTTATAAAAGAAATGTTTAATTTGCGTCCCTGCTCGGGCGCCATGAAAATTCGCTAATGTTTTTTAACAACAAATTACACTGGATCACAAATTCCAACTTTTTTTCTGCACCAGAGACGCCATACGGTTTGAAAAATTTGAAACCTTATAAAATTTACTATAATCAGTACATACAACACTTTTTGCTAGGTCCTGCAGAGTCAAACATAGTGAACAATCATTACGGATTTAAAAAATTTTTTTTGTAAAAATATAAAAAAAATTGTACTTTGCGAGGAAGCATCTCGAAAACTTTTTGTTTTTTTGCAGATAGTTTTTCCCCCTCTAAGCTCTGTTTTATTACAAAAAAAACAAGCTATCAGTGAACAAAATCGATGAACTAATACAAAAGTTATAAGCATTCAAGTAAATATATCCATTTAATGCTTAAGTACCCTACTGGTACATATGTGTTAGTATTCGTATACCAGTTAGTTAGCAGGTAGATTTTCGAAAAGTTATTAGATACAAAAAGCTGTTAGTGTCGTTTTCTCAAACCTAGGTACATTTTAAACAAGAGCATATTTTTGAGGCAGGTAGTGTTTTCTTTGTAGAACTAGGGAACCTTTTTGTTTAGGTAAGCTTGAATTTTTACTGGATCTAAGTATAAATAAGAGTACATGCGCCTTGTTCCTTCATAATATCTGCAAGGCTCGCCGGATACTGTTCAGTTTATAATTGCAGTTTATAACCCGTCATTTACTTAAAAATAAAAAATGAATAAAAGGGCGCGAGAGTTTGAGTGTACAAATGATCCAGATATGTTCTGTTTCATCTGCGGTCAATTTATTGTTAAAAGTATGAGACGTGTGTTTTCAAATCCTTTGAAAGTTACATACTATAAGTGTTTTGGAATTGAGCCTAAAAACCATGGACACCGAACACTGTGTGCACCACATGCCGAGTCGAATTGATTTCTTCGGAAACCGGAACAAAAAGGTACGTTGTAAAAATTACGAATTTGTTCCCTTTTAATGCATAGCTGACTAATTTCTGAAACTATCTATTTAGGCGACGTGTGAAATTTATTACACCAATGAAGTGGAGGGAACCAACTTGCCATTCAACGGACTGCTATATTTGTACTACAAAAGTACTTGGGGTTGGAAAGTCCAAAAAAGTAACCTATGCGAGCGTATCTACAGTGTCATTACCAGAACTAATTTCAACAGAAGCGACATTGCCAGAATCAAATTTAACTTTAGTTCCGGCTCCAGTTTCATTGTCAACAGTAGTATCTGATTACGCGGCATCATGTTGTACTGAATTTCAAACGGAAAACGAAAGAAATTCTTTGTCACAAGCACAACTCAATGATTGGATAAGGGATTTGGAATTGTCAAAGGAAAAGGTCGAACTACACGCCTCTCGAATGCAACAATTTAAATTTGTTTCATCCGATGTTAAGGTAACATATTATAGAACTCGTCACGAAGAATATTCCAAGTACTATACGAAGGAGGACAGTGTTTGTTACTGCAAAGACATTGCTGGTCTATTCAAACAATTTGGTGAACCATATGATTCAAAAGAGTGGCGATTGTTCATAGACGGCAATAAATTAAGTTTAAAGGCCGTATTATTGCATATTGGCAACCAAAAGCCATATATCCCGATCGCGCATGCAGTAAATACGAAGGAAACATATGAGATAATGCAAAAATTGCTCAAGTTAATCAAATACGAAGAACATGATTGGAAAATATATGCCGATCTTAAAGTCGTTGGAATGCTATGTGGTCTACAAAGTGGATACACAAAATACTGTTGCTTTCTATGCAAATGGGATAGCCGAGCTCGTCAAGACCACTACATCATAAAGGATTGGCCAGAACGAATCGAGTTTCAAGTTGGGGTAGATAACATAAAATACTCTCCACTTATAAAGAAGGAAAAAATAATTCTAAATTTGTTCTGAATTGAAAGATAAATCCAGCCTAAGAAAATTTTATACTAATGTGTCACTTATGTATTTATCTAATTTACTTTTTTATTTTCTTTCAGGAGTAAATATGTCTTTAAAAATTCATTTCTTACACTCCCACTTCAATTTTTGCCCGCAAAATCTTGGCAATGAAAGTGATTGAAAGTCGGTATCAAGGATTCTGGGATGTCGCTATGATGGGCGACTACTGTTGGTTTCTCATAAGAGAAACCGATCCTAATCTAAATAAGCGTCAAAACAAGACACATAACTTTTTCAATTATAAAATAAGATCATAGAGTTAAGACAGAACCATATGTACATATGCTATTATTTGTAGGGTACTTAAGTATTAAATGGATATATTTACTTGAATGCTTATAACTTTTGTATTAGTTCATCGATTTTGTTCACTGATAGCTTATTTTTTTTGTAATAAAACAGAGCTTAGAGGGGGGAAAAAATATCTGCAAAAAAACAAAAAGTTTTCGAGATGCTTCCTCGCAAGGTACACATTTTTTTATATTTTTTTTTTGTTCAATATGTTTGAATCTGCAGGACCTAGCAAAAAGTGTTGTATGTACTGATTATAGTAAATTTTATAAGCTTTAAAATTTTGCAAACCGTTTTGGAAGAGCTCAGTTTGTTCTTGAGATATACACGATTAAGTGGAGCCATCTTTTTTGTTTTTTGAAATAACGGTAAATCGTAAATATCTCAAAAACGGTACCATTCAAGTAAAAATAACCTGGATTTTCGGAATTAGGAGGTGGTTTTACAAAGCCATATGAAGCGGCCGGAGGCTGAATCGATGACTCTGCGAAACGCTTTCTCACCTATGCGTATGTCCGTCGGTGTGGGTAAGTCAGCGAAGGAGTGCTCTGTAAAGTCCGTGAAGCGGTCCCAGTCAGCTTTACTAAAGTTAATGTACGTTCGTTTTTCTGTCGTTATGAAGTCGGACGGTCGTTCGGTGTTTAGTAGGATGGGTAGGTGGTCTGATGCCAATGTAAGCATTGGTTGCCAGTTTACGTGGTTGATAAGGCCCGCACTTGCAATGGAGATGTCTGGCGAGCTGTGGCAGTTACCTGCCACCCTAGTGGGGGCATCTCCATTCAGTCTACAGAATGCCGAGTTGTCTATTTGCTCTGCGAGTGCGTGCCGTCTGCTGTCTGCTGGCAAGTTGGAGTGCCAGAGATCGTGGTGTGCGTTGAAGTCACCTAGGATAAGGCAGTTATCACCCCTTAGCAACGCACTAATATCAGGGCGCTTATCACGGGGACAGCACGTAACAGGGCACGTGGTGAAAGGTACGAGGAGGTTATGTTCCTGACCCACGTGCATGCTGGAATTAGGGGGGACGAGAGTGGGGACTGACGCTCGGCGTTGTTCGTACCTTGCCTATTCCAAAGGGGATAGGGGTGTTGGATGGCCGTGCGAGGTGGAAGCGCTGGTGATCGTGAGCGGCAGCCGCGGATAGGTGAGGCGGGAGCAGCAGAGCTGCTGGTCGTGGAGACCGGGCCACTACTGTGGCCATTTGATGATGGTAGGTGCGGTGTATGTACGCCGGAGCGACGAGAACCGCGGGACGCACTTGTG
Source organism: Sphenella marginata (assembly GCA_951509765.1). NCBI lineage: Eukaryota > Metazoa > Arthropoda > Insecta > Diptera > Tephritidae > Sphenella > Sphenella marginata. Next base: position 50,917,859 of record OX608082.1, read on the forward strand.
CGTGAGCAACATGGTGCCTCAAAAGTACTGAAATAAGTACGGGTTCTGGGGAAGGCAGGTTTAAGCTCTGAGCATCCAGATCTGTCAAGCCATCTCTTGCATTTACTGCATTGCAAGGGATTGCTCCGTGGATGACAATTTAGGAGTGGGACTGGACAAATTGGACAGGGTTACACTGAAATAACAGCCCTTGGCCGGGTAAAACTCACCTAGTCTCCCTAGGCAGTTCGCGCTCCTCTTCGGCAACGGGTGGTGTTGTTGCCTGAAGAACGGCGCTCGCTGGGAGAGAGCCGACAAACGAATTTACCGAATTTGTGTGGATGAGGGTGAGGGCCTGCCGGTGCACCTTAGGATCAAACGGCGTGGAAATCAGGTGCCGGATCTCATCGAAGTGTTTGCGTAGACGGCTCCTTATGCTCCTGGGGAGCGGATTCTCGTTGACCAGGCGTCTGTTCGGATGCTGTGGTTTGCAGCTGTTGAACAGGACCTGCCTGGTCAACATCCCCATGCTCTTTAACGCCGAGCATTTTCGCTTCATTATGGAGATGGTGCTCAGGAGACATAAGAAGGCACCCAGTGGCGGTTCGAAGGGTGGTGTTCTGGCAGACCTGAAGCATAGTCCAGTGTGTGTCAGCTAGCCGCGGCGACCATATTGACGTCGCGTAGCTCAGTAACGGCTGACCAATTGCTTTGTATGTAGCTAGTAACGTTTCTTTGTCTTTACCCCAAGTGCTGCCAGCTAGCGACTTGAGAATTTTGTTACGGCTTTTGACTTTATTGGCAATTGCGGTTACATGAGCGCCGTATTTGAGCATGTTATCAAACGTCACCCCTAAGATTTGCGGGTGTGACACAGTTGGTAGCTTGACGGTGGCGCGAACTAACGTCAGTGGAATTAACGTCAGTGACGTTAATTCGCACCCAAAAAGCGAATTCATGTCAGTGACATTAAGACGCATGACCAAAAACGAATTAAAGTCAGTGCCGTTAATTCGTATAATATTTTGACTTTAGTTCGCTTTGGACATGCGAATTAATGTCATTGAGGCATTTGGGTTTGAGATTCGACGAAGTAGCGCCGCAGGCGAAAATTTGACTTAGGTCAGATCCCCAATTCGGGGCGTGATCCATGGTATTTATGTGCAGAACTCCTTTCCGCATTGGCGGCCTTCGGCCGCGCTTCAAAAAATAGCCCTGGGCTACGCCATTCCAACTCCGGGTGTGTGCCATAGCCGTGGCTACCGCCACGGTGATGTCCTTCCGCGTGCCACGTTTCCCACTTTTTCACTTTTTTGGCTCAGCATAATGTGCCATTACAACAACCACATGGAAATGACAGAAAATTTTTAACTTTAACTGCAAATAACTTTTGAACGGTTGAAAGAAATCTCATTTCAGATTCTAAATCTAGACGTGGGTTGTCGTTTACGTGGGGTACCGAGCGCTAATACACAACCAAAAATGTTGAGATATGTATAAGGGGACGCCGCGCTTTGGTCCCAGGAGCATGAATATAACTCCGCTGAACCAATATTTTTTAGTAGTTTGCGAGATATTTGCAGTTAAAGTTCAGAATTTTCTGTAATTTTCATGTGGTTGTTGTAATCACATTACCCTGTGAGAAAAGAGTGTCACGCGGAAGGACATCACCGTGGCGGTAGCCACGGCTATGGCACACACCAGGAGTTGGAATGGCGTAGCCCAGGGTTATTTTTTGAAGCGCGGCCGAAGGCCGCCAATGCGGAAAGGAGTTCTGCACACAAATACCAGATTCATGATATAATGATCATAAGTCGAAGGTGATAATGAAAAATGAAAATTTGGAATATAAGAAAAATGTACTGACTTTAGTTCGTTTTCTTAATGCGAATTAATGTCAATGACGTTAGTTCGCTAAAAATATTGACCTTAGTTCGCTTTTGGCATGCGTCTTTATGTCATTGACATTAATTCGCTTTTAGGGTGCGAATTAACGTCACTGACGTTAATTCCACTGACTTTAGTTCGCGCCACCAGCTTACCACTATCAACGTAGACGTCTAATTCCAGGTTCACTTGCGTTGATCACGGTGACAATGCCAGGTTTCTTCCAGCGAACAATTCGGACACGGATGGGAGGTATGAATTTATGCGAGAGTAGAGTTCTTCAACGGAGGGGCCTGTTGCCAGTATCGTACAATCGTCGGCGTAAGAGACGATCGAGACACCCTCTGGTGGGGGGGAAGTTTCGATATATAATAGTTAAACAGAAACGGGGATAGGACACCACCCTGTGGCACCCCTTGTTTACCTATTCTGGGTTTTGATCTGGCGCCTCTGAATTCAACCGACGATTGACGGCCACTCAGGTAGTTAGCAGTCCAACGTTTGAGACAGGGGGGAAGGGACGAGTCTTCCAGGTCTTTCATTGGTTGTGCGTCCCCTATCTGAGTTGTGATGGCGTTCAGCGCGGTGGTGGTGCTGTGGTTTTTGCGAAAACCATGCTAATGTTCAGCGCGCCGCAGGTTTGCGGTGAAATACGGTAATAAGATAAATTCCAACACCTTCAATACTGGCGAGAGGAGTGATATCGGGCGATCGGGCATCTGGCTTGCCAGGCTTTAGTAGTGGGGCCACCTTTGCCTGTCTCCATCTTTCAGGAATGACAAAGGTGGACAGGGAAAGGTTGAAAATGTGTGTCTTATGCCTTCGACCGCCGAGGTGTTTCAGCATCAGCATGGAAATGCCATCGGGGCCTATATACTTGGTGTTTTTAGATCTCCGAATTGCCTCATGAACTTCTGTTATATGGACAACCATATCTTGACAACCATATCATGAACTTCTGTTATGGAGTTGTTTTTGTGTTTATGTGCTTCCCTGGTGGCTCGGTGAATCTCTCTGTCCAACGGAGGATGCATTACAAATTGCCGACAGAAAGCGCTCGCGCATCTTTTAGGCTTCGACTGACCGTTATCGCCGAAGGCGATGGATGTTTTGTCGTTGGGTTTAGTCGGGTTGGACAACGATTTCACCGTGGACCCTAATTTGCCAACTCCAGCCGAGAGGTTGCAAGACCTTAGGTGCTCTTCCCACTTAGCGAGTTTGTGTTTATCTACTAAGCGTCTGATTTCCGCATTAAGATCCTTTATTTGCGGATCCGTAGGGTTCAGGCGTCTAGTATGGTCACGTTCATTTGCTGGGCCCGCTGCCTCTGCGGGGAAGAATGGACGCACTTCCTTTATTCTGGCTGACCTTTATTTAGGCTGAAATTAGGGCTATAAGAAACGCCTTTTCCCCTTCTCGTACGTCAGATGGGGTGGGAAGAGCAGCGAAGGCGCTCTCTGTTGTGGTGAGAAAACCCTCCCAGTCGGCTTTATTGAAGTTGGTGTAAGGGCGATTTTCAGCGGTGACAAAGGCGATCGATAGAGAGCACTATGGGTAGGTGGTCTGAAGCAAGCGTCACCATCGGTCGTCATTCAACGCAGTTTATAAGGCCTGCGCTGACTATGGTGATGTCTGGCGAGCTAGAGCAGTTTACCGCCACTCTAGTGGGGGCATCCCCATTTACCGTGAAGAACGTCGAATCGTCTATTTGGTCAGGCAGCTCCTGCCCCCTACCATCGGCCTGCAAGCTGGAGTGCCACAGGTCATGGTGTGCGTTGAAGTCACCAAGGATGACACGATTCTCGCCCCTGAGTAACGCACGAATGTCGGGGTGGTAATCCCTGGGACAGCAGGTGACAGGAGGTATATATATGTTTATGATTTCAAGGTCGACATCGCCTGACCGGACAACCATATCTTGACGTTCTAAGGTGGTGTCCCTCGGGTCGATGTCAGGCTCAAATAGACGATACTGCACAGATTGATGCGTGATGAATGCCAGACCACCCCCAAGCCCTCTCGCACGATCACAACGGTGTACATTGTACCCGTTGCAGGTCCTGAAGAGACGACCTTCCCCCGAGCTTTGTCTCCTGTATCGCCGCGATCTTGATGTTATATCGCCTCATTAAGTTTATTACTTCAACAATTTTACCGGATAAGCCGTTGCAATTAAATTGCAGGGGAGCAGAGTTGATGCTGGGGGTCAGGGACTGATGCGTATGCCTAGGTGGTAGTAGTCTGGGTCGCGCACCGCGGCGGATTCTTTAAGTCGAAGGAATCGCGTTACCAGAAGGTAGAGGCGAGTCAGATGACGTTGAAGGTTGCGTAGCTCGACAGCATGGCGCAACGAACGTATCAGTCCATAGGTTCCTGTTCGCGAGTCCAGAGCATATGAGCAGGTGACACAGGCCAAGGCAGTTATTGCACTTGACTGATGCCAACGGCGTATATAATCTTAACCGACAAACAGTGAACGTAGTATAAGGGACCTGGAGCTGATGGTTGTGGCTTATACTCGTGCTAATGCTGGAAGAAGAGGGGCTGACCGAGGGGGTGGGAGAGAGCGGACGCTCAGCATTGCTCAAATCCACTTGGGAAGTGCTATGTAGGGAGTAGATGAGAGCGGTGGCGCGAACTAAAGTCAGTGGAATTAACGTCAGTGACGTTAATTCGCACCCCAAAAGCGAATTAATGTCAGTGACATTAAGACGCATGCCAAAAGCTAACTAAGGTCAATATTTTTAGCGAACTAACGTCATTGACATTAATTCGCATTAAGAAAGCGAACTAAAGTCAGTACATTTTTTTATATTCCAAATTTTCATTTTTCATTATCACCTTCGACTTATGATCATTATATCATGAATCTGGGATTTAAAAAATGAATCTGGGATTGACTTAGGTCAGATCCCCAATTCGGGGCGTGATCCATGGTATTTATGTGTAGAACTCCTTTCCGCATTGGCGGCCTTCGGCCGCACTTCAAAAAATAACCCTAGGCTACGCCATTCCAACTCCGGGTGGTTGCCATAGCCGTGGCTACCGCCACAGTGATGTCCTTCCGCGTGCCACTCTTTTCTCACAGGGTAATGTGATTATAACAACCACATGAAAATGGCAGAAAATTTTGAACTTTAACTGCAAATATCTCGGAAACTACTAAAAATATTGGTTCAGCGGAGTTATATTCATGCTCCTGGGACCAAAACGCGTCTCCTGATACATATCTCAACATTTTTGGTTGTGTATTAGCGCTCGGTACCCCACGTAAACGATTACCCACGTCTAGATTTAGAATCTGAAATGAGATTTCTTTCAACCGTTCAAAAGTTATTTGCAGTTAAAGTTAAAAATTGTCTGTCATTTTCATGTGGTTGTTGTAATGGCACACTAGGCTGAGCCAAAAAAGTGAAAAAGTGGGACACGTGGCACGCGGAAGGACATCACCGTGGCGGTAGCCACGGCTATGGCACACACCCGGAGTTGGAATGGCGTAGCCCAGGGTTAATTTTTGAAGCGCGGCCGAAGGCCGCCAATGTGGAAAGGAGTTCTGCACATAAATACCATGGATCACGCCCCGAATTGGGGATCTGACCTAAGTCAAATTTTCGCCTGCGGCGCTACTTCGTCGAATCTCAAACCCAAATGCCTCAATGACATTAATTCGCATGTCCAAAGCGAACTAAAGTCAAAATACTATACGAATTAACGGCACTGACTTTAATTCGTTTTTGATCATGCGTCTTAATGTCACTGACGGTTTAGGAAGGGGGGTAGCGAAATAACAGCCCTTGGTCGGGGAAACCCCGAGTCATTCCGGAACGTAGAACCGGCTGTCGTGGGAATGTTCATTCTCATCTCCTATCATTCTTATCCTGAAGTCGGAGTAAAGTATATTTTAAGGCTGGGGTGCTCTTATACCACGAAGCCGGCGCCATAGCCGGTATCATCGCAATTCAAAAGTGGTTTTCCTTGAACTTATTGTCAGTGGCGCAGTTTATGAGACATCACCGAAAAGTAATGCGGATAGGATATCTAAAGAAACGTATTCATGCCAGGGAAAAGAATTGGAAGCCGGAAAATTATTTTCTACTCGTTCAAAGATAATGAGCGTAAAATACGGATTGTGATTCCTTAAACCGGGTATAAATTTCTGCATTTTTGGTATCGCACTAGCGCAACCGGCGTATTTGTTCTAGTCTGCAAGCCTTTCTTAACTCATTCTAATTAACAGAATGCTGTTATCGCCCCTCTTTTGTCCAACTAGCCTCCAAGAATTTGGGCTTATATGAAAATTAAAGTCATCGGACTCGAGCAGAGAAAATAAAAATGCATTTTCAGTTGTGTTTCACATGTGGTTGATACAGTTTTAGATAATCTTTCGGAATATATAGCTTTTTGTGGATGAATATGAAATTTTTCGAAAAAAATACTTCGAAAATTGTTGTTAAAAAAAAAACATTTCTCTTTCCGATTTCATAGAACGCGAATTGGCATACAGATGAAATTTCAAATAACGCAGGCATCGTTGTAGGCCCATAAAAATGCATGTGTATTAACATATTTTTAATACAAACCGTTGGTTTTGTGAACATATCGACTGACTGTAGCATTGTTGATACCCAGTGATATAGTCCCTTTGTAATATCGTCCCACTGTTTGAAACTTATACACCAAGGTACATTTCTTAACATTGATGTCAGCAATCGAATATACTCCAGCAGTTCAATAACTTCATCAAACTGGCATTCCTTTATGCAGCTAAAAAAAAGAGTAATTATTATAAAAGCAAACAAAATTTTGTGTTTACGGATATCTTTGATTAGCAATAAGAAATAAGGACTTCAATGGCAATAAGAAATAAGGACACCAATTAAAATCAGTACTCAAGATACTTAGGCTGTGTGCCAATCGGTTGAAAATAGCAAAATTTTGACAGTCCGGGAGAAAATTCTGACATTTGTTGCTGTGAATACGAATGTCACAATTTTACCTAGCCCATGGGGCCCAGTGAATGTGAATGTGAATGTGTACACATGTATGCATTCAGTATTGCCACTCATATTATTTCAAATGAATTTTTATGCCAATACGTTATTAAACGGTAAAATATAGCTTAAAGCCAGAAAAAATATGTAAATTTACATTTCATTCACAGAATGTTTGCTTTCGCATGTGCTTTTCTTAGATGTCAAAATTTCCCATTTCATTTGGCATTTCTATAATAGTCAGTTGAAATTTAGAAAGCGTCAGTTGTATTTGAGAATAGTCAATTAGAAAGTTAATTGCATTTTGGAAAGACTCAAACGGATTTTAGAAAACTGCAAATTCTTCCGTCGGACTTTAGAAAGCGTCAATTAAATTTAAGAAAACTTAAACTGCATTTAAGGAAGCCTCAATTATATTCTAGAATAGTCAGTTGGAGTTTAGAAAGCGTCAATTGTATTCTAGAATAGTCAATTGGAAATTAGAACGCGTCAATTGGATTTTAGAAAACGTAAATTGGATTTCAGAAAGGTTAAATTGGATTTTATAGAGCTTTCACTTCACATTATGAATCCGATATATAACTACTTGGTAATATACTTTTTTATGTGCAGTATTTGTCAATGCAAAATTTTTATGTATGTATGTAAAATAACACTGGTTTACAGCCAAAATGCACAAGAGACGCCATAGTGAAATTCCTATGTAAAATCACCTCCTAATTCCGAAAATCACGGTTATTTTTACTTGAATGGTACCGTTTTTGAGATATTTACGATTTACCGTTATTTCAAAAAACCAAAAAGATGGCTCCACTTAATCGTGTATATCTCAAGAACAAACTGAGCTCTTCCAAAACGGTTTGCAAAATTTTAAAGCTTATAAAATTTACTATAATCAGTACATACAACACTTTTTGCTAGGTCCTGCGGATTCAAACATATTGAACAATCAATACGGATTTTTTTAATTTTTTTTGTAAAAATATAAAAAAATGTGTACTTTGCGAGGAAGCATCTCGAAAACTTTTTGTTTTTTTGCATATATTTTTTCCCCCCTCTAAGCTCTGTTTTATTACAAAAAAAATAAGCTATCAGTGAACAAAATCGATGAACTAATACAAAAGTTATAAGCATTCAAGTAAATATATCCATTTAATACTTAAGTACCCTACAAATAATAGCATATGTACATATGGTTCTGTCTTAACTCTATGATCTTATTTGAAAAAGTTATGTGTCTTGTTTTGACGCTTATTTAGATTAGGATCGGTTTCTCTTATGAGAAACCAACAGTAGTCGCCCATCATAGCGACATCCCAGAATCCTTGATACCGACTTTCAATCACTTTCATTTGCTGGTGAAACCTTTCGCCATGCTCGTCACTTTCGTTTCCAAGATTTTGCGGGAAAAAATTGAAGTGGGAGTGTAAGAAATGAATTTTTAAAGACATATTTACTCCTGAAAGAAAATAAAAAAGTAAATTAGATAAATACATAAGTGACACATTAGTATATAATTTTCTTAGGCTGGATTTATCTTTCAATTCAGAACAAATTTTTTGTTTATATTTTTCCCGTTCTTGTTTGTTCGGAACTGGACGATGAATTCAGATTTATGGCTATATATTCTCGTGTAAATTTATGTAATATATAATTTATTATAATATGTTTTTTTTATTTACCCATTTCCGCATAGTTTTTAATTAAGTCGTTCACTGTCATCTCGTAGTTAGGACTTTTGTGTTTGCCTAAAAAAGAAGTAACGACCTTTTGACAATAGTTCTTTGAAATGGTTATTGGTCATCATTTTCCTTATTTGCGGTCCCACAAAAAGGCCTTCCTTTATTTTTGCTTCTGAAATCTCTGGGAAGATTGTCTTCAAATCATGAAAAGCTTCGCCTTCTTTGTCCAAAGCCTTCACAAAGTTTTTGATAAGGCCGAGCTTGATGTGGAGCGGAGGTAGAATTATTTTTTCCTTCTTTATAAGTGGAGAGTATTTTATGTTATCTACCCCAACTTGAAACTCGATTCGTTCTGGCCAATCCTTTATGATGTAGTGGTCTTGACGAGCTCGGCTATCCCATTTGCATAGAAAGCAACAGTATTTTGTGTATCCACTTTGTAGACCACATAGCTTAACTTGAGCAATTTTTGCATTATCTCATATGTTTCCTTCGTATTTACTGCATGCGCGATCGGGATAGATGGCTTTTGGTTGCCAATATGCAATAATACGGCCTTTAAACTTAATTTATTGCCGTCTATGAACAATCGCCACTCTTTTGAATCATATGGTTCACCAAATTGTTTGAATAGACCAGCAATGTCTTTGCAGTAACAAACACTATCCTCCTTCGTATAGTACTTGGAAAATTCTTCGTGACGAGTTCTATAATATGTTACCTTAACATCGGATGAAACAAATTTAAATTGTTGCATTCGAGGGGCCATTCCAAATCCCTTATGAAATCATTGAGTTGTGCTTGTGACAAAGAATTTCTTTCGTTTTCCGTTTGAAATTCAGTACAACATGATGCCGCGTAATCAGATACTACTGTTGACAATGAAACTGGAGCCGGAACTAAAGTTAAATTTGATTCTGGCAATGTCGCTTCTGTTGAAATTAGTTCTGGTAATGACACTGTAGATACGCTCGCATAGGTTACTTTTCTGGACTTTCCAACCCCAAGTACTTTTGTAGTACAAATATAGCAGTCCGTTGAATGGCAAGTTGGTTCCCTCCACTTCATTGGTGTAATAAATTTCACACGTCGCCTAAATAGATAGTTTCAGAAATTAGTCAGCTATGCATTAAAAGGGAACAAATTCCTAATTTTTACAACGTACCTTTTTGTTCCGGTTTCCGAAGAAATCAATTCGACTCGGCATGTGGTGCACACAGAGTTCGGTGTCCATGGTTTTTAGGCTCAATTCCAAAACACTTATAGTATGTAACTTTCAAAGGATTTGAAAACACATGTCTCACACTTTTAACAATAAATTGACCGCAGATGAAACAGAACATATCTGGATCATTTGTACACTCAAACTCTCGTGCCCTTTTATTCATTTTTTATTTTTAAGTAAATGACGGGTTATAAACTGCAATTATAAACTGAACAGTATCCGGCGAGCCTTGCAGATATTATGAAGGAACAAGGCGCATGTACTCTTATTTATACTTAGATCCAGTAAAAATTCAAGCCTACCTAACCAAAAAGGTTCCCTAGTTCTACAAAGAAAACACTACCTGCCTCAAAAATATGCTCTTGTTTAAAATGTAGCTAGGTTTGAGAAAACGACACTAACAGCTTTTTGTATCTAATAACTTTTCGAAAATCTACCTGCTAACTAACTGATATACGAATACTAGCACATATGTACCAGTAGGGTACTTAAGCATTAAATGGATATATTTACTTGAATGCTTATAACTTTTGTATTAGTTCATCGATTTTGTTCACTAATAACTTGTTTTTTTTTTGTAATAAAACAGAGCTTAGAGGGGGGAAAAAATATCTGCAAAAAAACAAAAAGTTTTCGAGATGCTTCCTCGCAAAGTACAAATTTTTTTATATTTTTACAAAAAAAATTAAAAAAATCCGTAATGATTGTTCACTATGTTTGAATCTGCAGGACCTAGCAAAAAGTGTTGTATGTACTGATTATAGTAAATTGTATAAGCTTTCAAATCTTTCAAACCGTTTTCGAATAGCTCAATTTGTTCTTGAGATATACACGAATAAGTGGAGCCATCTTTTTTGTTTTTTGAAATAACGGTAAATCGTAAATATCTCAAAAACGGTACCATTCAAGTAAAAATAACTTTGATTTTCGGAATTAGGAGGTGATTTTACATAGGAATTTCACTATGGCGTCTCTGGTACAGAAAAAAAGTTGGAATTTGTGATCCAGTGTAATTATTTTCAAGGGAAGATTGTATCGGTCTGTGCTAATGATGACTGTGGTTTGTTTAAGCTATATGCGTTGCGGTGAAGAGGTCACTACAGTTTCTTCGTGTGGGTATTTCTTTCACACAACCTGTGTACAAACGATTGTAGACGACCGAGGAACGTGTCCTATGTGTCGCGGAGATTTAACGGGTAACTATTTAATATACTTATATCATTTGCACAGCTTTCTTTATATTGACTCTGTGTACCTACTCAGGAATGAATGCGAGCGATAGAAGAGTGCACATGAGAACTTCGTCGCATGACCGGGAGAGGATTGTTACCGTAGATGCAAGGGGCGAACCGGAATGACTCGGTTTCCCCGACCAAGGGCTGTTATTTCGCTCCCCCCCTGCCTAAACCGTCAGTTATCCCGCCCCCCCATAATGTCATCCTCGGAGCAGCTTCTTGCAGCAGGACTACTCAAGACTCTCTTGCTCCGGGCTGGTGTTGAATCCAACCCAGGACCAAGAGAATGGATCTGCTGTATATGCTCGAAGAAAAACTATGTGAAACGCTCACATTCCGTACAACGCTCTAATTGTAACAGATGGTTGCACCTAACTAGTGCTCCGGACTAATTCCCTCTACACATAGACCCGCTAGTTTTTATAGAACTTTTGTGGCCCCCTGCTGTTCACGTCCTAGGACGCCCTGTGGCCGTCGCCGATCAAGTATCGCTCCGCCACATATGTCTGACTCTGTCACCTCAGTCTCCACGACTAGCATTACCAATGCACAGCAGAAAGTAGACTTTTCTAGCGGCCGCTCACGCCCAAGAATGCGCCGCAGTGCGCGACCCACACTACTACCACCTAGGCATACGCATCAGCCCCTGACCCCCAGCATCAACTCTGCTCCCTGTTCGCAATTTCGGTATCCTGCAATTTAATTGCAACGGCCTAACCGAAAAATTGTTGGCGGCGTGTACGTGTACGCACCAACGGTTGATGCAGGGAATGCTAGGATATCCGCGCCAACGCCACCCTAAGCCCAAGGTGTGAAGGCACCGTGCCGACGGGCTGAATGGTCAGCGGGTGTTTATCGAATAGCTGACCGCGTACGGTCCCCTCCGATGCCCGGGCAAGGTCGGTTGTATAAGTGCCTTACCCCGGTACATTGGCTCTGCCGGGGCGGACGAACCCCTTCCATACTACTCGTGGGACTTACAGTGACTTAAAACAAACAAACACAAAAACAAACAAAGACAGAGAGGATGAGGAGGAGAGCGTTCTGGGAACGCTTTCGGAGGACGATCTCCTGGCAAGTAGCCAGGGGAGCGTCAAAACCAAGAAGGACAAGGGTACCAGCCACAGTACCCCTGTTCTTCCAAGCCAAATTACTACCAATAAAGAGGGAAGCGCACCAGCCACAGTGGCTCCCAAAAAGAAGAGGTCGAGGAAGTCCTCTGGCACCATCGAGAAAGCTAGGTACCAGAGGGCCCTCTACATACTCAGCAAGATCCGCAGAAATGAGGAGAGCGGTGAAGTCCACGCGCGAGATGCCGAGGACAGGGTGAGGTATGAGGCTGTGGTCAAGGACTACGAGGCCGCCCTCGCAACCAAACCAGCCGCTCAACCACAACAGCAGCAACCAAAAATACGTCAGTCGGCCAAGCGAAATCGGTCACATGAAGTGAACGAGCGTGATGGCAAAAGGGGCAGATACGGCCAACAAAATGAGGGCCTCTCCACTAGTGCTGCAGCGAGGCACACCTACAGTGAGGTGGTCAGGGACCACCTCCAGGTAGCGCTAATAGATGCTGCGAGCAATAATGGAAGGCGAGTGTTGGCGGTTTGGACCTCCATTGAGGGACGGCTATCTGAGATGGTCGTCGAGCACCTCATGGGAAATCGAACCCCAGTGCCGACGTACAATTGCGAGGAGATCTGCCGAGGCTGTAGGGTAGTCAAGTGCGCGGACAGGTTCTCCCGGGAGTTTCTAGAGCGATGCGTTGCTAAGATCAGCGGCGCATATGATGGCCTTACGCTTAAGATCATCAACGCTTCGGAAATTCCCAGAAGGCCCCGGGCGCATCTGGTTACCCAGAATGAAGTTGGATGAGGGGAGCATCATCCACTGCCTTAAGGTGCAGAACGTGGGCGTCCCGATGGACGACTGGGAAATCCTCAAATAGAAGATCAACAGAAGAATAGTCAGCCGGTGCTACTGCTGATAAATAACGAGTCCCTGGGGGAACTTGAAAAGCGGGGAAACAAGCTAACGTTTGGCGTCAGGACCGCCAAACTGAAAATTTTCCCGGCGGCAGTAGCACCGGACAACAACTTGGAGGAGATTGACGGCGCCGATAAGCTCCTGGGGGAGCTTAGCCTGGCGGTGCCAGCAGGTGCTGGTTCCTAGTCGGTCTCCGACGCAGGTGCGCCCACCCGATCCGATGATTAGGGTGGCGCAAATAAACCTGCAGCACGCCAAAATTGCCTCTGATAACCATCTGGTCCTCCTAAGGGAGGAGGACATAGATATCTGCCTGGTGCAGGAGCCTTGGGTATGGCGGTCAAGAGTCAAGGGCCTCCATACCAGAGATTACAACCTGTTTTACACACATGGAGAAGGTAAACCGAGAGCGTGCATCCTCGTTAGGGATACCATTAATGCTTTCTTCTTACCTATTTTCAGCACATACGACACTGCAGTGGTCAGGATAGAGTCGAAAGGCGGACGGAGCTTAACGTTCGCCTCCGCATACATGGCTCACGAGCGGCCCACACCTCCCGAGGAGGTGAAACAATTAGCGGAGGAACTAGCATGTAAAGAAGAGATCGTCATCGGCTGTGACGCTAACTCAAGGCATTCGCTGTGGGGCAGCAGCGAGACAAACGAGCGGGGTGAGTCTCTTTTTGAATTCTTATTATCTAATAACCTACGTTTATGTAACAAGGGCAGCTCTCCCACCTTTGTGTTTCCTGGTTCGGAGAACTTCGCAGGGTGGGAAGAAGTCCTCGATATAACAATATCATCTGACTCCCATGAACTTCTGGTAAGAAACTGGGAGGTTTCGCAAAAGATCTCCCTGTCGGATCATCGCATGATCCTCTTTGAAATAGACTGGGAGAGAGAGATAAAGAGACCTTATAGGAATCCTAGGCGGACGTCTTGGGGTCTATTCGAAAAGATAGTCAGTGATAGGCTCAGTAGGAACAAAATACCCATTCAATCGCCAGATTCTCTGGACGACCGAGTTAGGTCTCTAGAAAGTAGTTTTCGGGTTGCCTACAAGACTTCCTGTCCACAATCAAGGAGTAAGAAGACTTTCCCCCCATGGTGGGACAAAAACCTTAGCGAACTAAGATCAAAAATGAGAAAAGTTTTCAATGACTGCCACACTAGGGGAGATTTTCAGCAGTATAGGATCTCCCAGAGGGAATATAAGAAAGCAGTGCGGATTGCAAAATCCTGGCAGGAGCACTGCGAGTCTATTGAGTCCACGAAGGACTCAGCAAGGCTCGGGAAAATCCTTGCCAGGGAGCACTCAAACAAAACCTTTGTGAAACGCGCAGATGGCACATGGGCCGGATCAGCAGGGGAAACCCTTGACATTCTGATAGAAGCTCACTTTCCGGACGGTGACGGATAGCGGAGATAAAGGCAATCGCATCGCCGCATACTACTTCAAGCGCAGTGCATGCATGTAAGCAAGCATTGGCAGCGCTAGCCGATAATCTGGAAATATGCATTATCTGGGTCCCGGGTCATAGGGGAATCGAGGGTAATGAGAAGGCTGATGAAGCAAGCAAACTCTAGACGGGTGTACCCCTAGCAGTAGCAAAGGGAGACATCCATAAGTATTACCTAAGTGAGGCACAGCGTAGGTGGAGGGGCATCGCTACGTGTGCAATATCAAGGGCCACCTGGCCGGAGTACGACCAGAGGAGAACAAGGAGTCTCCTAGGCAGGTCCAGGGCGGATACGTACAAATTTATATCGGTCTGCACAGGCCACTGGCCGATTGGCACGCATGCGGAAAAAATGGGTATTCCGCATAACGACCACTGCAGAAGCTGTAATGACACCACTACCAAAGAGACCGTTGAGCACTTCCTGTGTAAATGCCCGGCTCTAGCTAGATCACGATTAAAATCTTTCGGGACCAGTTTTTTGGAAAATCTTCGGAGGGTATCTGAAATAGGGATTCCTAGCATTCTGGAATTTATAAACAACACTGGTTGGTTGTAGAGATACATCCGCATTACTATTGGTAGGTTCGACGAGTCCTTATGGCATCAAAACGGCTTCTAAGAAAGCTACTTGAGCGACCTTTTCTAGATCGCAGCCATTTTACCTACCTACTTACCTACCATTGTGATCGTGCGAGAGGGCTTGGGGGTGGTCTGGCATTCATCACGCATCAATCTGTGCAGTATCGTCTATTTGAGCCTGACATCGACCCGAGGGACACCACCTCAGAACGTCAAGATATGGTTGTCCGGTCAGGCGATGTCGACCTTGAAATCATAAACATATATATACCCCCTGTCACCTGCTGTCCATCACCACCACCGCGCTAAACCAAAAGCGCCCAAACCACAGGACAGTGCTAGTTGCGCTTGACTTGGCCAAAGCTTTTGACACGGTCAACCATGCACAACCAATGAATGACCTGGAAGACTCGTCCCTTCCCCCCTGTCTTAAACGTTGGACTGCTAACTACCTGAGTGGCCGTCAATCGTCGGTTGAATTCAGAGGCGCCAGATCAAAACCCAGAATAGGTAAACAAGGGGTGCCACAGGGTGGTGTCCTATCCCCGTTTCTGTTTAACTATTACATATCGAAACTTCCCCCCCACCAGAGGGTGTCTCGATCGTCTCTTACGCCGACGATTGTACTATACTGGCAACAGGCCCCTCCGTTGGAGAGCTCTACTCTCGCATAAATTCATACCTCCCAGCCGTGTCCGAATTTTTCGCTGGGAGAAACCTGGCATTGTCACTATGGTCAAAGCAAGTGAACATGGAATTAGACGTCTACGTTGATAGTGTCAAGCTACCAACTGTCTCACACCCCAAAATCTTAGGGGTGACGTTTGATAACATGTTCAAATACGGCGCTCATGTAACCATAATTGCCAATAAAGTCAAAAGCCGTAACAAAATCCACAAGTCGCTAGCTAGCAGTATTTGGGGTAAAGACAAAGAAACGTTTTTAACTACATACAAAGCAATTAGTCAGCCAGTACTGAGCTACGCGACGCCAATATGGTCGCCGGGGCTAGCTGACACACACTGGACTATGCTTCAGGTCTGCCAGAACACCACCCTTCGAACCGCCACTGGGTGCCTTCTTATGTCTCCTGAGCACCATCTCCATAATGAAGCGAAAATGTTTGGCGTTAAAGAGCATGGGGATGTTAACCAGCAATTCCTGTTCAACTGCTGCAAACCACAGCATCCGAACAGACGCCTGGTCAACGAGAATCCGCCCCCCAGGAGCATAAGGAGCCATCTACGCAAACACTTCGATGAGATCCGGCACCTGATTTCCACGCCGTTTGATCCTAAGGTGCACCGGCAGGACCTCACCCTCATCCACACAAATTCGGTAAATTCGTTTGTCGGCTCTCTCCCAGCGAGCGCCGTTCTTCAGGCAACAACACCACCCGTTGTCGAAGAGGAGCGCGAACTGCCTAGGGTGATGCATTCTCACAACAGCCGGATCTACATACCGGAATGACCCGAGTTTTACCCGGCCAAGGGCTGTTAGGCTGCTGGCAGAATCCCGGAAATTCGGCCGAATTTCCCTGCGGAAGCAGCGGCAATCGCAAGAGAACGTGACCAAGTGAGACTCTTGAACCCCGCAGATCCAAGAATAAAAGATCTCAACGCGGAAATCCGTCGGACTGTCAATGGCCACAAATTGACAAAGTGGAAAGAACACCTAGAGTCATGCAACCTCTCCGGCGGGGTCGGCAAATTATGGTCGACAGTCAAGGCCCTATCCAACCCGACTAAATGTCAATGACAAGGTCGCCATTGCTTTCGGCGACAGCGTCAAATCGGACCCCAGGCAATGCGCGAGCTCATTTTGCCGGCAATTTATACTGCATTCTCCTGCGGATAGGGCTAAGAGAAAAGCCAAGAGTAACTTCGGTTTCAACCAACACCAACCAAACCACAGAACGGTTCTCGTGGCACTCGAACTGTCGAAAGCCTTCGACACAGTCAACCATGCCACACTCCTTAAAGACCTAGAGAAGACACCGCTTCCTGCCGGCCTAAAATGATGGACCGCCAACTATTTAAACGGTCGGCTGGCGTCAGTGAAGTTTCGAAACGAGAGATGTAGACCTAGAAGAATTAGAGTAGGGGTTCCGCAGGGTGGTGTCCTTTCACCCCTTCTGTTTAACTTTGACATCTCGAGCCTCCCTCCCCCACCAGAGGGGGTCTCCATCGTTCCGTACGCTGACGACTGCACCGTGTTGGCCACTGGCAAGGGACCTTCCACGGACGAACTATGTACAAGACTGAATTACTACTTGCGCGATCTTTCCAGGTTCTTCACAGAACGGGACCTGACACTAAATCGACAGCGACCTTTTAACCACGTGGAATGCGCAGATGGAGCAGGAGTTAAATGTCCACGTAGATGCTGTCCCACTACCTACAGTCAACCACCCCAAAAATTCTAGTTTCTGAGTCTCACCTTCACCAGGAGGCTAAAATACTCTACGTTCGAGAGCATGCGGAACTTTTAAGTAGGCAGTTACTTCTTAACCCTCCGTCGGGCGCAACCGATCTGTCAGGCACAGCACGCACATTTTTTTGTCTCGCCGTTTCGTTTTTACCGCTTATTTCGCTAGTTCTCAGTAGCTGAGTTTGTTGACGTTCTCTATTCAACAAACCACTCCAGTTTGTGTTTGACTGATCTGAGAAGCTCATTGCGCCCCAACTCGTAATTTTTTTAAAGTAAGTATTTTTTAAATTTCTGCATTATAATTAGCTACTGATTGTCCAAAAAGAACATATAATTATTCAGTATTTTATAATTAGTCGGAAATAACCCGATTTTTTGGTCTGGCCTGAGCGGCACATTGCGCCCAAACTCGTTATTCATATTTAAATCCGTTTTATTTGTTTTTAGATTTTTGGTATATATGTATCGTAGACGCTACAATTTAGATGATTCAAAAAATGTAAAACACCACTCTGTTTATCACACACAAGCATGGTGTGGGAACCGTGCTATGCACCAGACTATGAAGATACTCTTTCTGAATAGGCCCATATTGAGCACCAGAAAAAAATTCTTTCACTATTATATTTTCATTTTACTTTCACTTTTATAGTTTTTTTAAATATTAAACTTTTCAACTAATGACTTTTTAAAACTTTTTTTCGATTATTTTTTAACTATTTTACGTTTTATGTTTTACCTATAAATTGTTAACCCTTTTTTATGACTTTTGTTATAACTAATAAATTTTTGTTAAATAAATAGAATCCTATGAAAATTTTTATATTTTTTTCCTATTTAGATCTCTAACTATCATGTCTTAATTTCTCAGATGTATAAACAATAAAATTATATGTTTATTAAGCGTTTAAAAAGTGTGCCTGTTAGGCACATTGCGCCCGAAGTTGAGAGCTTTTATATTGCGCCCGACGGAAGGTTAACTGTCATAGACCCAGCCATCCAAATCGACAACTATTGGATGGAACTCCGCCCCCCAGAGACATAAGGAAACATCTGAGAAAGCATTATGATGAGATCCGGCATCACATCTCGCTGCCGTTTGATCTGCGGGACCACAGACGGGCCCTAAAGGACCTTCACACCGAGTCGGTGGACAGGTCCCTCAGATCCCGGCCTGTTATTGGTACCCAACCACCTGTTCTTGCTGAGCAAGAATGTGTCCTTCCGAGGGAGACTATAGTCATTCTGGCACATCTTCGGTCTGGATACTGCTATAGGCTGAACTCCTATCTATCCAGACTGAACCCCACCATACCGAACACATGCCCTGCATGCAGTATGGCCCCTCATGACACACAACATCTCTTTCCTGTTCTTTTGAACACACTATTCTAACACCTTAATCACTCTGATCTAACCCTGTCGAAACTGCGCGTTTCCTTGGACTTCCGTTAAAAGAGCCTGATGACAATAAAGAGTGTACTGGCTCTTTGGGCAGGGCGAAGCACTGCTAACAACAACAAAAACAACAGCTGGCTGACCAAATAGATGATTCGACTTTCTGCAAGGTAAATGGGGATGCCCCCACTAGAGTGGCGGTAAACTGCTCTAGCTCACCAGACATTACCATAGTCAGCGCAGGCCTTATAAACTGCGGTGACTGGCGACCGATGCTGACGCTTGCTTCAGACCACCTTCCCATAGTGCTCTCTATCGATCGCCCCACCGACTTTGTCACCGCTGAAAAGCGCACTTAAGCCGACTGGGAGGGTTTTTTCACCACCACAGAGAGCGCCTTTGCTGCTCCCGCTGCGTTTCGTATGGCGTAGAATAAAGGAAGTGCGTCCATTCTTCCTCGCAGAGGCAGCGGCCCTGGCAAATGAACGTGACCATATAAGACGCCTCGATCCTGCGGATCCTCAAATAAAGGATCTTAATGCGGAAATCAGATGCTTAGCAAATAAACACAAATGCGCTAAGTGGGAAGAGCACCTAAGGTCTTGCAACCTCTCGGCTGGAGTTGGCAGATTATGGTCGACGACAAAATATCCATCGCCTTCGGCGATAAGGTTCAGTCGAAGCCAGAAAGATGCGACAGCGCTTTCTGCCGACAATTTGTAATGCATCCTCCGTTGGACAGAGAGGAAGCGCATAAACCCAAAAACAGCGATGCGCCCATTGCGATCTCCGCAACAGAAGTTCAAGAGGCAATTCGGAGATCTAAAAACACCAAGTATATAGGCCCCGATAGCATTTTCATGCTGATGCTGAAACACCTCGGCGACGAAGGTATAAGATACCTAACACACATTTTCAACCTTTCCCTGTCAACCTTTGTCATTCGTGAAAGATGAGACAGGCAAAGGTGGTCCCACTACTAAAGCCTGGTAAGCCAGCTGCCGTAGGGGAGTCATATCTCCCGATATCACTCCTCTCGCCAGTAGTGAAAGTGTTGGAATCTATCTTACTACCGTATTTCACCGCAAACCTGCGGCTCGCCGAACGTCAGCATGGTTTTCGCAAAACCGCGCTGAGCGCCATCACCACTCAGATAGGGGACGGATTAAACCAAAAGCGCCCAAACCACAGGACAGTGCTAGTTGCGCTTGACTTGGCCAAAGCTTTTGACACGGTCAACCATGCACAACAATTGAAAGACCTGGAAGACTCGTCCCTTCCCCCCTGTCTTAAACGATTGACTACTAACTACCTGAGTGGCCGTCAATCGTCGGTTGAATTCAGAGGCGCCAGATCAAAACCCAGAATAGTTAAACAAGGGGTGCCACAGGGTGGTGTCCTATCCCCGTCTCTGTTTAACTATTATATATCGAAACTTCCCCAACTGTGTCACACCCCAAAATCTTAGGGGTGACGTTTGATAACATGTTCAAATACGGCGCTCATGTAACCGCAATTGCCAATAAAGTCAAAAGCCGCAACAAAATTCTCAATTCGCTAGCTGGCAGCACTTGGGGTAAAGACAGAAACGTTACTAGCTACATATAAAGCAATTGGCCAGCCGGTACTGAGCTACGCGACGCCAATATGGTTGCCGGGGCTTGCTGACACATACTGGACGAGGCTTCAGGTCTGCCAGAACACCGCCCTTCGAACCGCCACTAGGTGTCTTCTTATGCCTCCTGAGCACCATATCCATAATTAAGCAAAAATGCTCGGCTTTAAAGAGCATAGTGAGATGTTGACCAGGCAATTCCTGTTCAACTGCTGCAAGCCACAGTATCCGAACAGACGCCTGGTGAACGAGAATCCGCCCCCCAGGAGCATCTACGCAAACATTTCGATGAGATCCGGCACCTGATTTCCACGCCGTTTGATCCTAAGGTGCACCGGCAGGCCCTCATCCACACCAATTCGGTAAATTCGTTTGTCAGCTCTCTCCCAGCGAACGCCGTTCTTCAGGCAACAACACCACCCGTTGCCGAAGAGGAGCGCGAACTGCTTAGGGAGACTAGGGTGATCCTGGCCCAGCTCCGGTCTGGATATTGTAATAGGTTAAACTCTTACTTATCCAGACTGAACCCCGACTTGTCTAATATTTGTCCGGCATGCGGCTTGTCCCCCATTATACTAATCACCTTTTTGTCTGCTCAACCGAGCTTAGTCTTCTAACACCCATATCCCTCTGGTCCACCCCTGTCGAAGCCGCTAGGTTTCTAGGACTGCCGTTAGAAGAGTTTGATGATATTACTGGGTAAGATACTGACTACCTAGGTAGGGCTAAGTAGCACTACAACAACAACAACAAGGGTGATGCTGGCCCAACTCCGGTCTGGCTACTGTAATAGGTTAAGCTCTTACTTATCCAGAATGAACCCCGACTTGCCGAATGTTTGTCCGGCATGCGACTTGTCCCCCCATAGTACTAACCATATTTTTGTCTGCTCAACCGAGACTACCCTTTTAACACCCATATCCCTCTGGTCCACCCCTGTCGAAGCCACCAGGTTTCTAGGACCTCCGTTAGAAGAGTTTGATGATACTACTGGGTAAAATACTGACTACCTAGGTAGGGCTAAGTAGCGCTACAACAACAACAACAATAGGGTAAGCTCTAAAGGTTTTAAAACGGTTCACGCGCAGCTTGTTGCAATGAACAGTGCAGAGAACAAGGAGAAAAGTGCTAGCTACTTTGAACTAAATAATTACGTTAGAGAAGGCAAGCATATAGTTTGGAGCGACGAGACGAACTTCAACTTGTTTTGCTCGTTCGGGCGTTCAAAGGTCGGTAGTCATGCTGTGAAGCAGGTTCCTACGCCCACTTAATGTGAGCTATCGCAACATCAGGTCGACAGGTAGCGATGGTCTCTTAATTTATCTGCCTGCGCGTTATTGGACGTGTGGGAGCAATAGTATCAAACATGCCATAGTATCAAGTATGCTACTGAAAGAATTGAGGAGCTAATATCAAATGTTAGGCATGATTTATGCAAAATACACGACTGGTTGTCTAAAAATTTTCTCAAAATTATCTTAAATGAAACGCATTTTATGATTTTTAACAACTTTAGACAAATACCAACTATGGATGAACTTCCTGGAATACTTTTTAATAACACCCTAATAAAACGAGTCGGAGTCTTCAAATATCTCTTGGAATTTCTTTAGATTCAAACATAAGTTGGAATGAACATGTCAAAAACATAAAACTAAAGTTAATAGCACTTAGTCTTGCCATATACAGAAGTAAAAATTTTATACCAACAAAACAGCTTTGGCTTTTGTATAATTCACTTTATGTAAATGCAGTTTGGAATAGCTGTTCTACACAAAGAATCAATGAATTGAAAGTTCTTCAAAATAGAATAATCAAAAATATTTTACTTCTTTCCAAGCTTACACCATCTAGAAAACTATATATTTGTAGACTAGATATAAAAAGCTACTGCGTTCTAGAAACGGTAATAACGGTTTATAAAATAAAAAATCGTTTAATCGTTTAATTAAGCATGATATCGACATAAATTTCAATGAATATACAGGCTATAATTTTCGAAACCAAGCCGAAATGAAGACCAAATTCTTTAGGACAGAAAGAAGTTCCAGATCCATTAGGAACTATGGCATTAAAATGTTTAATAAACTGCCAGAAGAAATATGCAATGCCGCTAATCTACAGCAATTTAAAAAATTAAGTAACGATTTCATAATTCAAAACTTCGATCCCAATTGGCAATAGGTTTTTAATTTAAATTTTATTGTATATTTATAATTATTATTCTCAAAATAGTACGGTCTTAACTTACTATTTTGACATAGCATAAAGTGAATTTCTTTCCTGCTAACGCACATGATAGCGTCATAAAATTAGAACTAAGTTATGCTATTTTCTCGTACAAAATGTTTTTTTTTCGCGAAATAACTTGCATTGAAAGCATAAATCAATAAAGGAAAAAAAGGGAAACAGACTTAGCGACTTGGTCGTTCTATGACACTACGTGCAGTGCCATGCAAACATAGGAGCTGTCATAGAGGAGAATACGGGTGGAAGGCCCAAACGTCTACGGCTGGGACCATATAGCCCTATACTAAACCCTATAGAAATTATTTCGACTCTCTTTTACAGTGCTGCTGGTGTTTCAGTTTCGTGTACATGTGTTTTTTTATGTATTTTCATATTTACATTTTTCCGTGTGAGAGTGGCAGGGGAAGTTGAGCATGGAATATCTGTGGTTGTGGATATGCTAATCTATTTCTATTTTAAACTAGTAAGGCCCGCTTGCTTCGCTGCGTATCAGAACTTATAACAGACTGAGTCCGATTTTAATCATTATAGCCTATACACACTTTTTCGAAGTTCGACTTTCTTTCTATTACTTATTTGTATAGTTCACAACAACAATTAAAAAATACATTTGGGCCAGTTCTCGAAATTTGAAATACATACATACATATCTCTACATCTCTACATATAATAAAATTGTAACAGGTCGATGTCTGTACATGGCTTCTACCCACCCTTCTCTTTTTCCGTCCGAAATTTTTGAAGTTATATAATTGAAACCATTTGAGATATTTAAATTAAGCGCATCGCATATAACAGTACCCATTGGCACCATTCGTTTGATACCCATATTGTACTAACACATTTTTTTGCAAATATTCGCCGATAACTTCAAGATATCTCCGAAACCATTTGGGATATTTCAGTTGATCACATCGCATATTACAGTACTCATTGACACCTTTCGTTTGACATCCATATTGTACTAAGACATTTTTGGTCACCCCTGGTCCACATATTGGGCGATAACTCCAAAACCGGTTGAGATATCGCAAAAACTAATATCTTAAACTTTAGGTTGAGCGTCTGACAATCCAACGAAGAAGTTTCATTCAATTCCATTCAGTACTTTTAGTCATACGACCACAAACATACAGACAGACATGGGCCACATATTGGGCGATAACTCCAAAACCGGTTGAGATATCGAAAAAAGTAATATCCTAAATTTTAAGTTGAGTATCTAGCAATCCAACGAAAAAAGTTTCATTCATTTCCATTCAGTACTTTCAGAGTGATACGGCCACAAACATACGGACAGACAGACAGACATTTTGGATTCTACCCGTTTAATAATGCTTCCCCCAATCAATTTTTTGTTGATATCTGCCATGTACAGACATCGACCTGTTACAATTTTATTATATGTAGAGATGTGCTCCAATAGCTCTAAAGTTGTTGTGGTTGTGGATATGCTAATCTATTTTTATTTTAAATGTGCTCCAATAGCTCTAACGTTGTTGTTTTTGTAGCGCTACTCTCCCTGCCTAGGTAGTCAGTTTCCTTACCAAGTAGTGCCATCGAATCCTTTTAACGGAAGTCCTAGAAACCTAGCGGCTTCAACAGGGGTGGACCAGAGGGAAATGGGTGTTAGAAGAGTAGGCTCTGTTGAACAGACAAATAGATGGTTAGTATCATGTGGGGACAGGCCGCATGCAGGACAGACATTCGGCATGTCGGACTTCAGTCTGGGTAAGTAAGAGTTTAACCTATTACAATATCCAAAGCGAAGTTGGGCCAGCATAACCCTTGTCTCCGTAGGCAGTTCACGATTATCTTCGGCAACGGGTTTAGCTAGTGCCTGAAGAAGGGCGTTCGCTAGGAGAGAGCTGACATAGGAGTCTACCGATTCTGTGTGGGTGAGGGTAATGGCCTGTCGGTGCACCTTAGGATTCAGACGGCGTGGAAATCAGATGCCGGATCTGGTCAAAATGTTTGCGTAGATGGCTCCTTATTTGGATTTTCTGTCAATTTTTTTCCATGTCATACTTACAGAAATTTTTAATAAAGTCCCATTACTAAGGTCCTTCAAGCGGGCCCCCAAGACGGATTTCCCCAGGAATAATGTGCTGTTTACACATGTGCTAATTTCTTCCCAAAATTAAAAATTTTTAAGTATTTTTTTTAAAACCTTTGGACGTTGAGCTAGACCCCCTCCATAGAAACAGTGCATCTTGACGGACCTCCATTACTAAAAATTTGTTCAGGGTAGCCACTTCACAGAATTCCAGATTCGAAAAAATGGTCTAAAAACTCTGATTGATTAATTTAATTTAAACAAGTAAGGCTGTGCCGAAGGCTTATACCTTTCATGGGTACGCATAACTTTTTTGAGTGTCCGATCCTTACACACAATTGGTAAAAACTCTTCAGAACTGTTAATTTAAAGATACATAGTCCAAAAAACATTTATCGAAAAAATCGATTGTATGGGAGCTATATGTTATGTTGGTCCAATCTGGCTGATTTTCACTATATACGTTACATATATAATAAGTACCAAACCCGCATAATTTTACGTTCCTAGCTTTTAAATTGCAAGAGTTATAGGCCCAAACCTGTTTATCGGAACAATCGAATGTATGGGAGCTGTGCGTGGTATCTGTCGGATCTTGCTGGTTCCAACAAATGATTAATCTTATGCACAATGGCACCTGCTTGCAAAATTTCATCGAGATATCTCTAAAACTGAGGGACTAGCTTGTGTTCAAACATACGGAAGGACGGACGGACAGACGAACATGGCTAAATCAACTCAGCTCATCGTCCTGATCATTTCGGTATGCTTAATAGTGGGTCTATCTCTTCTTCTTCTCATACTTACAAACATGTTCATGAAAGGTATAATAACACTGGTTTACAGCCAAAATGCACCAGAGACGCCATAGTGAAATTCCTATGTAAAATCACCTCCTAATTCCGAAAATCAAGGTTATTTTTACTTGAATGGTACCGTTTTTGAGATATTTACGATTTACCGTTATTTCAAAAAACAAAAAAGATGGCTCCACTTAATCGTGTATATCTAAAAAACAAAAAGTTTTCGAGATGCTTCCTCGCAAAGTACAAATTTTTTTATATTTTTACAAAAAAAGTTTAAAAAATCCGTAATGATTGTTCAATATGTTTGAATCTGCAGGACCTAGCAAAAAGTGTTGTATGTACTGATTATAGTAAATTTTCTAAGCTTTCAAATTTTTCAAACCGTTTTGGAAAAGCTCAGTTTGTTCTTGTTATATACACGATTAAGTGGAGCCATCTTTTTTGTTTTTTGAAATAACGGTAAATCGTAAATATCTCAAAAACTGTACCATTCAAGTAAAAATAACCTTGATTTTCGGAATTAGGAGGTGATTTTTCTGGTGCAGAAAAAAAGTTGGAGTTTGTGATCCAGTGTAATTAGCATTTGTAACATGTTATACCCACATTATAAAGTGACTTTATCTAGTAAAATATTGTTTCTGATGTAACGCAACTAGCGATGGAAATGCCCACATACACATGTATGGAGAAGTAGTTATATGTATCAGAAATATGTCCAATAAGAAATTGTGATCCACCGAATTTATACTTTTTTTTGTTATTGGATGGGCTTTTTCAAAGACAAATATACATAACTTCAAACAATACAGCTCGATCAAAAATGCGTTAGACAAAACGAGGTTTTAAAAATTTCAGCCTTTTTAAGATTTGACATGGTTTGATTTAGAAGCTTTTAGTGCTATCAAATATTCGTTTTGAAAGATAAGTCTTCAAACATTGCGGTTTTTGGTGTTGTGCCACACATATTTGGCTATTAACGCAACAAAATTTGTTATTGAATCTCTTTTTGCATGGACTTTTGCTTTTTTGCTAATTGGACAGACTGTATATATAAATATCTAAATATTATGTTAAACTTACACGTTATACAGCATCCGGTTTCCAGTATTTAATTCTTCACATATTCCTTGAACCATATTTAGAAGTTGGGTTACTATAATCCGATCGTTTGATGCCATTTCATTACTATTAAAATAATGCATTACGAGGCAACGTAGTGATGCACTTTTTATCCAAACGCTAGTTGACTTCGCACATAGAAACATTTTCTGCGAAGTTATTGTCCTATAATTCAATTTCGGCAACTCACGCTGAAAAAAAAAGTAAATTGAAATGTAGTTATGTGTAAGTTGTTAGGTACATATGTTTTTTAACGAGTGTAAATTTGGCTTTAGGCTTTAGGTCACTGACCTAAAAAGTTTGTTATTTCTTTCGTTGAGGTAGTAGTTGACGTCTTATTTACCTACTCATTTTGAAGTAAGAGCCCAATGATGCTAATATCTAAGATGATGTATGCGTCGTATACCCCTTAATTCGAGTGCCTAGTGTGGTTTTTCTCCGCTATCCCTTCTGAGCATTGCCAACCATAGCCCAATGCGTGAAACGTTAAGCATCTATGCCTATAACTATTCGAAAGTAGCCACTAGCCTAATGTTATGTTTTCAGCTCCTAGCTGAGACATATGTATGAAACATATTCACATATGATGTGGACTAACTCTAGACGCATTTATGAATTCACCCTTGTACAAAATATATAAAAGTGTGTGTGCATATGTTAGGCGTGAGTACCAAGCACTCGCGAAATTTAATGTGTAAACAAGTGTATCCTGTACATTAGAGTGGGTTGATTTGCAGGGGAGGGAAAAAAGTGAAAAATCGCCATAGCGGAAACTGTTCTAGGGGTCATTATAAGCAACTCTGCTGAAGAAACTTTAGGTCTAAAACCGACTTTGACCCACCGGAAATCGCGTTGAAGTTTCATAGTTAGGTAATGAAAATTTTTGTATGCGACCTATCACACTGCGTGACAGCGAGCATTAACTTTTTACGGCACATACCTTAAGTTGTAGTTCTAGTCAAGCACACAAAAACTACACAGCGAGAATTTCAAAAAAATGGACACCATCTGGAAATAGGGGGCAAAAACCCCTTTTTAATTGTTTCAAGGATATATCTGAAACTTTAACAGGTCGATGTCTGTACATTGCAGATATTCCAAAAAAATTGATACGGTCAATCATTATTAAGCCAATAGAATCCAAATCAACCGTTTTTAGAATTTTTGTCAGTCTGTCTGTTTAAATGTTTGTAATCGCATCACTCAAAAACTGCTGAATGTAATTAAATGATTCTTTCGTCATTTATTAGTAGACGTTCAATTTAAAATTTAAGGTATCCCTTATTTCAATAACTCGACCAGTTTTCGAGTTATCGACCAATAAGTGGGCCAGGGGTGACCAAAAATGTGTAAGTACAATATGGGTATGAAACGAAAGGTACTTACGAGTGATTTCATAATCAATGTGATAAATTTCAATATCTCAGCTTGTTTCGGAGATATCCCCAAAAATGTGATGTGATGTATTTTGCCAAGTATAAATGGAATGATATGTTACCAAAGACTTTCTTTATTTATAGGATTCTAGGGTACCCCAGGATTATTTATCTATAAAAACAACTAAAGACTATGGGTCCTTTTGCGAAAAATTGCAATTTTGAAAAGTTATTACTATATATATTAAACAATTTGTTCATACATCAGAATAGCTCTAGAATAATACCTACCCAAAAAGGAAGTTCAGGGTAACTGAACCTTCGATTTCGAGTTGGTTTCTGAAAAAAAAAAAAATTTTTAAATTGCATACCATTTTTTCACAACATGCAATGTGCTTAGCTATTGCACCGCTGGCTGTTCTTGGTCCGCTAGTTTTTGAATTATCGAGGAGGTACCTTTTCAATAAAAGGTAGTTCATTGAAATGCAAAAGGCATATAAACCAACGCAATGGCCTTCCCAAATCGATCTCAAAACAACTAAGAACTTTTATGATGTATTTACGTAAGCCTGCTTATCCGGCTATCTAGTAATTTATATGATTTATTAATATAAAATGAAGTGCTAAATTAGACCCACGCGAGCCTTACGTTTCTCCGTCTCACATATTTGGGAATATGTGAATCGTGTGGTACCCTAGAATCCTATAAATAAAGAAAGTCTTTGGTAACATAGCCTTCCATTTATACTTGGCAAAATACATCACATCACATTTTTGGGGATATCTCCGAAACAAGCGGAGATATTGAAATTTATCAAATTGATTATGAAATCACTCGTAAGCACCTTTCGTTTCATACCCATATTGTACTTACACATTTTTGGTCACCCCTGGCCCACTTATTGGTCGATAACTCGAAAACTGGTCGAGTTATTGAAATAAGGGATACCTTAAATTTTAAATTGAACGTCTACTAATAAATGACGAAAGATTCATTTAATTACATTCAGCAGTTTTTGAGTGATGCGATTACAAACATTTAAACAGGCAGACAGACTGACAAAAATTCTAAAAACGGTTGATTTGGATTCTATTGGCTTAATAATGATTGACCGTATCAATTTTTTTGGAATATCTGCAATGTACAGACATCGACCTGTTAAAGTTTCAGATATATCCTTGAAACAATTAAAAAGGGGTTTTGCCCCCTATTTCCAGATGCTGACCATTTTTTTGAAATTCTCGCTGTGTAGTTTTTGTGTGCTTGACTAGAACTACAACTTAAGGTATGTCCCGTAAAAAGTTAATGCTCGCTGTCACGCAGTGTGATAGGTCGCATACAAAAATTTTCATTACCTAACTATGAAACTTCAACGCGATTTCCGGTAGGTCAAAGTCGGTTTTAGACCTAAAGTTTCTTCAGCAGAGTTGCTTATAATGACCCCTAGAATAGTTTCCGCTATGGCGATTTTTCACTTTTTAAATCAACCCACTCTACTGTACATAAATTTAATTAATTTTAGTTATTTGATATTCCTTTCAGTCGACCTTTGTCCCTTCCTTCCTGCTACTCCTTTTCTTAAATATATTTCATTTTATTTGCCTTTCTCTTCCGCCAACAGCCTTTGGTTTATTTTATTGTGTTCCATCCGTTTAATTTTCCTATTCTTTGTTTTCCTCTCCTTCCCGTTACCACATTTGTTTTACTACAATTTATTTTCATTTCATTTTATTCAGTCAATGGCAACAAAACCTTAGAGACTAAATATACAAATTTCCTTAAAGATAATACTTAATAGTATATATAAAATAATTTGATATACCTAAAAATATGGATCTGGACTGAGCAAAATCTAGATCGAGCCTTGTAAAAATTCGATTAAAGTCAATAAGCGACCTAGAAATGGCTGCATTCAATAAATAACACTGGTCGACGGCCAAAATATACCAAAGACGCCGTTATTAAATTCGTATGGAAAACCACCTCCTAATTTCGAAAATCGAGTTCATTTTTGATTCTATGGTACCGTTTTCGAGATATTTTCAATTTACCGTTATTCGAAAAAACCAAAAAGACGGCACCCTTTAATTACGTATATCTCACGAAAGGATCAAGCAATTGCAAAACGGTTTACAGAATCAAAATCACAATAAAATTGGTTTTTGCTCAACGAGATAGTTTTCGAGATATTAGCTTATAATTTCAGATTTTTGTTTTTTTTTATGAAAAAATATTTGTAACATTTGCAAGCTCGAGACCCAGTGAACAATAATAATTGGTTTCAATTATTATATTCGATTTTGTGGAAAAATTGATATTTGGAGAAAAAATTTACAAAGCTAGTCACAGCGATGGATAGGATTACATGTTTCAAAGTGTCCCCACTTATCATCAGATCCCTTTTCGGACACGGATATGAACCCGTGTCTGCACCAACGCCGCTGTTAGAAATCTAACAACTCAGCTATGATGCCCTGTGACGTCACGATGCATTCATCCCCACTTCAGTTTTTCCTTTGGCTTTGTTGTTTTAGTCTTGCCAACAGTATACACACATTGCTTAGACTATTAGTCTGTATATCAATGCGTGTGTTGGGCTTGTTTGTTTGTACATTGTTATTGTACTTAACCCGTGCTCTGGTTTTAGTGTATTTTGTTTTTGGTTTTTACGGTCTTTCTATTTACATATATTTGTAACATTTGCAAGCTCGAGACCCAGTGAACAATAATAATTGGTTTCAATTATTATATTCGATTTTGTGGAAAAATTGATATTTGGAGAAAAAATTTACAAAGCTAGTCACAGCGATGGATAGGATTACATGTTTCAAAGTGTCCCCACTTATCATCAGATCCCTTTTCGGACACGGATATGAACCCGTGTCTGCACCAACGCCGCTGTAGAAATCTAACAACTCAGCTATGATGCCCTGTGACGTCACGATGCATTCATCCCCACTTCAGTTTTTCCTTTGGTTTTGTTGTTTTAGTCTTGCCAACAGTATACACACATTGCTTAGACTATCAGTCTGTATATCAATGCGTGTGTTGGGCTTGTTTGTTTGTACATTGTTATTGTACTTAACCCGTGCTCTGGTTTTAGTGTATTTTGTTTTTGGTATTTACGGTCTTTCTATTTACATATATTTGTAACATTTGCAAGCTCGAGACCCAGTGAATAATAATAATTGGTTTCAATTATTATATTCGATTTTGTGGAAAAAATATGAAAAAAATTACTCTTTGCGAGGGCAGCATTCCAAAACCACAACTTTTTTCCAGATTTTTTTACTTTACGTAAAGCTCTGTTTAATTAGAAAACAGATAAGCTATCATCGAAGAAAATTGATGCAAAACTACGTAAGTTATAAGCGATCGAATAAAAATACCCAGGCTGCGCAACTTCAATGTATACTTACTATGTATACTTACTAGAGTCGGTTGATTTGAAAAGTGAAAAATCGCCATAGCGGAAACTATTCTAGGGGACATTATAAGCAACTTTGCTGAAGAAACTTTATGTCTAAGGTTGGCTTGAAACCCCCGGAAATCGCGTTGAAGTTCCATAGCTAGGTAATGAAAATTTTTGTATGGGACCTATCACACTGTGTGACAGCCAGCATTAACTTTTTACGGGACATACCTTAAGTTGTAGTTCTAGTCAAGCACACAAAAACTACACAGCGAGAATTTCAAATACATTGTCAATATCTGGAAATAGGGGGCAAAAATGTTTCAAGGATTGTTTCAAGGATATATCTGAAACTTTAACAGGTCCATGTTTGTACATTGCAGATATTCCAAAAACTTTATACGGTCAATCATTATTAAGCCAATAGAATCCAAATCAACCGTTTTTAGAATTTTTGTCAGCCTGTCGTCTGTCTAAATGTTTGTGGTCGCATCACTCAAAAACTGCTTAATCTAATTAAATGAATCTTTCGTTATTTATTAGTAGACGTTCAACTTAAAATTTAAGGTATCCCTTATTTCGATAACTCGACCGGTTTCCGAGTAATCCACCAATAGGTGGCTCAGGGGTGGCCAAAAATGTGTAAGTACAGTATGGGTATGAAACGAAAGGTGCTTACGAGTGATTTCATAATCAATGTGATAAATTTTAATATCTCAAGTATATATAAATGGAAGGCTATGTTACCAAAGACTTTATTTATTTATAGGATTCTAGGATACCCCAGGATTCACATAACCCCAAAAATGTGAGACGGAAAAACGTAAGGCTCGGGTGGGTCTACTTTGGCACTTCATTTTATATTAATAAATAATATAAATTACTAGATATCCGGATAAGCAGGCTTACCTGAATACGTCATATAAATTCTTAGTTGTTTTGAGATCGATTTGGGAAGGCCATTGCATTGGTTTATATGCCTTTTGTATTTCAATGAACTACCTTTTAGACACCCTTTCGAATTCCTCGATAATTCAAAAACTAGCGGACCAAGAACAGCAAGCCGTGCCACAGCTAAGCAATTGCATGTTGTGAAAAAATGGTATGCAATTTTTTATAAATTTCATG
Source organism: Sphenella marginata (assembly GCA_951509765.1). Classification (NCBI taxonomy): domain Eukaryota; kingdom Metazoa; phylum Arthropoda; class Insecta; order Diptera; family Tephritidae; genus Sphenella; species Sphenella marginata. The sequence goes on from OX608082.1 coordinate 50,950,478, forward strand.
AACATGAAATTATTTATTTTTTTAGTATTATAACTTTGGTCCGATGTTTGTAACTATGAGAAGAAGAAGAGATATACCCACCATTAAGTATCAGGGCGACGACCTGAGTTGATTTAGCCATGTCCGTCTGTCCGTCCGTCCGTCTGTCTGTTTGAACGCAAACTAGTCAATCAGAATTAAAGATATCTCGATGAAATTTGGTATGGAGACGCCATTTTGTATTATAGGGATAATTTGTCGGAACCAGTAAGTCGGACCGATACAACGCATGGCTCCCATACAATCGATTGTTCCGATAAACGGGTTTTGGCCTATAACTCTTGCAATTAAAAATTTAGGATCGCGAAATTTTGCAGGTTTAGTGAAAATGATCCATATCGGACCAACATAACATATAGAATTCATATAATAGGTAGTTTCGATAAATGGGTTTTGGGCTATAAGGATCTTAAATACATAAACTTATGTTATATACAGGAATCATTAAGTGTAGCTTTGACTTTCAGAACTACTTTTCCACAGTTTAATGTTACAAGCTTCTACAACCTAATCGTAAGGTATTTGAGTGATCTGGCAGTTTTCGATATCTCGGATAACGTATCGGTCGTTCGGGATTATTTTATGTATTGTATATGGTCCTCGAAATTTGGGCGAAAGCTTTTTATTCGCTCCTATTGTGTCTATGTTCTTAATTACTACGAAATCGCCTATATTGAACCTCTGAACTTTTGGATTTTTTAACTCACTACCTTTTAAGTTATAGTTTTGTGAAGTTTCTATGTTTTGTTTTGCAACATCCCTAAGCTTCTCCATATCCTCCCTCCCCCCTTGTGGAAAGCAATCCTCTATATACTCAGTCAGCTTGTCGACTAAAGGTCCCCTCTGATTTACTCCAAATAGGGCTTGGCTGGGTGTCATTCTTATTGCTCTGTTTATCGTATTATTAAGGGCGAACTCAATTTTTGCTATATGTTTAACCCCATCCGCATGTTGAACAGATTCACTACATTTTTCTGGCATACCCACCAGGGTACGATTTAATCTCTCCACTTGACCATTGGCCTGAGGCGAATGAACTGCCACCTTGATATGCTTTATATTTTTACTCTCCATAAATTCTGAAAAATCTTTCGAAGTGAAACAGCTACCTCTATCTGTAATACATCTTACAGACCTCTTTGAAGTTAGCAAGACAACTTTTACGTAGCAAAAAAATATGTATTGGATAATTTGCCGTAAATTATCCGTGGGACAAAAAAATTTGCCGCGCCCATATTTTGGAAAATATCGTGTGGCACGGTAACTTCATGTGAAGTTAGCGTGCCACCTTGAAAGTCCACCTTAAACACCAGCTAGAAAAAAAATTCTTGCACCTGAATTTGCCGTAAATTAGCCGTAGTTAACTCACATTTTTAAAAATTAAAAAAAAAACTTTTTGTTTTGGTGGTGCACCGCCAACTTCATATGAAGTAAGCGTGCCACTTTTGGAAAACTGTCTTGGACACCAACTAGGAAAAAAATTCTTACGTCTAAATTTGCCGTAAATTAGCCGTAAACTAGATGCAAAATAATAAAATTTGACGCGCCTTTATTAAAAAAAAAAAATTTTTTTTGGTAGTGGAAAATAATAAAATTACGAATAAAATTGGGATAATAGATGTGTAAAATATGTGCATGTGCATGGTTTTGTCCACAATACGCATATAGTTTAACGCTGCTGTGGTTTGTAGGCGCTGTCTTCATTGTGTTCAGTTCTAATTCCGTTAACGAGCGACCTTGGAAAGCACGTTATTATGTACAGAAGTTTCTAGGTAGACAGAAAACCATTTTCGTGCAACTGCTAACTCTTTTTTATTACTAATGTAGGTGCGAGTTTATTGCCACTCAAATACAAGCAACCTATGAATCCATTTTTCTTGTTATCAACATGAAACGCTTATATTGCCTTTAAGCGAAATTCTGAAATCAAGCACACTATTTTTTCTTTGCTCTTTAAATCATAGTTATGATTAAATAAAATATAACACATTAAATAATGAAGATAAGCTATTCTGGGTTTTCGGTGAGTTTAAAAAAGATTGGTTGCTCCAACTACAAATATCTGAACCTATAAATTATTAATTGTTTAAAATTTGATTTTGCGGTCGTCAATTTTCTTCTGTGAAAGTGTACAAATGCGACTAGGAAGAAAAACTGGAGAAAAATTGTTATCTAAAATGGTAAGAAATTCTATATGTAAAATTCAACGAAATCTTGAAATTTCTTAAACTTCGGAGAATAATTTCCTTGGGTTTGTTGGGGTACTGGTTGCAATAGCGACCAAGGCCAATGTTGAACTTGTTGCGTTTGGTATAAGTATACAACGCAGTCCAAACGAAATCGCGCACTATACACTGAAATAAAAAAGTTGAAAGTGCACATTGAAAGTAACATATGAAAACCACTTTCAAGCGATTGATGGTAATACTGTAAATATTACAGTATTTACTGTAAAATTGGCAGTAAAAACATGTGATTTTTGCATAATGATATGAGTCCACTTTAAAATTTACAGTAATTCATATCAATATGATAGTATATTCGAAGAATGATAGGGGATCACTTTCAAAATTTATATTACCCACTGTTGGACGAAAAATGACAGGGTTTACTATCAATTTGACGGCCGTTTACTGTAGATTTTTTTTTCAGTGTACTGCTGTTTGCTTAAGGGGCGGTTGCTGGATGTTGTACGACGACATGGCCGAAAAGGAACAGAAAATAAAACCAACGACATCCCTAAAGCCAAAGCTATTGTTTTATGTCAAAAAAACCATTCAATAGCTTAAAAGAAATAAGGAGAATTTTTGTATAAAAATAATTTACAAATAAAAATTACAATTAATTAGATATAAAGCGGCAATTTTTTTTATTTTGCAGATAGTTTACGGCAAATTTAGACGTAAGAATTTTTTTCCTAGCTGGTGTCTAAGGTGGACTTTCAAGGTGGCACGCTAACTTCATGTTTTCCAAAATATGTGCGCGGCAAATTTTTTTGTTTCACGGATAATTTACGCCAAATTATCCAATAGATATTTTTTTGCTACGTAAAAGTTGTCTTGCCAACTTCAGAGAGGTTCTTACAGGGCGACTATAGTAATCAAAATATTTGCTTAATGATGCGTTCACCTCCTTTGTACTTGTTGTGAGCACTGGGTATAGTTACACTTACTTTGTGAAAGTATCTATTATAATAGATTATAGTAATAATTGTTAATAAAATCCGATTCGATTGCAAAGATGGTGAAGGGCCTAGGTGGTCTAAATGGATTGTGTGAAATGGGGTAGGCTCTTTAGGTATGTTGTGCAACAGTCTTTGGAATACAATTTTCTGTAAACTCGTTAATTTTATTTTTCATATCCGGAAACCAATAAGTCGAAATAATCTTTTTATAACACTTATCCACCCCTAAGTGACCAATGTGTTCGAGCGTCGTTCTGATTATTTCGTTTTCCATTTCATGGGGTACGTAAAATAAAGGGTTGCCATCATTCTTTTTGTATACTACCCCATTTATCATTTCGAATGTATTATTTTCCTCATTTTCTAACTGGTTCCTCAAATTTGAAATTTTGTTGTCACGTATTTGTGCCGCGTGCAGCCGAAAATCTATATCTTCACTATCAACCATTGCTACAATTTCTTCGGAATATGTTTGGCATCTGCTAAGCGTGTCTACATGGGCCATTTTGCTCCAGCTCTATGTTGTATTGTATAATCGAAATTTCCAAGCTCTAAAGCCCACCTAGCTATTCGGCTGTTTACCGTTTCTTTGTTCAATGTCAATGCCAACGAATTACAATCTGTGATAATTTTAAACTTAATACCCTCTAGGTACATTCTAAAACGACGTAAGACATTTATTATTGCGAGGGTTTCTAGCTCAAAACTGTGATATCGCGATTCTGCTTCGTTAGTACGCTTCGAAAAGTAGGCAATAGGATGAAACTTGTTATCGTCTTGTTTCTGCAGCAAAATAGCTCCGTACCCGATAGCACTAGCGTCGCAATGCAGTTCGGTTTCTCTTTTGGGACATGACGTTAATATAGATTTAAGATCTTTAAATGAATTTCTACATTCTTCGTTAAATTCAAATTTGGCATCTTTTTTATTAATTTGTATAACGGGTTAGCAATTACTGAAAATGATTTTTCGAATTTTCTAAAGTATGAACACAATCCAAGGAATGATTGCACATCTCTTTGGTTTTTTGGATCAGGATATTCTGATATTGCCTTAATGTGGCTATCTGATGGCTTAATGCCATCGACTGAGACTCGATACCCCAGATATTCTATTTCGGAATATGCGAACTTACATTTTTCTAACTTTAATTCAAGGTTATAATTTTTTAAATGACTTAAGACGCTCTTAACCAGCTCAATTTGTTCTTCCAAATTTGAATTTGCTATTAATATGTCATCCATGTATACAACTATTTCGTTTTTAACTATGAATTCTTTTAAAACTTGGTTTATGAAGCGTTGAAAATATAGCTGGTCCGTTTTTGATGCCAAATGGCATTCGCAAAAGCTCGTATTGGCCGTTTGGGACAACTAATGATGTATACTTAATTTATTCCTCGCCCATTTTAATTTGGTAGATGTCCTGACTTCAGGTCTAGTAAAGTGAACACTTTTTCCCTTGTAAATATTCAAGGCAATCTTCGATTACCGGAAGTGGGTAATTATCTTTCACTATCTTTTTATTCAGATTTCTGTAATCAATACACATTCTAATTCCTCCCGATTTCTTTTTTGCTAGCACAATTGGGGAGGAATATGGAGAGTTGCTGTGTTTAATAATCTTTTTTTCAAGCAGTTCCGTGATAATATTTTCTATGTTAGCCTTTTCTGAAAAAGAAAGGCGCCTTGGTGAACAGGACACAGGAGCGTCAGAGGTTAAATGAATATTTGCTCTATATTCGCACTATATTGGTTTGCCAACACTATTTTCCGAGTATGTTTCTCTAATTACTTGCTCAAATTTCGATTTCCACCAGAGGGGCAGTGTAGGATTAATGTCTACATCTCCTCCGAAGCCTTCGATACTAAAAATTTCCCGACTACTATTATCTACCGTAAATCCATCAACTTTAGTAATTACGTCATTTGGGGCTTTATTTGATTTCAATTCACTTTTATTTTGCTGAGGGTTTGCGTACAAAAAAATTTGATATAAACCTTAAAAATCTCTTTCTAAGATAATTGGAAATGGCATGGCATTGTCTGCCAACACGTAAGAAGTTAAACATTTTATTTCATTATTTAATTTTGTTGCTAATCTTATTTTCCCGTCACAGTTCAACTTTGTATTGCCTATGGCTGTAAAATTCAACGATAGCTTATTTATGTACTCTTTTTTTACGATGGATCGCCTGATAAAGCTAGTAGGGCTGCCCGTATCGAACATGCAAGAAAATAAACTAAATTGTGGATATGCTCTGAAAGGTTTGCTCAAAGCAAACCTTTGCAGTCTGCTTCGTCCCAATGACCGTTATCGAAAATAGCACCAACTACTTTCTTAGGGCCATTCCCATGTAAATGATTTGTGTCGCCGCATATAAAACAGGATCCCCTTTGGCGCTTCGGCTTTTTGCAGTCGGCTGAAAGATGTCCATATGCTGAACAGTTGTAACAAATATTTTGCTGGTTATGCTCCGGTTTCGCTGCTTGTCCAACCATGTTGTGGATTAATTTTTCGTATTTTGGCAACGTCTTTTTAGTTCTTCCAATGTGCTTGTGTTATATAACACCGAAACGCAGGCAGTTTTATCCTGTAAGCCCTCAATGACGAATTCAACCAAGTCATTATCTTTTATCGAAATGTTGGTGGCAATCTTCTGCATCGATAGAACATAATGCAACAAACTTTCTTTGCCTTTAATTGTTTCTCTATAGCTAGGTACTTTACGGAATTCTGCCAATAAACGCATTTTAAGTTTGTACCATGTTCTTGCAACGACTATTTCTGCCAACATGCTTAACAATTTACGCGACAGGAGGAGTTTTCGACTGTCGTTGCACCGATATGTACCTGCGGCGTATTCGAAATTCTCTACCCATTTACCGATAATTCCATCGTCGTCTCCACTATATTTCGGAACAAGCACTTCAATATCTTTCAGCGAGTAGGTACAAATACTCGTATGTGTTTGTTGACTCGTTTATCTGTTTTTTCAATTTCAACATTTGCAGCTGCATTTCAAGATTATTGGCAGCTGCCGCCTCGTGGCTATGTTCCGTTTCGCACATTTTTAGGTTACCGTAATGTACGGTATCATAAGTACCGCTATGTTCGTCGAGATTATTTTTGCCACTTCTAACATCATTTTCTGATGACTGTATCGTTTGCACTAGTGGTTCGTCCGCTTCAGCTTCGACCTCGTTATCAACATTTCCGCGTGGTTGTGGAGCACCCACTATATCTTAGAGCAGACTCCTAACTTCTTCTGTGGCTGACTTGCGTACGTGTACTCCAGTGTCCGCGAGTATTGACGCAATTTGTTCGTTTGCGTTATTCGCCATATTTATTCGGAAGAAATTTATTTGACGGAAGTTATTTAATAATTATTTGTAAACTGGTCCGTTACCACACCTGACGTTGTGGCAGATAATACACAACCGTTCGTGTTAAACAGATAATACCAATTGGCTTCTTTATTCGTCTTTTGTCGGTATACCGACGCTTTCATATCACACTCACAATGGTGTGAGTGTCCACAATAGTTACTATTCGACCTTAATACCCGTTCATATCAAGTAAAGCTTGAAAATATTAGATACTACAGAACGTAAAATTTTACAGGTTTCGTACCTATTATATATGTAATGTGTGTATCGAAAAACATACAGATCGGACTTACATAACATATAGCTCCCAATATAATCGATTGCTCCGATAACTGTGGCTTGGACTATGTATCTTTAAATTAACAGTTCTGAAGAGTTTATACCAATTGTAAGTAAGGAAAGGTATTAAGCCTTCGGCACAGCCGAAGACAGCCCTTTCCTTACTTGTTTTATTTTTTCAGATACCAACTCGAAATCGAAGGTTCAGTTACCCAGAACTTCCTTTTTGGGTAGGTATGATTCTGGAGCTATTCTGATGTATGAACAAATTGTTTAATATATATAGTAATAGCTTTTCAAAATTGCAATTTTTCGCAAAAGAACCCATAGTCTATCATTGTTTTTATAGATAAATAATCCTGGTATACCCTAGAGTCCTATAAATAAAGAAAGTCTTTGGTAACATAGCCTTCCATTTATACTTGGCAAAATACATTACATCACATTTTTGGGGATATCTCCGAAACAAGCTGAGGTATTGAAATTTATCACACTGATTATGAAATCACTCGTAAGCACCTTTCGTTTCATACCCATATTGTACTTACACATTTTTGGTCACCCCTGGCCCACTTATTGGTCGATAACTCGGAAACCATTTAATTAGAATAAGCAGTTTTTGAGTGATGCGACCACAAACATTTAGACAGACAGACAGGCTGACAAAAATTCTAAAAACGGTTGATTTGGATTCTATTGGTTTAATAATGATTGACCGTATAAAGTTTTTGGAATATTTGCAATGTATAGACATCGACCTGCTAAAGTTTCAGATATATCCTTGAAACAATTAAAAAGGGGTTTTTGCCCCCTATTTCCAGATGTTGACAATATATTTGAAATTCTCGCTGTGTTGTTTTTGTGTGCTTGACTAGAACTACAACTTAAAGTATGTCTCGTAAAAAGTTAATGCTCGCTGTTACACACTGTGATAGGTCGCTTACAATAATTTGCATTACCTAACTATGAAACTTCAACGCGATTTCCGGGGTTTCAAGCCAACTTTAGACCTAAAGTTTCTTCAGCAAAGTTGCTTAAAATGACCCCTAGAATAGTTTCCACTATGGCGATTTTTCACTTTTTTCCCTCCCCTACAAATCAACCCACTCTAATCATATCATACTAATATTATAAATGTAAATGTAGCGATGTTTGCATGTTTGGATGTCCAGACGTTTGCTTTTGTTCCCTAAAAACGTGAGAATGGCAAGACGGATTTTGTTGAAATTTGGCACGCCTATATGCAATAGTCTGGAAGGAGCTATAGGCTATTTTTTTTTAATTTTGGGGGTTCCGACCCTGTTAGGGACCGGTACTATACTTATGACATTTCGCATATAGGTATAGAAAGATCGTACAATATGGGTATCAAACGAAAGGGGAAGGCCCTAGGTTTCATTTGTACTTCAATATATTTCGATAAATTGATCGATAACTAAGTTATCGGTCAAAATGCGATTGCCGGAAAACCTTAATATTACCCTACAATATCGGTATCAAACGAAAGAAGATAGCTCCAGGTTTCATTCGGACTTTGATATATTTCGATAAATTTATCGATAACTGAGTTATCGGTGATTGCCCAAAAACCTTAACATTACCCTATAATATGGGTATGAAACGAATGGAGAAGGCCGCAGGTTTTATTTGGACTTCGATAGGTTTCGATAAATTTATCTATGATGAGTTATCGGTGAAAATGGGATAGCTCCAGGTTTCATTTGGACTTCGATATATTTCGATAAATTTATCGGTGATTGCCCAAAAACCTTAAACTTGCCCTACAATATGGATCTCAAACGAAAGGGGAAGGCCCCAGGTTTCATTTGTACTTCAATATATTTCGATAAATTGATCGATAACTGAGTCATCGGTCAAAATGCGATTGTACGAAAACCTCTATATTACCCTACAATATGGGTATCAAACGAAAGGAGATAGCTCCAGGTTTCATTTGGACTTCGATATATTTCGATAAGTTTATCGATAACTGAGTTATCGGTGACTGCCCAAAAAACTTAACATTATCCTTTAATATGGGTATAAAACGAAAGGAGAAGGCCGCAGGTTTCTTTTGGACTTCGATAGGTTTCGATAAATTTATCGATGATGAGTTATCGGTGACTGCCCAAAAAACTTAACATTACCGTATAATATGGGTATAAAACGAAAGGAGAAGGCCGCAGGTTTCATTTGGACTTCGATAGGTTTCGATAAATTTATCGATGAAGTTATCGGTGAAAAAACTTAACATTACCCTATAATATGGGTATAAAACGAAAGGAGAAGGCCGCAGGTTTCATTTAGACTTCGATAGGTTTCGATAAATTTATCGATGATGAGTTATCGGTGATAATGTGATTGCCCAAAAACCTTAAACTTGCCCTACAATATGGGTATAAGGGGATAGCTCCAGGTTTCATTTGGACTTCGACATATTTCGATCAATTTATCGATAACTGAGTTATCGGTGATTGGAAAAAAAACTTAACATTACCCTATAATATGGGTATAAAACGAAAGGAGAAGGCCGCAGGTTTCATTTGGACTTCGATATATTTCGATAAATTTATCGATAACTGAGTTATCGGTGATTGCCCAAAAAACTTAACATTAATTGCCCGAAGACCTCTATATTACCCTACAATATGAGTATCAAGCGAAAGGGGATGGCCCCAGGTTTCATTTGGACTTCGATCGGTTTCGATAAATTTATCGATGATGAGTTATAGGTGAAAATGTGAATGTCCAAAAACCTTAAACTTGCCCTACAATATGGGTATCAAACGAAAGGGGAAAGCTCCAGGTTTCATTTGGACTTCGATATATTTCGATAAATTTATCGATAACTAAGTTATCGGTGACTGCCCAAAAAACTTAACATTACCCTATAATATGGGTATAAAACGAAAGGAGAAGGCCGCAGGTTTCATTTGGACTTCGATAGGTTTCGACAAATTTATCGATGATGAGTTATCGGTCAAAATGCGATTGCCCGAAGACCTCTATATTACCCTACAATATGGGTATAAAACGAAGGAGAAGGCCGCAGATTTCATTTGGACTTCGATAGCTTTCGATAAATTTATCGATGATGAGTTATCGGTCAAAATGCGATTGCCCGAAAACCTCTATATTACCCTATGTTTAAGCGACATACATACATACATAAGCTACGGTTATTTCATTCGTTTATTTTATTTGCATTGCATGCTATTGTAATTCGCAATCCGCTTATAAAATATTTCGAAGATATATGTAGTTTATGTTTTGGAAAGCCAAAGTGTGGTTTTTCCAAGCGAAAATGACTAAGCCAATCGCGCCATGCCTCAGAGCCAACAGTAGGGATGGCCAAAGTTGAAAAAAAAACCGGTTTGTGATTAATCGCGGTTTTTTATTCCGGTTTTAAACTTCGAAAAGAAACTTTATAGAAATACAACAATGTAGATACTTACTATAGGGCTCTTCTCTCTAAATTTTTAAAAGAACTCAAGAAGTTTTAATTTAACAAATATTTATTTTTCAGTTCAAGTTAATACAGTTAAATCAAATTTGTAAAAGTGAAAAATTCTGATAAAGGCAATACTTTTTTGTAGTAATATATATATGTAAATGTGGGTGCTTGAATTCAAAAAAGGCCCAGTACACCTGTTTTCAAAAACTTGTCTGGAATTGATGGCTGCCTATCAACAGTTCTGACTTCTTCATTCGAATTAGAATCATCGCAACACAACACGGTGCAGTGAAATAACGCCCAAGGAAATAACGCCCATGGGCGTTATTTCCCACTCAAAAAGGAAATTACGCCCATGGGCCTTATTTCCTTTTTAAAAAGGAAATAAAGCCCATGGGTGTTATCACCTTTTGCTGATGGGTGTTATTTCCTTTTTCGAAGAGAAATAAAGCCCACGGACGTTTCAATAAATTTTAACATATTTGTTCTGTTTTTATAAGGCGGGGTGCAATAGCGCCTTGTGAAATAAGCCCTTTAAGGCCTTATTACACTATTGAAAGTGAAATAAGGCCTTTATTTCAAAAAAGGCTTTATTACACTTCGAAAGAGAAATAAAGTCTTAAAGGCCTTATTGCTCTTTTATTTTTTTTAATGAAACAATAATATTCTAATTCTTTTTGTATTTTATTGAATAGTTACACACAAATTTCATGTTAACCAAAGTGGGAAACGTGGCACGCGGAAGGACATCACCGTGGCGGTAGCCACGGCTATGGCACACACCCGGAGTTGGAAGGGCGTAGCCCAGGGTTATTTTTTGAAGCGCGGCCGAAGGCCGCCTACGCGGAAAAGTGTTCTGCACTTAAAAATCGTGGATCGGGCCTCCGTAACTATAATCCGAAGGGGGAAAAGCAATATTTTGTTTCTGTGAAAAGTTATTAGTGAAAACCCGAAAATTGACCCGGGTCAGATCCCCAATTCGGGGCCCCATCCACGTTTTTTATGTGCAGGACACCTTTCCGCGTAGGCGGCCTTCGGCCGCGCTTTAAAAAATAACCCTGGGCCACGCCATTCCAACTCCGGGTGTGTGCCATAGCCGTGGCTACCGCCACGGTGATGTCCTTCCGCGTGCCATGTTTCCCACTCTTTTCTCACAGGGTAATTTGTGAAAAAAATGCGAATCAACAGTTCGTGTTGCTCGCGTAAAATCCTATCGGCGTTATTTCTCTTTTAAAAAGGAAATAAGAGCCATGGGCTTTATTTCTTTTTGCAGATGGGCGATATTTCCATTTATAAAGGAAATAAGGCCCATGGGCGTTATTTCCTTTTTGAATGGGAAATAACGTCCATGGGCGTTATTTCCTTGGGCGTTATTTCACTGCACCACACAACACATCATCGGAGCTCTTGTTGGTGTTACAAGGTAAATAATTTCTATCCCAACCGGCATGGTTGTGCTGGAGGTGTCCTTTTAAGTTGGACGTGTCACCTCCCAGTTCCACACAGCTTGCATAGAACTTCTTTATTCCCTTTTTCATCAAAATATTGCCAAAGTGGTCTCTTTTAGATGCGGGGCCTTCACTTATAGCGAAAAATAATTCAATATTTACAATTCAATGGAACAGAAGTCGATAGTTCGGTTTTCGGTTTTTTTGAGAAAAGATCGATTAAAGACAGTTGCGATAAAAATATCGAAAAAACCGAAACCGCGAATAGAAAAAACCGGTTTTCTTAAACACCGATCTTTTTTGGCCATCCCTAGCCAACAGTGCTCGCCACCAATAAATACATACAGGGTGTCACAGGTGTCCCGCACCTCCCGTTCTCTAAAGAACAACAATTTTTACATTTAGGCAAACATGGTCGTCAGCACCTGAGCCAAATGAATAAATACAAGTTGAGCAAAACGGTCACATAGCACCTGAGCCAAATAATAAAAAAAAAATAAAAAATAATAATAACTTAAAAAACAACTCGCCTTCTCTAAAGCTTAGACATGGTCCTTCGAGCCGGATGTGTATAGAATATTTTGGGGAATTGACGTCTGAAGACAATAAACTGAAATTCAACGCAATGAATCTGAAGATTAATATTGAAACAATTATAATGCGAGAAAATTTGCAAAGCGTTTGGGAAATGTTTACATTAAATGCGAGACAAGCCTTAATAGTTAACAAACTGACTGTTAATACAAATGCAAAAAAAAAAAAAAAAAACAAAGAACTTCCTTGATGTTACATTACAAAGCAGCTACAAATTGTCATCAATTTGCAGGCTAGCAAAACACCCAAGAGCACATTTACATAAATACATAAGCTACATATGCATTGAATGAATAATATCTCAATAATTAAGCATGTGTAGTTAGTATTTTAGTTAACTGTTATACGTAGTTGAAAAAAATTAACAATATGTAGACATAAAAAAATGTTTCGTGGGGAAGTATTTTATTTGGTTTAGGTAAAACAAAATACAAAACTTTTAGATCGCACTTTTTTGAGCCAATTTTGAGATCATGCGTTTTTGAACAAATTTTTAAGAACGGACCATCTTCATTTGGCTCAGATATTTCCTTTGAAATCTTACATAAATGTGTATTTCCGTTTATTTTTAAAGTTATGGTGTGGAGGCTCTCCATCTGACTGCGTATAACATCGTACACCTTGTTTTTTTATACTATAGCCATTCTAAGGCTTATAAATACTTAAAAATTAATATTTTAAGAAATTAAACACACTTAGAATAATGTAACGTCGTTGCAAGCAAAATAAGTACTCTATGTATTCAGATATTTTGTTTTAAAGCATAATTGTGAACATGAAAAGTATTTTTTCTTTACATAATTTAGCTGCAAAATGCTTGTGATCAATAACTGTAAGTGATCGCTTGTGATCAATAACTGTAAGTGATCGATTTTTATGCCACAACAAACACAAAGGAAAGCAATTAACATAAACAAATTATTAAGATGAATAGAACCTATTTTTCTACAAATATATTTACTTACTGTATGTGTGTATGTATGTATATGTACGCTATAATTTATGACAAATATTACATATATTTAAATAGTAACAATTTATTTATATTGCAAAACAACAAAAACATGCAAAAGAAAAGCATGCAACCGATCGAATGGCGCTTTTTTGTTTTAGAATTGTAAGTTTTCGAAATTGTGGGCATTTAATGCTTCACTAACGACAGCTTAAAAATATAAATAGCTGATGATTATTATTATTTAACTAGGTATTACAGGAAAAGCGATCTTATAACAATTTCAATGGAGTAAAATTTTTGTTTTCCCATTTAGAAATACAAAATACAAACTCTTAAATGTAACTGTAAGCACCTTACACGAGATAAATAGTAAATACACGAATATATTTGGCAATTTAAAAATATTGGAATATTAGTGCATTTGCGTTTGTAAAGAAAAAAATATAATTTCGGGATCAAATCCAACCATCTCGAATCTAACCATAGTGCATATCGAATCAGTTCGCATACATTTTGGTCAAGCATATTTGCTTGTTTGAATTATTATTTTAAATATCGCCTTTGCTTTTTAAAATTTTTGTTGCTATTTTTGTTTTTGAGATACAATTGTAGAGCTTCGGTGTGAATTGCCAAACCTGCTTTTCTAAATTGCAATGTCAAAAATAGAATTTTGGTTAAATTGTTTAGTAAATACATATTAATAAGACATGCTCCAAAATATTGCATAGATCCAAAAATAAAAGAAAAATAAAGATAATACAAATCAAATAATTAAAAAACAAAAGACAAACACTGTTATATCACGCTTGCATCTATACATATTTGTACTCAATTGTATAATATACATAACTGCAGTATATAAGTATGTAATATAGTAATACCTTTAGCGCTACAGTGTGTAAATTGAAACTTTTTCGTGCTAAAATCTAATATCTCTAAAAGCGTGGATAAAGTAATTAATTTAAGAAAACTGTAAAGATTTTGAATTCAAAACTAAAAAAGAAAATTGATTTGGCTGTATTAACTCTGAACTCTTAAATTACCTTCAAAAGTTTTCTGTTTTCCTTTTATCTACCGCTGTTTTATTTCATAAATAATATGTGGGTAAACATGTTTGAACATAGTCTAAGGAAGTGCATCATTAAAGAATCTCAAGGGTTACGTAGCTTTAAAATTTAATTTGAAAATCATCATTCTCCATCTCAATCATGCCGTTAAATGTATACGGTTACGTCATCTCGTTTGTAGAATTTTAGATTTTGTCACGAAAAAAAATGCAAATTTTTTCAATGTGCGCCGTTACTCCTGCTATTTATGTACCGCCCATTTTGCCAGTTTAATTAGTTAAAGTGATCATAATTTATATATAAACATTCATACATTCAAACAATCATATATACGATTTTATATTACAAGTATTTATTCATTATATTAATTATTTTAGTTAATAATTTTTTGCTTGAATTATAGTTTTTGTATTTCTTAAAAATGAATCTAAAGAATTGTTTAATCTAAGCACAAGTAAATATATATAAACAAAAAAAAATAATAGTATACTTAAGAAGCCTCAGAGCCAACAGTGCTCGCCACCAACAAATACATATAGGGTGTCACAGGTGTCCCGCACCTCCCGTTCTCTAAAGAACAAAATGTTTTTAACATTTGCGCAACACGGTCATCTGAACCTGAGCCAAATGATTTAATAAATACCTTTTGAGCAATACGGTCGCCTAGGCCTGAGCCAAAAGGTGGTGTTTCACAACGAAAATGAGGAAGCCAATCAAGCGCCATGCCTCAGAGCCAACAGTGCTCGCCACCAATAATACATATACAGCCCGATTCAATATATCCGCACGGATTTCTTTCCTTGCGGAAATTTTTGTTCGCCATGAAAATTTCCGCCAATTCTCTTTCACTAGTGAACAGAAAAATTGGTGAAGAGGAATTTCGAATTTTCGAAATCAGCTGTGCTGCCATTTCACGCTTGATTTTGGTACTACTTTTTGTGCAAAATATAAAAATTTGTGATAAAAAGTTGTTAAATTAGATAAATTAAGAATAAAAATGCATAGTATTGCCTTTCCAATGGTAGCATGTGTATAATCGAAAGATTCTGTAGCACTGGATTGTAACAGAGGTCTAAAACAAGAAGGTTGCGTGATGATACGAGGCCACTTTAGTTGCGGGATTATTGGAAGAGCTAACAAAACTCTGTTTAGTGAATTTTATTGATTCAATTGTTTTGCAGATGTATTTAAATTTTAAAACTATAAATAAAGCCGCATACAAATATTTGTTGGACATTTTAAAAGCATACACACAACAAGCCTAAAAACTGTTTGCGCTTTCACTAAAGAAGACTATCTGAAACATGTGTTATAAATAATATGGTGCCTTTTTCGATTCCACAATCCATTCTACTGGTGGTCCGCCCAATTTACCTCCTCCTCATTTTGCCAACATCCTTTAAGGAAGACGCAGAGTTTTCCAGATGCTTTTGAATAAAGCTTACTAAAGTGTCTATTTGCCGATTATTTATACTTTTCGCCCTACAAATCCAAAAACAATACGATATTAATGTGTTTTAGTCGTTTTTAATTATTAAAAGTTAAATTAAATTGGCTGGTGAAATATCTCCCGAAAAACTGTTGTGTATTCTCCCCTTTCTTTTCATTTATGATACCTACTTTACTCGCCGAACCGCTTTCCGCTTTTTCGAACATCGTTTAGAATAGGCGAAGAGCGAGAAGCGAACAAATACGTGCGGAGTTTATGTTCAGAATAAGGGAATAGGGAGAAGCGAAAAAATACGTGCGGATTTTTCGTTTAGAATTGGGCTGATATACTCTCCCGTTCTCCAAAGAACCTTTTTAGGCAAACATGGTCGTCAGAACCTGAGCCAAATGAATAAATACCTTTTGAGCAAAACGGTCACATAGCACCTGAGCCAAATAATAAAATAAAATAAAATAAAAAATAATAATAACTTAAAAAACAACTCGCCTTCTCTAAAGCTTAGACATGGTCCTTCGAGCCGGATTCGAACCGGCGACTTATGCATTTCACTAGACGACTAAGCCGTCTAGGGGGGCGAGGATGTTTAAGCGACATACATACATACATAAGCTACGGTTATTTCATTCGTTTATTTTATTTGCATTGCATGCTATTGTAATTCGCAATCAGCTTATAAAATATTTCGAAGATATAGTTTATGTTTTGGAAAGCCAAAGTGTGGTTTTTCCAAGCGAAAATGAGGAAGCCAATCGCGCCATGCCTCAGAGCCAACAGTGCTCGCCACCAATAAATACATACAGGGTGTCACAGGTGTCCCGCACCTCCCGTTCTCTAAAGAACAACAATTTTTACATTTAGGCAAACATGGTCGTCAGCACCTGAGCCAAATGAATAAATACAAGTTGAGCAAAACGGTCACATAGCACCTGAGCCAAATAATAAAAAAAAATAATAAAAAATAATAACTTAAAAAACAACTCGCCTTCTCTAAAGCTTAGACACACTACAATATGAGTATCAAACGAAAGGGGATGGCCCCAGGTTTCATTTGGACTTCGATAGGTTTCGATAAATTTATCGATGATGAGTTATGTGAAAATGTGATTGCCAAAAAACCTTAAACTTGCCCTACAATATATTTCGATAAATTTATCGATAACTGAGTTATCGGTGATTGCCCAAAAAACATTAACATTATAAAACGAAAGGAGAAGGCCGCAGGTTTCATTTGGACTTCGATAGGTTTCGATAAATTTATCGATGATGAGTTATCGGTCAAAATGCGACTGCCCGAAGACCTCTATATTACCCTACAATATGAGTATCAAACGAAAGGGGATGGCCCCAGGTTTAATTTGGACTTCTATAGGTTTCGATAAATTTATCGATGATGAGTTATCGGTGACTACCCAAAAAACTTAACATTACCCTATAATATGGGTATAAAACGAAAGGAGAAGGCCGCAGGTTTCATTTGGACTTCGATAGGTTTCGATAAATTTATCGATGTTGAGTTATCGGTAAAAATGCGATTGCCCGAAAACCTCTATATTATCCCACAATATGAGTATCAAACGAAAGGGGATGGCCCCAGGTTTCATTAGGACTTCGATAGGTTTCGATAAATTTATCGATGATGAGTTAGGGGTGAAAATGTGATTGCCCAAAAACCTTAAACTTGCCCTACAATATGGGTATGAAACGAAAGGCGAAAGCTCCAGGTTTCATTTGGACTTCGATATATTTCGAAAAATTTATAACTGAGTTATCGGTAAAAATGCGATTGCAGAAGAACCTTAATATTACCCTGCAATATGGTATCAAATCAACATTTGAATTTGCATTCATCCTGGCACAATTTGTCAAATTGAATTCTTGAAAGGCCCCCTAACGTTACCAACGAATACCTCAAAAGAACATTTTTGAGAACCAGTTTTCAATATTCTTTTTCAAAATTTTCAAAATATTCGAATTTGGTAGATTCTTCAGTAGGCAATAATCATACTAATATTATAAACGTGAATGTAGCGATGTTTGGATGTCCAGACGTTTGCTTCTGTTACTCAATCACGTGAGAATGGCAAGACGGATTTTGATGAAGTTTGGAACGCATGCAGGTTATAGTCTGGAAGGAGTTATAGGCTACTTTTTTTTTTATTAATTTTGGGGGTGCGGACGCTTCTAGGGACCATTACTTTTTCATATTTTTTCACCCCATACAATGCTGAATATACTTGGCCTATGACTCTGAGTATACTTGGCCTATACTTATGAATCATAAATATATATAAGTTATGATATTTCGCATATAGGTATAGGATGGCCCTAGGTTTCGTTTGGACTTCGATATATTTCGATAAATTTATCGACAACTGAGTTATTGGTCAAAATGCGATTGCCGAAAAACCTTAATATTACCCTACAATATTTTATCAAATCAACATTTGAATTTGCATTCATCCTGGCACAATTTGTCAAAAGCGAATTCTTGAAAGGCCCCGTAACGTTACCAACGAATACCGCAAAATAAAATTTTTTAAAACCGGTTTTCAATACTCTTTTTTCAAAATATTCGAATTTGGTAAATTATTCAGTAGGCAATAATATTATATAAATATGAAATCTTAAAGTATATTATTGATTTTGAAAGGCCCCCTAACTACTTACGTCCCGAGCAACGCCGGGTACCCTGCTAGGATTATATAAATATGAAATCTTAAAGTATATTATTGATTTTGAAAGGCCCCCTAACTACTTACATCTCGAGCAACGCCGGGTACCCTGCTAGTACATACATATATTAAAGGTATAAAGTGAAATTGGGATATTATCCGGATAAACGAATAACACCATAGCAATGATAATAATTTTTATTTAAATATATCAAATAGTACTTTTAATACTCCAATTGTTTTATAGTAGGTAGAGTGGTTGCATCGAAAGGAAGCAGGGACGGATTCAGATGAGGGGTCCAGGGGGTCCGGAAATTTAAAAATACATTGCAAATATATAATAATTGTACTGTGTAAGTATACATATACCTACACGGTGCGCCAGAAACGATCCTTACCTCAAAGTCGGAGTACAGTATATTTGGCTTTACTTTATGAGAATATTAATGGCAATTTTTTGCACGGCTTCGGAAAACTACACACCCTTCCAGATCTGAAAAAAAACGTCATATATTCTGAAAGATGTAGAAAATGTAGAAATGTAGAAAAACGGCTCCGCCTATGATTTTCTTTTTTGCGTCATATCAATTTATTTAGCGTATATTCTCATAAAGTAAAGCCAAATATACACTAAAATAAAAAAGTTGAAAGTGCACATTGAAAGTAACATATCAAAACCACTTTCAAGCGATTGATGGTAATACTGTAAATATTACAGTATTTACTGTAAAATTGGCAGTAAAAACATGTGATTTTTGCATAATGATATGAGTTCACTTTAAAATTTACAGTAATTCATGTCAATATGATAGTATATTCGAGGAATGATAGGGGCTCACTTTCAAAATTTATATTACCCACTGTTGGACGAAAAATGACAGGGTTTACTATCAATTTGACGGCCGTTTACTGTAGATTTTATTTTCAGTGTACTGTACTCCGACTTTGAGGTAAGGATCGTTTCTGGCGCACCGTGCCTATGAGTAAGTTTTTGTTATTCATACCCCCGATTATTATCTTCCAACTTTTCTTGTGAATGTTGTATTGGAGATTTCAAATCTGGACCCCCCCCCGAAAAAATTTCCTGGATCCGCCCCTGAAAGGAAGAGTGGTTGGGTTCGAAACCTGCCGTAGGCATGTAGTTATAAACATGTATTTCCGGCACTTATTGGTGTGTGCAGGTAGATTTTCAAAATTATAAGACACAGAAAATTTTTAAAGCCTACATCTAAAACAGGTAGTATTTTCTTTTCCCGGCTTCGTATAAAAAGGAACCTTTCTGTCTGGGTTTTGATTTTTTCAATTTTATTCTTGTTCCGAGTATAAATATGAGTTAATGCGCCTTGAAACTTCAAAACATATGCAGGGCTCGCCGGAGATAGTTCAGTTCGTAAGTAAAATTTCAAAACCGTGATTTATTAAATTGCGATTAATTAAATTATAATCAGTAAAAGGACGCGAGAATTTGAGTGTTATAACGATCCAGATATGTTCTGTTTCATGTGTGGCCAATATACTATCATAAGGCGACGACAAGTGTTCTCAGATCGTATCAAAACTTTATACTTCAAGTATTTTGGCATTGAGCCTAAAAATGCTGAAAAACCATTAACACCGAACACTTTGTGTACATCGTGTCGAGTAGAATTGATTCAACAAATAAAATTTGATACACCTTTGATATGGAGAGAACCTACTTACCGTTCACTAGAGTGTGCGAAAGTACTTGGCGTTGGAAGATCAAGAAGAGTAACCTATGTCAGTATACCTACAGTGACATTACCAGTACTACATTCAACGGCAGTTGCGGATCCAGTTTCATTGTCAACAGTAATATCGGAGTGCGGGGAATCAAGTTGTGCTGAATTTCGCATGGGAAACGAGAGAAACGTTCTGTCAGAAGCACAACTTATTGATTGGATAAGAGATTTGGAACTATCCAAGGAAAAGGCCGAGATCCACACTTCTCGTATGCAACAATTTAAATGTGTGTCATCCGATGTTAAGGTGATATATCTATTGTACTCGTAGAACTCGTCACGAACCATTTTCCAAACACTATACCAAGAAAGTCAGTATATGCTACTGCAACAACATTCCAAAGAGTTTGTTCAATCATATGATTCAAAAGAGTGGCGATTGTTCATAGACAGCAATAAACTGACTTTAAAGGCTGTATTATTGCATATTGGTAACAAAAAGCCTTCTATCCCGATCGGGCGTGCAGTAAATACAAAGGAAACCTACGAGGAAATGCAAAAAATACTAAAATTTATCAAATATGAAGAGCATGATTGGAAAATATGTTCTGATCTCAAAGTCGTTGCAATGCTATGCGGTCTAAATTGAACTTTTAACTCAATAGAAACAGAGCATAGCTAGATATTTCACTCCCCTTTATACCATACATACGTTTTGAGGTATACGTTGAAATGGCGCAACCTGGTTATTTTTATTTGATCGTTTATAACTTACGTAGTTTTGCATCGATTTTCTTCGATGATAGCTTATCTGTTTTCTATTTAAACAGAGCTTTACGTAAAGAAAAAATATCTGAAAAAAAGTTGTAGTTTTGAAATGCTGCCGTCGCAAAGAGTAATTTTTTTCATATTTTTTCATAAAAAAAAACGAAAATCTGAAATGATAAGCTAATATCTCGAAAACTATCTGGTTGAGCAAAAAAACAATGTCTGATGCATTTACACTAAATTTTATTGTGATTTTGATTCTGTAAACCTTTTTGCAATTGCTTGATCCGTTCGTGAGATATACGTAATTAAAGGGAGCCGTCTTTTTGGTTTTTTCGAATAACGGTAAATTGAAAATATCTCGAAGACGGTGCCATAGAATCAACAATGAACTCGATTTTTGGTTTTACATACGAATTCATAACGGCGTTTCTGGTTGTGATGATCTTTATTCATTACAAGGTGATTACAGACTGAAACTTATGACTAAACTTAAAGTAAAAGAGCAGTGCTCCGAATGTACATACTTCAAACGTACGGTACCCTATGTATTATTAACAATGTATAAGAGCGAGCATAGCTAATCGGTTACAATATATGCACATATATTTTTCCTCTCGGGTATACTTAAGTGCTACACTCATGTTAAATATATTAGGAGTTACATTCATGTGCAATACCTTACACTACCCCCCGCTTAACTTAAATATTCCTTCATATTTAATAATTTCCATATGTATTATCAAACTCATTTTTCATAACTACAATTCATTTAGTTCGGTAACATTTGTTTAATTTATTACCCTATTTCTCAATTTATATTTATAGTTTCCCTTTTCGCTTTCTCTTGGTAATATACTCTCGGTACTTTTGATTTCTTGTTCCTTGCCCCCTTCATGTGAGCCTACTCTATTTTCCGACGTTTTCTCGATTTTATCAGAAACCGAACCTACGTTTTGCGGCGGTAGCAGATCAACTCAATTTTCGTAATTGCCTGTTTCCCCTGAGTTTGAGGTGTTACACGCAACCATTTGGTTTGCATGGCGCTTCCAAATTTTACCTGACCTTAGATTTTTTACACGAAATGTTTGCTGGCCTAGTTTTTCCAAAATTTCTGCCTTTGCCCAACTAACCTTTCCCGGCATCGAGTAATCTCCAACTATAACTTGATCACCTTTTTTGAACTTGTTTCCCCTTTTTCCAATATAATAACGCCTCTGCTTATGTTGCTGATCTTTTACCTTCTGCCTTACCGCGTCAGCCGATTTGCTTTCAGTTTTTCGTTTTGGGTTCAAAATGTCTAACCGTGTGCGTAGTTGCCTGCCAAACATCAGCTGTGCTGGTGATATGCCAGTACTACTGTGCACCGCATTGCGGTAGTCCAAAAGAAATCTATTTAAAACATCATGAAACTCTGCTTCCTTAATTTGATACAAGCCTCTCTTTAATGCTGTTTTTATTACTTTAACACAATTTTCGGCTTGGCCGTTGCTAGCAGCATGACCTACTGGCGAAGTTTTGTGTTTAATTGCGTTTCGTTCCAAAAAATTCTGAAATTCTCGGGACACAAAAGCCGTTCCATTATCTGAGACTAAGATTTCCGGCAACCCAAAACGTGCAAACTTTTGCTTTAACACCGCAATTGTCGCCTTGCTCGTCATATTTTTGCCCATGTCGACGCACTTGACCCATTTGCTATAGCTGTCCACTACAATTAGACACCAGCGATTCGTAAAGGGTCCGAAAAAATCTACTTGCACCCTATTCCATGGTTTTTCCGGGTACTTCCACGGCTTGAGGGTTTGTTTCGCCGGTTCCGGCCGTGTCATTAAGCAAGCTTCACAGAACTTTGCTTCTCTCTCGATGTCTGCACCTTGCGTTGGCCACCAGCAACATTCTCTAGCCATCGCTTTCATCTTTGCGATTCCCAGATGAGAAGCGTGAAGATATTGCATGACCTCTGCTTGCAACGATCTAGGGACTAGCAACCTATGTCCCTAGAATATGCATCCGGCCTCTGAAGACAAATCCAGTTTTCTTTCAAAAAACGGACGCAATGCTTTATCAGCACACGAACTAGGCCACCCTGTCTGCATAAACTCGCAAACCTGTTGTAGTAGCTTGTCGTTTTGTGTTTCTGTCCGAATTTTTTCAATATTTAAGGGAACCTTGCTATTTTGTTGGACATAATTTAAAAACACTTCATCCGAACAGTCTTTCTCCTCGGATTTGTTTGTCGAGGGGTTCCTTGAAAAATAGTCCGCGATATTGGTCTTGGACCTAATGTTGACTATATCAAAGGAATACCCAGATTACGTTAATGCTATTCTCTGCAGTCTATTTGCAGCCATAACCGGAATTCCCTTTTTTGGATCGAATATATGAAGCTGCGAATATCTCCTCTGTTTCAGACAATCTACGCGATGCGAACTCTATGGGTCTTTCAATGCCCTGATTTGTAATTTGCGACAGTACTGCCACAACCCCTACCGGACTTGCATCTACTGTCAGCTTTGTTTCCAGCTGAGGGTCAAAAAGTGCTAGACACGTTTCCTTCTTTAATTCTGCTTTCAACGTGTCTACGGCAACCTCACACTGCTTGGACCACATGAATTGCGTGTTTGCTTTTAGTAAGTCATACAACGGGGTACACACTTTGGCTACATCTGGTAAAAATCGACGATGGAAATTTATTACTGCTAGAAATGCTTGAAGTTCTTTCACTGACTATGGGTACGGCATGCAATCTATTTCACGTGTTTTTGCCGGATTTGGATGTAAGCCATCTTCGTCAATGATATGCCCTAAATATTCTACGCGCTTGCAGCAAAACTGACACTTATTTTTTGCTTATTTCAATCCGGCATTTTGTAATATTTTCAACACTTCTTCCAGCCTTTTTAAGTGTGTTACCCTATTTGGTGCCGTGATCAAAATGTCGTCTAAGAAAACTACAACACTACAAAATTGCCGGCGCCGATGCTAGCCCATAAACTAGCCTAATGTACTGAAACAATCCTTTTGTGGTCGCGATTGTTGTCAACTTGCGCGATTCGGGTTTCAGCTGAATTTGCTGATAAGCTGTAGATAAGTCAAGTTTCGTAAACTCTTTGCCACCATACAGCTTCGCAAAGAGGTCTTCAATCCTCGGTAAAGGGTATTGCTCTACCACTAAATTCGGATTAACTGATACCTTGAAATCTCCACAGATTCTCACACCCCCATCTTTCTTTAAAATGGGCACTATAGGAGTAGCCCACTCTGAGAACGTTACTGGCTCAAGCACTTTTAATTGAACTAAATTGTTAATTTCCTCCTCAACCTTTTCTTGAATTGCTAGCGGTACCGGTCTTGGCTTAAAAAACTTCGGAGTCGCTTTTTCGATCAACTGCAATCTTGCTTGGCCTTTATTAAAACAACCTAGATCCCCATCAAATAGTAGGGGGAACTTTTCGACTACATTAGGCAATGCTTCATTATTGCTGCGATTAATGAAGTTTAAATTTGCAAAACTTAACCCAAACGCTCTTAGAAAGTTTATACTTAGTAATGGTGGCCCTCCATTATCAACTATCAAGAATTTTACCACCTCGCTTTTGCCATTCAGCTCCACTAGTACATCATAACTGCCAGCAGGGTATATTGATACGCCATTATAAGTCTTAAGAATGATATTTGTTGCTACCAGCTCATTTCTGCTAAATAAACTTGTGAACCTAGCTGCCGAGGGGATACTGAATTCAGTGTCCAATTCCATACAAATAGGATTTTTGTTTAAATAAACATTTAATCTAATCGGACCATCTGCTACCGACTGCAGTGCAAACAAATTCATTTCACAATTATCGACAAATTTTAATGGTGTTTCCCTAACCGTACACATTCAGCCTTATTGTAAATTTCATGGGAACAAATTTCCCAAAAATTTTTAAAGGGGAAACAAAAACAAAGAGGGGAAAATTGTTAGTGTTTCCCATTAAAAATTTTTGGAAGATTTGTTCCCATGAAATTTACAATAACGCTGATTGTCTTTAAATGCCCCTTTTGTTGGCACTTGTGACACTTGAAATTTGTATACCTACAATCTCTGCTTACATGGTTCGATTTTGCACACACCGTACACTGCTTCCCTTGTTGTTGCTGTTGCTGGTTGCGTTTGCCTTTGCTGCTTTTGCCTGCAGACTGCGTTTGTCTCTGCTGCCCAGGTTGTTCTTTACGCTGCTGCTGCGGTTGTTGTTGTTGTTGTGCCCTTTTGCTCGGATGTGTTTGCAATTTCCACTGCTATCTTGAAGTCGCACGCTAATGTTTCCATGAAAATTTTATCACGCGCCGGACCTTTCTCCAACCCCATGATAAACTTGTCTCTTAGTGCGTCGTTCAAACACACGCCAAATACACAATTTATTGACAAAGACCTTACACGCACGGCCCAGTCATTAATGGACTCTGTTGCTGTCTTCTTTGCCTCATAGAACTTATAACGTTCTGCAAATGCGGACGCCGGCGGCTTAAAATGCACATCCATAACCTCTACGCAACTCTGGAAGGTTGTATTTGCCTCACCTACCTTTTTCGGGCACATCAGATTTCGCAGGAGAATGTAGGATCCCTCGCCGATTGTCGTGAGAAAAATGGCTTTTTTCCTCTTATCCTCAGTGATTTCATTTGCGATAAAAAATTGATTTAATTGCTGACGAAATACATTCCCATTATTATGTTCGTGTCTATAATGTGGTACACTGCCAATCATTTGCGCCGCCATTTTTACTTGAGTCTGTGTTATGGGTTCTTTTTGTTTATCCTCGTCGCCAGGTGACAGGTAATAGTGTCAATTGACACTATTTCCAAGGTAACTTGGAAATAGTGTCAATTGACACTATTGCGCTTTTGGAAATGGAAATAGTGTCAATTGATACTATTGCTATTTTAGGCAGCGGTTGTCTGCGCAGTGTTATAAGAGATGGATTTTTATTATATGATCATTTACAAAATTATGGTTTCTAATTTTACGAAATGTGCATTATTAGTGATTTTCTATAGTAAAACAATTTTGTTTACTTAGTTTTCGCGACAGCATTGACCAACGGTTATTGCAACGGACCTACAAAGTAAATCGGCACAAATTTCAATGAATGGGCATGTTTTTAGCGGGAGTGCCACAAAATCCCCGAAAAAAAAATCCCCAAACACAAAATCGCTAAATAAGTAATCTCCAAAATCAGAATGCTCAAAGTAAAACTCGGCTCAGAAACAAGAAAGTGAAAGAACGTCTAACTTTAAAAATGAAGGAAAGCCTAATTTTAAAAATGAAAGAAAGTCTTAATTGTTAGGGTTTCTTTCATTATGAAATAACGCCCAATGAAAGAAGGCCTAACAGCCCGAATTAAAATTCTTAGAAGAAAATGATACAAGTCCCATTATTTGGGACTTATTTGACAATTAAACTATAACTTCTGATCCATGTTTTTTATGTGCAGAACACCTTTTCGCATTGGCGGCCTTCGGCCGCGCTTCAAAAAATAACCCTGGGCTACGCCATTCCAACTCCGGGTGGTTGCCCTGAACGGTGGCCACCGTTCCCACTCTATGGGCGGGATCCATGGTATTTTTTTGAATTTATATTATCACCTGAAACTAATGATTATAATATCGCGTGATTTTTTATTTCAAATTTTCATCTTATGTTATTAGCTATTTACATATGTATATGCATATACACTGTATTTTTATTCCCTTTATGTTATCTTTATTGCCAATTCAGAAAGGTGTTCTGCACATAAAAAACATGGATCCCGCCCATAGAGTGGGAACAGTGGTATGTTGCCACCGTTCATGGCAACCACCCGGAGTTAGAATGGCTCTAAAACAAAAAAATTAAATTTCAACTTCGGATTATTGATACCAAGGTCAAAACGACCTATTAGCGCATTCGTATCACTCAAAAACGCATAATAGCAATAGAAATCACACGTATAGCAAAATGAAAAAGCGCCTAACGTTAATGAAAGAATTCCTAACAATCAAAAATGAATAAATACCTAATTAGGCGTTTCTTCATTTTTGTTTTTTAGGCTTTCTTTCATTATGAAGAATCACCTAACAATTTTAATGAAGAAACGCCTAAAATGTCAGATATTCTTTTATTATGAACAACCGCCTAATTCCTATATGAAATATTTAATTTTTTTTTTTAGGCGTTAGTTCGTTAGGCCTTTATTCGCTGAGCCGTAAAACTCCCGTGTTGCCACGGTTCAGGCAAAAACCCGGAGTTGGCATGGCGTAGCCCAGGGTTATATAATAAGCGCGGCCATAGGCCGCCTACGCAGAATGGTGTACTACGCAGAAGGACTTGGCATAATGTAGCCCAGGGTTTTTTTTAAATTAAATTTAAAATTTTGCACATACGCGGTTTTGCACCCACAACAGTGGTAAATCAAATGAAAGGTAGCATAATTACCTATCCAATACATAATTTGAATTTATTTCACACATAAAATGGGGATTTCGTGTTGGGGATTCTGATTTTAGGGATTTTGCCTTTGGGGATTTTGAATTTGGGGATAATGTGGTAGACCCGTTTTTAGCACTTTTGACAATATTTCCATTTCAGTTTGGAAATAGTGACAATGACTTATTTTCCATTTTCTTGTTGACGCTAATTCCATTTCGAAAGCGCAATAGTGTCAATTGACAACTTTCCAACTATTACCAGTGACACTATTACCTGTCACCTCGTCGCCACTGTGATGATCTTTATTCATTACAAGTTGATTACAGACTGAAACCTTTGACTAAACTTAAAGTAAAAGAGCAGTGTTTCGAATGTACATACTTCAAACGTACGGTACGCTATGTATTATTAACAATGTATAAGAGCGAGCATAGCTAATCGGTTACAATATATGTACATATGTTTTTCCTCTCAGGTATACTTAAGTGCTACACTCATCTTAAATATATTAGGAGTTACATTCATGTGCAATACCTTACACTGGTAAAGAAAAAAGTTGAAATTCGTGGTCCAGTGTAATTAGAGTTCAGTATTTTAAGATGAAACGGAAGTTGAGTACGGAGGACTCTTTGGGGTACATTAATGCCAATTTGCTCGAGTAGGTTAGGGCAGTTTGTTATGCCAGAAATAATGTCATAAACAAACATCAAAAAGTGTATTATGCGCTTTGACTTAGGCGATATATTTTAATAGGCAACGGACCTCATACGATGGGCATAGCTCTTCTGGTTGGAAAGAAAACCGTGTAAATCGACGTTGAATTCTTTCGATCCTATCGGAGTGTACAGAATAAATAGGCTTCCAGATATTTGATCTTACTAGACAATTATAGAGTGATTTTCTAGTGTATGGGTCTTTAAATTCTTGCCCTGCAATTTACCGTAAATTATCCGTAATTGATTGGCTTATTCCAAAATTAATGGTACGCCAATGGATGCAAAGAGTCCTCGAATTTCAATTTAAAATTTTAAATATTTTGATAATAATTGTTTTTACTTTGTTGTTATTAGATGTTAGTTTCTTAATTTTAAATATAGTGATCGTCAAAAAAGTTAACATCATAAAACTGCAACCTTTATAAAAATGTTGTTCCTTTTGAAAGACTTTCGTAAAACTGTTGAAGAAGCAGTGGTGATGACATGGAACACTCTTATGTTAAAACATTAATTATTATTAGAAGGCCTTGTTACACCGCGACCATTTTCACGATATTTTGAGTTTCACGTTTTTTAAATAAAATGATTATTCATATTAAATCATATTAAAACGGCACAAATTTAGAAGTTCCTTGGTACTTTTTCATTATATACATCATAGTATTATACTTATTGTATTAGTGATGGGATCATGGGAGGATTGGAAACACGTCCTTTCCAACCTCCTAAGAAATGACTCCCTGACAGTTCGTTTGTTATGCCAGTTCAAGTGCTGATCGGAATTCCTTGCATTTCGACAGCCAAAATGGAATTAAGTAGAGATTGGAATGTTTTCATAAAGTGTAATTAGTTTTTGAGTTTTACATTTACAACCATCGGAGCCAAGCCATGCAAACGCAATTGAAGCATTTGTAATTATAGATAGCTTTAACGAAAACTGCGCATTAGAAATGGACCTCGCTGCATATGGGGAAGCGAAAAATACTTGAAAAAAACACTTTTTGACTTATACAAAATATTCCGCGCTGCAGGCGCTACCCAAGTCAGTGTAGAACGCTCTTTCTCCACATTGAAATACATAATTAATGACTATAGGTCAACTGTAAATGAAATGATAAAACTGGCATTTTGTGGTCAAATCTGGCAACTCTAATGTGATTTATGTTCAGTTTGGTTTGCCATTTCATCATGAACAGGTTGACAAAAGAACAATGCTTGCAAATCGTGCAAATTTATTTCGAAAATGGTTCAAATTTTTTTTTCAAATGGCAAAATTTTGTTCAGTGATGAGGCTCATTTTTGGTTGAATGGCTACGTCAACAAGCAAATTTGCCGCATTTGGAGTGCAGAGAATCCACATGAGACCCTTGAAACGCCATTACATCCACAAAAACTGACTGTTTGGTGTGCTCTATGGGCTGGTGGAGTCATTGGGCCATACTTCTTCCGCAATAATGCTGGAGAGGCAGCTACCGTTAATGGAGACCGGTATAGAGCCATGATAACCGACTATTTTGTTCCCGAATTGGATGGCATGAATGTGGATCAGTTGTGGTTCCAACAAGACGGCGCTACATGCCACACAGCGCACGTTACAATCGATTTATTGAAGGAAACATTCGATGAGCGCATAATTTCGCGGAATGGACCTGTCAATTGGCCACCAAGGTCGTGTGATTTGACACCATTGGATTATTTTTTTTGGGGATATGTGAAGTCGCTCGTCTACACCATCAAACCAGAAACGTTAGGGGAATTGGAAGCCAACATTCGTGGCGTTATTGCCGACATACGGCCCCATATGCTCGAAAAAGTGGTTGAAAATTGGACCTGTAGAATTGGCTTTATTCGAGCCAGCCGCGGCGGCCACATGCCCGAAATCATATTTAAACATTAATGGCATAAAATTATACTTCCAATAAAGCCAAATTGATGGACCTTAAAACGATTTTCTTGTGTTTTATTTCAATTCTATACCCCTAAAAAAAACACCCTATATTATAGCTCTCATATTGAAATTCATCATACTTTTCTGCAATTCCTTGTTAAAATTACAATTTTCAAATTAAAAAAAAAACATAAAACAGAAATTGCAATGCACATTTTTCAATTTATATATAAAGAGTTGATTGCAATGCAATTTAGTGCTTTTTGGGAAGGTAAGAACACCACTTTGAATCGCTGAATGGACGTCGAATTTTTTTGTTTTTATGTTCAGCAAAACAAAAAGGCTTTAAGTTTTTTTTTATAGTTTTAAGAACAAATTTTTTTTGTTAATTTCGTTGTGCACTTCTGCAGCAGAATTCTGCAAATCGCTAACGCTTAATCTCGATCGCCAAAAATCTCTAGCTGCATTTTGTCAACTTTTGGCGACTTTTCCGATTCCCGTGAATGATAATCTCCTAAAATCTCCATTTTCTGGTTCATTTTGATTCATTTTTTTGGCACATTTAAGCGATGAACACGAATGAGCCAGATAACGTCATCAGCTGTTTTTGGCGACTAATTTAATCTCGTAAAATCTATATTTTTCTCCTAAAGCATGCTTATTTTGGCAACCAAACAAATCTGTTGCTAAAATACAAAATATATGATAAAATGTTAGAATTAAGTTTTTTTATGTCAAAAAAACACTCATTGACATAAAATATATGCCACTTATAAGAAAAATGTGGAAAGAGGTATCAAAGAAGCGTTTTCGGTATTAATAGTCCGATCCCAAATGATAGGCGTGATCCAAGGAATTTATTTATAGGCAGAACATCGGCTTGAGGTGTCCTTCGTTCGCGCTTCAAAAAAATAACCCTTCACCGATCCAATACGGACTCGCAGAATAAATTTTTGCACTTCTCGGAGGAATTTTTATCTGTGTCTGCAACATCCAAGGCCGTATATCTGTGTCTACAATTCAACCACTCAAAAAATCTTTCTTCTACTAGCATTGAGAATATGTTTAAAAAATAACTGGGATAAAAACTCACCTAGGGTGCATCCAAAGTTAAATGATCATATAGAGTATAAGTGCGGTATAGACTCCGAAAACCCATAAATGCCGAATAAAGCTAAAAGGCCCAATTTTCGAAGTGAGACTAAGGTAATGCTGGGGGACTATAACATCAAATACCATCTTTTTGTCTGCTCAACTGAACCTACTCTTCTAACACCCATCTCCCTCTGGTCCACCCCTGTCGAAGCCGCTAGGTTTCTAGGACTTCCGTTAGAAGAGTTCGATGACACTAATGGGTAAGATACTGACTACCTAGGTAGGGCTAAGTAGCGCTACAACAACAAAATTATAACATCAAACGCAGCATTTACGAATCCCATAGGTATTCTCACAATCCATTATGGGATCAATACTTCCTACACCGCAGTGTAGGTGCATACGTTAATTGAACCGTTAGACTTGTTGGAAGTTGGGAGGCTCATATGATGTGCTGTGAACAAGTTAGGGTCCAAACCTTAATCTATTATTTTACCCGATCTACGGAATCGCGTAACGATTTATATCTTATATACATAACTTGGAGATGCTAAAAAACATTTCTGAAATTGTCAGTAATTAAATTTTCCAGTGTTCTCAGTGAGTATGGGGTTTACTTCTAGTAGCCTTTGTCTATTTTCGGCTATTTTTGGTGATTTAAGGCATGTAAGGAATCACAACTAAATTGACAGATGGCGGTG
Organism: Sphenella marginata; assembly: GCA_951509765.1. Taxonomy (NCBI): domain Eukaryota; kingdom Metazoa; phylum Arthropoda; class Insecta; order Diptera; family Tephritidae; genus Sphenella; species Sphenella marginata. The sequence continues at coordinate 50,982,328 of OX608082.1, forward strand.
CTATCCCAGCGCCATCAAGCGTACTACATTTTAGCTAGGCGACTTGCGTTTCAGAATCGCAAATAAGCGAAATCTCCTAATATTCTGAGAGTCCATTTTGCTTTGGCATTTTGGCGAATTTTAGCATTTAGGCGATGGCGATGACTGGAGTAACTTTAAGAGTAATTGAAACAAAGTACAAAAGTGAACTGTGCAATAATATTTTTCTATAGATGATACCATTTCCAAATTTGATTAAAAAACTTCCTCATTCCGATGATTTACCATCTGTCTCGCCTGGACTATGTCTGGAATAGGCAATATTTTTTTTACCTCCTTCGTTTATATTAGGTAATAAACCTACCTTGAATTGATGTGGTGCAAATGGTATGCTTATCCAAGAGGTTGGAATATTTGAAACTGTAATATACTCTATGGGTGGCTCGCTAAACATGAATTCATCAGTAAACATTTGTATTATTTGCAATATTTGACGCCCACGATCGGTTTCGGAAATAACAGTATGTTAGCGAAAATGGCAATGCTTATAAAAGAATAAATGTGTTGTAGAATACAAAATTTCAATTAAGAGATGGTTGTAAAAAGTGTCTGATGACATTTGCACAAGAGGAGTATAGATCCAGAAGCGTACTACATTTTTTATGAGGGGACGACGCCTCAAGATCTGCGCACGAGCCAACATATTTTCTCACATTTAGTAAAAAAAATGATTGTACAAACAATGATAACTGTGCAGCAATAGGACGAATTTAGTCTAATATACTATTTTATCTTTTAAAAACATGAAATAAATAATATTTTAACAAAGCAAAGACACAGCGCACAAATTTTTCAAAAGAAAGCTATAAACAAACTTCTTTTTACTGTTTTCGTAGCGTAAATAGTCTAGCGACCAACACTGCTGTACGCCAAGTGCCATGTAGATACCTAGCTTGTTTCACGTACTCATGAAGCTGACGACTCGTGTGCAGCTCTCGATTAAAATACACGTCTAAAATAGTACGCCTCGTGTGCATTGGCCTTACGCAAATTTTGAACTTGCATTATCGTAAATTCAAAACACTTGGATTTTACAGTTTCACTTTTGTTTAAGCGACTTAAACAATTTCTTTCGTTTATTTCATTTGCAACCCTTTTTATAATTCTCACCCAGCTTATGAAATATTCTGAAGATATTGTTTTTGGCTGCCTAACCCAAATAAAAAAAAACTTCTCGCTCCCTCAAAGCTTAGACATGTTTATCAGGTTCTGACGACCATGTTTGCCTAAAATGTTCTTTGGAGAACTAGAGAGTATATATGTATTATTGGTGGCGAGCAATGTTGTCGGTATGAAAAACCACATTTGGGTTAGGCAGCCAAAAACAATATCTTCAGAATATTTCATAAGCTGGGTGAGAATTATAAAAAGGGTTGCAAATGAAATAAACGAAAGAAATTGTTTAAGTCGCTTAAACATTCTCGCCCCCCTAGACGGCTTAGTCGTCTAGTGATATTTGGAAGTCGCCGGTTCGAATCCATCCGGCTCGAAGGACCATGTCTAAGCTATGAGGGAGCGAGAAGTTTTTTTTTTTAATTTTATTTAATTTATATTATACTAGCAAACCCGGCAGACGTTGTCCTGCCCAAACACTAACTTGTTTGCATTTAAAATATGTATGTGATTCGCCCTCCTAATTTCAGCTCCAACTCCTTCTCTCCGTCCATCTTCTTCATATGCTTTTGTCTTTTCATATTGCTTTTTAACTGTCATCCATATACCTATCCCTTTCTCAATCCCAATCCCAAAAGCATTTAAAATGACTCCATTTTAAAAATCGCATCAAGACCTTTTATTTTAGACCCATTTTTTCACAAAAACCTTCTAGCTCCAATTTTGGTCTACGTTTTGGTTAATATCTAAAAACCTTCGTTTTATATTGGAAAATAGCTAAAACATGTTAAATCATTTGTCAGCACCTTTCATTTGATACAAATATCATACCAATACCATCGAGGGCCCCTCCTGGTTGACATTTTGACCAATATCTCGGAAACGGGCTCAAATTGAAAGAACACTTTATAAGGTTATCCTGGCCAACATTTTGAGGGAAATCTCCAAAACCTTTCCAAATGCCTTTATTTATTTAGCGTATAACCATCTCGAGCGGATACAAAATTTACCTTCCAAATTTAGTTATGTGTATTAGGTCCAGCCGTTCTCAAAATATATGTTTCCATAAATGAAGCAAAGTCCAAATGAAACCTGTGGCCTTCCCCTTTCGTTTGATACAAATTTTGTGCGAATATTCCAAAGTTTACCCGAAACCACATTTTGACCGATAACTCTGTTATCGATAAATATATCGAATTCAACCAAAGTCCAAATGAAAGCTGTGGTCTTCCCCTTTCGTTTGATACAAATTTTGTGCGAATATCCCAAAGTTTACCCGAAACCACATTTTGACCGATAACTCTGTTATCGATAAATATATCGAATTGAACCAAAGTCCAAATGAAAGCTGTGGTCTTCCCATTTCGTTTGATATAAATTTTGTGCGAATATTCCAAAGTTTACCCGAAACCACATTTTGACCGATAACTCTGTTATCGATAGATATATCGAAATGAACCAAAGTCCAAATGAAAGCTGTGGTCTTCCCCTTTCGTTTGATACCAATTTTGTGCGAATATTCCAAAGTTTACCCGAAACCACATTTTGACCGATAACTTAGTTATCGATAAATATATCGAATTGAGCCAAAGTCCAAATGAAAACTGTGGTCTTCCCCTTTCGATTGATACCAATTTTGTGCGAATACTTCAAATTTTACGGAAAACAACATTTTGGCCGATAACTCTATTATCGATAAATTTATCGAAATTTCATGATGCCTGTTACCTATTCTACACTCCTAAGAAGCTGTCTGCCAAATTTCGTAATGATCGGGCCATTTTTTCAGACGATAAAGAACCACAAACATCCGCAGTCACTCACAAACTTACGTTTTTATATATTAGTAAGATTATATTATTTTTTGGGGTGGAAAAGGGGGCGTGCAGAGCACATATTTACTAGGGAGCCCTTTTCATATTAATTTATTATTATTTTATTTTATTATTTATTTGTTCTATATAGAACTGGGAGGATGCAGAGCACCTGTTACACCTTGTATGTATTCATTGGGGGCGAGCACTGTTGGCTCTGAGGCATTGCACGAGATTGGCTTCCTCATTTTCGATTGGAAAAACCCCATTTGGGTTAGGCAGCCAAAAACAATATCTTCAGAATATTTCATAAGCTGGGTGAGATTTATAAAAAGGGTTGCAAATGAAATAAACGAAAGAAATTGTTTAAGTCGCTTAAACATTTGGTCTTAAGTCGCTTAAACAACTTTTTATATCAAAGTGTAAACTGGTGAAAATATGAAGTGATATGAAAGATTTCTTTTTCTCAGAGCTTTTCGCTTGTACTTTCACAAATTATTTTAATTTATTTTCGATAATGCTTTGACTAAGCATAATACACTAAAGGAAAATGTAACGCCTAGTCAACATTTGTTCTGTTCCTTAACACAAAATTATTACTAACTAGATCTTACGAAATCTTGTCATTTCATCATTCCAATAATACAGTTTTTCTTAATGAAACTACTATAGATTTATTTATTCAAAAATAGTATATGGCTAATTCAGGAATTCTTATACAAATATTTATTCATAAGAAAAAAAAGTGTATATATAACAGCCAGCTGTACATAAATTTGATTCTAATTCCAAACTAGTTACAATAACATTTATTTTATTTTTCAGTCGGTTTTCTCGACTTCCTGTTAAAGGCAGGATCAGCTAACCGACGGATAAAAAGCATATGAATATTTAGTTGTACGTATTGACTTTCTTCTCTGAAGATTTGGATGGAAAAAATGTAGACAATAAGGTTTTAGAGAACTTCGAAAGGTGAAAAAGTCGAATTTACCACTTTTTCAAGTGATACTCTTAATTTTCTTTTTGGTATTAGTTCTATAAAATCAATGTATCGCTTTGAAATTTTACCAGGGTGTAATTTTTGAGACGGAGATTCAAAAATTTAAGCGTGGTTGATGCGCTCGTCTCATATTAAATGTTATCATCAATAAAAGTAGCGATACTCTATTTTTGGCCGTTTTCAATATTTGTGAATTTGTGCTTATAAGTTTTTGAGGCAACAGAGTATTAAAATTTTGGTTGTACGTAATGAAAGCCTATTATATAGCAAAACTTTGTGTGGTTTTGAATTTGATGTGCTCCCTTAAGTTTTCAAGGTAGAGGCTAAAATGTCGAGCCACTTTGGTGCGTACGGTATCATGTTTACGGTTTGTAGGCACAGCTACAGTGTTACTTTTAATACGTCTTACTCTTTTGTAATTTGATGTCCTAAATGACTCATTTTGAAAGATTAACATAACAAAAGTTACAAGAGGCAAATATAGAAAAATATATCTAATTACTTCCAAACTAATTTTTCTTCTGTAAAAGTAGAAGTATCGATATGAGAACCACGTACGTCAAAGCTCCCTTCAGTACTTTTCATTTGATATCCATTTTGCAGGTAGAAAGATTTTTTACCCGATTTCATATTTTTGAGTATATCTCAAAAACCGGGATTCGGGTATCATAAAAAGTTGACTTAAATATACTTTCCATAAATATCTACATGCTGCTCAACTTTTAACATAATCGGTAAACAAGTGCTTAAGTACTAAGCAAAAATATTTAACGATTTTCCTGGTTTTGCTTTTATCGATATATCCAAAACCGGTTATCGAATATCGACAATTTCTAAATCATTCTCCGTTTATATATCTGTATGCTGCAACATGATGGGAGGGGAACTTTTAATGTTAACAATATCTCCAAAAGGGTGTCGGGTATCAAAAAGTATTTTCCTAAATATAACCTTCATAAATTTCTATACGTTGATAAAATTTCAACAAAATCGGTGCAGTATCTAGTGTTTAAATAAATGTATGTATATTAAACACTGCGACTTGAATTTATATATATAATCTTCGATCTATTTGACTATCAGCCCAATTCTAAATACAAATTCCGCACGGATTTTTTCTCTTCTCCCATTCCCCTTATTCTGCATAAACATTCCTCGGGAATTTTTTCACTTCTCCCTTTCCTCCTATTCTGAATATTGTTCGAAAATGGGAAAACCGGTTATGAGAGAAAAATAGCTATTACGAATGTGAGTGAACGGGAGATTTTAGTGCCTTTATACAGAATTTTTTCATTATCACCACGAAAAGGAGAGCTACAGAAAAATGTAAGTTAAATGTATTTCAAATGAAAAACTATTTGTATTTGTTCATATCTACTAAATTACATTCATATTTTACTACAATACTCTTTATTTTAGGCCAAAAAGTACAAATAAACAAAAAATAGAAAGGCGTATAATCATGATGCAAAGCCATCCAGTAGCGCGATTCTGTAACTTTTTTAACGTCAAGTGTTAGCGTTAGCTTCCCTTAACACCATTTTTAACACTTTTCAAAATACTGTAACTTTCAACCACACGAAAAGTGTTAGCTAACACCTTTTACTGTGGTTAGTTAACTCGAAAAATTTTGTGGTGTTAGAAGTTATAGAAAATAAGTTCTCCGAAAACTTGAAACCGAACTCGCGTCGCGTACGCTGTAGTCCGAACGCTTATCACCTGCGCTCCTGCGACATGAACGTCGGCGCTGTCAAATGCTGTACTTAAGATGAGTGCAGTTTTTCCCTGATATCATATATCTTTTTGTTTCCTCTTAATTTTCTGCTGTCATTTCGAACCAATATTAATAAGTAAGGTATCGTTTTAAAGGTGTGGGTTACCTCTACATGTGAAACTATATATTAATTACAGCAGTGCTTTTGTTTAAGCGTATTTTATAAAAATTAATTTGTTTAAATAAACCATTGTGAATGCACAAAAAAATCAATTTGTACTGCAACGCTATTGTGACTGACATTCATCAGACTTCAGAGCGGTGTTGACAGAATCAAGGATATCGCACTTTTTTCGGGGATTTTCCGTCTGCCAATGTAATTTCGAAGTGGTTTGGTATTTGTTTCCTTTAGGGGTTATTTGCAATAAAAGTTGCAAGTTTTCATGTGGTTGTTGTATCCACATTAGACCGTCCTTAAAAATGACCCAAAAAGTGTTCTGCGCAGAAATGCTGAGTATGGCGTAACCGGTGTTGGACTGGCGTGTTATTTTTTATAAGCAACTCGGAAAGGTGTTCCGCACACAAATACCATGGATCCCCATCCGAATTGAGATCGGACCTGGGTCCTTTTTCGGGATTTTGATCATAACTTTTCACTGAAACAAAAAATTACAAAAGCGTTCCGGGATTCGTGATCCTGCGGCCAATACACGTTTTTTGAGCCCTCTCCCATAATTTTAGAAAATTTTTTTGCATTTGACCCCTAAAGGAAACAAATACCAATGCTTTTTGGCTATAAAATCCCCAATTCATGATTTAAGCAACATCGTTAGTTTTTCCCCGCTGAGGAATAAACTCAGAGCAGCACTACCAAAATTGGAAGAGAAATGTTTTTGAAGGTTCTAATGATAACCTCTACATTTATCGCGCCATAGTTCTTTTAGGTGTGTTTTTCCATGCTAGAAAAGAAATTGAAACTGTTTTGGTACAAAAAAAAAATGTGAGTGGCAACACTACGCTGGACTGGTAGTGGTGCGAGTCTTTGATTTTGATTACAAAAAGACAATGGTGAATGAACATTATTTTCAAATGTTTAAATGTAGATGGCGCGCGGGCGGGTAATTGCCAGTGTCTTTGCTAAATACTTGTTGCGAATATTTTTATTATTCTTTCTCACAACAAGTGCAGCTGATTTTATTTGTTAATTGACAGATCACTCCTTACTTGTTTTTATATAATAGCGGCCTAAGTACACAAGTAAGAGACTTTGTTTCAAACATATATAGGGGAGACTGGGGTACCTTCGCTACTTTTTTTTGAACCTCCATATCTCAGAAAATATCCAACGAATCGCATTTTATATAACCTAAAACTAATCTCTCATTATTTCAAAATAATATGAGGTGATGAGACTAATTTATTTTAAGTTATATGAAAAGTCAGATTGGCTGAATGTGCCCCTTGCCGGGGTAGCTCCGGCAATTGCCGTCGTCCATGTTGTGGGGTATAGTTATCAAGTAAAAAGTAGTTTTTAAAAGGTATCAGGTTTTATTTGCGTTGTTCTGCTTGACCATTGACTTCCTTAGAAATAAATTTTCGAATATTTTTCTATTAATTTTTAACATTCCATTTATTGCAGTGCTTTAGGATATACAATGTTTCTGGTTTTAACGTCTTTGGTATAACAAATTTAATTTTTTGGAAACACCATCAACACTCCCGAAAACACAAAAACACGTGTAGCTTTGTAGAATGCTAAGACCCTCGCGAAGGGTATATACCTTGACGTGGTGCGAGGGCTTAGTCGCGAGCCACAGGACCAAGCTTATCGGATGATGGCTTCCCACATGGGACACCATCAAACGGCAGGTCCAGTCTCTCTGGAACGCGATGACCAAGATATACCCCCTCCCAATCCAGGGTGTTATGCGGCACCGTGCCCATTGGATACGTTTGCAGCCGGGAGGTTAATCGTGGCTGTATTAGTACGGAGCCTCTCTGACACCGGGCCGCCTCAGAGAGTAACCATGGTCTTACCGCGGCATGGGGCTCTGCCGCGGCGTACGACTTTTCCCCACATTATATCCTTGACCACAAGTCCGGCAAATGGTCGTACCAACAAGATGAATAACCTTAAACAAAATAAAACTTCGTTCTCCTCCTCTCAGAGAAGGACAACAACGGCGAGAGTGCCACGCCAAAGCGGCACAAACTCTATGGGCGTGAGGGCAACCTCACACCAAGCAGCAACTAAGGGCGACCTGGGGGGTGGCAGCACCAACAGGGTGGCGAGTGTATCTGCGTCGGCAACGACGGGTTCGCTCCCCCCTGCTGATGCCGACCGCTCATCAGGCGAACGGACGGCAACCCGTCTCCACACGGCAAGGGATGTGGCAGAGGTCTCACGACCAAGCCACGCTCAGCTCGAGGAGAGGGAGGCCGCAAGAAATATTCCAACCGGTGAACCGACTGCGATGGCAACTACGGGTCGGTCCAACCAGGACACACGGAGGGCAACCTCCTTGGGCGCGGGCGACGAGGTGAGGGCCAGCACCAGTAAGGCCGCAGCGACAGTTGCGCTGGCAACAGCGAACATAGCTGGACCTGCTGATGCTGTACTCCCACTAAGCGCCGGTACAGCTACCACTCTCCCGACGAATGCGGCTGAGGTTTCACGACCTGGCCACGCAGGTCCGAGGGAGAGGGAAGCTGCAAGGCTCACAAGAAAAGGGGCGGCCGCGTTGGCAACTACGGGTCGCCCCCTATCTTCGGACCCATCGCATCGGGACAAAAAAAAAGCAGCGAGGGTCCTAAAAAAATATCAGGGGGCTGGACACGTTGTCCGAGAATGCTAGGGCCGCGATAGAGAGAGCGCAAGCTCTGCTACCGCGGTTCCAACGCATTCTGGGACCAACTGGGGAAAGCTCGACCCCCTACAAGCGCCAAAGATCGGATGAGGATATAAAACCTCCTCCGAAACGGCACCAAAATGCGACTGGGGTAGGTAAACTCAGTTTTGCGGAAGTAGCCAAGGACCGAATCCTCATAGGCATTCTGGACCGTGGCAATGCCCGTGGGGCCATCCCCAGAGACCGATGGCCGTATGTCCGGAACGAAATCGGAAACGCCGTTCTCGACGTTCTGATGGAGTCTCCGGGCACTCCGCCGAGGGGGTCCGACGCGGGATGGTACCAGGGGCAGGTCAAGGTCCTCGCTTGCGAGGATTCGAGGACGGTCGATCTCTACAGGGCAGCTGTCGCAAGGCTGGGTGAGGTCTACCCCGGAGCCAGAATAGACGTTGTTAACTGGAGGGACATTCTAGCCCGGCCGAGGGCAAGGGCATGGGTTCCATCGGTCCCTGCAGAGCCTGAGAGGATTCTCAGGATGCTGCAGGCGATGAATCCGGCCCTTCCGACGCAGGACTGGAGTGTCGTTCTGGTCGAGGACGCGGTAGGGCCTAGAAGGCAAATAGTGCTGGCTCTAAACAGGGAGTCAATCGAGCCTCTTCAACAGAGGAACGGTCGAGTGTATTACGGCATCGGGGAGGTACACAACGAAATACTAGCTAGGGAACTACCGGAACTACCCTCCCAAATTCCTTCATCAACTGAGGAACTGGAGGATCTGGTCACAACCCTCAACTCGGCACTCTCGAATGCCCTGGAGCAAGCCTGCCCAGTGCCAACAGCGCGCGGTAAGCGTAAACCCCATTGGTGGTCCCAAGATTTGGACTCACTTCGGATATCCTGCAGGAAGCAATTCAACACAGCCAAGAGCCTCGACACCGAGCTCCAATGGCTGGATTACAAGGAAAAATTAAGAACCTATAAAAAGGCTCTAAGACAGGCGAAAAGAACTTCGTGGAAGAACTTCTGCACTGGTGTTGAAAGTGTCGAGGACACTTCGAGACTAAGGTGCATACTATCAAAGACGCAAACCGCTCTGAGTTTCTTGCGGAAATCTGACGGCACCTGGACCAGCTCAGACGGCACCTGGACCAGCTCAGAAGGGGATACACATTTCCCGGGAAACTTGCAGAGTGCACCAACAATACCTGCAACGAACCGGTCGGTGAACATACCCATAACGGAGGACAGGGTAAAATGGGCAGTGAAAAGCTTTAAGCCTTTCAAAGCTGCCGGACCTGACGGGATCATCCCCGCACAACTTATCAATACCTTGGACATAACAGCCAAATGGTTAAGTCATACTTACAAAGCATGCCTAGCTCTCGGCCACATCCCGAGTGCATGGAAAAGTGCTACTGTGGTCTTTATCCCTAAGGCAGGGAAGGCCTCTCACTACGAGCCAAAGGACTACAGACCCATCAGTCTCTCATCCTTTGTACTCAAGACTCTGGAGAGGATAATCAGCGATTACCTCACTACCACTATTGATAGCAACCTAATATCAGGCTATCAACACGCGTACACCAAGGGACGATCAACGGAAACGGCGCTTCACAGCCTAGTTTCTGTGATCGAAACATCTTTGGAGAACAAAGAATATTGCCTGGTATCCTACCTGGACATTGAAGGGGCCTTCAACAACGTTAACATTGCCCTTACAAACTTGGGTGTAGATACATCCCTGGTGGGATTTAGCGATCAACTTTTAAGAGGGAGGATAATACTCTCATCCTTTGGTGAAGTTGAGATGAAACGCTACGTCACAAGGGGCACACCACAAGGCGGTGTCCTCTCGCCATTCCTATGGAACCTCACAGTGAACTCGCTGCTAAGAGATACCTGCTGGGGAGGCGGGAAGGTTGTGGCTTACGCGGACGATCTGGCCATTGCATACAGAGGCAAGTTCCCACAAACTTTATGCGACTTGATGCAGGCAGCTCTACGGGAGGTTGCCTCATGGTCCTCTCGATGCGGGCTAAGCGTCAACTCAGAGAAAGTGGCACTTGTTCTATACACCAAACGGTACAAAATACCACCCCTAGCTCTACCAGAACTAAACGGGGTGCGCCTCGAACTAGCCGATAAGGCGAAATTCCTAGGAGTAATTCTAGACAAAAAGCTGAACTGGAAAGATAATCTCGTTCAGCGTCAAAATAAAGCTTACATAGCATTATACACGTGTAAGAGAGCGATTGGGAGGAAATGGGGACTCGGCCCCAAAACCTGCAAATGGATTTACACTGCGATTATACGACCCATACTTCTCTACGGAGTCGTAGTATGGTGGCCTGCCCTGGGCAAGGCGTCATACCGAAACTTACTTGACAAGGTCCATAGGTCCAGTATGATCAGTATCAGCGGGGCCCTGAGGGCTGCACCGAGTGAAGCTCTTCAGGTCATCCTTGACGTACTGCCTGTAGACCTTGCAGGATACCAAGCAGCGGCAGCATCAGCCCTGCGTCTGAGGGAAACGTCCTGCTGGAGTATAAAAACCACGGGGCATTCCAGCATACTGAACCAATACAGTTTTCTCCCCACAAGAACGGATCGCTGTGCGACAACAACAGCTGATGACCGTTACTTCAAAATACGTATTCCCAGAAGGGAAGACTGGGAGGAGCCTAATAATTGCTTCACGGCGAAAGGCGGTGTGTCCATATACACCGACGGCTCTAAATTAAACGGTAGAGTGGGAGGAGGGGTTTACTCGAAGGACCAAAACCTCGAACTGTCTTTCAGACTACCGGATCACTGCAGTGTCTTTCAGGCTGAAGTTTCAGCAATATGGGAAGCCACTAAAAAGATAGGGAATGACACTATCGGCAAGGAAATTTTTATTTTTAGTGATAGCCAAGCGGCCATCAAAGCTCTCGGCTCGTACTCGGTCAATTCTGAACTTACGCTAAACTGTCGCCGATCTCTACAGGAGATGGCCCAACAGAACTGTGTGAACCTCATCTGGGTCCCGGGGCACAGGGACATCGAGGGAAACTGCAAGGCAGACGAACTTGCCAGGCAGGGCACGACCGAGCAGGTTCTTCCAGATAAAGAACGCTTAGGGATGCCCTTCGCCACATGCAAGCTAATGCTGAAAGAATACATCTACGACCAAGCCAAAAAAAGATGGCTCCAAACAGCAGGTTGCCAGATATCTAAGCAGACCTGGCCAAAATGGGATCCGAAGAAATCTCGTCGTATCTATACTTTAAGAAGGGATGAAATATCCAAAGTAATAGGGGTACTAACCGGACATTGTCTCATAGGCAAACACGCGGAGAGACTGGGAGTGCCCTATCGTCGGTGTTGCAGAAGCTGTAAAGAGGATGAAGAGGAGGAAACAGTCGAACACCTAATCTGCGCCTGCCCCGCCTTAACTGAGGCCAGACGGCGCTATCGGGGAGCCTCCTATCTGGTCAACCTTCGCCAAGTAGCGGAGCTGGACGTCAGGGACTTGATGACCTACATCAAGTCAACAAAGTGGTTCGAGGATGAGGAGTAACGGTGTCTATCTGTGGTATCACAACGGGCCTACCACAACTGGCCTAAGTGTGCCGTTATGGCAGCCACTTAAACCTAACCTAGAATGCTAAGAGAGAGATTTGAGAAATCAAATCGATAATTCTTACTAGTGGTGGGAATGTTTTCGCTACCTAATGGTCATGTCAGATAATTCCTTCACACGGAAAACGCAATTGCCGAATGTACCCCAAAGCCGGAGGTACCCCAGTCTCCCCTATATGTAGGTGTATACTAGAACACCCACAGAATGTATGGGATTTGAAAAAGTATGAAATAATTTCGCTCCACACGCAATTTCTGAAAGAATGGGGATAAAAAATAAGATCAGTAAAAAAATCTGGTCATCTGTAGTACAAAAATGCCATGGAAATTTGACCTAAAGGCTAAAAATGCACTAAAAATGGAATATGTCTTTATTGGCTAATATCTCCTAAACTAGTAATTTTAAGAGAAATAACGACATAACGACTTTTACTTACATTGGAGTCAGGAGTAAATTGCCCATATAAAGGTTGTACCTGCGAGTGTCCTTTCAAGGACTTTTAATAAGTCGAAGTAAATTTTTTATTTTTCATTTTTTTGTAATGGTCAAATAAAATACTTGCAAAATTATGGATTAGATAAGCTATAAATCGTTTGGTAGGATATTAACCACAGTTTAATAATAACATTACATTTTAATTTTACCAACATTTCTGCAATGGTTGGTTGACATAAAACTGAGAAAAACTGTTTTAACTTTTCTAAAAACATGCAATATGGTATAGTTCAGGGGTCAAAGTTCTAATTCTCTTCCCTCCAAATGCGTTTTCTGAAAGTTTGGGGGTAAGCGACAAGATGTGTACAAAAGTCTAGCCATCTGTAGTGAAAAAGTGCCATGGAAATTTGACCTAAAAGCTAAAAATGCACTAAAAAATTGTATATGTCTTTATTGGCTAATATCTCGTAAGCAAGTGTTTCATAGAGAAATAATAACAAAGACTTTTATTAAGAATGGTATCAGGAGTAAATTCTCCATACACATTTTTTTCCTGCGAATGTCCTGTTAAGCACCTTTCATAAGAATGTTTTTTTTTTCTAATTAGTTGAAATTTTTTTCTATAATATAATATGTATATATTTTAGTTAAAAATTTAGTTTTGCCAAGAAACCGGTACTGAACTGTCAAAAAGAAATACATTCATAATAAACGTGTAATTGTGACCTCTAGACCAAGAAATTTAAAATAAAAATACTTCTGATAAGGCACTACAATGGAAAATAAATACAAAAGCGTGTTCTTAATTGGTAAGTCTTTAAAACTAAGTAAATATGGGAAAATAAATAAACAAATTGTTCTACACAGGTAAGAAAAAAAATGTTTGAATGCGGACGCGCTTCCTAGCACAAGAGAGGTGTTTAGTGTATTTTTTTATTGCATGCAGTGGAGAAACATTACAAAAACTTGCCGTCACAAAGCACATAAAACAAAAAAAATTATAGATTATTTAAACAAAAACTGTTCGAAAGAAAACGTTTAATATTATTTTATAGACTTCACAAGATTTAATATTATTATGAAATTTGTTCCGTTACATATTTACCATTTTACTTCAACATAGCTACAAAATTAGAACTGTGCGCCCGAGTTATCTCATAGTGCATGTTTCCAAAAATTAAAAAAAAAAAAATTCTCAGTTTTACGCCAACCTACCATTGCAAGGTGTTGATAAAACTAAAATGCAATTTTAAAATGAAACCTTGGGTAATATTCTATCAAACGGTGTAAAGCTTATATAACTCATTACTTTGAAAAAAATAAAAAATTTACTTCGACTTATTAAAAGTCCTTGAAAGGACACTCGCAGGTACAACCTTTATATGGGCAATTTACTCCTGATACCATTCTTAATAAAAGTCTTTGTTATTATTTCTCTACGAAACACTTGCTTACGAGATATTAGCCAATAAAGACATATACGATGTTTTAGTGCATTTTTAGCTTTTAGGCCAAATTTCCATGGCACTTTTTCACTACAGATGGCTAGACTTTTGTACACATCTTGTCGTTTACCCCCAAACTTTCAGAAAACGCATTTGGAGGGAAGAGAATTAGAACTTTGACCCCTGAACTATACCATATTGCATGTTTTTAGAAATGTAAAAACAGTTTTTCTCAGTTTTATGTCAACCAACCATTGCAGAAATGTTGGTAAAATTAAAATGTAATGTTATTATTAAACTGTGGTTAATATCCTACCAAACGATGTATAGCTTATCTAATCCATAATTTTGCAAGTATTTTATTTAACCATTACAAAAAAATGAAAAATAAAAAATTTACTTCGACTTATTAAAAGTCCTTGAAAGGACACTCGCAGGTACAACCTTTATATGGGCAATTTACTCCTGACTCCAATCTAAGTAAAAGTCGTTATTTCTCTTAAAATTACTAGTTTAGGAGATATTAGCCAATAAAGACATATTCCATTTTTTTGTGCATTTTTAGCCTTTAGGGCAAATTTCCATGGCATTTTTGCACTACAGATGGCCAGATTTTTTTACAGATTTTATTTTTTATCCCCATTCATTCAGAAAATGCGTGTGGAGCGAAGAAAAAAAATTTTTTTTTTGTGGGTGTTCTAGTGTATACTTTTTTTTTTGTTTGATATGAGTAGATTAAATTTATTATATAAAATTATGAAAATAGGTAGCAACTTTGGCTTGAATACTTTTGTTTGAAAGGGGTTTCAATCCTCTGTCATTCCATACCAAATTTATTAAATTAAAACAAGCGGTTGGTTGGTTATTGGGAAAGGTACTACAAAAAAATTAAAACTTGGTGGCAACCCTGGTTTAAATATTCTAATCTGAAAGTCCTTAAAAAAAAAAGGACAAAGATAACTTTTATTGCTGGCGAGAAAAAATCAAAGTCTGGGTCCGATTATTTTTGTCCGGAAAATAATAATAAAAGTCCAGAAATAACTTCTTTTTTTGGAATAAAAGTCGCGGTCCCTGATTCTAATTCTTAGTGGGAACATTATGACCGAAATATAGAATAAACTTCAAGAAGACTTAGACAGGGCCTAGGACTGGCTCTGCGTTAACAGGTTAAAGTTAAATGTCACTAAAAAGGTTAACACTATAAAATACTTAGGAATAAAAATAGATAACAAACTGAACTTTAATGACCACGTTGTGCAAACAGTGGAAATAAAAGCAGAAAAGCCTATTTTACGAAAGAGCCTGCAGACCTGCAAGGTTATGGCTTAAAGATTTATAATCGAACCTCATTTTATTTAACACTAGTATATCCCGTGATCGAAATTCGACCACCTTAAATTATTTTAACTTAGGCCCTGTGCCAATCGGTTGAAAATTGTAAATTTTAACAGACCGAAAGAAAATTCTGACATTTATCGTGGTGAATATGAATGTCACAATTTACCCTAGGCCATGGGGCTAGGTAAAATTTTGACAACAGACCAATCAATATAAGAAGAAAAAGTATAGATTACTATATAATATAAATAGGTATAAGGATTAAGAAAATCTGTAAAGAAAAGGAAAGGGAAGAAAAGGAAAGGAAAGGAAAGGAAAGGAAAGGAAAGGAAAGGAAAGGAAAGGAAAGAAAAGGAAAGGAAAGGAAAGGAAAGGAAAGGAAAGGAAAGGAAAGGAAAGGAAAGGAAAGGAAAGGAAAGGAAAGGAAAGGAAAGGAAAGGAAAGGAAAGAAAAGGAAAGTCATATTACAAAAAAAAATAAATGGCAAAAAGGAAATGTAGCGACAAACAAATGCAAGGAAATAAAAGTGAAGGTGACAATCAATTATATGTAACAGAATAACGTCCCACCACGATATTTTGCAAGGGTCTGCTAAATTATCTCTTGTTACGGGAAGAGGTTCGATTTAAATTTATGTTAAGCAGTTGCATTCTGTTTAATGCGTCGAAAGCAACAGATGGATACACAATGTAGGATTTTCAGAACTTAACCCTGCCATCCACTGATTCATGCCTTAAGGCGTTTGGTTTGATCCTCGGCGATTTCTTAGTACGATACGAACTATGGCACTCAAACCATCGACTTGCTGACTTCGTAACATCCGCACGCTGTACTTTTAATAACTTAAGCAAAGCGGACTGGGATCGCTTTTTGTCTAAGCTTTAGAGAAGGCGAGTTGTTTTTTAAGTTATTATTATTTTTTTATTTTATTATTTGGCTCAGGTGCTATGTGACCGTTTTGCTCAAGTTGTATTTATTCATTTGGCTCAGGTTCTGACGACCATGTTTGCCTAAATGTTCAAAATTGTTCTTTGGAGAACGAGAGGGTATGTATGTATTATTGGTGGCGAGCACTGTTGACTCTGAGGCATGGCCCGATTGGCTTCCTCATTTTCGTTGTGAAAAAGCACACTTTGGCTTTCCAAAACATAAACTATGTCTTCGAAATATTTTATAAGCTGATTGCGAATTACAATAGCATGCAATGCAAATAAAACAAACGAATGAAATAACCGTAGCTTATGTCGCTTAAACACTTTTAATAATATATGTACATTAAGCTGTTCGTTATTTAAATTTTTTTTGCAAATTGTTAGTTCGCCGGGCGGAATATGATGCGTTATGCTGTAAAAATAAGCTGTGCAAAATTTCACTCGAATTGGATAACTCTTAGAACTGGCGCGTTGCATTTGAAAATTTTAAAAACCATATGCACTCAGGTTTCAGCAGATCATATAAAAAACTTCATAGCCGTAAACTTGGTTCACATTTATCACGTGAAAAAACTTGGATATTGCGATTCTAAAGACAAAAATTTAAAAAAAGCCATAGGTTTTGAGATTTTGCGAAGTTATCGTTTCTTACAAAGTGGAAAAACGGCATTTTCGTATTGTTCAAAAAATCTGCAGTTCTACATATCCGATGAAAAAACTTTTTTCATCTTATTTAAGATCTTTCATTGCCGTAACAACCTACCATATAAATCTTTCCAATTAGATTATGAGTTTAAGAGTTATTTGCAAATGCATTTCAGAAATCAGACACATTTTCCATCAGCTTCGTCATTAGCATTAAATAACACTTAGAAGCACTAACCTTTTTGCATTTATTTTGATGTAGTATTGGAGATGGATCTATTGCAAATAATATATGTTCAAACCATTTCCAAACCGGTTAACAAGTATAAAAGTTATAGTAAGTTTATCAAGTGTTATGTTTTCATTCGGTATATCGATACTGTATTTTCAAAAATAATCGAAAAACTTGCTTGAATTCTTCAACAGAATTTTAACAAAACTTTCAAATAAATAGGTTAGTTAGGTTGTTAGGGCAATGAAAGATCTTTAATAAGATGAAAAAAGTTTTTTCATCGAATATGTAGAACAGGAGATTTTTTGAACAATACGAAAATGGCGTTTTCTCACTTTGTAAAAAAAAAAATTTTTGTCTTTAGAATCGTAATCTGCAAGTTTTTTCACGTAATAAATGTGAACCAAGTTTACGGCTATCAAGTTTTTTAAATGATCTGCTGCAACCTGAGTGCATATGGTTTTTATAATTTTCAAATGCAACGCGCCAGTTCTAAGAGTTATCCAATGCGAGTGAAATTTTGCACAGCTTATTTTTACAGCATAACGCATCATATTCCGCCTGGCGAAAAAAAATTTTTTTCTTAACGAACAGCTTAATGTACATACATATAGCTACTTTGAGTTTATGTCCACACTGCCAGACTTAACTACGAGAGTTTCGCAAGGTTATCAACTTAGGTTGTTGTTGTTGTTGTTGTTTTAACAACAAAATCACTCCCCGAAGGTTTTGGGGAGTGTTGTCGAAATAACAGTCCTTGGCCGGATATGAATCCGGTACGCTCCGGTACTCCCTTGCGGTACTCCCCGACTGTCGTGGGAGCGATTTGGTATGACCAGTGCAACCTTCTAGGTCATGTCATCCCTCCTTCCGAAAGGAAAGAGAAGATGGGTAATGAGAGGTGGGAGGCATCATATCCGTAGATCAACCATCGAGTTGCACATCATTACCTCTGTGCATATTGGTCGCCTCTTACGACCGCTATGCCTACCGCGGGCATATTCTAATCCCCAACCCGCAGGGGAATAGCTGAAACTTCCCTTCGGAGGCATCAGCTTTGACAAGCCCAAATGAGATTCAGAATTAAAGATCTCAACGCGTATATCAGGAAAACAGTAAACGACTATTCGGAAAGAATACTTACGAATATGTAACCTATCCAGCGGAGTCGGCAAAATATGGTCAAAAGTCAAGGCCCTCTCAAATCCGACCAAATACAATATAAAGTTCGCCATTACATTTGGTGACAACGTATTGCCATTAAGATGCACACTGTATTGCCATTAAGATGTGTTGAAACATCGGCTCTCACTGTGGGTACAAAGAATTGGTAGTGTACCAATGAAAAACAAGTACCTAAAGAAAAGATGTTATGCGAATATTGGTTGTTGTCTTTGTTTATCTTCACTACTGTAGAGTTGGCTGATCCCGTGATTTTGAGGGAGCGGCGTGATTTGTGACTGTGATTGCTGAGTCACAGCGATTTTGATCCGTGATTGTGATTGGGATAGAAGAAGAGTGGGAGCAAAGAACGTATACAATCACAGATAAAACTGTGTACGTTCTTTGCATGGTACAATGAACTAATAACAAAGCAGTAAAATGCAACCGAAGCGTTTCTTACAGTTTTGTTACTTGGTTTGGTTTCTGTAACTGCTAATTATAAACTATTTTTTTTTATAGAGAGTTTCGTTACAGTTTGGTTACTGATTGGGAAAGGTTCCAATTATTTTGTTTCGAGTTGTTCCTATATTTTTATGTTACAAATAACAATAACGGGAGAAACGGTGCTTTGTTTCTGTACGAGTTTTGTTACAAGTCCCTATTGTAAACCCTCTGCAAAGAGCAACGACCAGGATAAAGACAACTGCAATCTTATAACATAAAAATGAAAAATTCGATTTATATCTATTTATATATCAAAAATTTAAAAAATTGAAGTTTGAAATCCAATTATTTATTAACAATTTTTTTTATTTAATATCAAGTCAGGTTTCAATTAAAAATCCTGTTAGTAAGCAAAGCTTATTAAAAACAAAAGTTATAATAATAAAAATATATCTGTAGCGGTTTTGAAAGAATCTATCTAGATTCTAGGTAATGATCTTATAAGAGTTCGAAAAGTTTTTGAAAACATTTTCAATGAAGTTTTTGAACTCTTATAAGATTTATGCGTATGTGACAATAGGCATCGTTCACGTGATAGCATAGTATATTTCTACTAGTAGCGCAACTAACAGCTGACTTACTCCGAATCTGCACACACACACAAACCACACAGGGTACGTTGTATGAAGATCAAAAACTCCCAAATTATTATATATCAAGCAGTTTTAACAACTTATAAGATGCTATTAATTGTACATTTCACTATAAATGAATGTTTCTAATTGCAATTTTTACTGTCAAGTAACTCTGAACGTTATTTCCTTCATTCCACCTTGTCGGAGTACCATCATCCACTGCCTTACACTCCGATTCGTAAAAAAGATGCCAAACTATTCAAGGTAAACAATGCGTGATAGGCATCGTTCACTTTTACAAAAAATTGCCATAAAAAACTGGGCTTACTTTTTAAAAAGGACATATTAATAATTTGATTTATTTTTTGCCACTCACGTTACAAATTGCTTTTATATCAAAATGATTAAAAAGTAATTTCGTTTTGCGCGGATACTTTTTTGCAATTTCGCAAAAAAAAAATTATGGGGGTTCATCCTTTTTTATGCTCTATTCGACTATGGTATGCCGTTTTTCGTATTTGCAAAAATTTTAAAAAATATATGCCTAATGTACATTTGTGTTTCCCCTAATAGTCTTTCCATTTATTTTAAAACCGCAGTTGCCATCTACGCAAAATCAGAAATATATATATGTACTCTGTTCCTGTGATAAGGATTGTGATTGGATTTGTGACTGTGATTGGGAGCGGGATCAATTGTTGTGACTGTGATTGGGAGCGGGAGCAGACGCTGTCACAATCCGTTCCTACAACCTGTCGCTGTGTCTTGCTATGATTGTTCAGTCGTTGTGATAAAATCACAGGTACACGAAATATTGCCAACTCTACACTACTGTGCTGGAGATGGCCTTGGTAATGTCAGATGACCTGCACGCTAGATGATGCACACCAACACATACACACGCTGGACATAATTGCCTTTGTTGCTGTTTAGATAAGTACAGTAATTATGTACACTAGATGGACCCGTGCGCGCCGTGCACAAAGAATTTCACCACTACCCTCAGCAACATCTACAACCCAGTAGATAAAGTCTCTGATTCACAATGGCGTTGCAGTACAAATTAATTATTTTGTGCATTCACAATGGTTTATATAAACAAATTAATTTTTATAAAATACGCTTAAACAAAAGCACTGCTGTAGTTAATAAATTATTTCGCATGTAACTGGTCTCGAGCTTGCAAAAACTTACAAATGTATTTTTTTTTAAATTTTTTTTTTTCAAAATATTTTTGTTTTTTTTTTTAAATTTTTTTTTTTCAAAATATTTTTGTTTTTTTTTTTAAATTTTTTTTTTCAAAATACAAATTTTTTTTTTCAAATATTTTTTTTTTTTAAATTTTGTTTTTCAAATATTATTATTATGCTTTTTTGATGTTTTTGGAGATTTTCTTGAAATAAACCGAACACTTACTAAGCCTAGAAACATTTATGTCCCATCCGCTTATTCTTCCAGAGTTGAACGTTCATCAGATCAAGTCATTAAACCCGTCAATCTCGAAGCACTTTCAAAATGGGTGGGTAACATACCCGATAATGTAGTACGCGATATGGCGGATATAGCGCCGATGTTATCGATACTAGGTTATGATCCATATGCGAATCCACCGGATTATGGTAAGCCAGATGCTTGGGTGCAGGATAATACGTTTAAGGTATGTGCGCCGCAGTCATTCTGCTAATGAAAAACCCACCAAGTTGTTAGTTAGTTTGTGCGTTTAGATTTACGTTACGATTCAGTTAAAGTTTGAAACACATTAAGTTTTGAGTTTGTTTGAACAATTTTCATCTCGTTCTTATAGCACTCATAATACATGCGCATAAATATCGGATCACTTAATATTCTCCACTCATTTAATAAGAAAAGCAATTAGTTTTGAAGTTTAAATTTTTGCTAATCGAGTTGATTGTTTTTGAAATAATTTTTTTTTAAATATTTTTTTTGGAATTCTTTCTTGCGAAAAGTCGGGTTGGCCTAAAAAATTATAAATAAATATAAAATAAATTTAACTTTATTTTCAAGTTAAAAATAAAATTTTTCAATTAAAATTGTACGCATGACTTCAGAAATAAAATTAAAATTTTAACATTTGTTTTTAACTTTAAAAAGTAAAATAAAATTTCTGGCTTTTATCTCCGTCTTGGAAAAATAATGTTCATTTTAACTTTTATTTCTTACTTCAAAAATAAAAGCTTAATTTTGACTTTTATTCTAAAATCAAAATTTAAATAAATGTTTGGCTTTAATTTCCGACTTTTAATAAAACTTCTATGTACTACAGAAATAAGTTTGAAATTTCGACTTTTATTTCTGACTTAAAAAAAATTAAACGAAATTTTGAGCTTTTATTTCAAAAATAAAAGTTTGGTTTTAACTTTTATTTTTAACTTCAAAAAGAATAAAACGAAATTTTAAGGTTTTATTTCCGAGTTCAAAAATAAAAGTTTGATTTTAACTTTTATTTCCAACTTCAAAAAAATAAAACGAAATTTTTAACTTTTATTTTTGACTTAAAAAAAATAAAACGCAATTTTTAGCTTTTATTCCCGAGCTTAAAAATAAAAGTTAGATCTTAACTTTTATTTCTAACATCAAAAATTGTAGCAGTTTTTCGCGCAGAGAAATAAAATGTGTCCGTTCGCTTTAAACTATTTATTCAGAGTGCCGTTTGAAAAGTGGTATGATCTTACGTCTAATACATTTGTAAGTATATACTAGTTATATACAACTATTATGTAGTTCTGAGTTAGGTTTGCAGAGTTGTATTTAGATTTCAACAATCGCTCCCTCAAACCAAACTCGTGATTATCAAAAATTACAATTCAAATAAAAGAACATGTTACAGTTGTATTTTAATTAATTTACAAATTTCAAAATGCTTCTGCTTTACCAAAGCTTTAGTGAGAATGTCTGCTGCATTTTCATGTGTGGATACATACTGCACAACGATTGCTTGTTCTTCCAATTTTTCTCGAATATAATGGTATCGTATGTCGATGTGCTTGCTCCTCTTCTGAACCATGGGATTTTGCACCATAAATAGTGCACTTTGATTGTCGCATAAAATAGTGGTAGGCTTCTTTAAATACTCATTGAACCCCATCTCGCTTAGAAGACTTCGCTGAAAAACTACTTCTTTGGTACCCTGACACAATGCCACGTATTCAGCCTCCATTGTGCTTAGCGCAACGACAGGTTGCTTTCGAGATTTCCAAGCTACTGGCCCACCAGCGATCAAAACAACAAAGCCGCTATACGACTTTCGGTCACAACTATCATTAGCCCAATCTGAATCTGTAAAACATAAAAATTCTTCAAAGTTAGCAGAAAATTTTATTTTACCATCAGGATTCTTCGCCAAATATCTTAGTACGTGTTTAGCAGCATTTATATGGTCATTATGTGGATGTGCGTTAAACTGCGACAACTTCGACACCACATAAGCTATGTCCGGCCCTGATATCACCGCTAAGTACATCAAAGCGCCTATCAAACTTTGATACTGCCTTGTTTGTAGATCGTTACATTGTTTATCGCACTTTTCTAAGATTGTACCAGGAGCCCATGGAGTCGCTGCTGGTTTGCAATTTTCCATGCCCCATTTTCGAAGAATTTGATTCGTATACCGCCTTTGATGAATTGTTATTTCACCTCTGTCGCCAACTCGTTCAATTTCCATGCCCAAATAAAATGATATAGGGCCGCGATCAACAGTCTCAATAAATTTGTTTAAACTTGAAATAATATTCACCATCTCATCTTTGCTCGTACA
Organism: Sphenella marginata; assembly: GCA_951509765.1. Classification (NCBI taxonomy): domain Eukaryota; kingdom Metazoa; phylum Arthropoda; class Insecta; order Diptera; family Tephritidae; genus Sphenella; species Sphenella marginata. The sequence goes on from OX608082.1 coordinate 51,005,524, forward strand.
TGCCAACAACATGTCATCGACGTATAAACCAATAATGATAATTTTGTCACCATCACGACGAATATAAACACTCGTGTCCGACTTGCACCTTACAAAATTCATTTTCAATAAAATTTCAGTGATCTTGTGATTCCATTCACGACCAGCTTGCTTCAAGCCATACAACGCCTTCTTTAATTTACACACCTTATGAGGATTTTTCATGTCTTCAAACATAGGTGGTTGCCGCATATATACCTCATCGCTTAGTTCGCCATTTAAGTAGGCCGATACTATGTCAACATGATTGACCAACAATCTATGTTTCGCAGCTAATGCCAAAATCAAAAGTATTGTGGAGTGGCGTACTACCGGCGCAAATGTTTCACAATAATCCACATTATACTTTTGCGAGCACCCTAATGCGACTAGTCTCGCTTTGTATTTTTCAATACAACCATTTGGCATTCGTTTTAATGCAAAAACCCATTTGCAGCCAATAACATTTTTGTTGCTTGGTTTATCCACCAACTCCCACGTACCATTTCGTAATAATGTTTCATATTCGAGGCGCATTGCTGCCCTCCAATGATTTGCATCGCTCGAGCCCAAAGCCTCCGCTACCGAATCAGGATTTTCAATAATAGAATTTAACATTTCGGGGCCATCCTCAGTACAATACACTTTTCTTGGCCTCCCTACGTTCCCTGTTCGCATAATTCTTGGTCGCCCTCTTTTTCTACCATAAACAATTGGTTCTTCTTCTTCACTTGAATTGTCGCTGGAATATTCAACGTCGTTGTTGTTGTTTTCATCTTGCACACTCACTGTCGCGGTGCCTGCAGCCGGAATTGCATTTGTATATTTCTCACTTATATAATTCTCATTAGGGTGTGCGCTAAAATCAATATAAAACGGTTCCTCACTGGTATCGTCCGAACTTTTATATGCATCAAACGAATCCTCAAAAAATATTACATCGCGGCCGATTGTAATTTGCTTGGTACTCATATCAATTAATCTATACCCTTTAGTGGTATCATGATATCCGACAAATTTTAGTTTCTTGCCTTTGGGTAAAAATTTAGATCCGCGAGGCTTAGGTCCCTTTTGCAAAACTACGGCGTCGCAACCAAATATACGTAGGTGCGAAACTGACGGCTTCCGCCCATGCCATCTTTGATATGGCGTCACATCACACAACACTTTCGTAGGAGACCTATTACGAATATACACCGCCGTACTTATTGCTTCTGCCCATATTGATTGTGGCATACCCGAAGCATTTATCATACACCGCGCCATTTCTACAAGGGTCCTATTTGCCCTTTCAGCTACACCGTTCTGCTGAGGGGTATACGCTACTGTAGTCTGGTGCCGAATGCCTCTCTCGGCAAAATATTTATGGAACTGAGAATTCACGAATTCTTTTCCATTATCGCTTCTCACCATTTTAATTTTGCGGCCTGTCTGCTTCTCCGCGTTCGCAGCAAAAAGTTTGAATTTTTCAAATGCTTCGCATTTTTTCTTTAAAAAATACACCGTCACATACCGCGTGTAATCGTCAATAAATGTTATGAAGTAAGACGCACCACCGATTGAACTAGACCCAATCGGTCCACATAAGTCTGTGTGTACAAGCTCTAAAATGTCTTTACTTAAAACACTGCCATATTGCGGATATGCTTTGTTATGTATTTTACACACAGCGCAAGTGAAGCAATCAATAGACTTCGGTATTTGGACTCTTAATCCGTTTACCATATTTTTATTCGATAATTTATGTAAATCTCGTGCATTTAAATGACCGAACCGTCTATGCCAAGCGCTAGCATCATCACTAATTACACCATTTATGCTTTCTATATTTTCAATCAAATTTTGCGAAGTAAATACCATTCGTCAACGAAGCTGTCAAAACTGTCTCATTTTTGTAGTTTGTCATTACCGCATTCTTTCCAGAAAATGTAAATATATTTCCACTCTCAATAGCTTTGCCTATAGAAAAGAAATTTGAGTGATGATCTGGAACGTACCAAACGTCGCACAAATTAATAGTCGAGTACTTTGTTCTCAATATTACTGTGCCCTTTCCATGTGCATAAATATTCCCACCTGACGCTAACACAATCTTATGCTTTTGGCCAGTAAGAGAGTTGAAGTAATTTTTATACATGTGAGAAGTTGCTCCGCTGTCAATAATCCAATTATTGCTTAGCTCCGCTTCTCCGTCGAATAATGACCACGCTTTGTCACCTGATGAATCGTTGCTGCTTGCATTTGTGCACTGAGAGCGTATATGACCTCTCCTCCCACATTGATAGCATTTAATGTTTCTCGATCTCTTATAATTTTTATTACTGCGTGCATTTGTCCCTCTTCGCATGATGTTGCTGCTGTCGCTTTCATTTGTATCACCTTTGGAGTTACCGACGGCGCTGCCGGTGCAGCTAACGCCGGCGCCCGCGCAATTGCTACTGCTGACTCTGAATTTTCGCTGCTTATCATTTATTGAAAAAACGCTTTCTCCGCTTTGTTGCCTTATGCTTAGCCTTCGTTCTTCTTCCAAAATTTTTGATATAAGTTGCTCGAAAGTTGGCAAAGTATCCCTACTCTCAATCGCTACCACGAAATTTTCCATTTCGTCTGGTAATGAACACAGTAGTAAAACAGACAAAAAATCACTGTTCACTGTCATGCCAATTTCTTTTAATTCGTCTACAGTTGAACTAAATTCATTTAGACGAACCGAAAACTTTTCGCCACTTACAAATTTAAAACGCACCAACTTTTTGAATAGGTTGACTTTTCTACAAGCTGTATCAGCCTTGTACAACGAGTACAAAGTATACCACGCAACTTTTGCTGTTGTAGCATTCTTAATATGCACCAACTCACTTGGTTTCACTGTCAACATAATTGTAGCTAAGGCCTTTCTGTCGCAGCAAAGCCAAACTGCCTTTTCAGCTTCAGCTTCTGGACATACATCGACGACTGTACTCCATAGATCCAACGTGATGAGTAGACTCTTAACCTGGATGCACCATGTGGCATAATTTTCGCCATTCAACTTTTCAACGTTCGCGATCGAGTTAGACATATCGATTTTACAATTAATAAAGTCCGACAATTTACTAAACACTTTTTCTTTTACTTTAATTAACAAATAACCAGAATGATATCTGGGCCCATAACCTTTGTAGCAGTTTTTCGCGCAGAGAAATAAAATGTGTCCGTTCGCTTTAAACTATTTATTCAGAGTGCCGTTTGAAAAGTGGTATGATCTTACGTCTAATACATTTGTAAGTACATACTAGTTATATACAACTATTATGTAGTTCTGAGTTAGGTTTGCAGAGTTGTATTTAGATTTCAACAAAAATAAAGTAAATTTTTTACTCTTATATCTGACTTTTAGCTTTGAATTAAAAAATAAGAGCCCAATTTTGTCTTTAACTTTTGACTTTTATTCTAAAACCTAAAAAGAGCAGTTCAGCTCTGAAATGAATACTAAAACTCATTACTTTTACGGTCCCTAATTACTCCTGATTAAAGATTAAATATGCATTCAGTTACAGACATTTTCATTATTTGCTGTTAATTATATTTAGACTCGTGTTAGTATGCCATCTTAATATATAAAAATCACGTGTCACATGTTCGATCAGGGTGAGCTCCTAAACTACTCAACCGATTTTAATGAAATTTGCACAGCATCTACAGTTTGATCCAACTTGAAAGATAGGATACCTTATATCTCAAGGGGGAGTGGAAATCGGTAAAAAACCATAAATTTTTTTGTTTACACAGCCACAAATCATAAACGGATCCACCGATTAGAATGAAACTTACTTGAAGTTAAACTTTGAAATATTTACTTTCGTTCTGCATCAAAAAAAATAGTTGATTCATATATTATTTAACCAAAATTGTTTAAACAATAGGAGCACCTTTTCTAAAAAAAAGCTGTTTGTGTGTTTGTTCGCTGTCAACCAAATGAATCGATTTAAGTTAAGCGAGCGCTCGGTAGCGGTACTTCGCTTCGTACATACATACATATGTATGTATGTATGACGCTTGAAATAAAAACAAAATTAACATTCATATGTACATATGTACGTTTTCGTGTTGCTGAGGGATAAGTAAAAATCAAATCCATATATGTACATATTTTGTAGTGAACGCATTTTGTGAAACCCCGTTATTCGTATTTTATACAATTGCTTCATTGTTCAAAAATATTTAATTAAAATATATACATATGTACATGTAAGTATTATCACATAATTATATTATTAATTTCTTATTTCATATTAATCAATTCAAAAATGATAGGAAAAAATGAGAACGGCTGGGCAGATTTGACTCAAGTTTTTTTTCAGTTCTTCGTAATTGGTAACGCGGTGTTTCCACCAAACCAAACACCGTGTTTAAAAGGGTTTGGGTTATGTAGAAATGGTTATGTAGAAATATCAAGTTTTTCTACTGAGAGTTTACCGGAAAATGGGTTTACACCCACTAAATCGGAACGACGATCATAATAAATTGTTTAGTGGGTGTAAACCCATTTTCCGGCAAACTATCAGTGGAAAACTTGACACTTCTACATAACCCAAACCCTTTTAAACACGGTGTTTGGTTTGGTGGAAACATAGCATAAGAGAAGGTTTGTGTGAGGGAAAATTTTGGGAAATATTTCCGGATTTTCAAGATTTATGTAATTTTGGAAAAGTGGACGGTGCCACGCCCACATTTTTTGTATTCAGTACTTTGTTTGTACTTCCATAATGTCCAAAGTTTATGGTTGATCTGTTTTAAACTTTTCCAATACGTGAAAATCTTCGTGGGGTACGACATACATACATTTGTAAATTTTTTGGAAAAGTGGTCAGTTCTAAGACCACAGCTAAGTAATATTTCAATTCGTTATATCCCTGAATGTATTTGCTTTAGTGACATTTTAACGTTCTTAAATCTTAATCAAAGCACTTAATTTTTTTGTTTGTTATTGCCGCTTATACATATCCAGAGTATTATAGGATTTCCATAAAATCATAATAGTGGCGTTAAGTGGTAGATAAAGGATATAATTAAATAAATACTAACTACACATCTGCTCAGCAGCGCATAATGGTTTGTGTCATAGCCATTGAGTTCAAAAGATTCGTTTTTTGAGTTGGACATCCAACAAATTTATTTGTTTATACCAAATACGTTAAAACCGGAAACATTGCATATACTAAAGCACTGCAATAAATGCAATGTTAAAAATTAATAGAAAAATAGTTGAAAATGTATTTCTAGGGAAGTCACTGGTCAGGCAGAACAACGTCTGCCGGGTCTGCTAGTATGCACATATTTATTTATTTGGTTATTAATTTCAAGTTCAATGAATTTGTATTTCCGTTGTGTGAATAAATTACACACGAAAACACACAATCACACAGATAATTTGATTACCAAATACAACATACAGAGCAAGAATATCTGCTGGCACATGAGCTTACATACATACATATTTATCTAGATAAAAGTGTTTTTTTGTTTCCTTTTTATGTCCTTTGTTTGTATGTTTTTATTTTTGTTTTTAACGTCGCTCTTATTATTTTGCTATTTATATAAATCCTTGAGGTTACGGCTTTTATATTCACATTAAATTAATATCATAATGAATAAACTCATACATATGCATGTGTAAATATATGTATACCCTGTAGGAAACATTTTCAGTTGTGGCAAGCGATTCATGTATGCAATTAATTTTCTTCTTTCTCTGCCTACTATTAGCATTTTAAAAATATCTCAATATCCTTACTTTCGACTCTCAATGAGTCGACCTTTTGGCCGCTCATTTCCTGTAGGGTACATTCGCATGGTGTAAGTTGAGTATTGTCCATTGTTATAAATTTAAAATGATGACGGAAAGGCTGCAAATGCTTTTCCCCGAATTGGATTGACTTTCAAGTTCAGGGCAATGGAAAGCTTTCATTTCAATTAATTATATGAATTCCTGGAAGTAGAAATCACTTCATTTATTTCAAGCTAAATATTTTTCCCAGAGGTAAAGCGAAGTTTCAAGCCCTCTCTTTAGTGTTGGCAAAAAAACTAAAGAAAGAGATGGAGAGAGGGTGCAATGAAGATAAAGAAAGTTCGAGGGAATTTAGATGAAGGAACATAGATGAGGGAATATAGATGAGGGAATATAGATGAGTGAATATAGATGACGGAATATACATAGATGAGTGATTATGGATGAGGGAATATAGATGAGTGAATATAGATGAGGGAATATAGATGAGGGTATATACATAGATGAGTGATTATGGATAAGGGGATATAGATGAGTGAATATGGATGAGGGAATATAGATGAGTGAATATGGATGAGGGAATATAGATGAGTGTATATGGATGAGTGAATATAGACAAGAATACCGATGAGGGAATATAGATGAGAGAGAGAGACACAGAAATATAGACAGGGTAACAGAAATTATAGTGCTCCTTGCTCCAAAAGTCGCAGTGTTTACAATGACTAAGTAAATAATATTTGCTTTATGAATTGAAAATACATTTGTACATTTCCGGGATCATTTCGGAATTGTTTTTGGTATTTCCGGAGCCGTTGTGAGACACTTTGGGGATAATTTCTAATATTTTCCCAACGTTTCCGGGACCCTTACTGTATTTTATTCGCAACTATTTTTTCAGGTTTATTTCGAAAAACTGTGAAAACAAACCGGAAATGTTCATGAAAAAGTCTCGAAATGGTCATAAAAGGGTCTAGAAATGATAGCGAAAACAATGTAAAAATGTTTCCAAAAAAAAAAACCCAAAACGGCCCTAGAGTATTCCGAAAGTTTCCCCAATTTAAAAAAAACTTTGAAGAAGGGCTTCCACTCAGCCGTGGTTTATACTAAAGTTCACATTGTCCACTTTCACGAATGCATTCGCGCATCAAAGTAAGAACGTTCTTCTTGTCGTTCATCTTCAGAAACGAAGGTGGCATAATCGCTGAAGGTTGGAATAGTAAATTTGAAAAATGCTGGTATAACGCCCAAAGTGTGAACCAAAAAAAAATTTTTTCGCAGAGACCTTAATAAAAAAAAACGGAACAGATAAAAGGTTCGAAAAGGTGTTAGCAACAGGCCGAATACATAAAATTGGATCTATTTATTCGAATATTGGTTGTTGTCTTTGTTTATCAAACACACTCACGCATAAATATGGACGTGTAGCAGGCACTCACTCGCATAAATATTGACTGTGCAACAGGTACTTTTTGTGCCACGGCGAATTAATACAAGGTGGCATTATCCCATCAGGTGATAGCTACTTTTTTCTCAAATTTTTACACTACACATTTAGCCGCCATACGATTGCGACATTAGTCCAAAACAAAAACAAAGTAAATTAAAAATGTATGGATGTGTGTTTGTAATTCGCCTGGCTTCCAAACAACTGGGGTATTTATTGACTCAACATTATCGGGGGACAATAAACTTAAGACTTCTGAAGTCAGACTTTTAAATTTTTTCTTAGGTATCTCCCTAAAACTATTAACTAAAGGATCCGATGTTATAAGCAACATATTCATTGTTATTATCCCTGAATCGTCTCAAATCTTTGTTACGGGCTTCCTGTGCTTCCTTTTACCTATTGGCCAACTTTCTGATTTTATAATATCAGTACTATGCACTAAGATTTTATGAACTGTAACAGGCATATTAAACCATGTATAGAGATCTATGTATAGTTTTTTAGTCTCGACCGCAAATTTTTAAAATGTTTGGATATTTATATTGTACCCAGATGCTAATGGGTGAAGGAGAGTGTCGAATCATTTGATGAGTGTTACATCCAATCCCGTAATCTCAGCACTATCTTCAGAATTTTCGAAAAACCTACTAACACTGCTGTTGCTGTCATTGGTATTGCCGAAACCTGGTTTTGGTTTATCTACTATTAATCCAAGTACTCTTGTTGTGCTCTTGTTGACCTTGCGAGTTTATTTTTGGGTGTTTTGTGGCTACGTGTTCCCTGTAGCTGGGAATTGATTTTGCCATTTGTAAATCAGCTTTAAAGGTTCAAATATCTCGTCGGAGCAGGTACTTACATACATCCTAACTTATATGTAGAGATAACTAAATCTCCAAAAAAAAAAATTAAAAATAGATGTGCCAAGAATTCGCAATGGTTTTTTCTTTGGATTATTAGATAACATATGTAAAATTTAGCCCGGAATGTCGGCGGATGTATGTAACTTTTTTTGTCTCTAAAGTTAAAAATATAGTAAAAAAATACCTTTTCTTCTTAATAGCGGAATGTTAAATACATTGAAAATACTCTAATTGCGTAAGAATTACTATTAAAAATATACTTACTTTCCTTCGAGCTTAGAATCCATCTCAAAAATTATATAAAAGAGTTCTCTTAAAAGAAATATGAAGCTTAATATCCAACAAGAATTTTGCAAATTAATCAATGCATTTTACGGAAACTCCTGCCTTCTTACGTCAATTACTCAATATATATGAGCAAAAATATCAAAAAAAGCAAAAATCCCGTTGTTTGGTTTATTTTCTTTCATTTCTCATTACACGTTTCTTGGATAAGAACTTTGATTTTGTCCTGAATTTTATTATTTTGCTAAAGTCAGTAATCCTATTTCTGAACTATCTTTTAATTTTAAATTTTGCGATTTTTTGAAATTGAACAATCTACTATCGGAAGTCTGCTGGGATAGCTTATTCTATCACTGTGATGTCGGTCAGAGCTTCGAACGTTTTAGATCTACGGTTGTGGATGCCTGCAAGAGTATTGTACCGGTCGTGAAAAGAAAACAGTACAAAGTTCCGTGGCATAATCCAACTCTTATTAGATTTCGAAACAAGAGGAACAAATATTTTCGTAAATTCAGAAGGAGTAACAATATTACCCACTATAGTCTATAGAAGGAATTTGCTAAGAAATTTCTATGTCTTGAAAAGTTCCTGCATAGGAACTATATTTTAAACTTTGAATCCAATTTAAAGACGAATCCGAAAGGGTTTTGGCATTTTGTGAACTCGAAAAAGACTTGCTCCAGTTTTCCTTCAGCACCATTTCTTGGTGACAAAGTAGCTAACACGCCTGCGGATGCTGCGGATCTCTTTGCTTCGTTTTTTCAGTCCAATTTCATTGATGAGTCAAACATTAATAGGCCTGTATCTTATGATATACCGGGACCTCTTGATCTCGGTAGTATAACGCTTTCCGCTGAGGATGTGCTCATTGGCATTGCAGATCTGAAACCTTCTACCCAAACGGACGTTGATGGTTTGTCTGTAGCTCTTTTTAAATACTGCGAATCTCTAGTTTATCCTATTCTACATATTTTTAACAAATCTCTTTCGTCAGGCATTTTTGTGGATGATTGGAAATTAGCTTTCATCACTCCTATTTTTAAGAGTGGTAATAAAAATGACATCACTAACTACAGGCCAATCTCTAAGCTTTCTGCAACATCTAAACTTTTTGAAACCATTATTCAAAGAATTCTTTTGTCCGCAGTCAAAAACCTTGTGTGTCCCGAACAGCATGGTTTCATTCCGTGTCGCTCAACCGTGTCTAACCTAGCAGTTTTCTCAAGCGACTGCCTAGTGGCCTTTCAGTCTGGAGCACAGGTCGATACTGTCTATACTGACTTCTCCAAGGCTTTCGATAGGGTCTCACACAATATACTATTAAATAAATTATCATCTATTGGCTTTCATTCTTTGTTTCTGAGATGGATTACATCGTACCTTATAAATCGGCGCTGCTCGGTCGTAGTTGATGGTGTCAGGTCTGTGCCTTTTATTGCTAGCTCGGGGGTACCACAAGGTAGTATCCTGGGCCCACTCTTGTTCGTCCTGTTTATCAACGATATCAGCGCCTGTTTTTCTTCCGCTAAATTTCTGCTTTATGCGGATGATCTTAAGATTTATTCCACTATTAGAAGCTGTCACGATTCCATGTTGATGCAACTTGATATTGATAATGTAAGCAAATGGTGCGTAGAAAACAAGCTTTCGTTGAACATAAACAAATGTTTCCATGTTACCTTTGCTAAATCTAGCAACATCATTCAGACTTCCTACAATATCGCCCTCTCGCCCTCTCGCCCCTTCGAAATATTTGTGAAATCAAAGACCTTGGAGTAATCTTCGACTCAAAGTTTTCATTTACTAGCCACATGAACTTCATAATTTCAAAATCATACTCAATGCTTGCTTTTGTGCGACGCCACAGCTCTGAGTTTTCTGACCCGTATACGCTAAAATTATTGTATATGGCGTTTGTTCGTTCTAGGCTCGATTACGCGTCTTTTATTTGGTCCCCTTACTTTGATTGCCATATTATAAGGATTGAGCGTATTCAAAAGGTATTTCTACGTTTTGCGCTTCGAAGCCTACGTTTTGCAGACCCTGTGCCTGCCTATCAATCCAGATGTCTCTTGATTAACCTAAAATCGCTACAGAATAGGAGAACGATTATGTCTCTGTCCTTCGTTTTTGATGTAGTCACTGGGATCGTTGACTGTCCTGTTCTCCTTGGAAGAATTCCCTTTAACATTCCTACCAGGCATCTTCGACACACTGAAATCTTCTTCGTTGGCGTTTTTAGAACTCTATATTCTAAAAATTCGCCACTTAATAGGGCCTTGACTGAGTTCAACAGGATCTCCAGATATATTGAGATCGATTTCTCTTTTTCAAAAAATCGCTTCATGGAAGTGTTAAATCTATTTTATAAGTAATGATCGCTTCCGATTACTTAGTTTTAGTCTCTTTTCTACTTAGCCTGTAAGATCTCTACATTGTATTTCGTTGGCTAAATTAAATAAATAAATAAAAAAAAAATAAATAAATAAATAATTTACATACCTATACTTTTTGTTTTTTTTTTATTCAGTCGAACTGGATTGTTTTATAGGTTAATAAAAAAAATTTGAATCCTGGGGTCTGGGGGTTTGAAAAGGTGGTAACCCTAGTTACAGGTTTTAGCACAGCATGCAACGATACAGTTTTGTTTCGTTATATATCTGTGGAACAATAACGAAACAGAAACGCGTTTCAAGTCCATTGACCATTGACTATATATGTATGTAACACTAGGGTGGCCCTTATTTTTCAAGTTTAATTTTTCTTTCACGCTACCCCCCAGAGTTTGGTTCATTTATGTATATGTGAAGTTTGCCGTAAATCGGATATGTTTAAAAAAAAATTCGCATACTAAGCAATTGATTTTGTGGCTTCGTAAAAGTTACACCACGGAATCATATAACTTGGCTAGTTATAATTTGCAGTGCAAATACGAAAGTTTGAATCAATTTTAAAATAAATGCATACTAAATTTTAGTTCAATTGGCTATTGACTAACAGTTTCCCGAAGATACCAAATACATATAGAGGTGATTGACATATATACATATAATTTATAAATACATATCGTTAGTTTAAATCACAAAAAATTGTTAAGTATCGTATGCCATGCTTATATGAACCAGGAACCGAAATATTTCAAATCGCATTACGATGCATTTGGAAATCAGTAAAGTAATACATATAAAAATGGAAATAGATCCTGGATTTCGTACTAACACTTTAAAATTATATAGTAAGGATGTATTTTAGTATATCCTACTGAAATCTATGAAATTCACGAATTTCAAAAAATGTGCCACTTATTAGGCTCTTTGTGTATTAACACATCTCGCGCCAAGCCACAAAATCGCGATTTACTCATTCGGGCCAACATTTGTATACCCAGCGTACTAGTACTGGTACAAAAGTATATTAATTTTGTCCACATAACGGTACTATGTAACGGCGCAAAATAATCGAGTTAGATGTAGAGTTCCATATATGAAAGTTCTTAGGTTGAAAAGAGGAATTGATTAAGGCATGTCCGTCCGTCTGTCCGTCTGTCCGTCCGTGTACACGATAACTTGAGTAAAAATTGAGATATTTGCATAAAATTTTGCATACAGGTTACTTTCTGGCCAAGGTAGGTTGCTATTGAAAATGGGCGAAATCGGATGATAACCACGCCCCCTTTTCGATATCGAAAATTTCGAAAAACGTATAAAACGGGTTAATTCAATATCAGAAGCAGCTACAATGATAAAATTTGCAATATGTATTGATTTAGATGTTCTAAGGCCGATTTTATCAAATTTTTTGAAAAGGGGCGTGGCACCGCCCACATATATTTGAAGAAATTTTCAAATTTTGTCTCTTAATAACTTCAGAACAGTTTATGCTAGTATAACGAAATTTTGTAGAGGGCATGCTATTGTTGTGTTAAATTCAGATATAGAAACAAAACGAAATCGCTTCTCGACCACGCCTACTTTTTCATAAAAGTTATATTGAAAAGAGGTGGAAATATTGAAAAGTCCATATCTAATTAACTGATACCGCTATAATAATATAATTTAGTACATACATCAATTTTCATATTCTTAACATTATTTTTGCAAAATTTTGAAAAGTGGTCGTGGCACCGCCCACTTATGAGTCTAGCAATTTTAAAATTCGACTGCTAATAACTTCAGCACGGTGTGAGATAGGTTTACGAAACTAGGTACCAGGCATGTTATGTTTATGTGGAGTACTACCACAGAAAATAAGAAAAACGCCTCTTTTTGGACTAAAGTTCTCTAAACGAGAGTTAGGAAACCGGAATATGCAATATCTGTTTAACTGATAAAGGTATAATGCTAAAATTTAGTACACTCATTCACTTGATGATGTTATTAGTGTTGTTTAAAGGTTTTTTGGTAATATTTTGGAAAATGGGCGTGGCACCGCCCACAAGTGAATAAACAAAATATCAACATTTCACTATTAACAAGCCACTGTGAAAAAGATCTGCAATGAAAACTGATCTTCAAATAGGGACAAACAACATAATAAAATCCGTGGGCGTGCCACCACCCACTTTTTTAAAATTATGTACATATTGGTTAATGGACACATATATCCGTACATCAAAAATTTCACAAAATACGTTAAAAGTTATGCTCATGGCACGCCTTCTTTTCCAAAGTTAAAGCTTTATAAGCAAGGAGCGTGGCCGCGCCCACCAAATTCGCTATTGTTTAGGCTCGGAATAGATTGGTTTTTAAAATGGGCGAAATCGGATGAAAACCACGCCCCCGTTTTTGAAAACTAACGCTGGGTATTTAATGTTCGGTTCACCCGAACTTAGACTTCCTCACTTGGTTTTTCTGAAAACATTCGGTTTATGTCCATACTATGCGTGTGGAAATGTGAACACGCGGCCCAAACGAGTACTCAGGTCGTGTGTAACGGTGCCGCACATGGCGCTAAATTTGTTAAGGTGACGATAGTTGAACTTGCAATTCCAAGAAATTGGTTACACAACTTTGTCACACATATCCAAGAATTTAAGGTAAGAGTCAGAATTCGTGAAATCAGCACAAAAAAATGGACGTCTTAATTTTTTATCATTATGTAGTAAATATGATTCTATTTCATCTCAATAAATTTTCGCCATTTTTCGATTTTTTAATTTTTTTTTATCGAAGTTCTAGTGATGTGAAAATTTCGATAACTTTTTAAACAAACCGTTGTAACTTTCAAGCCGATTGGCCGATTTGGACGAAACTTTGGGATATTGTAGGGAATGAATCAGGCTTTAGATGACTATTGAATGAATTTTTATTTTTCTTATTATTGCTATTATTATACCTAGTAGTGCTTCGCACACAAGGTATATTAACTTCATTCGCCTAACGGTAGTATGTAACGACATAAACGAATCGAGATAGATATTGACTTATATATATCAAAATACTCAGGAGGAAAAGAGAAATTGATTGAGCCATGTCCGTCTGTCCGTCCGTCCGTCTGTGAACACGATAACTTGAGCAAATCTTGAGATATCTCAATGAAATTGGGTATGCAGGTTCCTTTTCCCGCCCACTTTCTATACATATAATATTTTCGAAAATACAAAAAGAGTGATTATTCAGTATATAATACACCTAAAAGGATAATATTTGGTGTGCACTTTAGCGTTAAGGCAAAAAATACATTTCTGAAGAAATTTTTAAAAAGGGGCGTGGTACCGCCCACTTTTGATTAAGTCAAATTTGGAAATATTATTAATCATAAATCAAAAACCGCTCAAGATAGCAAAATGAAATTCGGCACACATATTTATATTAATACCGGCTATATTCCGAAATAAAATTAGCGAAATCGGGTAAGGTCCACGCCCAATTTTATACGAAAGATTTTGAAAAGGATCATACATATATTGAATATGCCATAACTTTGCTTCAACTACCTGTAAATCATTTCTATTTTACCTCTAAAGTGTTCGTGGGCAAAGAGAGTCGAATGGTGGCACATTCCACAAAACTTTCCATGCCATAACTCCTGTAAAAATTAATTTATTAAAACGATATTTGGAGAAATTGTTCAACATATAAAGCTTACTCTTTGCTGTAAAAATTAACAAAATTGGTTAACGGACACGCCCACTTTTTAAACACAGTACTGAAAAATTTTTTGGTAAAATTAAAATCGCGATATTTCCATAATTGTATAAGTTATATTAATAAGGTTTTACACACATAACAGGCTCTTTAAGCAAAACTTAACTGTAAAAAAATTTTGTGAATTTTGGTGAAGTAGGCGTGGCGCCGCCCACTTTTCAGCAAAAAAGGTCAGCTATTCTCAAAAGCGATTGCTTGAAATTTCAAGAAGGTATTTTCATGAAAGTTAGTGAGGTGCTTCCCAATAGTATGTAGTATACTCCTGCCAAAAATTACGCGAATCGGATAGCAAACACGCAAAATATACGGACAAGTAGTTAACACCCTACTGCCTTTTTTTGTATTAACTTTTTTTATTTTCATACCTTTCATGAACCTGGGGAAAGCTATTTATATTATGATATTTAGTGATAATTTAATTGACCACTGACAAAAGAAGTGTTTTTAATCGAAAACAATCAGTTGCCTTTATAATAAATTTTCAGTTATTAAAATAGACCTGAGTAAATTAGGATACCAAAACAGATCACTACTAGGTATTTAATGTCCGGTTACACCCAAACTTAGACTTCCTTACTAGTTTTTAAATATAATTATTTATAAAGAATTTTTTTTTCTGTTCTACCCCTTATAAAAATTTCAAAAAATATGTATTATGACAGCACACATCCAAGAATGTCAAATCCACAAAAAAATTTTCCGATCCACTTTTACTTTAGGACTTATAATCAAAATAATGGTGATACTCTTTGGTTTGGTTGCGGTGGTTATTTGGTAAAAACTGACAATAAAAATCTTGAAACTCTGAAACATGTAATCCTATCCATCGCTGTTGATTTTCTTTGTAATTTTTGTCCAATTAACAATATTTCCCAAAAAACTGACAATAAAAATTCAACTATTAATTATTTTTCGCTGGGTCTCGAGCTTGCTCAGAACTTACAAATTTGTAAACAAGAAAGACCGCAAAAACCAACAACAAATATTAAAGAACCATAGATGAAATAGAACCATATTTACTACATAATGATAAAAAAGTAAGACGTCCATTTTTTTGTGCTGATTTCACAAATTCTGACCCATAAATAAATTGCAACAAACTATGTTTTTATATCTGAAATAAAAGTATGAATAGAATTCTTATTGACTGTAATATATAGAATCGGAAATGGTACTCATTGAATTTATTAGTTAACATTATCTATAGCTTTTAGTTTAATTATAATTATATATTAACAACAAACTATGTTTTTATATCTGAAATAAAAGTATGAATAGAATTCTTATTGACGGTAATATATAGAATCGGAAATGGTACTCATTGAATTTATTATTTAACATTATCTATAGCTTTTAGTTTAATTATAATTATATATTAATAATTTTTTATGTACATACATATGTGTTTTAATGTTTATAAAACAGAAAAAGTTTAATGATTTTTGTTTCTGTTTTAAGAATGTGTTTTAATGTTTATAAAACAGAAAAAGTTTAATGATTTTTGTTTCTGTTTTAAGAAATTTCAATTTATTTGGTTTGTTTCGAATGAGGACCTTTTTTAAAATGGTTACGCTTACTGTTTTGAAAAGTGGAAGAATTTCAAATCTTATAGCTTTAAACGACTTATTCTTGTATATTTGTATATTTGTATATCCACTACTATCTGCCGAACGACTTCACCGATTTTAATGAAATTTGGTACACAGGTACTAAGCTTTGTTTTAAGATTTTCTACTTTGGTGTTGCCACTTGGGGTGGTCCTTAGGGTTGCCACCTATATCAATTTTTTTTTAAATATTAAGCAATATGTGGCAATATGGGTATCAAATGAAAGGTATTTTAGGCCGTATACCAACCAAAATATTTTCGAGTAGGATTGCCACCTAGGGTTGCCACCTGAATGCATTTTATTTATTCCTTCAGACATAGACCACTATCCCGGGAACAGCTAAACCGATTTCGATGAAATTTGGTAGATGGATAGATTTCTTAGATATTCTACTTGAATGTTGCCACTAATGAAAACTTAAGAGGGTTGCCACCTTTCCGATTTTTTTTTTAAATATATGGCAATATGGGTATCAAATGAAAGGTATTTTAGGACGTATACCAACTAGAATATTTAATACGCAATAGGTGTCGCCAATGTACATATGTTAAGTTACTTTTTGTGGTTAGCGTTCGATATTTTGGAAATCTATTTTGGAAATTTATGCTCTTGGTAAGTAAGATTATGCGGCAAATTCGAAAAATACCGATCAAGTCTCGGTCACCCAGGTACTAACTTATTAACATGTTCAAGACAGAAAATTAGCTGTAAATACATACCTGCAAGAAATATACAGCTGTCGTTAAGGCGCCTTTTTCTAAAAAGTAAGTCAACATTTCCTCCGCGAAAATTACATTATCGTTCTCCTCATATTCCTCATACCGACGAAGATGTACCAATAAGGGTAAGGAACGACAATGCAGATCATGTGGCACCATTGCGTTTTGTAGAAGCTTTTTTTCCAGTACTTCTGTTAGAACACAATCCTTACATAACATACACTTAATAAGCCGTTGAAGTTCTTCAATCCAAGATGTGAGCGAAACATTTTCCTGAAACATAAATAAGATAAACAACGTAAATTTAACTAAAAACAAGTACGGAGGTTTAAGATCGAGTGAAACGAACATTAGAAAACAACTTTACACCGGTCTAAAAGGGGCTATAATTTATTTCCCAGCAGTACAACCTAGTGTCAATTGCCATAAACTTGTCAGCTGCACAGGTCACTTTTTAATGTGACTTATTAATTCGGACTGCTGTGCTTCCCTCCCAGCAAACATTTAGGTTAGAGGACGATGAGAAAACGACTCGAATTGTAATTTTATTCTCTAAGGTAGAAGGTTAGGGAACGATTTGAAAAACTTCCCGACAAGACGCTGCTGATGCAGGCCCGTGCGCACGGCCAAATCTAAGTTGTAATGATTTTGCAAACATTTTCCAAATACAGTTTATAAATCTTGTAATTGACTAATAATTTTTGACAAAATTAGTTAAAATAATTTTACGAAAGAAGAAATTGGTGAAAGTTGCAAAGAATAAGGTTGGCCAATACATAAGTCCGGCACTTGCAGCTTTCCGAAATTACAAAGTTGTGTAGCGTATGGACATTTTTTTTTAAATTTTACTGATGAAAAGAGTGAGCAGTTTTAATTAACAGAGCGAATGAACTGCAAGGCTCAATTACATATATGAAAGATTTCGAGTGTTTTCTAACCCTTTTAGTTGTAGACGTAACGAGAATTGTGAGAAAATGAACGTTGGATAGCACTGGTTTACAGCCAAAATGCACCAGAGACGCCATAGTGAAATTCCTATGTAAAATCACCTCCTAATTCCGAAAATCAAGGTTATTTTTACTTGAATGGTACCGTTTTTGAGATATTTACGGTTTACCGTTATTTCAAAAAACAAAAAAGATGGCTCCACTTATTCGTGTATATCTCAAGAACAAACTGAGCTCTTCCAAAACGATTTGAAAAATTTGAAAGCTTATAAAATTTACTATAATCAGTACATACAACACTTTTTGCTAGGTCCTGCAGATTCAAACATATTGAACAATCATTACGGATTTTTTAAATTTTTTTTGTAAAAATATAAAAAAAATTGTACTTTGCGAGGTTCTGTCTTAACTCTATGATCTTATTTTATAATTGAAAAAGTTATGTGTCTTGTTTTGACGCTTATTTATATTGAGATCGGTTTCTCTTATGAGAAACCAACAGTAGTCGCCCATCATAGCGACATCCCAGAATCCTTGATACCGACTTTCAATCACTTTCATTTGCTGGTGAAACCTTTCGCCATGCTCGTCACTTTCGTCGCCAAGATTTTGCGGGAAAAAATTTAAGTGAGAGTGTAAGAAATGAATTTTTAAAGACATATTTACTCCTGAAAGAAAATAAAAAAGTAAATTAGATAAATACATAAGTGACACATTAGTATATAATTTTCTTAGGCTGGATTTATCTTTCAATTCAGAACAAATTTTTTGTTTATATTTTTCCCGTTCTTGTTTGTTCGGAACTGGACGATGAATTCAGATTTATGGCTATATATTCTCATGTAAATTTATGTAATATATAATTTATTATAATATGTTTTTTATTTACCCATTTCCGCATAGTTTTTGATTAAGTCGTTCACTATCATCTCGTAGTTAGGACTTTTCTGTTTGCCTAAAAAAGAAGTAACGACCTTTTCAAAAGAATCCCACGCTGCTGCCTCCACTGGTGACAATAGTTCTGTGAGATGGTTATTGGTCATCATTTTCCTTCTTTGCGGTCCCACAAAAATGCCTTCCTTTTTTTTTTGCTTCTGAAATCTCTGGGAAGATTGTCTTCAAATGTTGAAAAGCTTCGCCTTCTTTGTCCAAAGAATTCGCAAAGTTTTTGATAAGGCCGAGCTTGATGTGGAGCGGAGTCAGAATTATTTTTTCCTTCTTTATAAGTGGAGAGTATTTTATGTTATCTACCCCAACCTGAAACTCGATTCGTTCTGGCAAACCCTTTATGATGTAGTGGTCTTGACGAGCTCGGCTATCCCATTTGCATAGAAAACAACAGTTCTATAATATGTTACCTTAACATCGGATGAAACAAATTTAAATTGTTGCATTCGAGAGGCGTGTAGTTCGGCCTTTTCCTTCGGCAATTCCAAATCCTTTATCCAATCATTGAGTTGTGCTTGTGACAAAGAATTTCTTTCGTTTTCCGTTTGAAATTCAGTACAACATGATGCCGCGTAATCAGATACTACTGTTGACAATGAAACTGGAGCCGGAACTAAAGTTAAATTTGATTCTGGCAATGTCGCTTCTGTTGATGACATTGTAGATACGCTCGCATAGGTTACTTTTCTGGACTTTCCAACCCCAAGTACTTTTGTAGTACAAATATAGCAGTCTGTTGAATGGCAAGTTGGTTCCCTCCACTTCATTGGTTTAATAAATTTCACACGTCGCCTAAATAGATAGTTTCAGAAATTAGTCAGCTATGCATTAAAAGGGAACAAATTCCTTATTTTTACAACGTACCTTTTTGTTCCGGTTTCCGAAGAAATCAATTCGACTCGGCATGTGGTGCACACAGTGTTCGATGTCCATGGTTTTTGATTGTTTTTAGGCTCAATTCCAAAACACTTATAGTATGTAACTTTCAAAGGATTTGAAAACACATGTCTCATACTTTTAACAATAAATTGACCGCAGATGAAACAGAACATATCTGGATCATTTGTACACTCAAACTCAACTTTTATTCATTTTTTATTTTTAAGTAAATGACGGGTTATAAACTGCAATTATAAACTAAACAGTATCCGGCGAGCCTTGCAGATATTATGAAGGAACAAGGCGCATGTACTCTTATTTATACTTAGATCCAGTAAAAATTCAAGCCTACCTAAACAAAAAGGTTCCCTAGTTCTACAAAGAAAACACTACCTGCCTCAAAAATATGCTCTTGTTTAAAATGTACCTAGGTTTGAGAAAACGACACTAACAGCTTTTTGTATCTAATAACTTTTCGAAAATCTACCTGCTAACTAACTGATATACGAATACTAACACATACATATGTACCAGTAGGGTACTTAATCATTAAATGGATATATTTACTTGAATGCTTATAACTTTTGTATTAGTTAATCGATTTTGTTCACTGATAGCTTGTTTTTTTGTAATAAAACAGAGCTTAGAGGGGGGGGAAAATATCTGCGAGATGCTTCCTAGCAAAGTACAAACTTTTTTATATTTTTACAAAAAAAATTTTAAAAATCCGTAATGATTGTTCACTATGTATGAATCTGCAGGACCTAGCAAAAAGTGTTGTATGTACTGATTATAGTAAATTTTATAAGCTTTCAAATTTTTCAAACCGTTTTCGAATAGCTCAATTTGTTCTTGAGATATACACGATTAAGTGGAGACATCTTTTTTGTTTTTTGAAATAACGGTAAATCGTAAATATCTCAAAAACGGTACCATTCAAGTAAAAATAACTTTGATTTTCGGAATTAGGAGGTGATTTTACATAGGAATTTCACTATGGCGTCTCTGGTGCAGAAAAAAAGTTGGAATTTGTGATCCAGTGTTATTAAAATGTTTTCAAACATTTTCTGAGGTTTTTTTTTATTTTACCTAACAGAAGATAAAGATCGCATTTTTCATGGACGTTTGTCAATAGTCTGTGGAAAATAAACATAGCACATTTCATATTTTCCGAATAGTGTCAATATAACTTCATAAACCTTATTTTTTATTATTTATAATAATAATAATAATAATAATTCCCAACGGATTATCCACCATATCCCGCCCGACGCAGGGGCGCATCCGCATGACGCGCGGATTGTCGAGATCTAAAACTGCTCAGCTACAGAGAAAACCTCATCAGCTAAGTAAGGTAGATAAAAACTAGATGACACAATTAATAAATAATTAGTTGACAGCGAATAGTTATTGTAAAGCATAAAGATAAGAATCAAAGGATATGAAAGTAAATTATTGCTATGTATTTAGGATAGAAAGAATTGACATTTTTATTCTGCATGGTGAGTCTGAAATATCAAACGTACCAGAATGAGAGTTATAACCTTGACACAAACAACGAAAAGGCTGATTTAATTCAAAATTAGTTCGGCGCTGTTTCAAGATAAGTGGTTTAAAATGTCTTGATGGACGAGAAGGTACATTGAAGTTCACTTCGCTCAAAAGAAACGGGCTTGTGATTGAACCATTTAGTAATCTATATATATAAAAATAAGTCCCCGTATATGTACGTCGCCGAACTACTCATAAACGCGTGGTGCGATTTCAACCAAACTTATACACTACGAGGGCAGTGGTCCATTTATGGTTTATATCAAGACCCTATGCGACCCGTTTTCCGAGATATCGACCAAAATATGGACCAGGGGTGACCCTAGAAGGTGTTTACACAATATGGGTATCGAATAAAAGGTGTTGATGAGGGTTTTAACAGGAAGTGGTTCAAAGTCCCATATGGGACCCTGTTTCCGAGATATCGACCAAAATGTGGACCTGACGTGACTCTAAAGAGTGTTTACACAATATGGGTACCAAATGAAAGGTGTTGATGAGGGTTTTAACAGGAAGTAGTTCAAAGTCCCATATGGGACCCCGTTTCCGAGATATCGACCAAAATGTGGACCAGGCGTGACTCTAAAAAGTGTTTGCTCAATATGGGTACCAAATGAAAGGTGTTAATGAGGGGTTTAACAGGAAGTGGTTCAAAGTCCCATATGGGACCCCGTTTCCGAGATATCGACCAAAATGTGGAGCAGGCGTGACTCTAAAAAGTGTTTGCACAACATGGTACCAAATGAAAGGTGTTGTTGAGGGTTTTAATAGGAAGTGGTTCAAAGTCCAATATGGGATCCCATTTCCGAGATATTCACCAAAATGTGGACCAGGTGTGACTCTAAAAAGTGTTTGCGCAATATGGTATCTACCAAATGAAAGTTGTTGATGAGGGTTTTAATAGTAAGTGGTTCAAAGTCCAATATGGGACCCCGTTTCCTAGATATTGACCAAGATGTGGACTAGGTGTGACCCTAAAAAGTCTTTACACAATATGGGTACCAAATTAAAGCTGTTGATGACAGTTTAAAACGGAAGTGGTTCAAAGTCCCATATGGGCCCCGTTTCCTTGATATCGACCAAAATGTGGACCAGGTGTGACCCTAAAAAGTGTTTACACAATATGGGTACCAATGAAAGGTGTTGATGAGGGTTTTAACAGGAAGTGGTTCAAAGTCCCATATGGGACCCCGTTTCCGAGATATCGACCAAAATGTGGACCAGGCGTGACTCTAAAAAGTGGTTGCTCAATATTATTCAATATTTTGTGAAATTATATGAAAAACAACGAAGTTTGTATTTATTTATGTTGCCCAAATATGTAATATTTACTAACGTTATTGTGAGTACTGCATTTTCCTTTATCTATATCTATATATGAGCCCTCTAAAGCACAAGTGGTATAACTCCACTTTTTCTTCTATCGAGATATTAAAGGGTTTGCTAAAAGTTGTATATAAAAATCAGTATTGAACTTTTGGACTACTTTTTTCAATAAAACTTCAGAAAAATGTCTTCTTTAACTTAAATTGATGTTTTTCAAACTTTTTGTCCATTAACTCTTGTTTTATCGAGCACCCCCCGTTTTGGAGATATCAACCAAAATGTGGACCAGGTGTGACCCTAAAAAGTGTTTGCTCAATATGGGTACCAAATGAAAGGTGTTGATGAGGGTTTTAATAGGAAGTGGTTCAAAGTCCAATATGGGACCCCGTTTCCTAGATATCGACCAAAATGTGTGATAGATTTACTAGTTTTTAGGGAGGAACCTATGAAATTTTTTTTCTTGAATAAATTAAAAAAAATATGTGGGTATCAGCATATCTATCTATCTTATAAATAAAAATGAATGTGTGTCTGTGTGTCTGTGTGTCCTTTATAGGCGTCCAAAGTACTCAACCGATTTTTATGAAATTTTCACAGTATATTCTTGGGATCATGGGTTAAAGCATAGGCTATATTAATTTTTGGAAAAGTGGGCGGTGCCACGCCCCCAGGCTATTTAAAACTACAATTGTTCATAACTCTGAACATATTTGGTCCAAATTAATGATTTTTGGATGTGTGTCCTTTGGTCAAGATTTATGTAAGTTTGGAAAAATGGGTGGTGCCACGCCCACATATTTTGTGTTTTGTTTGTACTTCAATAACGTCCAAAGTTTATGGTCGATCTTAATAGTGGCGTTAAGTGGTAGGTATAGGATATAATTAAATAAATACTAACTAGACATCTGCTCAGCAGCGCACAATGGTTTTTTTCATACCCATTGAGTTGAAAAGATCCGTTTTTTGAGTTAGACATCCAAAAAATTTATTTGTTTATACAAAGACGTTAAAACCGGAAACATTGTATATCCTAAAGCACTGCAATAAATGGAATGTTAAAAATTAATAGAAAAATATTTGAAAATGTATTTCTAGGGAAGTCACTGGTCAGGCAGAACAACGTCTGCCGGGTCTGCTAGTTTAATCATGAAAACAATTCCAAGCATTGGACTCCGACTAGAAAGGTTGGAAGATTAATTAGTTTTAAGCGACTCGTATACGATGGCAAATTATACAAGGGATCCCAGTGAAGATCTCTTAAGGGAAATTTGGGAATTGTTTTTGGTTGCTAAATTCTTTAGACCATCGTTTAACAAATGCTAGAACGCCTCTAGCTTTATCGACTGTTACGTTAATCTGGTAGTTGATACTGAGTTTGTAATCCATAGTAACCCCAAGTTCAAAAAAATAATACACTTTCTCAAGACTATAATTGTTAATTGTATAGGAAGCTGGCTGAGAAATTCCTCTCGAAAAACGCATGTATTAAATTTTTTTAGATTAAGCAGCATATAATTTAAATCGCACCAAGTAACTAGTGTATTGATGTCTGATTGGCTTATTTCTATCTTCGAATGAAGCGAATGACGTGAAAAGCTTTACATCGTCGGCATACATTAACATTTTCTTTTACTTTAGAAATATCATTTATAAACAATAAGAACAGAATCGGGCCCAGATGGCTTCCTTGAGGAACTCCTGAGGAGACATAAATAACATCGGATTCAAAATTTTTAAACACTACCTTTTGTGATCTGTCACTAAGGTAAGAAGAGATCCAGCAATTGAGACCCGGCTCGAAACCCAACTAATGTAGTTTATGAATAAGTAACGAGTGACACACTTTATCGAAAGCTTTGCTGAAATCAAAGTAAATTCAAGTAAGTTTGTAACGGTGGACTTTCCCTTACAGATCCCGTGTTGACAGTCGGAAATCAAGTTAGAGATAGGATTCGTAAGCTGATTGGTAACAATAGCTTCACACACTTTTGGGATGGCTATGCCACGATAGTTCTCTATAGAAGCTTTGCTTCCGCTTTTATGAAGCGGTAGAAGAAACGACTCTTTCCATGCTTTTGGAAAAACACCACACTTTAGTGACAGATTGAACAAATTGGTAAGGGGTTTGTAAATATTGTGAGCACACTTCTTCAAGAAGCATGTAGGAATCCTATCAGGACCGCATTTAAAAGATTCCTTCAAGGTTTTCAGATAAATAAGCACATCGTTGGCGCATATAGTTGGACAATTAATTAAATTGTTGCCATGTAGCTCATAGGGATGATTTAGAAAGTCAGAATTGGTGACGGCAGAATAGTTAGAAGTGAAAAATTGCGCAAATAAATTATGACCCAAAAGAAATAAAAAACGACCCCAAATAAGCTTCAGAAAAACACCAATAAAAGGCTCCAAAAAGAGTCCAAAAAGCCTCTGAATGGATGAATAAAATAAAAGCACCAATTAAAGGGCTCCGAAAGGCGTCTGAAAAGGCTCCAAAAATCCTAAGAATGGAGGAATAAAAGGTTCAGAAAAGCACCAATAAAAGGCTTCAAATACATTGAAATCGGAATGGAAAGAAGCTCATGTTGGAGAGTGAAGCTCATATAATACAAAATGGCGGCTCCAAATCAAATTTCATCGAGATATATCTAAAATTGAGGGACTAGTTTGCGTTCAAACAGACAGACGGACAGACGGACGGACAGACGGACGGACAGACGGACGGACAGACGGACATGGCTAAATCAACTCAGCTCGTCGCCCTGATCATTTCGGTATACTTAATGGTGGGTCTATCTCTTCTTCTTCTCATACTTACAAACATCGGACCAAAGTTATAATACCATTTCATGTTCATGAAAGGTATAAAAAACTTTAAAGAAACTTTTGATGGAGAATCACCTCGGCAACAAACTGTAGAAGAAAATTTTTTGACAGATGTTACCATGACCGAAATAATTAAAAATAACAAAAAAATTGCACTTTAAGTGCATGCAGAAAAGTATGCTCTGCATATTTTGGGATTATTTTTTCACCCTTTCATGTAAACTAGTAGGAGAGTTAGATAAACCAAAAAAACCTATGGTCCGAGTCGCTTCCGTATTAAATCTCTGTCGCCTGGACTAATATTAATTGGAAAACTTTGAATTTATTTTGTGTTTTTATTCTATCTTATAGCGAATATTTATTTTTTTAAAGCTCGGCAACCGGTATTTAGCACCATTTTTTGGCAGGCAACCCTATATCAGTGTGTTTGTAATAAAATTATCTTTACGTTGATATAAGGCTCATCTCGTTACTCGATAGGTACATTTAACTATTTTTTTTTACCTGTTCAAACCTGGCAACCCTATAAATCGCACCAGAAAAAAATAGGCAACCTAAATTTTTTAATTATTAATTAATTATACTTCGCACCTGAATTTGCAGGCTACTGCAAAACTGATTTGTTTTAGACGGTGATGACTCCTTCCGCGCTTCCTTACAAATGACGGCTCAGATGTAAGTAAGCCGTTTTGTAGGGTTACGAGAATTAGATCGTTCTCCACAAAAAGGGGACTTAGTTCTCGATATCGAGAAAAAGGTTGGTTTTCGAATCGAATTCTTACGTCAAATTCTAATTGGTTTCTAATGAGAAATTTCTAACTGAAATTAATTGAAATCCCATTATTCTTGTTCAATTTTATTTCTTTCATTTCAATATTTGACATGTTTTAAGCTTAAATATCCAATGTAAATAAAATCCAAGTTTTTATATCTTAGTTTATAAGTAAATACAAATAATCGATAACTGTGAAAATAAATGCATCTTCGCTATTCCAGTGTTTCTCAAATCGTCTTCTAGGCTAGTTCTCTAACCTGAGTTTCAATTAGAGAGCTCCCTTTAGCCTAACCTTTATAGCCCAATCAAAAACGGAAATCGTACTAAATTGCCCAATATTTAATGCTAATTAAAACGTACTAAATATCCCTATATTTAATGATAATTTAGTACGCTTTCATGTAATTTATTACACTTGTCTTTTAAAAAATATCGAGGGTTGGGCTACCTTAAATTGAAGCTAGCCCAACCACGAAAACAATTTTACAATAATCAAAAAATGAAAACATACTAAATATCCCTATATTTATTTCTAACTAGCAGGGTACCCGGCGTTGCTCGGGATGTAAGTAGTTAGGGGGCCTTTCAAAATCAATAATATACTTTAAGATTTCATATTTATATAATGTTATTGCCTACTGAATAATTTACCAAATTCGAATATTTTAAAAAAATTTGAAAAAAGAGTATTGAAAACCGGTTTTCAAAAATTTTATTTTGCGGTATTCGTTGGTAACTTTAATAATATACTTTAAGATTTCATATTTATATAATGTTATTGCCCACTGAATAATTTACCAAATTCGAATATTTTAAAAAATTTTGAAAAAAGAGTATTGAAAACCGGTTTTAAAAAATTTTATTTTGCGGTATTCGTTGGTAACTTTAGGGGGCCTTTCAAGAATTCGATTTTGACAAATTGTGCCAGGATGAATGCAAATTCAAATGTCGATTTGATACCATATTGTAGGGTAATATTAAGGTTTTTCGGCAATCGAATTTTTACCGATAACTCAGTTATAGATAAATTTATCGAAATATATCGAAGTCCAAATGAAACCTGGGGCCTTCTCCTTCGTTTTATACCCATATTATAGGGTAATATAGAGGTTTTCGGGCAATCGCATTTTGGCCGATAACTCATCATCGATAAATTTATCGAAACCTATCGAAGTTCAAATGAAACCTGGAGCCATCCCCTTTCGTTTGATACTCATATTGTAGGGTAATATAGAGGTTTTCGGGCAATCGCATTTTTACCGATAACTCATCATCGATAAATTTATCGAAACCTATCGAAGTCCAAATGAAACCTGCGGCCTTCTCCTTCGTTTTATACCCATATTATAGGGTAATGTTAAGTTTTTTGGGCAGTCACCGATAACTCAGTTATCGATAAATTTATCGAAATATATCGAAGTCCAAATGAAACCTGGAGCTTTCCCCTTTCGTTTGATACCCATATTGTAGGGCAAGTTTAAGGTTTTTGGGCAATCACATTTTCACCGGTAACTCATCATCGGTAAACTTATCGAAACCTATCGAAGTCCAAATGAAACCTGCGGTCTTCCCCTTTCGTTTGATACCCATATTGTAGGGCAAGTTTAAGGTTTTTGGGCAATCACATTTTCACCGATAACTCATCATCGATAAATTTATTGAAACCTATCGAAGTCCAAATGAAACCTGCGGCCTTCTCCTTTCGTTTTATACCCATATTATAGGGTAATGTTAAGTTTTTTGGGCAATCACCGATAACTCAGTTATCGATCAATTTATCGAAACCTATCGAAGTCCAAATGAAACCTGGGGCCATCCCCTTTCGTTTGATACCTATATTGTAGGGTAATATTAAGGTTTTCGGGCAATCGCATTTTGACCGATAACTTAGTTATACATCAGTTTATCGAAATATAAAAAACGTATTTAATTTTTTTTTTTTTTGTAGCACTGTGTAATAGAAAACCGTACTTAAATTAAAGGTAGCCCAACCCTCGATATTTTTTAAAAGACAAGTGTAATAAATTAAATGAATGCGTACTAAATTAGCATTAAATATAGGGATATTTAGTAAGTTTTCATTTTTTGATTATTGTAAAATTTTTTTGGTGGTTGGGCTAGCTTAAATTTATTTTTTAAAAGACAAGTGTAATAAATTAAATGAAAGCGTACTAAATTAGCATTAAATATTGGGCAATTTAGTACGATTACCGTTTTTGATTGGGCTATAAAGGTTGGGCCAGCTTAAGGGAGCTCAATTAGAGATACATTAGAGAACTACATTAGAATTCTAATGTAAAACTACAATATTTCTATAACGTTTGAGAATGTGTTTGCTGGGCTTATACGTGCCGATACTTCATTATTTTTATTTTCTGTAGCAGGTCGAAATATGTCAATAAGCATTTCGTTACTTACAGAATATATTGTTTTATTGCATTATATAGTTAAAAGTAATATCTAGCTTCATGCATCTAGCTATCTTACTGTGAAACATCTACACTTGGGCGTTAAGCTTTGGTTTCCTCGAAAGCGGTGCCGCTATATAGCGGCCGTTACATAGCGGTAGAGTACGTTGTCAAAAACATTTCAATGTAAAAGTAATTAGGTGTAAAGTTAGAAGACGGTGAAGTTCACCGTAATATAATATAGCGGCAAGCATGATATACATACATATAACGGCTGTCAAGAACTAGTCTTCACCGTTTTTTCTCACCGCTATTGTCATAGCGGTATGAGTTCTATCAAATATTTCTAACATTTTTTACAAATACAACAATTGAAACATGTCAATGTTTTAAAAATAAATATTAACACATTTTCAAAATCAAAAAAGAAAACAAAAACGTTCAAATACGGCAAATCAAATCAAAAAATTAAGAACCGGCGATCATGTAAGTTTACAGAAAAGCGGTGCCGCTCATGACGGCAAGCATAGCCGCCGCTATATAACGGACGTTACATGGCGGCACCGTTTTCCGAGGAAACCACGGTTTTAGTGGTACTGTGGAGCGACTACAATTTCAATATTTTACAGTACTTGAGTTTAACTAAATAATTTTGCAGTTTACAACTGCTTCTTTTGCTTTTCTCTCTGGTTTCGGAAAAATAGTTCTTTAAAATTTGTTTGACATTTTTTGGGCACGCGATTATGTTCTGAAACTATAACATTCATCTGGTCATTTGATACAAATATGTCTGTGAAAAGGGCTTTTGAATGTATATGAGTAAAGCCATGTGAAGTGATCCCAAAAAATTTCGACATATCTCGGATTTTGAAAAAAGTTATATTATTACGAAGTTAAATACATGTTTAAACTGTTATATAAATATTTTGGTAAATAGTCAATTTTAGTAAGAGTTATTAATCATTAAACTTTTGAGCATGGTCGGAACATGCATATATTTAAAAATTGATAGCTCCTAAAATACAAAAGATTATTTAATGAAATTTTGCACACTGATTAAAAAAGGCCCAGGCTACGTTTTGAGTACAAATTAAAAAAAATAAAAAATACGGAAAATGCATTTGGCACACTGATTATATAAGGCCTAGGCTACGTTTTGAGTACAAATTTAAAAAAATAAAAAATACGGAAAATGCATTTGCCACCCTATGTTTTATGTACTTGCATTTTTTTGCGTTCTGCATCCTATAAAAAATAAAGCGTTCGTCAAATTATGCGTTAAAGATTCATCTCTTATAATATTTTTTGCGCTTTTGCATCGTTCCCGAGTTATTGCAACTTACGTTTCTCAATATACACTCTGCACTGGCAAGGATAACTGCTGGCAAGGATAACTTAACAAAAAATGTGAATGACGTTTTTGTTGGGGCCATCCCAAATGTCGAACTCTGATTTCAGTAAAATCGCGACAGCACGTTTTTTGCAAAATACCTCGCTTTAACCCTTTTGCGGGTCCAAAACTATACATTTGATTAAATAATCTTTTAAAAAATTTCTTTTGTATGTCAGTTGATATAGACCGTTTATCTATATATGTATATAAAAATGATATGGCGTTCGTATATCCCGTAAGATCTCCGTATCGGCTCAACCGATTTTAAATATTTTTTCTTTAATGTTTCCAATCTGTTTCACGTCTCATTTACCACCAAATTTTTTTTTTTCTAATCTCAATTTAAAAATTTTTTAGCTAATACTCAATAACGGCTTAAACGATTTTCAAAATTTTTTCTTTTCTTTATTCTGTCGGATATAGTGTTTATTTATATAGAACAAAACATTTTCTAAATTCTCAATTTGATCATATATTAGCTAAAGAAATTTAGCTACCATATAAATTGTAGTCAGTTGAGATCACTGGTATTCTAACTAAAATGTTCCTGTAGGGAAGACAACAACCAAAAGTTTTGATTGTGATTATAGAGTTTTATTCCGTAATTTTTCCAAATGGTGAATTCCTTTTCGCTACTTTGGTGCATGTTGAAAAAGTGAATACAACAACCAAAAGCTTTGATTGTGAACATAGGTTTTTATTCCGTCCTTTATCATAATCTATATACAGTATTGGACAATACAATCGCACCCCCTTTTTGTCATCGAACTAAAACAAAGACGTCCTACAAATAAAGTTTCAGATAATTTCGTATAAAAGTTTGACTTATGTTGTAGCAAACTTCGTTCAAGGTTTTACTAAAAGCTTTGCACCAAATTTTGACCTAATTTTTCAACTTTTTTCCATATAAAAAATGTATTATGTATTTTCTCCATATAAAAAATAATGTTGTGATTTCGTTGTATGGAGAAAAAATACACATAAAAAATTATTAAAAATCAAGGCGCTTTCGGAGCTACTTAATACTTGCACTTTGTCAGAGTCAAATTGAATGGGCTACAAAACTGCGTACTCAGAATTTTTCTAAAGTGCCGAGGAAAAAAGTTGAAAAATTAGGTCAAAATTTGCAGAGTTATTCTGAATTTTGTACAAAATGATCAAGAATGGCTTTAGTGGTATTCATTACAACATAAACGATGTTTGAAAATAAAATAAATCGAAATCGCATATGAAAGACGTTGTTGTTATAGCTCGATGTTATATAGGGGGTGCTATAGTATCGTCCAATACTGTATATATAAATTCTATCTAACGTAAAGGCACCGTTTACCGACCGGCCTCCTCTATCCGACCATTTTAGTTTTTATTGGTTTAAACATATAAAAAATATCTAAAAAGTAGTAAAACCGATCCCATTCAATTCGAGAAATCATCATGCGCCAATTGTCAAAACTTGAGTTTCAAAGGTTAAAGGATACTCTGTCAATTCAATAAAAGCTACGCAGAACTACATTTCGCATCAAATTTGATCCGAAAAAAACATAAACCGGACAAAAAAAGAAGTGAGATTTTTTTAAACTATTTAACAGTAAGTTTGACATTTATTAATTTTATATGATTTGTTAGTGTTTTAACGTGTTTAAATTTTAATATACAAGAACAATTTGATTATCTTAATATATTAATCGGTCAATTAATTTTGGACGGAAAGAGGGACTCTAAAAAATATTAACATTCCTAATACCGACCATTTGGTCGGTAACAGGAATTTGCAAGGTTGTAATTTAACCTAATTTTCTATTTGTTTATGTTGTTTTAGGAGAGTTTAGTGCTTTTAAACTTATTCTTTAAGATATTTTTTAATAATACACCTGTATCCGACCTATTAATACTTTAATGGATTTTATGTAATTTACGTTTAAGTTTGCTCTGTTTTTTCATTTTATTTCCAATTCATTTCGAAAAACCAATCGGGTTTAAAAGTCTTTTACGTTAAGTTTATTAGATATAATTGCATAATTACTATATTGTTAGATTCTTATAAGTCCGTGGAAGAAGGAACGTGCTAAAAAATTTGAATAAAACCCGGAGTCGAGGACTTATTATGTAAATTTGGGTTTGGTCGGAATCTGGATACGATTTATTTCGCTGTCCCTGTTTCCGTCCAACAGCTTTACCATAGATAAGAGAAAAAAAAATTAGCCTAAATCAGGCTGCGAAAACGTACAAGGTTCCAAAAACAATGATATTAGACACATTAAAACAAGTATAAAAATCCAGTCAATATAGGGGGTCCACAGTTTTTGACAATAACTGAAGAGATGTATCTGGTGCAATGGATTCTAGAATTGGGTGAAGTTGGTTTTCCAATAACGACGACCAAGTTGCTGGACGGCCGGGGAAAGACATAATTTACAAAATTGAAGGTCCGGCTCTCGTATCAAAGCGTGGGACTAAAGGTAATGATGTGCAACTCGATGGTTGATCTACGGATATGATGCCTCCCACCTCTCATTACCCATCTTCTCTTTCCTTTCGGAAGGAGGGATGACATGACCTAGAAGGTTCCACTGGTCATACCAAATCGCTACCACGACAGTCGGGCAGTACCGCAAGGGAGTACCGGAGCGTACCGGATTCATATCCGCCCAAGGACTGTTATTTCGACAACACTCCCCAAAACCTTCGGGGAGTGATTTTGTTGCTAAAACAACAAGCGTGAGACTTATGATGTTCTTCCTTATGAACTGTCATAGACCTAGTCATCCAAACCGACAACTATTGGATGAAACTCCACCCCCCAGAGACATGAGGAAACATCTCCGAAAGCATTATGATGAGATCCGGCATCACATCTCCTTGCCGTTCGATCTGCGGGGCCACAGGCGGGCCAAAAAGGACCTCCACACCGAGTTGGTGGACAGATCCCTCAGATCCCGGCCTGTGAACCCCGTTATTGACACCCAACCACATGTTCTTTCTGAGGAAGAACCTGTCCTTACGAGGGAAACTGCAGTCATGCTGGCACAACTCCGGCCTGGATATTGTAACAGGCTAAACTCTTATTTATCCAGACTAAACCCCACCATACCACACACATGCCCTGCATGCGGTATGGCCCCTCATGACACATAACATCTCTTCTCCTGTTCTACTGAACACGCTCTTCTAACACCATTATCACTCTGGTCCAACCCTGTTGATACTGCTCGTTTCCTTGGACTCTCGTTAGAAGAGCTTGATGACAATTTGGAGAGAACTGGCCCTTTGGGCAGGGCGAAGCACTGCTAACAACAACAACTTATGATGTTCCGGAAGTAAGCCAACTCCGAAAGAAGAATATTCTAACATTGAACGCAAATAAGTAATTGTGTATACCCAGCAAACCGTATGAGCTCAGAATGAGCGCATAAAGCACTCTTTCCTCTGAGCGCTCACACTCATAATGAGCTCATAAAACAATCATAAACAGTCATAAAACGCTCATATTTGAGTGTCATTTTCTATGAAACTGGTCACTCATAAAAGAGCTCTCAGTTTCATGCATAAAGCAGTCTTTTATGAATGAATTTCTGCACGCATTTAGAGCTCTAAAACCAGTGCATAAAAGAGTCTTTTTTGACCTTTTTTCCACGCATTAAGAGCTCTAAAACCAGTGCATAAAAGAGTCTTTTTTGACCTTTTTTCCACGCAGTAAGACCTCTAATTTCATGATATTGCTTATTATTATATTTATTTATAAAATTAAATCTAAATCTAAACACGTCTTCACCTTTTCAAAATTACAAGCAAACTAACTTATTTTTCTTTATTTTGCATTTCACATGTTTATATTTACTGTTACCGAAAACGCTCATATTTATGTGCACGTGCAGAAAAGACTCATAAAACGCTCATATTTTTGCGCACGTGCAGAAAAGACTCATAAAACGCTCACATTTATGCGCACGTGCAGAAAAGACTCATAAAACGCTCATATTTATGCGCTCGTGCAGAAAACACTCATAAAAACGCTCATATTAGAGCTCAGAATTAAGAGCGCTCCGAAGCTGGTTTGCTGGGTAACTACATACATACATATGTATATGTATTATTTTATTTTTGCTAATTTTATATAAAACTTTAAATGAATATTGAATAAATATTCAAAACTGCTGATTTTACAAGGAACAAATTGGGTTTTCGGAATCTGGGTACTTAGTGGTCGGATACAGGAATGTTTGCAGTCAGTCGGTCGGAAAACGGTGCTTTCAGATTATTTTCAGACTTAAAAGATTAAAACCAAAAAAATATATATTTAAGCTTTTATATGAAAAAATTATGCATATATTTTCAAATTTAGGTTTGTTTTCTATCAAAAAACTATATTTTCTAATAACCTCTAGGGTTTTTAATGTATCTTTTGAGCGATTTATTTTGCGATATCGATCAGTGGTCGGAATTCGGTGCCTTTGCGTTATTGTATATATTCTATCGGATATAGTGTTTATTTATATAGAACAAAACATTTTCTAAATTCTCAATTTGATCATATATTAGCTAAAGAAATTTAGCTACCATATAAATTATAGTCAGTTGAGATCACTGGTATTCTAACTGAAATGTTCCTGTAGGGAAGACAAAAACCAAAAGTTTTGATTGTGATTATAGATTTTTATTCCTTAATTTTTCCAAATGGTGAATTCCTTTTGGCTACTTTGGCGCATGTTTAAAAAGTGAACACAACAACCAAAAGCTTTGATTGTGAACATAGGTTTTTATTCCGTCCTTTATCATAATCTATACCTAAAAATGAAAATTGTACATATCGTTGTTGCCTATGCGAAACCACCTATTGACCAAATGCAAAACTTCCCAAATCACAGAAGTGCAAAACCGCCTATAGGCAGTGACTGCACTGCTACAAAAGAGGCCTGGCGATAAAAACAAATAAAACATTTGTTAAGTGAGATTGCTTGCATTGCATTCGTGTGTAAGAGCTCGCTGCAACGTGTAAATGCATTAGGTGGAGTGGAGGTGTGTGTGTGTGTGTGTGCCCCCTGCATTAAACACGAGCAAATATGTATGTATGTATTTATACAATTAGCACATCGCGTGATCCATTTCGCACTCTCAGCTATGTGTCGAAGGCTTGTTTGTTTTTTTTTTTCACGTTAATACTGTACGCATGTGATTTGATGTTTGTTTAGTTTGATGCACCACATGTGTTCAATTATCTTTTAAATGACAGATATGTATGTGTGTAAACTATATTTGTAAATAATTATTTAATTATACATATTTTTGTGTTTGTTTGTCTGTATTTACTCAAAAGCTGTTGCAAATAACTGAATGCAATTTTCACCCATTCATTGCAATTTTCACCCATTCATTCCATTCATTTATTGGAAAAGTGGGCATGGCACCTCTTATTCAACTAAACCGCAAATTCAAACAAAATTTTTTCAAATAAGATCAATAAAAAAATCTATTTTGGGAACAGCGAGGCTTGTCGTGTTAGTTAGTGTTTTAGAAAAATGAATAAAAGGAACTTAAAATTATTGGTTAGTTTTGTTAATTAATTTTCCGACAGGGTGGAAAGTTGATGTAAATACATATATTAGAGCAAGAACGATAAATTACACTAAAAATGTCATAACGCCGAAACCGGATTGTCACCAAAATAAATTTGATAAGGAATGGTAAATCGTTTCATTATACATATTTATAACAACTATAAATTATATCGAAAGTTGTTATCAGCCTAATTTTCGAGGAATGACCAAATTCTCCCTAGTCTTTAGATAAGATAACTCGTCCAGACCGTTGCTTGTCCAAGCGCAAAAAAACTAGATACAAATTGTTTGAAAGCAACAAAAAATAATCAATATGATGCAATAAACAGTCATGAATATAGCACAAAGAAGAGAGCGAGGCACTTGAGTGAGATTTGTGTGTCGTATAGTACTGTTAATGGCAAAGGGTGTGTGCTCATAAATTACAAAACGAACACAAATATTGCGCTAGCGCTCAGAACAAAAAAAAAAAAGTTTAGTTCAATTCTATGTTATTCAGGTATATATTATCTTTTAAAAACAGAAACAAAAATTAAGTTAAAACATTAGCTATACATAGAAGTTAGGTTTTGCTCTCCTGTAAAATTTGACTGCTTTCAGATAGGTGGTTTTGCAAAGGCATCAACGATATGTATTCTGTGGTTCTTATGTGTTTTTTTTAGAACTACGAGCTCTAAACCTGTATACGGAGAGCAGAAATATTATATTATCAGCGAAAGGAATGAACAATAACTCATAAATTTTTTCCAAAAAAGGGGTTCTTGCGGATATCTGCCTAGGATTTGAGTGAAAGTTTTAAACAGAATATACACATATTCATAAAAATTGTACAGGAAAGGCTGTGTGCCAAACGGTTGAAAAAAGCAAAATTTTGACAGAGCGATGGTAAATTCTGATAGTTATCGTGGTAAATATAAAGGTCAAATTTTGACAACCAATAATGTCGGCATAGAGATGCATGTGCTGTTTAGATTCATATTATTTCACATAAAGTTATGTTCACACGCGTTATTAAACACAAAAATATAATATAATGCCAAATAGCAAATATTCGTTCACCATAGGAAATTTGTTCACCTCATTTTACTCTGTGACGAAAGCAAATATCATTTGATACACAGCCTAAGTCACAAAAACAATAAGGCACTGATATGCATTGCAGAGTTAAAGAACTACGAAGGAGGAACATTGACAGGACAACGTATGTTGACAAAACTTACATAAGTTATTAAGTTAAATAAAATTAATTATTCGTATTTGGGGCACTAGTTGCGGCACCCTGTATTTGTAATGTAAAAAAAAATTTATTCGTAGTTATTTTTTTATGGGTCAACCTCTACATGATGTGAAGTTTTCGATCACGGCTTCGTGTTCAGCATATCATATCCTACTATAACTAATTTGTGTCTACTCATTAAAGCCGCCATACGGATTATAAGGATGGGTGCTCGGAGCGGGCTTGCATGCTTGCTGATTCCAGGCTTAGTCACTGGGATTGTGGGTATTTTTGTTCGCCATACCTCACCCTTTGGACGAAAACAAAGGTGTAGCTTCTCCTACACCAAAACAAATATTAATATACTAACCAAATTCTCACTATCTTCGGACTGCAAGATATAACCTAATCTAATATATAAAAATTAATTTCACTTTCCTTAGAGGCAAATGGATTCAGAAACGGCTAAAGCGAGCTAATTTAAATTTTCAGGATATGTTGAGAATTTATCAAGGATGGTTTGTGGAGTGGTTCCAGGAAGTTATTTGTAAATGGCGCTGTGCACTGATCGGTTTTGATTGAATCGTCACATGCTTTAGGCGAGAGGGCGTCCAAAGTAATGAACCAATCTTTATCCAATTTTCACAGCGTCTTTGTTAAACTACCAAGTACAGTGTAAACAGTTTTGGAAAAAAGGACGGTGCTACGCCCCCAAGTGAAAAAGGGCCACCATTTTTCAATACTCTGGTTCTACATATAAGAGTTTGTGCATATTTGATGAATATTTGCGTATATCTAGCTAGGAAACATCGAATCAATCGATTTTATTGTTCACATCGCTGGCTTCCCAATTTCAGAGCACATTACTCATCGACGATTCACCACATTCAACATTTGTGCGCGTACGCAAAGGGGCCACCAGTTATATCCACATTCACCAACGACGAAATTTTATCACATTCAACGTAGTGCCTAAATAAATTGTGATAATTTTCACCAACTATGAAAATTTACACCACTCACCGGTTTTGTTGTTCTCGTCGGCTTCATCAATTAGGAGCACATCCGCCTGCGAATATAATTGGCCGCATTCATAAACTGTATTGCCTGTACTGTCTCCAACAATTGTGATAACATCAAAAAACGACGGAAATTTACTACGATAAGTGAGTGTGTTGTACTCACCGGATGGGGAGCATATCCAACAACCGGATGATTGACCGCATTCACCAAATGTGCATTACTTATGACTCAAATACGAACAACTTTCGAGTTGTCATTTCCATACAAAGTTTGTGGAACGTAAAGCAACTTGGTATGAAAGTGGATCGTTCGTATTTTTTTGTATTTGGCCTTTGACAGAGAGTTTCAATGTTTGCCATAAGAAGGTATTTATAGGCTTAACAGTATAAGTACGGCAATATATTAGATACACGGCTAAAAATTGTTGCCTAAATCTTACAAATTTTTGGGCTACATATGTATATGACCAAACCAAATTTGGTTTAGAATTAAATTTACACCACCTTTCAAAAAAGTGAGCGTAGTAAAAATTATTTACCTTCGCTGAGGGTAGATACCTTGCCGTGGTGCGAAGGCTTAGTCGCTGAAACAGGATGCGGTTATCCTCGGGACACCGCCCCGTAAGGAGCTCTGTCACGGGGCTAGCTGCACTTCCTCTGGATAGCGATGACTAAGATCTACCCCCTCCCAATCCAGGGTGTTATGCGATACCGTGCCCATTGGACGTTTGCAGCCGGGAGGTAAATCGTGGCTGTATTTCTACGGAGCCTCTGACACCGGACCACCTCAGAGAGTAACCTTGGTCTTACCGCGGTATGGGGCACTGCCGCGGCGGACGTTACCCTTCCCCTTTACTATACTTTGACCACAAGTTGGCCCTGTCTAACGAGTGGTCGCACGAACAAGATGAACAAAAACACAAATAAAGCAACTAATTCGTCCTCTTCCTCACGGGGGAGGACAGCCACGGCGCAAGCGCCGAAAACACTTTCACGCCCAAACGGCTCTTCAAGGTAAGGGGGCAACCCCACACCCACAACACTCAAGCGACCTGATGGGGGTCGGCACCAGCAAGGTGGCAAGTGTAGTTACGCTGGCAACGGCGAACGACGCTGCACCTGCTGATGCCGAGCGTCCATCACGGACAGCTACGGCAACCGCTCTCCCCACAGCTGTGGCAGGGGTCTCACGACCCGGCCACAATGGGCCAAAGGAGAAGGTGGCCGGCTACAACTTCAACTTCACCGGGGGAGCGACCGCGATGGCAACTACGGGTCGGTTCCCTCTGGACACTTCGAGGGCAACCTCGCAAATGACAGGCAAAAGCGACCTGGAGGGGGTCAGCACCAGTGCGGTAGCGAACGCAGTTACGCTGGCAACGGCGAACGGCGCCGCATCCACTGATGCTGAACGCCCTTCAGGAAGCGGCACGGCAGCCGTTCTCCCCACAGCTCTGGCAGGGGTCTCACGACCTAGCCACAAAGAGCCAAAGGAGAAGGAGGCCGCAACCAAGCCACCAACCGGGGGAATGACCGCGAGGGCAACTACGGGTCAGATCCCCTTAAATATCCCTCCCAATCGCCATACGCATCGGGAGAAAAGGAAGGCCTCTAAGGTACTAAAAAAATAAGTGGGGGTTCCGCTGGATACGTTGTCCCAAAATGCCAGGAACGCGGTGACGAGGGCGCGAGCTCTGCTACCGGAGTTCCAAAGCACTGCGGTGGCAACTGGGGAAAGAGCAACCCCCTTCAAACGCCAGAAGTCGGATGAGGACATAAAACCTCATTCCAAAAGGCACCAGAATCACCCTGGGGTGGGCAAACCGAGCTTTGCCGAGGTGGCAAAGGACCGGATCCTTATAGGGATCCTGGACCGGGGAAACGACCGTGGGGCCATCCCGAAAGATCAGTGGCCGTATGTCCGGAACGCCATCGGCGACGCCGTTCTCGACGTGTTGATGGAGGCTCCGGGCAGTCCGCCGCGTGGTGCTGATGCGGGCTGGTACCAGGGTCAAATAAAGATCCTCGCTTGCGAAGACGCAAGAACTGTTGCGCTGTACAAGGCAGCAGCGGCAAGGCTAGGCCCGGTCTACCCTGGGGCGAAGATAGAGGTCGTCGACTGGAAGGACATTCCAGCTCAGCTTAGGGCGAGGGCCTGGGTTCCAGCAATCCCTGCAGAGCCGGAGAGAATCCTGGCTATGCTTCGAATCATGAACCCAACTCTCCCCGCCCAGGACTGGAAGATCATTCAAGTCGGCGACGCTGAAGGGCACAGAAGGGAGGTAGTTCTGGCCCTAAATAAGGAGGCGCTCGAGCCTTTGAAGAGAACAAATGGACGTGTGCATTACGGCATTGGCGAAGTCGTAATCCACGTGTACCGTGGAGACGCGCAGCGCGCATCCTTTTCGGGTGCTCCGGTGGACATGGACATCGAAACACCCGAAGAGGAAGCGGAGCTCTCTGACGCTAGCAGTATGGTGTCCGCCACGTCAAATTGCGCAGGCGCCCTGCACAGTTTGTCGATGGAGGATGCCCTGCTGGACAGCGACGGGGAAGACCTCGACGTCACGGTGTTGGTAGGGGAGTCTGGGCACACACATGTTGAGGGTGCTTCAGATAAACCTACATAAATCGAAGGAAGCTTCGGCTGCTTTAATTGGTCGCCTTTCTAAAGGCGACGTTGATGTGGTCCTCATCCAAGAGCCGTGGGTCAACAAAGCACGGATTTGCGGACTGGGGACTAAGGAATTCAAGCTCATCAGAGCTGATGGAGAAGGTAAAGTTAGAACCTGCATTATGGTTAGGTCTGAGCTAATACCTTTTCTTTTACCTAACTACAGCAATGGCGACGCCACAGCGGCCAGTCTCACAGTTGGCAACATTAAGTTAATTATTGCCTCGGTCTACATGCCTTACGACGCGGAAGATCCTCCACCGCAAGACAAGGTGAAAATACTGGTGGCCGACTGCAGCAGGGACCACTTGCTTATTGGAACGGACGCAAATGCCCACCACGTCCAGTGGGGAAGTTCCGACATAAACGCTCGAGGTGAGTCTCTTTTTGATTTTCTTTTAACGACTAACCTCGTAGTTTGCAACGTAGGTAATGAACCAACATTTATTACTAAAAATCGAAGAGAGGTCATTGACCTTACTATTTGTAGCGAAAGCGCTTACGAGTTAATTAGGAGCTGGCGGGTTCTTGATGACCACTCTTTCTCTGACCACCGCTATATTGAGGTGGTTTTAAACCTTGCCGTCGAAACGGCCATTATGAGACGGAACCCACGTAGCACAAACTGGGAACTGCATAACGAGCTGTTTGATAGAGGTCTGCCAGAACTACCCTCTCAATGCCCCTCTTCTGTAGCGGAGCTAGAGGACATGGTTACGACCTTCACAACGGCACTCTCAAACGCCTTAGAAAAGGCCTACCCAGTACCAAAACCGCGAGGTAAGCATAAACCTTACTGGTGGTCCCGGGATCTGGACTCATTACGGAAATCCTGCAGGAAACAGTTTAATATAGCCAAAAACCTCGATTGTGAGAGTCAATGGCTTAAATATAAAAACAAACTGAGGGCCTATAAAAAAGCCCTGAGACAAGCGAAGAGAACTTCGTGGAGAAACTTCTGCACTGGAGTCGAAAGTGTCGACGACACAGCAAGACTTAGGTGCGTGCTATCAAAGTCGCAAACGGCCATGAGCTTTTTGCGGCGACACGACGGTACCTGGACCAGCTCAGAAGAGGAGACTCTAGAACTGCTCTTGGATACTCACTTTCCGGGAAACATGCATTGTGCTCCAATTGCACCTGCAACCAACCTGGCCGTAAATATACCCATCACTGTGGAGGGAGTTAAATGGGCGGTCAAGAGCTTCAAGCCGTTCAAGTCCGCTGGACCGGACGGGATTATTCCCGCACAGCTAATCAATACTTTGGAGACATCAGCTAACTGGCTGTATCACATCTTCACGGCCTGTCTGTCTCTCAACTATATTCCGTGCTTATGGAGAAGCGCAACGGTCATCTTTATTCCGAAGGCAGGTAAGGCCTCTCACTATGAGCCGAAAGACTACAGACCGATAAGTCTAACGTCTTTTGCTCTCAAAACCCTAGAGAGGATAATAAATAACTACCTCACTAACACAATTGACAGCAACCATATATCAAGCTGTCAACACGCTTACCTCAAAGGTAAATCTAGGGAGACTGCGCTCCACACCCTAGTCTCTACCATAGAGGCATCCATGGACGAGAAAGACTACTGTCTGGTTGCCTTCCTCGATATCGAAGGAGCCTTCAATAACATTAGCCCAGCTGCTGTTAACACCGCACTAACAGATCTGGGGGTAAACAGGTCCCTGGTGGGACTGATCGACCAACTACTCAAAGGGAGAAAAATTCTCTCATCTCTGGGGTCTGTTGATATAACACGATACGCCACAAGAGGCACTCCTCAAGGCGGCGTTCTCTCGAGTCTCCTGTGGAACCTAACAGTTAACTCGCTGCTAAGAGACACATGTTGGGGCAGCGGCAAGGTGGTGGCATATGCCGACGACCTGGCCGTGGCATACAGAGGCAAATTCCCACAAACCCTGTGCGATCTGATGCAGGCGGCGTTGCGAGAGATCTCAGTATGGTCCTCTCGCTGCGGGCTTAGCGTCAACTCCGAGAAGGTGGAACTTGTCTAATTCACTAAGCGATACAAAATACCACCGTTAATACTACCAGAACTAAACGGCGTGCGCCTTAATCTGGCCGATAAGGCCAAATTTCTAGGTGTAGTTCTGGACAAAAGGCTGAATTGGAAAGAAAACGTCATTCAGCGCCAAAAGAAAGCGTATATTGCATTATACACTTGCAAGAGGGCCATAGGCAGGAAATGGGGTCTTAGCCCCAAGATATGCAAATGGATTTACACCACTATCATAAAACCCATATTGCTATACGGGGTCGTCGTGTGGTGGCCTGCCCTGTGCAAGGCCTCAAACCTGAACCTATTAGGGAAGGTTCACAGGTCTAGCATGATCAGCATAGGCGGAGCTCTGAGAACTACTCCGAGCGAAGCTCTACAGGTCATTATAGACCTCATTCCTCTAGACATAGAGGGTTACCGAGCAGCGGCGACATCAGCCCTGCGTCTACGGGAATCGTCTGTCTGGATTACTCGGACCAAAGGACATTCCACCATACTAAATCATTTCAATTTTATTCCCGGAAGTACGGATCGCTGCGTGACTACTACAGTTACGGAGTGCGACTTCACGGTAAACATCCCTAGCAGGGAAGACTGGGTTGAGCCGGACTGGTGCTATGGCGCAGAAGACAGTATCTGCATATACACCGACGGCTCCAAACTAAACGGGAGAGTCGGTGGAGGGGTCTACTCAATAGATTGCGACTTAGAGCTCTCCTTCAGACTACCTGATCACTGTAGTGTCTTCCAGGCCGAAGTCTGTGCAATCAAGGAGGCCACAGCCCGGATCGAACGGGACACTAGAAATATTCATTTTCAGCGATAGGCAAGCCGCCAAGCCAAGCCGAACTGTGTTAATATCATGTGGGTACCGGGCCACAGGGACATTGAGGGTAACTGTAGGGCAGACGAGCTTGATAGGCAGGGTACTACCAAGCAAGTTCTTCCTGATAAAGAACGCTTGGGTATACCCTTTGCAACGTGCAGGCTAATGCTAAACGAATTCACCTATCGACAAGCCAACGAAAGATGGCTTCAAACAGCAGGTTGTTTGATATCCAAACAAACCTGGCCAAAAGGGATCCAAAGAGATCCCGACAGATCTACACCCTAAGAAGGGCTGATATTTCCAAGATAATAGGAGTGCTAACTGGCCACTGTCTTATTGGGAGGCACGCAGAGAGACTGGGCGTGCCTTACCGCCGTTGCTGCAGGAGCTGCAAAGACGACGAAATGGAAGAAACTGTAGAACACCTCATCTGCAACTGCCCCGCACTTAGCGGCGTTAGACGTCGCTGCCTGGGTGCTCCCTTCCTGGACAACATTCGCCAAATTGCGAAGTATGACATCAAGGACGTGATGGCTTTCATCAAGTCTTCCAAGTGGTTCGAAGAGGAGGAGGTATAAAGGTGTCTCTATGTGGTATCACAACGGGCCTAATGTTACTGGCCTAAGTGTGCCTCTTTGGCAGCCACTTCAACTTAACCTAAAAATTATTTAAATTTTAAACCGAAAATGTTTTTAATAAAAACGTATTTTTTTTTTTAAATGTTAGGACTCGAACCGACGCACTATGAAGCCGTTTGAATGTTTTCCTAGCAAAAATCATAACTTTTAACCGATGAAGATGTTTTAAAAATTTAAAATGTAAATGAAATGAAAGCTCAGAAGGTCAGAGTTACAGGGTGCTTCAAAACAATTCGCCAAAGCCGACATTTTTTGGAAAATGCAAAAGGAACATTTTTTAGTAAGAAATACAGCAAAACAATGAGATTTGTCTTTGAAGATGATGCATTCCATATGAAAAGATAGGTCGACCTCTCCGATTTTCTTGAAATTCGGAAGACATGTAGTATTTGACGTCTAGAATAGTGTGTCAAAATATTTACATATACACACCTGCTCAAAATAATAGGTACATAGAAGTCCTCCCCATTCAAACTAACAAAAATCAACTTTATTGGTTACTTTTAAGAAAAAAACAAAAGTACTTTTATTATTTTTCAATTTCTAAACAAAAATAAACAATTTTCACATTCAAATAAGGCAAAACAAACAAACTAAGATGTAAAGACATTAGCCGGCCTAACTCGACCTGCTCAAAAAAATAGGTACACTTTTAAAAATCCATGGAATATGTAAAAACACTATACGACAAAACGTTTTCTTTATGCATTTTATGTTACTTGGTTAATAACCAGTATATCCACCACGATTTTGGATT
This sequence comes from Sphenella marginata, assembly GCA_951509765.1. NCBI lineage: Eukaryota > Metazoa > Arthropoda > Insecta > Diptera > Tephritidae > Sphenella > Sphenella marginata. The sequence goes on from OX608082.1 coordinate 51,050,151, forward strand.
ACCTTTGCTATTCTTTTAGGCATACTGTTGATTAGAGCTTGGCAGGTTTCTTTGGGTATCTCATACCAAGTTTTTTGGATGCACTCCCATAATTTTTCCTTGTTGGAGAAATTTTGGCCTGTCAATTTCTTTTTTAAGTCTCCCCACAGATTTTCGATTGGATTTAAATCCGGGGATTGACTTGGCCACTTCAGGACGGTAACGTCATTGTCCTCAAAGGCTTTCTTCACTAGCCTGGAGGTATGCTTTGGGTCATTATCTTGCTGATAAACCCATCGCAGTGGTAAATTTTCCTCAGCATAGGGTAGCATGACATTTTCGAGGATGTCCTTGTACTCCGCAGCTGTCATTTTATTAGTTGTCCTGCATATAGGACCTACCCCATGCCAAGAAAAGCATCCCCAGACCATAACATTTCCGCCTCCATGCTTCACTGTTTTCTTTGTGAAACGGAAGTGAAATTCCTTACCTTTGGGTCGACGAACGTTTCTTTCTGCGTCGTTCCCAAAGAGATTTACCTTTGTTTCGTCGCTCCAGAGGATATTTCTCCACTTTTTCGATCCCTCAGTCCCCGCCCATTCCAGATGGTCTCTTGCAAAATTTAACCTCGCACTCAAATTCTTCGCCCGCATCAAAGGAACTTTCCTGGCTATTCGTCCCGGTAAATCTGCCTTTTGTAGGCGTCTGCGAACAGTTTGGGCACTAACTACGTTTCCAACTTCTGCTGCTATTACCTTGGATGTCTTGAAAGGATCCTTTTTGCAAATGGTTACTAAACGACGATCAAGAACTGAATCCGTTTTTCGTGGCCTTCCTCGACTTTCCTTTTTGGGTTTGCGTTTCAAAGCATTTCTTACGAAATTATGCGACCTGCCCATTAACTTCGCAATATCCCGGAGCGATTTTCCTTGCTTTCTGAGGTTCAAAAGCAGCCGGCTCTCTTCCACGGTGCAGTGTGACTTGCGTCCCATCTGGTCAGTAAAATACTTCATTGATTTACTGCACTTTGATGCTTAATGAAAGGAAACTTACCACTTTATAAATAAAAACTTAAAAAACGGGATGAAATTTACTTTTCTCTAACAAATGTTATATGTTTTGCAGTTGTAACTATTATTTTGAGCAGGAATTTTTCGTGCTTATTCACGCAAAACTGAAATTGTCACTAACTCGGGGATTCACATGCTTTGCTGCTGTTTGAAATAGCGATGCCATATTATACGAAATAAGGCAAAAGCATAGAATATCTTGTTCTATCAAAAAAAACTTTTTTTTTTCAAAATAGAGCAACAAGTTGTATGTGTAACTATTATTTTGAACATACGAATAATTGACAAAAACAAACAAGGAAAAACCAGACTAACATTGGGAAGCTTACGAATTTTACAAAACAGAGACAAAACAATAAACAAAAAGGAAGATACCGATGACGTCGCCGCTGTGTACACCTTATGCCTATAGACAAATTTATTAGTTTTAGTATGACAATGATACCACAAAAGAATGGTACAAATAATACCTATATATTTTTTAGAATAATTTTAAAGTTTAATGTAACATAAATATGTAAGTGTCATAAATGTTTATGTGTTGATTTGTGATATTTATCATGTATTTACATATGTGTATACAAAAATGTGATGTAATATTAGTCTTCATTCTTGTCTTTTACTACCTGTTTTTTAATGTTTTATGTTGTTCTTTAAATAAACAGATGTCCCCCTGAAGAAGCTAGAGAGACTAGCGAAACGTCGGGTAAAAAAAAAAAAAAATGGAATAAAGTTTTTATTTTGCATTTTAAAATACATTGGTCAAAAAAAGCCTAACCAAAAATTTAAATCTACAAATAAATTGACCGGATAAATCATTATTAATTACCTCGGAAGGCCTGCCGAATAATAATAAACAACAACAACAAACGGTTCATAAACGGTGAAAAAGCGAAAATGAAGGACTATTTCAAACACATGAAATTTAAGTATGGCGAACACACATGCATGCGACTAAAACACTACAGCAAGCAATTGGCAAGACTAGCTAGACAAGTTGAACGCCTAAAATTCTTATTAGAATGCAAAAGATACGATCTAACACCAAACCACCTCACAAATGCTTTGAAAAATATCACAATAACAACTACATCACAAAAATTAAAACAGCAACTCGAAAAAACCAAACTTGAATTTCTACGAAGAATACTAAAAATGGAAATAACACAAACAAATCTGGATATTAAAACCACAAAAGACTGCATACACTACACGGAAAAAGAGCTAAAACATAAACTAAGCGAAACGGAGTTCAATACATTTAAAAGCAAACAACACTTCATTTGTCAGAAAATAGGAAGAGAAACTGAAGAAACACACGCATCGAAAATACATACCTTAAAAGAACAACAACTACGCAACCTAGGAATTCGGACAAACAACGATTGGTTCGTGAACAAGACTGAAATACATTTTCCCGAAGAAGTGAAATGGGTACTCTCTCTAGGGAAGAAATTCACATTACCTACAACAAAAACGAATTTCTCACCTATTCACATAATAGCGGAAATGGAGCAAGCTATCCAAGCACTGGACGACGAGAAGGCAAAAGAAATGGCAAGAAATAAACTGAGCAACCGAATTCTCCAATTCAAAAGGAATATAAAAAACAACGCGATGGAAAAATTTGTTACAACAGCATACAACAAAAGCAAGACCTTCCTGAACTTACACAAAAACGAAATCATCTTAACGGAGGCAGACAAGGGAAACAAAACTGTGGTAATGTACAAAAGAGAGTACATAGAGAAAATGGACACGCTATTAGACGACAAAAAAACATACAAAAGAGTCAGAGCTGACCCAACAGACTCCCTACAAAAGAAAAATAATAAGATAGTGGATGATCTTTATAAACAAAAACACATCAACGCAAACGAAAAGTTCAAATAATCATGCTCGGCAGCAATTGCACCCAGGCTTTATGGACTGCCGAAAATCCATAAACCCGATATGCCCCTACGTCCCATATCGTCGTCCGTAAATGTACCCTGCTACCAATTATCAAAATATATAGGAGAAAAAATTCAAAATCTAACGTCAGAAGAATACATATCAAGAATGTTTTCAGATTAAAAGATAGACTCCAAGATATACATGTAGATGAAGATGAAGTGTTAGTGTCCTTTGATGTCGTGTCCCTGTCCCTGTTCACAAACATTCCCACCAATCTAGCCATAAGCATAATCATGAGTAAATTTGACCAAATTAAACCCACAACCAATATACCAAAGAACAAATTTTATGACATACTGAAATTTTGTCTACTAGAAAACAACTATTTTATACACAATAATATTAATTACACACAAACTTTTGGTATGCCAATGGGCAACCCACTTTCCCCGACAATAGCTGACATAATTATGGATGATTTACTTGACAACACACTTAAGGCACTTAAGCAAAATCTCAACATCAGTATTAAATTTCTAGTCAAATATGTGGACGATATCTTCGCGATAATAAAACAAAATGATTTAGAACAAATTTTAAAGGCCCTCAACAGCTACAACAAAAATATTCAATTCACGCACGAAATGGAAAAAGATCACAACATTCCCTTTCTGGACATAAGGATACACAATGACAATGGAATCCTAACCTTTGATTGGTACACAAAACCCTTATCATCCGGCCGTCTAATAAATTTTCATTCGTCGCAGCCCCTAAAATATAAAATAAATACGGCAAAGAATTTAATTAACAAGGTACTAACAATAAGCGACAAACAATTTTGGAACAAAAATATTAGTAAAATGAACGAAATTTTAAAAAAGAACAATTATCCGAGCACCCTAATAAAAAGTCTGACTGAACAAAAAGTAATGGAAATAAACAGCCAACAAAGAAACACAACACGAGAGGAGATAGAAACAAAACAATACTTCAGTGTAACATACATACCGAAACTCACAGAAAACTTCAGCAAAGCACTCACCAACAACAAGCAGAAAATATCACTCGCCTACAAATCGAACCAAACATTATCGACGATATTTACAAAAACAAAAAGCCCTATTGAAAAACTACAGCAAAGCAATGTAGTTTACGAAATAACATGCAAAGGCAATGAAAACGAAGACTGCAACAAAATCTACATAGGACAAACGAAGCGCGCTTTACAAGTTCGGCTTGCCGAGCATACAGCTGATATAAGGAAAAAGAAGCAAAGCACAGCATTATCACAGCACACAACAGAAAACGGCCATACAGCTGATTTAGCCAACATACGAATAATTGACAAAAACAAACAAGGAAAAACCAGACTAACATTGGGAAGCTTACGAATTTTACAAAACAGAGACAAAACAATAAACAAAAAGGAAGATACCGATGACGTCGCCGCTGTGTACACCTTATGCCTATAGACAAATTTATTAGTTTTAGTATGACAATGATACCACAAAAGAATGGTACAAATAATACCTATATATTTTTTAGAATAATTTTAAAGTTTAATGTAACATAAATATGTAAGTGTCATAAATGTTTATGTGTTGATTTGTGATATTTATCATGTATTTACATATGTGTATACAAAAATGTGATGTAATATTAGTCTTCATTCTTGTCTTTTACTACCTGTTTTTTAATGTTTTATGTTGTTCTTTAAATAAACAGATGTCCCCCTGAAGAAGCTAGAGAGACTAGCGAAACGTCGGGTAAAAAAAAAAAAAAATGGAATAAAGTTTTTATTTTGCATTTTAAAATACATTGGTCAAAAAAAGCCTAACCAAAAATTTAAATCTACAAATAAATTGACCGGATAAATCATTATTAATTACCTCGGAAGGCCTGCCGAATAATAATAAACAACAACAACAAACGGTTCATAAACGGTGAAAAAGCGAAAATGAAGGACTATTTCAAACACATGAAATTTAAGTATGGCGAACACACATGCATGCGACTAAAACACTACAGCAAGCAATTGGCAAGACTAGCTAGACAAGTTGAACGCCTAAAATTCTTATTAGAATGCAAAAGATACGATCTAACACCAAACCACCTCACAAATGCTTTGAAAAATATCACAATAACAACTACATCACAAAAATTAAAACAGCAACTCGAAAAAACCAAACTTGAATTTCTACGAAGAATACTAAAAATGGAAATAACACAAACAAATCTGGATATTAAAACCACAAAAGACTGCATACACTACACGGAAAAAGAGCTAAAACATAAACTAAGCGAAACGGAGTTCAATACATTTAAAAGCAAACAACACTTCATTTGTCAGAAAATAGGAAGAGAAACTGAAGAAACACACGCATCGAAAATACATACCTTAAAAGAACAACAACTACGCAACCTAGGAATTCGGACAAACAACGATTGGTTCGTGAACAAGACTGAAATACATTTTCCCGAAGAAGTGAAATGGGTACTCTCTCTAGGGAAGAAATTCACATTACCTACAACAAAAACGAATTTCTCACCTATTCACATAATAGCGGAAATGGAGCAAGCTATCCAAGCACTGGACGACGAGAAGGCAAAAGAAATGGCAAGAAATAAACTGAGCAACCGAATTCTCCAATTCAAAAGGAATATAAAAAACAACGCGATGGAAAAATTTGTTACAACAGCATACAACAAAAGCAAGACCTTCCTGAACTTACACAAAAACGAAATCATCTTAACGGAGGCAGACAAGGGAAACAAAACTGTGGTAATGTACAAAAGAGAGTACATAGAGAAAATGGACACGCTATTAGACGACAAAAAAACATACAAAAGAGTCAGAGCTGACCCAACAGACTCCCTACAAAAGAAAAATAATAAGATAGTGGATGATCTTTATAAACAAAAACACATCAACGCAAACGAAAAGTTCAAATAATCATGCTCGGCAGCAATTGCACCCAGGCTTTATGGACTGCCGAAAATCCATAAACCCGATATGCCCCTACGTCCCATATCGTCGTCCGTAAATGTACCCTGCTACCAATTATCAAAATATATAGGAGAAAAAATTCAAAATCTAACGTCAGAAGAATACATATCAAGAATGTTTTCAGATTAAAAGATAGACTCCAAGATATACATGTAGATGAAGATGAAGTGTTAGTGTCCTTTGATGTCGTGTCCCTGTCCCTGTTCACAAACATTCCCACCAATCTAGCCATAAGCATAATCATGAGTAAATTTGACCAAATTAAACCCACAACCAATATACCAAAGAACAAATTTTATGACATACTGAAATTTTGTCTACTAGAAAACAACTATTTTATACACAATAATATTAATTACACACAAACTTTTGGTATGCCAATGGGCAACCCACTTTCCCCGACAATAGCTGACATAATTATGGATGATTTACTTGACAACACACTTAAGGCACTTAAGCAAAATCTCAACATCAGTATTAAATTTCTAGTCAAATATGTGGACGATATCTTCGCGATAATAAAACAAAATGATTTAGAACAAATTTTAAAGGCCCTCAACAGCTACAACAAAAATATTCAATTCACGCACGAAATGGAAAAAGATCACAACATTCCCTTTCTGGACATAAGGATACACAATGACAATGGAATCCTAACCTTTGATTGGTACACAAAACCCTTATCATCCGGCCGTCTAATAAATTTTCATTCGTCGCAGCCCCTAAAATATAAAATAAATACGGCAAAGAATTTAATTAACAAGGTACTAACAATAAGCGACAAACAATTTTGGAACAAAAATATTAGTAAAATGAACGAAATTTTAAAAAAGAACAATTATCCGAGCACCCTAATAAAAAGTCTGACTGAACAAAAAGTAATGGAAATAAACAGCCAACAAAGAAACACAACACGAGAGGAGATAGAAACAAAACAATACTTCAGTGTAACATACATACCGAAACTCACAGAAAACTTCAGCAAAGCACTCACCAACAACAAGCAGAAAATATCACTCGCCTACAAATCGAACCAAACATTATCGACGATATTTACAAAAACAAAAAGCCCTATTGAAAAACTACAGCAAAGCAATGTAGTTTACGAAATAACATGCAAAGGCAATGAAAACGAAGACTGCAACAAAATCTACATAGGACAAACGAAGCGCGCTTTACAAGTTCGGCTTGCCGAGCATACAGCTGATATAAGGAAAAAGAAGCAAAGCACAGCATTATCACAGCACACAACAGAAAACGGCCATACAGCTGATTTAGCCAACATACGAATAATTGACAAAAACAAACAAGGAAAAACCAGACTAACATTGGGAAGCTTACGAATTTTACAAAACAGAGACAAAACAATAAACAAAAAGGAAGATACCGATGACGTCGCCGCTGTGTACACCTTATGCCTATAGACAAATTTATTAGTTTTAGTATGACAATGATACCACAAAAGAATGGTACAAATAATACCTATATATTTTTTAGAATAATTTTAAAGTTTAATGTAACATAAATATGTAAGTGTCATAAATGTTTATGTGTTGATTTGTGATATTTATCATGTATTTACATATGTGTATACAAAAATGTGATGTAATATTAGTCTTCATTCTTGTCTTTTACTACCTGTTTTTTAATGTTTTATGTTGTTATTTAAATAAACAGATGTCCCCCTGAAGAAGCTAGAGAGACTAGCGAAACGTCGGGTAAAAAAAAAAAAAAATGGAATAAAGTTTTTATTTTGCATTTTAAAATACATTGGTCAAAAAAAGCCTAACCAAAAATTTAAATCTACAAATAAATTGACCGGATAAATCATTATTAATTACCTCGGAAGGCCTGCCGAATAATAATAAACAACAACAACAAACGGTTCATAAACGGTGAAAAAGCGAAAATGAAGGACTATTTCAAACACATGAAATTTAAGTATGGCGAACACACATGCATGCGACTAAAACACTACAGCAAGCAATTGGCAAGACTAGCTAGACAAGTTGAACGCCTAAAATTCTTATTAGAATGCAAAAGATACGATCTAACACCAAACCACCTCACAAATGCTTTGAAAAATATCACAATAACAACTACATCACAAAAATTAAAACAGCAACTCGAAAAAACCAAACTTGAATTTCTACGAAGAATACTAAAAATGGAAATAACACAAACAAATCTGGATATTAAAACCACAAAAGACTGCATACACTACACGGAAAAAGAGCTAAAACATAAACTAAGCGAAACGGAGTTCAATACATTTAAAAGCAAACAACACTTCATTTGTCAGAAAATAGGAAGAGAAACTGAAGAAACACACGCATCGAAAATACATACCTTAAAAGAACAACAACTACGCAACCTAGGAATTCGGACAAACAACGATTGGTTCGTGAACAAGACTGAAATACATTTTCCCGAAGAAGTGAAATGGGTACTCTCTCTAGGGAAGAAATTCACATTACCTACAACAAAAACGAATTTCTCACCTATTCACATAATAGCGGAAATGGAGCAAGCTATCCAAGCACTGGACGACGAGAAGGCAAAAGAAATGGCAAGAAATAAACTGAGCAACCGAATTCTCCAATTCAAAAGGAATATAAAAAACAACGCGATGGAAAAATTTGTTACAACAGCATACAACAAAAGCAAGACCTTCCTGAACTTACACAAAAACGAAATCATCTTAACGGAGGCAGACAAGGGAAACAAAACTGTGGTAATGTACAAAAGAGAGTACATAGAGAAAATGGACACGCTATTAGACGACAAAAAAAAATACAAAAGAGTCAGAGCTGACCCAACAGACTCCCTACAAAAGAAAAATAATAAGATAGTGGATGATCTTTATAAACAAAAACACATCAACGCAAACGAAAAGTTCAAATAATCATGCTCGGCAGCAATTGCACCCAGGCTTTATGGACTGCCGAAAATCCATAAACCCGATATGCCCCTACGTCCCATATCGTCGTCCGTAAATGTACCCTGCTACCAATTATCAAAATATATAGGAGAAAAAATTCAAAATCTAACGTCAGAAGAATACATATCAAGAATGTTTTCAGATTAAAAGATAGACTCCAAGATATACATGTAGATGAAGATGAAGTGTTAGTGTCCTTTGATGTCGTGTCCCTGTCCCTGTTCACAAACATTCCCACCAATCTAGCCATAAGCATAATCATGAGTAAATTTGACCAAATTAAACCCACAACCAATATACCAAAGAACAAATTTTATGACATACTGAAATTTTGTCTACTAGAAAACAACTATTTTATACACAATAATATTAATTACACACAAACTTTTGGTATGCCAATGGGCAACCCACTTTCCCCGACAATAGCTGACATAATTATGGATGATTTACTTGACAACACACTTAAGGCACTTAAGCAAAATCTCAACATCAGTATTAAATTTCTAGTCAAATATGTGGACGATATCTTCGCGATAATAAAACAAAATGATTTAGAACAAATTTTAAAGGCCCTCAACAGCTACAACAAAAATATTCAATTCACGCACGAAATGGAAAAAGATCACAACATTCCCTTTCTGGACATAAGGATACACAATGACAATGGAATCCTAACCTTTGATTGGTACACAAAACCCTTATCATCCGGCCGTCTAATAAATTTTCATTCGTCGCAGCCCCTAAAATATAAAATAAATACGGCAAAGAATTTAATTAACAAGGTACTAACAATAAGCGACAAACAATTTTGGAACAAAAATATTAGTAAAATGAACGAAATTTTAAAAAAGAACAATTATCCGAGCACCCTAATAAAAAGTCTGACTGAACAAAAAGTAATGGAAATAAACAGCCAACAAAGAAACACAACACGAGAGGAGATAGAAACAAAACAATACTTCAGTGTAACATACATACCGAAACTCACAGAAAACTTCAGCAAAGCACTCACCAACAACAAGCAGAAAATATCACTCGCCTACAAATCGAACCAAACATTATCGACGATATTTACAAAAACAAAAAGCCCTATTGAAAAACTACAGCAAAGCAATGTAGTTTACGAAATAACATGCAAAGGCAATGAAAACGAAGACTGCAACAAAATCTACATAGGACAAACGAAGCGCGCTTTACAAGTTCGGCTTGCCGAGCATACAGCTGATATAAGGAAAAAGAAGCAAAGCACAGCATTATCACAGCACACAACAGAAAACGGCCATACAGCTGATTTAGCCAACATACGAATAATTGACAAAAACAAACAAGGAAAAACCAGACTAACATTGGGAAGCTTACGAATTTTACAAAACAGAGACAAAACAATAAACAAAAAGGAAGATACCGATGACGTCGCCGCTGTGTACACCTTATGCCTATAGACAAATTTATTAGTTTTAGTATGACAATGATACCACAAAAGAATGGTACAAATAATACCTATATATTTTTTAGAATAATTTTAAAGTTTAATGTAACATAAATATGTAAGTGTCATAAATGTTTATGTGTTGATTTGTGATATTTATCATGTATTTACATATGTGTATACAAAAATGTGATGTAATATTAGTCTTCATTCTTGTCTTTTACTACCTGTTTTTTAATGTTTTATGTTGTTCTTTAAATAAACAGATGTCCCCCTGAAGAAGCTAGAGAGACTAGCGAAACGTCGGGTAAAAAAAAAATGGAATAAAGTTTTTATTTTGCATTTTAAAATACATTGGTCAAAAAAAGCCTAACCAAAAATTTAAATCTACAAATAAATTGACCGGATAAATCATTATTTTGTTTTTATTTTGAATATGTTGGATTTTATTGACAGTTGAACATTTTTGAAAGCTTTTCTTTGAGTTAAAATATCTTTTAAACTATTAATTGTAGACAAAATCTTTTGCTACAAAAAGTCTTTAAATTTTTGAAGTTTATAAAAAAAATTTTATGTTTTCAAAATGTTTTTTTTTTCGAGAAAAAGAAATTTGAAAATTTTATGCCGAATAAAGCTATGATTTTTAAGTACAGTAAGTTTGTGGTACAACATTTTTCACACTATATAACACTTCGAAATGCCATCCATGTTGTTAACAGATGTTTTCTACATATATATTTACCCTCTTATTCATAGAAGATAAAAAAGATTGGTCAAACCTATTTTATTTTCTATGAATAAGGCCGTTAATATCTTTTAAACCATTAATTGTAGACAAAATCTTTTCCTACAAAAGAGAAAAAGAAATTTAAAAATTTTATGTCGAATAAAGCTATGATTTTTAAGTACAGTAAGTTTGTGATACAACATTTTCACACTATATAACACTTCGAAATGCCATCCATGTTGTTAACAGATGTTTTCTACATATATATTTACCCTCTTATTCATAGAAGATAAAAAAGATTGGTCAAACCTATTTTATTTTCTATGAATAAGGCCGTTAATTAATATATAATGCGAGTTCGGGGTAATTCTATCAAAATTTCGACACACATGCATACACACGCGTTTAAAATTCTCCGCAGCTTGGCAAACATCACATTTTATAACTAATTTAAATAAAACTAGTAAGGAAGTCTAAGTTCGGGTGTAACCGAACATTAAATACCTAGTAGTGATCTGTTTTGGTCAGTGTACGAAAATAAACTATATTGTACAGTACTATTTCGTTTTGTTTCTTACTTTCATAATTCAAAACAAAACAAAACCCAACGCTCAGTTCACTTTTCAATTATAAAATACTTTTTTTGAAAATTACAGGAAAATCAGAAAACAAAACCAAACAATTTTTTATGTACTTATGCATTTGTAGTGATTATAACAGCAAATTGACATAGGGACTTCTCTTTTTGTTCATGACCGTACTTATAACGCTTAGTAAAGCTCAGCATGCATATTTCACATGGAGGCATCCTTTGAGAGCAGGGATGGGCAGTTTCGGCAGAGAGTGGTCGTTGCATGCATGGAATTATTTACAACAGCGTGCGTACGAAGCAGGTGCGCGTATTGTGATGACGAAAACTTCGCCCGCTGGGCGACACTGCCAGGCTTGCTTGAGGGTAATAGGCCAAACAGAATCAGTCCGTTCTATTTTTTCTCTGCTAACGATTTGAGTTATTTTGACCTCCCCGCCACCATATCTGCCATTACTTTTTTTTACCAAATAGTCTTGGTATATTTTGAAATGAAAATTTTTCAAATACCTTTCTAAATTGCCCGCGTGGCTATTCAAAGCTTTGCCACCGCAGTTTTCAAACTTGCATATGGCTTTGTCATTATCAAAATCGAAGAGTTTGCGCAGTATATTATTTTTCGGTCGCGGCATTTTTGAGTTAGTTTTAGGCGAAGTTAATTGTGAAATACAATATTTTTTTTAAGTTAAAGTTTCAATTTGAAACGTTTGTGTGTACAAATAAATATTTGTTGGAATTGTCACAAACAAAAGGCAAACGTTTGGAAAATGTAACAAAATGTACAAAACCAAAATGACATGATACACGATGAGCAAATGTACAGTATTTTGTACTGTTTATTTTCGTACCCTGGTTTTGGTATCCTAATTTACTCAGGTCTATTTTAATAACTGAAAATTTGTTATAAAGACAACTGATTGTTTTCGATTAAAAACACTTCTTTTGTCAGTGGTCAATTAAATTATCACTAAATATCAAAATATAAATAGCTTTCCCCATGTTCATGAAAGGTATGAAAATAAAAAAAATTAATACAAAAAAAGGCAGTAGGGTGTTAACTACTTGTCCGTATATTTTGCGTGTTTGCTATCCGATTCGCGTAGTTTTTGGCAGGAGTATACTACATACTATTGGGAAGCACCTCACTAACTTTCATAAAAATACCTTCTTGAAATTTCAAGCTATCGCTTTTGAGAATAGCTGACCTTTTTTGCTGAAAAGTGGGCGACGCCACGCCTACTTCACCAAAATCCACAAAATTTTTTTACAGTTAAGTTTTGCTTAAAAAGCTTATTATGTGTGTAAAACCTTATTAATATAACTTATACAATTATGGAAATATCGCGATTTTAATTTACAAAAAAAATTTTCAGTACTGTGTTTAAAAAGTGGTCGTGTCCGTTAACCAATTTTGATAATTTTCACAGCAAAGAGTAAGCTTTATATGTTGAACAACCCTGTAAAAAACGTTGGAGTATGGGAGTACTCCAACATTTATCCTCATTCATACAAAAAGGTGGTCCAATTTATAAGCCCATGTCCGGTGATTGGATCACCTAATCCATATCGGAGCACCCTGCTGAATAGTCTATGGAACACCTACTTGGGAGTACTTTGAAAATGCTGGCAAAATATTACTCTATAGAGTACTTTGCAGTAAAGCGAGAGAGGGAGTATGTGTTCTTTTTGAGGACCACCTACTCCCTCTCTCGCTTTGCTGTTGAATAGTCCATAGAGTAATCCAATAGGAGTATTTTGGGAGCACTCTCATGTAGGTGGTCTATAGAGTATTCAAAAGCAAAGAAATGGAGTACTCCGAGTCGGATTAGGTGATCCAATTACCGGCCATCGCCATGTAAATTGGACCACCTTTTTTATATGAGCGAGGATTAGTGCTGGAGTACTCCGATACTCCTTAAGGAGTACTCTATGGAGTATGGAACGTAGTATTTCGGTTTTTTGCAGGGAATTTCTCCAAATATCGTTTCAATAAATTAATTTTTACATGAGTTATCGCATGGAAAGTTTTGTGGAATAATCTACCATAAAGGGGCGTGGCCACGCCCATTTTCCAAAAATTTTGTGGTTTCGACTTTCTTTGCCCACGAACACTTTAGAGGTAAAATAGAAATGATTTAGAGGTAGTTGAAGCGAAGTTATTGCATATTCAATATATCTATGATCCTTTTCAAAATCTTTCGTATAAAATAGGGCGTGGACCTTACCCGATTTCGCTAATTTTATTTCGGAATATAGCCGGTATTAATATAAATATGTGTGCCGAATTTCATTTTGCTATCTTGAGCGGTTTTTGATTTATGATTAATAATATTTCCAAATTTGACTTAATCAAAAGTGGGCGGTACCACGCCCCTTTTTACAAATTTCTTCAAAAATGTATTTGTTGCCTTAACGCTAAAGTGCACACCAAATATTATCCTTTTAGGTGTATTATATACTGAATAATCATTTGTATTTTCGAAAATATTATATGTATAGAAAGTGGGCGTGGCTTTTAACCGATTTGGCCTATTTTAAATAGCGCTCCGAGATAAGTGAAAAGGAACCTGCATACCAAATTTCATTGAGATATCTCAAGATTTACTCAAGTTTACAGACGGACGGACGGACGGACGGACGGACGGACGGACATGGCTCAATTAATTTCTCTTTTCCTTCTGAGCATTTTGATATATATAAGTCAATATCTATCTCGATTCGTTTATGCCGTTACATACTACCGTTAGCCGAATGAAGTTAATATACCTTGTGTGCGAAGCACTACTAGGTATAAAAAGTTAACAAATCAGCTGTCTAATAACGCCATCTGTAATGAATTCCACTTATTAATAACGGGAACATGCACTTCAGTTATTTTTTCTTCTATCGCATATCATCATTGATTTTGTAAACTTCTTTTATTTCTGACCTTATGAAAATTGTTTGCATTTCATTGTCTTTTGCAATTTACAAGAAAAGATTCTTCTTCAAAGCTGTTCGCTGTATTTTTTACAAACGATCGTACATATATACATACTAGCAAGGTACCCGGCGTTGCTCGGGATATAGGTAGTTGAGGGGCCTTTCAAAATCAATAATATACTTTAAGATTTCATATTTATATAATATTATTGCCTACTGAAGAATTTACCAAATTCAAATATTTTGAAAATTTTGAAAACCGGTTTTCAAAAATTTTCTTTTGCGGTATTCGTTGGTAACGTTAGGGGGCCTTTCAAGAATTCAATTTTGACAAATTGTGCCAGGATGAATGCAAATTCAAATGTTGATTTGATACCATATTGTAGGGTAATATTAAGGTTTTTCTGCAATCGCATTTTTACCGATAAGTCAGTTATAGATCGAAATATGTCGAAGTCCAAATGAAACCTGGGTCCATCCCCTTTCGTTTGATACCCATATTGTAGGGTAATATTAAGGTTTTTCGGCAATCGCATTTTGACCAATAACTCAGTTGTTGATAAATTTACCGAAATATATCGAAGTCCAAATGAAACCTGGGGCCATCCTATACCTATATGCGGAATATCATAAGTATAGGTCAAGTATACTCAGAATTGTATGGGGGAAAAAAATATCAAAAAGTAATGGTCCCTACCCAGCAAGCAGAGATGCGTACGTTTTACAGAGAGAACATTTCTATGTCGGTTTTCACATCCGAAAAACATCAGCTTGCCGTCGTATCGGGCTGATTTGTTACCATGTTGTAGGATTTTATCATATTTGACATAAAGAAGTGAAATCTGGCAACAATATTTACAACGTCTAAAGAAAAGTAAAAATTTTTGTTTTATTTTGAAGTATAAAATTTAAAAAAAAAATCGTATATCTTCAGTTCACTCTTTAATTATCTTACGTGGCCCTTGGCGCTTGTTAATTGTAAGTACTTAAGATTTGGTGAGGTCGAAAAAAATGTATTACATGAAATTTGAAATTTTGCAGGTCAATTCTTTCTTCGAAGTAGCGGTGCATGTTTGACGAAGTTCGCAGCAATATCGGTCCGGTACTCCCCTGCGGTACATAGCCGATTGTCACGGGAGCGATTTCGTATGACCAGTACCACCGTCTAGTTCATGTCACCCCTTCTTTAGTGATGTAAATCGGTAATGAGATTTGGAAGCCGTTATATCCGTAGAGCAACCATCAACATGCACTTCATTATGACCTGCACGATTACCTCGAGAATATTCTGAGCCCCTAAACAGTGGCGCGTCGAGCTGGCTTGATTTGCATCTCCCATATGACAAATCCGCGTATCATTAGCTTAAGTTATTAATTATAATAAGTGTATCTTTTTATGTCAAATACCTAAATATAAGACTTAAAACATGCTTGTATTGATGTGCATAGAACAAATGAAATTTGGTATGAAATCCCTTGAAAAAATGTATTCAGAAAGGCTTGGAGAAATGGTTCCGAAAATATGTGCTAACATTAATCCGAAAATCGATCGAAAAAGTATCTCAAAAACGTATAGAAAACACATGCTAAGATGTACGATAATTAAGTATAAAACGCATAGGAAAATGTGTCAGTTTGTTATACGTTTTTTGTATTTTTACACACATACGTTTGGTTCGCACACTTTAGTGCGAAAACAGATCCAGATATGTAAGTACTGTAAACGCAATATTAAAACGGATGTAAAATAAGTTTTTTATCAGCAATTCCTTCCATTTTCGGATACATTTTAGATTTTTTGCTGGCTGGGTAGAAGCGTCGGAATCCCCAAAATTAATAAAAAAAATAGCCTATAACTCCTTCCAGACTATAACCTGTATGCGTTCCAAACTTCATCAAAATCCGTCTGGCCATTCTCACGTGATTGAGTAACAGAAGCAAACGTCTGGACATCCAAACATCGCTACATTCACATTTATAATATTAGTATGATTATTGCCTACTGAAGAATTTACCAAATTCGAATATTTTGAAAATTTTGAAAAAGAATATTGAAAACTGGTTTTCAACATATATATATATGGTTTTCAAAAATGTTCTTTTGAGGTATTCGTTGGTAACGTTAGGGGGCCTTTCAAGAATTAAATTTTGACAAATTGTGCCAGGATGAATGCAAATTCAAATGTTGATTTGATACCATATTGTAGGGTAATATTAAGGTTTTTCTGCAATCGCATTTTTACCGATAACTCAGTTATAGATAAATTTATTGAAATATGTCGAAGTACAAATTAAACATGGGGCCTTCCCCTTTCGTTTGATACCCATATTGTAGGGCAAGTTTAAGGTTTTTGAACAATCACATTTTCACCGATAAGATGGTTTGTAGTATGGGGGACAATCCGCATGCCGGACAAACATTAGGCAAGTCGGGGTTAAGTCTGGATAGGTAAGAGTTTAACCTATTACAATATCCAGACCGGAGTTGAGCCAGCATCACCCTAGTCTCCCTAGGCAGCTCGCGCTCCTCTTCGGAAACGGGTGGTGTTGTTGCCTGAAGAACGGCGTTCACCGGGAGAGAGCCAACATAGGAATTTACCGAATTCGTGTGGATGAGGGTGAGGGCCTGCCGGTGCACCTTAGGATCAAACGGCGTGGAAATCAGGTGCCGGATCTCATCGTAGTGTTTGCGGAGATGGCTCCTTATGCTCCTGGGGGGCGGATTCTCGTTGACCAGGCGTCTGTTCGGATACTGTGGTTTGCAGCAGTTGAACAGGAATTGCCTGGTCAACATCTCACTATGCTCTTTAAAGCCGAGCATTTTTGCCTCATTATGGATATGGTGCTCAGGAGGCATAAGAAGACACCCAGTGGCGGTTCGAAGGGCGGTGTTCTGGCAGACCTGAAGCCTCGTCCAGTGAGTGTCTGCAAGCCCCGGCAACCATATTGGCGTCGCGTAGCTCAGTACCGGCTGGCCAATTGCTTTATATGTAGCTAGTAACGTTTCTGTCTTTACCCCAAGTGCTGCCAGCTAGCGAATTGAGAATTTTGTTACGGCTTTTGACTTTATTGGCAATTGCGGTTACATGAGCGCCGTATTTGAACATGTTATCAAACGTCACCCCTAAGATTTTGGGGTGTGAGAAAGTTGGTAGCTTGACACTATCAACGTAGACGTCTAATTCCATGCGTTGTCCACGTCGTGAATAGGGTGGCCGAGGACTTATTCGGTGACAATGCCAGGTTTCTCCCGGCGAAGAATTCGGGCACGGCTGGGAGGTATGAGTAAATGCGAGAGTAGAGTTCTTCAACGGAGGGGCCTGTTGCCAGAATCGTACAATCGTCGGCGTAAGAGACGATCGAGACACCCTCTGGTGGGGGCGGAAGTTTCGATACATAATAGTTAAACAGAAACGGGGATAGGACACCACCCTGTGGCACCCCTTGTTTAACTATTCTGGGTTTTGATCTTGCGCCTCTGAATTCAACCGACGATTGACGACCACTCAGGTAGTTGGCAGTCCAACGTTTAAGACAGGGAGGAAGGGACGAGTCTTCAAGGTCTTTCATTAGTTGCGCATGGTTGACCGTGTCAAAAGCTTTGGCCAGGTCAAGCGCAACTAGCACTGTCCTGTGGTTTGGACGCTTTTGGTTTAATCCGTCCCCTATCTGAGTGGTGATGGCGTTCAGCGCGGTGGTGGTTCTGTGAGTTTTGCGAAATCCATGCTGATGTTCGGCAAGCTGCAGGTTTGCGGTGAAGTATGGCAACAAGATAGATTCCAACACCTTCACTACTGGCGAGAGGAGAGATATCGGGCGATATGACTCCCCTACGGCAGCTGGCTTGCCAGGCTTTAGTACTGGGACCACCTTTGCTTGTCTCCATCTTTCAGGAATAACAAGGGTGGACAGGGAAAGGTTTAAAATTTGTGTAAGGTATCTTATGCCTTCGTCGCCGAGGTGTTTCAGCATCAGCATGGAAATGCCATCGGGGCCTATATACTAGGTATTTTTAGATCTCCGAATTGCCTCATGAACTTCTGTTGTGGAGATGGCAATGGGCGCATCGCTGTTTTTGTGTTTGTGCGCTTCCCTGGTGGCTCGGCGAATCTCTTTGTTCAACGGAGGATGCATTACAAATGCGACTGAAACTTATCACCGAAGGCGATGGATATTTTGTCGTTAGGTTTAGTCGGGTTGGACAAAGATTTCACCGTCGACCATAATTTGCCAACTCCAGCCGAGAGGTTGCAAGACCTTAGGTGCTCCTCCTACTTAGCGCGTTTGTGTTGATCTACTAAGCGTCTGATTTCCGCATTAAGATCCCTTATTTGAGGATCCGTAGGGTCAAGGCATCTAATATGGTCACGTTCATTTGCCAGGGCCGCTGCCTCTGCGGGGAAGAATGGACGCACTTCCTTTATTCTACCTGACGGAATGTGTTGATGGGAGGCTGAAATTAGGGCCTTACGAAACGCCTTTTCCCCTTCTCGTACGTCAGACGGGGTGGGAAGAGCAGCGAAGGCGCTCTCTGTGGTGTTGAGAAAACCCTCCCAGTCGGCTTTATTGAAGTTAGTGTAAGTGCGTTTCTCAGCGGTGACAAAGTCGGTGGGGCGATCGATAGAGAGCACTATGGGTAGGTGGTCTGAAGCAAGCGTCAGCATCGGTCGCCATTCAACGCAATTTATTAGGCCAGCGCTGACTATGGTGATGTCTAGCGAGCTAGAGCAGTTTACCACCCCTCTAGTGGGGGCATCCCCATTTACCGTGCAGAACGTCGAATCATCTATTTGGTCAGCCAGCTCCTGTCCCCTACCATCGGCCTGCAAGCTGGAGTGCCACAGGTCGTGGTGTGCGTTGAAGTCACCAAGGCTGACGCGGTTCTCGCCCCTGAGTAACGCACGAATGTCAGGGTGGTAATCCCTGGGACAACAGGTGACAGGAGGTATGTAAATGTTTATGATTTCAAGGTCGAAATCGCCTGACCGGACAACCATACCTTGACGTTCTAAGGTGGTGTCCCTCGGGTCGATGTCAGGCTCAAATAGACGATACTGCACAGATTGATGCGTGATGAATGCCAGACCACCCCCAAGCCCTCTCGCACGGTCACAACGGTTTACATTGTACCCGTTGCAGGTCTGAAGAGACGACCTTCCACCTAGCTGTGTCTCCTGAATCGCCGCGATCTTGATGTTCAGTCGCTTCATTAAATTTGTCACTTCAGCAATTTTACCGGTTAGGCCGTTGCAATTAAATTGCAGGATACCGAAATGCGCAGGGGGAGCAGAGTTGATGCTGGGGGTCAAGGACTGGTGCGTATGCCTAGGTGGTAATAGGCTGGGTCGCGCACTACGGCGCAATCTTGAAGTCGAAGGAATCGCGTTACCAGAAGGTAGAGGCGAGTCGGACGACGTTGACGGTTGCGTAGCTCGACAGCATGGCGCAACGTACGTATCAGTCCATAGGTTCCTGTTCGCGAGTCCAGAGCATATAAGCAGGTGACACAGGCCAAGGCAGTTATTGCACTTGACTGATGCCAACGGCGTAGATAATCTTAACCGACAAACAGTGCACGTAGTATAAGGGACCAGGAGCTGATGGTTGTGGCTGATGCTGGAAAAAGAGGGGCTGACCGAGGGGGTGGGAGAGAGCGGACGCTCAGCATTGCTCAAATCCACTTGGGAAGTGCTACGTAGGGAGTAGCTGTGAGCTGCTGTGTGAGATGTTGACGCCTGGGGGCGTGAGCGGCCGCTCGGAAGGTCTACTTGCTGATGTGCATTGTTAGTGCTAGTCGTGGAGACTGATGTGACAGAGTCAGACATATGTGGCGGAGCGATACTTGATCGACGACGGCCACTGGACGTCGTAGGACGTGAACAGCAAGGGGCCACAAAAGTTCTATAAAAACTAGCGGGTCTATGAGTAGAGGGATTTAGTCCGGAGCAACTAGTTAGATGCAACCATCTGTTACAATTAGAGCATTGTACAGAATGTGAACGTTTTACATAAATTTTCTTCCAGCATATACAGCAGATCCATTCTCTAGCTCCGGGGTTGGATTCAATACCTGCCCGGAGCAGGAGAGTCTTGAGCAGTCCCGCTGCAAGGAGCTGCTCGGAGGATGACATTATTGGGGGGAGATAACTGACGGTTTAGGCAGGGGGGTAGTGAAATAACAGCCCTTGGTCGGGGAAACCCCGAGTCATTCCGGTACGTAGAACCGGCTGTCGTGGGAATGAATAACTCATCATCGATAAATTTATCGAAATCTATCGAAGTCCAAATGAAACCTGCCTTCTCCTTTCGTTTTATACCCATACTAGCAGAGAACCCGGCGTTGCACGGGATGTTAGTAGTTCATAAAATTCTGATACCCTCACTTGGGAAGACAATTTACAGGCAGAGAAGGTTCAGAACAATATTTTTTTCCCCACGTTCTATCCCGTTAATGTCTACGGCAACCAACTAAAGTAAAGGCGTTTTTTAATAGACTAACTTAGACATTTTGTCATCTCCTTTCCATTGGATTTTTTAGTTGTGCCTAAACATTCCCCAAGTCATCCCCAGTCATTTTTTCAAAGAAATTCCTAATATACAGACACAACTTTTCTAGAGTTTTTGTAGTATAGATAAACCGCAATATCGAAAAGTGAAAGAAAAATTAAAGCTGTGGCCATGCCCTTCGTCAGCTAGTATGTAATGAAGAAAGAATATTTATGTTTTTCAAAACTCTTATTGAACTAAGTAAAATATTTCCAAATAGATAAAAAGAAAAAACTTTTATGTATTTTTATTTCGGTTTTAAAAAAAAAAGTAAATGAGTAATAGGGCAACATATCCGAATCCATACAAAAAAAATGTAGTACAATTTGAACGAAAAAAGTAAGATTTTTGAGTGGATTTAGTACAATTCATGAAATGTCATTTCCCTACCCTGCCTTCAACCATTTTTGAATAAATGCGCGAAATACTCATACATAAATTTTGAGTTACTGGATGTATTGAGTGTTTTAATTGTAGCTTTTTTTACTCCCACTGTTTGCAGCGAACTTATGGCTTAAGCAGATACAGTACGTCAGCGTCGATGTATCCGTCATACGTACAAATTGCGTCTAGCGTCTGCTTGTTTGTGTGAATATGTGTGTGCTACCCTACATTCACATGCATTGTTATACGGTGGCGCTCAAATTTTTGTAGCTGTGCTAGCTGAGTACAAAAATAGAGTAAATAGAGAGCAATATGTGGTCTGTTGATGATCTCTAAGCACAAACGACTGAATGGTAAAGCGTCCAAGCAAAGATGGGTTTTCATACAAAATTTATTTGAATTAAAAAAGTTTTTAATAACATTTTTATTTAAAAAAAAGTATCTATGGTCCTTTTCTGGCTAGATTATGATACACTAAAATTTGAAAGAAAAAAATCGGGCCAGTGGATCGGCTGTTTAGCTTTAACAAAATTTCAAGTTTGAATTTTATATAATAGTATAGATTATAGAGTAATGTTAAGTTTTTTGTGCAATCACCGATAACTCACTTACCGATAAATTTATCGAAGTATATCGAAGTCCAAATGAAACATGGAGCTATCCCCTTTCGTTTGATACCCATATTGTAATGTAATATAGAGGTTTTCGGGCAATCGCATTTTGACCGATAACTCAGTTATCGATGAATTTATCGAAATATATCGAAGTACAAATGAAACCTGGGGCCTTCCTCTTTCGTTTGATACCCATATTGTAGGGCAAGTTTAAGGTTTTTGGATCACATTTTCACCGATAACTCATCATCGATAAATTTATCGAAACCTATCGAAGTCCAAATGAAACCTACGGCCTTCTCCTTTCGTTTTATACCCATATTATAGGGTAATGTTAAGTTTTTTGGACAATCACCGATAACTCAGTTATCGATAAATTTATCGAAATATATCGAAGTCCAAATGAAACCTGGAGCTATCCCCATATTGTAGGGTAATTTTAAGGTTTTTGTGCAATAACATTTTCACCGATAACTCAGTTATCGGTCAATTTATCGAAATATATCGAAGTCCAAACGAGGTGATTCTCCATCAAAAGTTTCTTTACAGCTTTTTCTAAATGCTATAGTTTTCCCGCTATAACCACTTTTTCCCAGTGCATTTTTACAAAAAACATGAAAACAAGTATTTTTTTGTGTTGCATTTGGTATGGAGCAAAATTGCATTTTTTTTTGCGGATTCTGGTAGAATGTTAAATCGCTATGAATGTTTGTTCTAGCGATTTCTCGAAAAAGATGTTTAACACCTCCAAAAAGGGCGTGACAGACACCCTACCTACGTTCAAAATTTAATATTTGATAAAGTTATCGCTGTAAAAATGTGGCAACTCTCTTTAAATATACCCTATAATCGTTATAGCATATTAGGCTATGACGCTGTTAGTTGTTTACCCAACCCGTTAAGGCATTTTACAGCCATAACTTGAACGTAGGTTTGCATGTTTTTTGTAAAAATGCGCTAGGAAAAAGTGGTTATAGTGGGAAAACTATAGCATTTAGGAAAAAGCTGTAAGGTGGTGTCCCTCGGGTCGATGTCAGGCTCAAATAGACGATACTGCACAGATTGATGCGTGATGAATGCCAGACCACCCCCAAGCCCTCTCGCACGGTCACAACGGTTTACATTGTACCCGTTGCAGGTCTGAAGAGACGACCTTCCACCTAGCTGTGTCTCCTGAATCGCCGCGATCTTGATGTTCAGTCGCTTCATTAAATTTGTCACTTCAGCAATTTTACCGGTTAGGCCGTTGCAATTAAATTGCAGGATACCGAAATGCGCAGGGGGAGCAGAGTTGATGCTGGGGGTCAAGGACTGGTGCGTATGCCTAGGTGGTAATAGGCTGGGTCGCGCACTACGGCGCAATCTTGAAGTCGAAGGAATCGCGTTACCAGAAGGTAGAGGCGAGTCGGACGACGTTGACGGTTGCGTAGCTCGACAGCATGGCGCAATGTACGTATCAGTCCATAGGTTCCTGTTCGCGAGTCCAGAGCATATAAGCAGGTGACACAGGCCAAGGCAGTTATTGCACTTGACTGATGCCAACGGCGTAGATAATCTTAACCGACAAACAGTGCACGTAGTATAAGGGACCAGGAGCTGATGGTTGTGGCTGATGCTGGAAAAAGAGGGGCTGACCGAGGGGGTGGGAGAGAGCGGACGCTCAGCATTGCTCAAATCCACTTGGGAAGTGCTACGTAGGGAGTAGCTGTGAGCTGATGTGTGAGATGTTGACGCCTGGGGGCGTGAGCGGCCGCTCGGAAGGTCTACTTGCTGATGTGCATTGTTAGTGCTAGTCGTTGAGACTGATGTGACAGAGTCAGACATATGTGGCGGAGCGATACTTGATCGACGACGGCCACTGGACGTCGTAGGACGTGAACAGCAAGTTCCACAAAAGTTCTATAAAAACTAGCGGGTCTATGAGTAGAGGGATTTAGTCCGGAGCAACTAGTTAGATGCAACCATCTGTTACAATTAGAGCATTGTACAGAATGTCAACGTTTTACATAAATTTTCTTCCAGCATATACAGCAGATCCATTCTCTAGCTCCGGGGTTGGATTCAATACCAGCCCGGAGCAGGAGAGTCTTGAGCAGTCCCGCTGCAAGGAGCTGCTCGGAGGATGACATTATTAGGGGGAGATAACTGACGGTTTAGGCAGGGGGGTAGTGAAATAACAGCCCTTCGTCGGGGAAACCCCGAGTCATTCCGGTACGTAGAACCGGCTGTCGTGGGAATGAATAACTCATCATCGATAAATTTATCGAAATCTATCGAAGTCCAAATGAAACCTGCCTTCTCCTTTCGTTTTATACCCATATTATAGAGTAATTTTAAGTTTTTTGTGCAATCACCGATAACTCACTTACCGATAAATTTATCGAAGTATATCGAAGTCCAAATGAAACATGGAGCTATCCCCTTTCGTTTGATACCCATATTGTAGGGCAAGTTTAAGGTTTTTGGGCAATCACATTTTCACCGATAACTCATCATCGATAAATTTATCGAAACCTATCGAAGTCCAAATGAAACCTACGGCCTTCTCCTTTCGTTTTATACCCATATTATAGGGTAATGTTAAGTTTTTTGGACAATCACCGATAACTCAGTTATCGATAAATTTATCGAAATATATCGAAGTCCAAATGAAACCTGGAGCTATCCCCATATTGTAGGGTAATTTTAAGGTTTTTGTGCAATAACATTTTCACCGATAACTCAGTTATCGGTCAATTTATCGAAATATATCGAAGTCCAAACGAGGTGATTCTCCATCAAAAGTTTCTTTACAGCTTTTTTCTAAATGCTATAGTTTTCCCGCTATAACCACTTTTTCCCAGTGCATTTTTACAAAAAACATGAAAACAAGTATTTTTTTGTGTTGCATTTGGTATGGAGCAAAA
The DNA here is from genome assembly GCA_951509765.1 of Sphenella marginata. Taxonomy (NCBI): domain Eukaryota; kingdom Metazoa; phylum Arthropoda; class Insecta; order Diptera; family Tephritidae; genus Sphenella; species Sphenella marginata. The sequence goes on from OX608082.1 coordinate 51,075,164, forward strand.
TTGCATTTTTTTGCGGATTCTGGTAGAATGTTAAATCGCTATGAATGTTTGTTCTAGCGATTTCTCGAAAAAGATGTTTAACACCTCCAAAAAGGGCGTGACAGACACCCTACCTACGTTCAAAATTTAATATTTGATAAAGTTATCGCTGTAAAAATGTGGCAACTCTCTTTAAATATACCCTATAATCGTTATAGCATATTAGGCTATGACGCTGTTAGTTGTTTACCCAACCCGTTAAGGCATTTTACAGCCATAACTTGAACGTAGGTTTGCATGTTTTTTGTAAAAATGCGCTAGGAAAAAGTGGTTATAGTGGGAAAACTATAGCATTTAGGAAAAAGCTGTAAAGTGGTGTCCCTCGGGTCGATGTCAGGCTCAAATAGACGATACTGCACAGATTGATGCGTGATGAATGCCAGACCACCCCCAAGCCCTCTCGCACGGTCACAACGGTGTACATTGTACCCGTTGCAGGTCTGAAGAGACGACCTTCCACCTAGCTGTGTCTCCTGAATCGCCGCGATCTTGATGTTCAGTCGCTTCATTAAATTTGTCACTTCAGCAATTTTACCGGTTAGGCCGTTGCAATTAAATTGCAGGATACCGAAATGCGCAGGGGGAGCAGAGTTGATGCTGGGGGTCAAGGACTGGTGCGTATGCCTAGGTGGTAATAGGCTGGGTCGCGCACTACGGCGCAATCTTGAAGTCGAAGGAATCGCGTTACCAGAAGGTAGAGGCGAGTCGGACTACGTTGACGGTTGCGTAGCTCGACAGCATGGCGCAACGTACGTATCAGTCCATAGGTTCCTGTTCGCGAGTCCAGAGCATATAAGCAGGCGACACAGGCCAAGGCAGTTATTGCACTTGACTGATGCCAACGGCGTAGATAATCTTAACCGACAAACAGTGCACGTAGTATAAGGGACCAGGAGCTGATGGTTGTGGCTTATACTCGTGCTGATGCTGGAAAAAGAGGGGCTGACCGAGGGGGTGGGAGAGAGCGGACGCTCAGCATTGCTCAAATCCACTTGGGAAGTGCTACGTAGGGAGTAGCTGTGAGCTGCTGTGTGAGATGTTGACGCCTGGGGGCGTGAGCGGCCGCTCGGAAGGTCTACTTGCTGATGTGCATTGTTAGTGCTAGTCGTGGAGACTGATGTGACAGAGTCAGACATATGTGGCGGAGCGATACTTGATCGACGACGGCCACTGGACGCCGTAGGACGTGAACAGCAAGGGGCCACAAAAGTTCTATAAAAACTAGCGGGTCTATGAGTAGAGGGATTTAGTCCGGAGCAACTAGTTAGATGCAACCATCTGTTACAATTAGAGCATTGTACAGAATGTGAACGTTTTACATAAATTTTCTTCCAGCATATACAGCAGATCCATTCTCTAGCTCCGGGGTTGGATTCAATACCTGCCCGGAGCAGGAGAGTCTTGAGCAGTCCCGCTGCAAGGAGCTGCTCGGAGGATGACATTATTGGGGGGAGATAATTGACGGTTTAGGCAGGGGGGTAGTGAAATAACAGCCCTTGGTCGGGGAAACCCCGAATCATTCCGGTACGTAGAACCGGCTGTCGTGGGAATGAATAACTCATCATCGATAAATTTATCGAAATCTATCGAAGTCCAAATGAAACCTGCCTTCTCCTTTCGTTTTATACCCATACTAGCAGAGAACCCGGCGTTGCACGGGATGTTAGTAGTTCATAAAATTCTGATACCCTCACTTGGGAAGACAATTTACAGGCAGAGAAGGTTCAGAACAATATTTTTTTCCCCACGTTCTATCCCGTTAATGTCTACGGCAACCAACTAAAGTAAAGGCGTTTTTTAATAGACTAACTTAGACATTTTGTCATCTCCTTTCCATTGGATTTTTTAGTTGTGCCTAAACATTCCCCAAGTCATCCCCAGTCATTTTTCAAAGAAATTCCTAATATACAGACACAACTTTTCTAGAGTTTTTGTAGTATAGATAAACCGCAATATCGAAAAGTGAAAGAAAAATTAAAGCTGTGGCCATGCCCTTCGTCAGCTAGTATGTAATGAAGAAAGAATATTTATGTTTTTCAAAACTCTTATTGAACTAAGTAAAATATTTCCAAATAGATAGAAAGAAAAAACTTTTATGTATTTTTATTTCGGTTTTAAAAAAAAAGTAAATGAGTAATAGGGCAACATATCCGAATCCATACAAAAAAAATGTAGTACAATTTGAACGAAAAAAGTAAGATTTTTGAGTGGATTTAGTACAATTCATGAAATGTCATTTCCCTACCCTGCCTTCAACCATTTTTGAATAAATGCGCGAAATACTCATACACAAATTTTGAGTTACTGGATGTATTGAGTGTTTTAATTGTAGCTTTTTTTACTCCCACTGTTTGCAGCGAACTTATGGCTTAAGCAGATACAGTACGTCAGCGTCGACGTATCCGTCATACGTACAAATTGCGTCTAGCGTCTGCTTGTTTGTGTGAATATGTGTGTGCTACCCTACATTCACATGCATTGTTATACGGTGGCGCTCAAATTTTTGTAGCTGTGCTAGCTGAGTACAAAAATAGAGTAAATAGAGAGCAATATGTGGTTTGTTGATGATCTCTAAGCACAAACGACTGAATGGTAAAGCGTCCAAGCAAAGATGGGTTTTCATACAAAATTTATTTGAATTAAAAAAGTTTTTAATAAAATTTTTATTTAAAAAAAAGTATCTATGGTCCTTTTCTGGCTAGATTATGATACACTAAAATTTGAAAGAAAAAAATCGGGCCAGTGGATCGGCTGTTTAGCTTTAACAAAATTTCAAGTTTGAATTTGATATCTTAATATATAAAAATCACGTGTCACATGTTCGATCAGGGTGAGCTCCTAAACTACTCAACCGATTTTAATGAAATTTGCACAGCATCTACAGTTTGATCCAACTTGAAAGATAGGATACCTTATATCTCAAGGGGGAGTGGAAATCGGTAAAAAACCATAAATTTTTTTGTTTACACAGCCACAAATCATAAACGGATCCACCGATTAGAATGAAACTTACTTGAAGTTAAACTTTGAAATATTTACTTTCGTTCTGCATCAAAAAAAATAGTTGATTCATATATTATTTAACCAAAATTGTTTAAACAATAGGAGCACCTTTTCTAAAAAAAAGCTGTTTGTGTGTTTGTTCGCTGTCAACCAAATGAATCGATTTAAGTTAAGCGAGCGCTCGGTAGCGGTACTTCGCTTCGTACATACATACATATGTATGTATGTATGACGCTTTAAATAAAAACAAAATTAACATTCATATGTACATATGTACGTTTTCGTGTTGCTGAGGGATAAGTAAAAATCAAATCCATATATGTACATATTTTGTAGTGAACGCATTTTGTGAAACCCCGTTATTCGTATTTTATACAATTGCTTCATTGTTCAAAAATATTTAATTAAAATATATACATATGTACATGTAAGTATTATCACATAATTATATTATTAATTTCTTATTTCATATTAATCAATTCAAAAATGATAGGAAAAAAATGAGAACGGCTGGGCAGATTTGACTCAAGTTTTTTTTCAGTTCTTCGTAATTGGTAACGCGGTGTTTCCACCAAACCAAACACCGTGTTTAAAAGGGTTTGGGTTATGTAGAAATGGTTATGTAGAAATGTCAAGTTTTTCTACTGAGAGTTTACCGGAAAATGGGTTTACACGCACTAAATCGGAACGACGATCATAATAAATTGTTTAGTGGGTGTAAACCCATTTTCCGGCAAACTATCAGTGGAAAACTTGACACTTCTACATAACCCAAACCCTTTTAAACACGGTGTTTGGTTTGGTGGAAACATAGCATAAGAGAAGGTTTGTGTGAGGGAAAATTTTGGGAAATATTTCCGGATTTTCAAGATTTATGTAATTTTGGAAAAGTGGGCGGTGCCACGCCCACATTTTTTGTATTCAGTACTTTGTTTGTACTTCCATAATGTCCAAAGTTTATGGTTGATCTGTTTTAAACTTTTCCAATACGTGAAAATCTTCGTGGGGTCGATACATACATTTGTAAATTTTTTGGAAAAGTGGTCAGTTCTAAGACCACAGCTAAGTAATATTTCAATTCGTTATATCCCTGAATGTATTTGCTTTAGTGACATTTTAACGTTCTTAAATCTTAATCAAAGCACTTAATTTTTTTGTTTGTTATTGCCGCTTATACATATCCAGAGTATTATAGGATTTCCATAAAATCATAATAGTGGCGTTAAGTGGTAGATAAAGGATATAATTAAAAAAATACTAACTACACATCTGCTCAGCAGCGCATAATGGTTTGTGTCATAGCCATTGAGTTCAAAAGATTCGTTTTTTGAGTTGGACATCCAACAAATTTATTTGTTTATACCAAATACGTTAAAACCGGAAACATTGCATATACTAAAGCACTGCAATAAATGGAATGTTAAAAATTAATAGAAAAATAGTTGAAAATGTATTTCTAGGGAAGTCACTGGTCAGGCAGAACAACGTCTGCCGGGTCTGCTAGTAATAGTATAGATTATAGAGTAATGTTAAGTTTTTTGTGCAATCACCGATAACTCACTTACCGATAAATTTATCGAAGCATATCGAAGTCCAAATGAAACATGGAGCTATCCCCTTTCGTTTGATACCCATATTGTAATGTAATATAGAGGTTTTCGGGCAATCGCATTTTGACCGATAACTCAGTTATCGATGAATTTATCGAAATATATCGAAGTACAAATGAAACCTGGGGCCTTCTTCTTTCGTTTGATACCCATATTGTAGGGCAAGTTTAAGGTTTTTGGGCAATCACATTCTCACCGATAACTCATCATCGATAAATTTATCGAAACCTATCGAAGTCCAAATGAAACCTACGGCCTTCTCCTTTCGTTTTATACCCATATTATAGGGTAATGTTAAGTTTTTTGGACAATCACCGATAACTCAGTTATCGATAAATTTATCGAAATACATATATCGAAGTCCAAATGAAACCTGGAGCTATCCCCATATTGTAGGGTAATTTTAAGGTTTTTGTGCAATAACATTTTCACCGATAACTCAGTTATCGGTCAATTTATCGAAATATATCGAAGTCCAAACGAGGTGATTCTCCATCAAAAGTTTCTTTACAGCTTTTTTCTAAATGCTATAGTTTTCCCGCTATAACCACTTTTTCCCAGTGCATTTTTACAAAAAACATGAAAACAAGTATTTTTTTGTGTTGCATTTGGTATGGAGCAAAATTGCATTTTTTTTTGCGGATTCTGGTAGAATGTTAAATCGCTATGAATGTTTGTTCTAGCGATTTCTCGAAAAAGATGTTTAACACCTCCAAAAAGGGCGTGGCAGACACCCTACCTACGTTCAAAATTTAATATTTGATAAAGTTATCGCTGTAAAAATGTGGCAACTCTCTTTAAATATACCCTATAATCGTTATAGCATATTAGGCTATGACGCTGTTAGTTGTTTACCCAACCCGTTAAGGCATTTTACAGCCATAACTTGAACGTAGGTTTGCATGTTTTTTGTAAAAATGCGCTAGGAAAAAGTGGTTATAGTGGGAAAACTATAGCATTTAGGAAAAAGCTGTAAGGTGGTGTCCCTCGGGGCGATGTCAGGCTCAAATAGACGATACTGCACAGATTGATGCGTGATGAATGCCAGACCACCCCCAAGCCCTCTCGCACGGTCACAACGGTTTACATTGTACCCGTTGCAGGTCTGAAGAGACGACCTTCCACCTAGCTGTGTCTCCTGAATCGCCGCGATCTTGATGTTCAGTCGCTTCATTAAATTTGTCACTTCAGCAATTTTACCGGTTAGGCCGTTGCAATTAAATTGCAGGATACCGAAATGCGCAGGGGGAGCAGAGTTGATGCTGGGGGTCAAGGACTGGTGCGTATGCCTAGGTGGTAATAGGCTGGGTCGCGCACTACGGCGCAATCTTGAAGTCGAAGGAATCGCGTTACCAGAAGGTAGAGGCGAGTCGGACGACGTTGACGGTTGCGTAGCTCGACAGCATGGCGCAACGTACGTATCAGTCCATAGGTTCCTGTTCGCGAGTCCAGAGCATATAAGCAGGTGACACAGGCCAAGGCAGTTATTGCACTTGACTGATGCCAACGGCGTAGATAATCTTAACCGACAAACAGTGCACGTAGTATAAGGGACCAGGAGCTGATGGTTGTGGCTGATGCTGGAAAAAGAGGGGCTGACCGAGGGGGTGGGAGAGAGCGGACGCTCAGCATTGCTCAAATCCACTTGGGAAGTGCTACGTAGGGAGTAGCTGTGAGCTGCTGTGTGAGATGTTGACGCCTGGGGGCGTGAGCGGCCGCTCGGAAGGTCTACTTGCTGATGTGCATTGTTAGTGCTAGTCGTTGAGACTGATGTGACAGAGTCAGACATATGTGGCGGAGCGATACTTGATCGACGACGGCCACTGGACGTCGTAGGACGTGAACAGCAAGGGGCCACAAAAGTTCTATAAAAACTAGCGGGTCTATGAGTAGAGGGATTTAGTCCGGAGCAACTAGTTAGATGCAACCATCTGTTACAATTAGAGCATTGTACAGAATGTGAACGTTTTACATAAATTTTCTTCCAGCATATACAGCAGATCCATTCTCTAGCTCCGGGGTTGGATTCAATACCAGCCCGGAGCAGGAGAGTCTTGAGCAGTCCCGCTGCAAGGAGCTGCTCGGAGGATGACATTATTAGGGGGAGATAACTGACGGTTTAGGCAGGGGGGTAGTGAAATAACAGCCCTTCGTCGGGGAAACCCCGAGTCATTCCGGTACGTAGAACCGGCTGTCGTGGGAATGAATAACTCATTATCGATAAATTTATCGAAATCTATCGAAGTCCAAATGAAACCTGCCTTCTCCTTTCGTTTTATACCCATATTATAGAGTAATTTTAAGTTTTTTGTGCAATCACCGATAACTCACTTACCGATAAATTTATCGAAGTATATCGAAGTCCAAATGAAACATGGAGCTATCCCCTTTCGTTTGATACCCATATTGTAATGTAATATAGAGGTTTTCGGGCAATCGCATTTTGACCGATAACTCAGTTATCGATGAATTTATCGAAATATATCGAAGTACAAATGAAACCTGGGGCCTTCCTCTTTCGTTTGATACCCATATTGTAGGGCAAGTTTAAGGTTTTTGGGCAATCACATTTTCACCGATAACTCATCATCGATAAATTTATCGAAACCTATCGAAGTCCAAATGAAACCTACGGCCTTCTCCTTTCGTTTTATACCAATATTATAGGGTAATGTTAAGTTTTTTGGACAATCACCGATAACTCAGTTATCGATAAATTTATCGAAATATATCGAAGTCCAAATGAAACCTGGAGCTATCCCCATATTGTAGGGTAATTTTAAGGTTTTTGTGCAATAACATTTTCACCGATAACTCAGTTATCGGTCAATTTATCGAAATATATCGAAGTCCAAACGAGGTGATTCTCCATCAAAAGTTTCTTTACAGCTTTTTTCTAAATGCTATAGTTTTCCCGCTATAACCACTTTTTCCCAGTGCATTTTTACAAAAAACATGAAAACAAGTATTTTTTTGTGTTGCATTTGGTATGGAGCAAAATTGCATTTTTTTGCGGATTCTGGTAGAATGTTAAATTGCTATGAATGTTTGTTCTAGCGATTTCTCGAAAAAGATGTTTAACACCTCCAAAAAGGGCGTGACAGACACCCTACCTACGTTCAAAATTTAATATTTGATAAAGTTATCGCTGTAAAAATGTGGCAACTCTCTTTAAATATACCCTATAATCGTTATAGCATATTAGGCTATGACGCTGTTAGTTGTTTACCCAACCCGTTAAGGCATTTTACAGCCATAACTTGAACGTAGGTTTGCATGTTTTTTGTAAAAATGCGCTAGGAAAAAGTGGTTATAGTGGGAAAACTATAGCATTTAGGAAAAAGCTGTAAAGTGGTGTCCCTCGGGTCGATGTCAGGCTCAAATAGACGATACTGCACAGATTGATGCGTGATGAATGCCAGACCACCCCCAAGCCCTCTCGCACGGTCACAACGGTGTACATTGTACCCGTTGCAGGTCTGAAGAGACGACCTTCCACCTAGCTGTGTCTCCTGAATCGCCGCGATCTTGATGTTCAGTCGCTTCATTAAATTTGTCACTTCAGCAATTTTACCGGTTAGGCCGTTGCAATTAAATTGCAGGATACCGAAATGCGCAGGGGGAGCAGAGTTGATGCTGGGGGTCAAGGACTGGTGCGTATGCCTAGGTGGTAATAGGCTGGGTCGCGCACTACGGCGCAATCTTGAAGTCGAAGGAATCGCGTTACCAGAAGGTAGAGGCGAGTCGGACTACGTTGACGGTTGCGTAGCTCGACAGCATGGCGCAACGTACGTATCAGTCCATAGGTTCCTGTTCGCGAGTCCAGAGCATATAAGCAGGCGACACAGGCCAAGGCAGTTATTGCACTTGACTGATGCCAACGGCGTAGATAATCTTAACCGACAAACAGTGCACGTAGTATAAGGGACCAGGAGCTGATGGTTGTGGCTTATACTCGTGCTGATGCTGGAAAAAGAGGGGCTGACCGAGGGGGTGGGAGAGAGCGGACGCTCAGCATTGCTCAAATCCACTTGGGAAGTGCTACGTAGGGAGTAGCTGTGAGCTGCTGTGTGAGATGTTGACGCCTGGGGGCGTGAGCGGCCGCTCGGAAGGTCTACTTGCTGATGTGCATTGTTAGTGCTAGTCGTGGAGACTGATGTGACAGAGTCAGACATCTGTGGCGGAGCGATACTTGATCGACGACGGCCACTGGACGTCGTAGGACGTGAACAGCAAGGGGCCACAAAAGTTCTATAAAAACTAGCGGGTCTATGAGTAGAGGGATTTAGTCCGGAGCAACTAGTTAGATGCAACCATCTGTTACAATTAGAGCATTGTACAGAATGTGAACGTTTTACATAAATTTTCTTCCAGCATATACAGCAGATCCATTCTCTAGCTCCGGGGTTGGATTCAATACCTGCCCGGAGCAGGAGAGTCTTGAGCAGTCCCGCTGCAAGGAGCTGCTCGGAGGATGACATTATTGGGGGGAGATAACTGACGGTTTAGGCAGGGGGGTAGTGAAATAACAGCCCTTGGTCGGGGAAACCCCGAGTCATTCCGGTACGTAGAACCGGCTGTCGTGGGAATGAATAACTCATCATCGATAAATTTATCGAAATCTATCGAAGTCCAAATGAAACCTGCCTTCTCCTTTCGTTTTATACCCATACTAGCAGAGAACCCGGCGTTGCTCGGGATGTTAGTAGTTCATAAAATTCTGATACCCTCACTTGGGAAGACAATTTACAGGCAGAGAAGGTTCAGAACAATATTTTTTTCCCCACGTTCTATCCCGTTAATGTCTACGGCAACCAACTAAAGTAAAGGCGTTTTTTAATAGACTAACTTAGACATTTTGTCATCTCCTTTCCATTGGATTTTTTAGTTGTGCCTAAACATTCCCCAAGTCATCCCCAGTCATTTTTTCAAAGAAATTCCTAATATACAGACACAACTTTTCTAGAGTTTTTGTAGTATAGATAAACCGCAATATCGAAAAGTGAAAGAAAAATTAAAGCTGTGGCCATGCCCTTCGTCAGCTAGTATGTAATGAAGAAAGAATATTTATGTTTTTCAAAACTCTTATTGAACTAAGTAAAATATTTCCAAATAGATAAAAAGAAAAAACTTTTATGTATTTTTATTTCGGTTTTAAAAAAAAAGTAAATGAGTAATAGGGCAACATATCCGAATCCATACAAAAAAAATGTAGTACAATTTGAACGAAAAAAGTAAGATTTTTGAGTGGATTTAGTACAATTCATGAAATGTCATTTCCCTACCCTGCCTTCAACCATTTTTGAATAAATGCGCGAAATACTCATACATAAATTTTGAGTTACTGGATGTATTGAGTGTTTTAATTGTAGCTTTTTTTACTCCCACTGTTTGCAGCGAACTTATGGCTTAAGCAGATACAGTACGTCAGCGTCGACGTATCCGTCATACGTACAAATTGCGTCTAGCGTCTGCTTGTTTGTGTGAATATGTGTGTGCTACCCTACATTCACATGCATTGTTATACGGTGGCGCTCAAATTTTTGTAGCTGTGCTAGCTGAGTACAAAAATAGAGTAAATAGAGAGCAATATGTGGTTTGTTGATGATCTCTAAGCACAAACGACTGAATGGTAAAGCGTCCAAGCAAAGATGGGTTTTCATACAAAATTTATTTGAATTAAAAAAGTTTTTAATAACATTTTTATTTAAAAAAAAGTATCTATGGTCCTTTTCTGGCTAGATTATGATACACTAAAATTTGAAAGAAAAAAATCGGGCCAGTGGATCGGCTGTTTAGCTTTAACAAAATTTCAAGTTTGAATTTGATATCTTAATATATAAAAATCACGTGTCACATGTTCGATCAGGGTGAGCTCCTAAACTACTCAACCGATTTTAATGAAATTTGCACAGCATCTACAGTTTGATCCAACTTGAAAGATAGGATACCTTATATCTCAAGGGGGAGTGGAAATCGGTAAAAAACCATAAATTTTTTTGTTTACACAGCCACAAATCATAAACGGATCCACCGATTAGAATGAAACTTACTTGAAGTTAAACTTTGAAATATTTACTTTCGTTCTGTATCAAAAAAAATAGTTGATTCATATATTATTTAACCAAAATTGTTTAAACAATAGGAGCACCTTTTCTAAAAAAAAGCTGTTTGTGTGTTTGTTCGCTGTCAACCAAATGAATCGATTTAAGTTAAGCGAGCGCTCGGTAGCGGTACTTCGCTTCGTACATACATACATATGTATGTATGTATGACGCTTTAAATCAGGCATCGGCATTCTCATACATGCAAACAATTCATTTCGTGAATGTGTGTGTCACACATATAGGCGAGCACAATTACACAAATTTGCTCATAGTTCGGCTTTACGCATTTATATATTTTTACGTGGGTGACTTCTAATAATGGCTGCTCAATTGATTACTAAGGTTTTGCATGACAATTTCAATATATTCTGACAACTGAAATAAATAGAAAAGACCGTACCTAGTTCATCTTAGCAACTAAAAACAATACATTTTTTTTTAATTTTTGTGTTTTTTTTAAATGTTTTTTTTTTAAATTTGTGTTTTTTTAAATTTTTTTTTGGGTTTTTTTTTAAATGTGTTTTTTTTTAATTTGTGTTTTTTTAAATTTTTTTTGGGGTTTTTTAATTTATTTGTTTTGTTTATTTTTAAACAATAAAGAAATTGATTCATTGATAATAAAAAGCAAAATATTTATACATATTATTTCGCAGTTTCGTGAAAAAAATAGAAATTGTGTAAAAGTACTTGTGACAGGATCTATAATGCCTTTCTAAATTAAACGACTTAATGCCCATTCGCCTTTTACATACTAAGCAGACAGCTTCCCCGTCTAAATTTTCTGCGAAGAAAAATCGCATTTCCCACTCTAAATTAAATTTTGCCATAATTGCGTTCGTAAACATACAGGGATATATCAAACATATGTATGTAGGCACCCACGTAAGCAAGAAAAATCGATGCGCATAAACGACAACGTTCTTGCTTGCATGAAAGTTGGATAGGAACTGATCATATTTTTGGATTTGTGTTGCTAGCTCTCGCTACTGCGCTCGCATGTACGTGTGAAACACTTATGTATGCTCTTGCCCAGCTCAGTGAGCTATGGCCTGCCGATGCCTGCTTTAAATAAAAACAAAATTAACATTCATATGTACATATGTACGTTTTCGTGTTGCTGAGGGATAAGTAAAAATCAAATCCATATATGTACATATTTTGTAGTGAACGCATTTTGTGAAACCCCGTTATTCGTATTTTATACAATTGCTTCATTGTTCAAAAATATTTAATTAAAATATATACATATGTACATGTAAGTATTATCACATAATTATATTATTAATTTCTTATTTCATATTAATCAATTCAAAAATGATAGGAAAAAAATGAGAACGGCTGGGCAGATTTGACTCAAGTTTTTTTTCAGTTCTTCGTAATTGGTAACGCGGTGTTTCCACCAAACCAAACACCGTGTTTAAAAGGGTTTGGGTTATGTAGAAATGGTTATGTAGAAATGTCAAGTTTTTCTACTGAGAGTTTACCGGAAAATGGGTTTACACCCACTAAATCGGAACGACGATCATAATAAATTGTTTAGTGGGTGTAAACCCATTTTCCGGCAAACTATCAGTGGAAAACTTGACACTTCTACATAACCCAAACCCTTTTAAACACGGTGTTTGGTTTGGTGGAAACATAGCATAAGAGAAGGTTTGTGTGAGGGAAAATTTTGGGAAATATTTCCGGATTTTCAAGATTTATGTAATTTTGGAAAAGTGGGCGGTGCCACGCCCACATTTTTTGTATTCAGTACTTTGTTTGTACTTCCATAATGTCCAAAGTTTATGGTTGATCTGTTTTAAACTTTTCCAATACTTGAAAATCTTCGTGGGGTACGACATACATACATTTGTAAATTTTTTGGAAAAGTGGTCAGTTCTAAGACCACAGCTAAGTAATATTTCAATTCGTTATATCCCTGAATGTATGCTTTAGTGACATTTTAACGTTCTTAAATCTTAATCAAAGCACTTAATTTTTTTGTTTGTTATTGCCGCTTATACATATCCAGAGTATTATAGGATTTCCATAAAATCATAATAGTGGCGTTAAGTGGTAGATAAAGGATATAATTAAATAAATACTAACTACACATCTGCTCAGCAGCGCATAATGGTTTGTGTCATAGCCATTGAGTTCAAAAGATTCGTTTTTTGAGTTGGACATCCAACAAATTTATTTGTTTATACCAAATACGTTAAAACCGGAAACATTGCATATACTAAAGCACTGCAATAAATGGAATGTTAAAAATTAATAGAAAAATAGTTGAAAATGTATTTCTAGGGAAGTCACTGGTCAGGCAGAACAACGTCTGCCGGGTCTGCTAGTAATAGTATAGATTATAGAGTAATGTTAAGTTTTTTGTGCAATCACCGATAACTCACTTACCGATAAATTTATCGAAGTATATCGAAGTCCAAATGAAACATGGAGCTATCCCCTTTCGTTTGATACCCATATTGTAATGTAATATAGAGGTTTTCGGGCAATCGCATTTTGACCGATAACTCAGTTATCGATGAATTTATCGAAATATATCGAAGTACAAATGAAACCTGGGGCCTTCCTCTTTCGTTTGATACCCATATTGTAGGGCAAGTTTAAGGTTTTTGGGCAATCACATTCTCACCGATAACGCATCATCGATAAATTTATCGAAACCTATCGAAGTCCAAATGAAACCTACGGCCTTCTCCTTTCGTTTTATACCCATATTATAGGGTAATGTTAAGTTTTTTGGACAATCACCGATAACTCAGTTATCGATAAATTTATCGAAATACATATATCGAAGTCCAAATGAAACCTGGAGCTATCCCCATATTGTAGGATAATTTTAAGGTTTTTGTGCAATAACATTTTCACCGATAACTCAGTTATCGGTCAATTTATCGAAATATATCGAAGTCCAAACGAGGTGATTCTCCATCAAAAGTTTCTTTACAGCTTTTTTCTAAATGCTATAGTTTTCCCGCTATAACCACTTTTTCCCAGTGCATTTTTACAAAAAACATGAAAACAAGTATTTTTTGTGTTGCATTTGGTATGGAGCAAAATTGCATTTTTTTTGCGGATTCTGGTAGAATGTTAAATCGCTATGAATGTTTGTTCTAGCGATTTCTCGAAAAAGATGTTTAACACCTCCAAAAAGGGCGTGACAGACACCCTACCTACGTTCAAAATTTAATATTTGATAAAGTTATCGCTGTAAAAATGTGGGAACTCTCTTTAAATATACCCTATAATCGTTATAGCATATTAGGCTATGACGCTGTTAGTTGTTTACCCAACCCGTTAAGGCATTTTACAGCCATAACTTGAACGTAGGTTTGCATGTTTTTTGTAAAAATGCGCTAGGAAAAAGTGGTTATAGTGGGAAAACTATAGCATTTAGGAAAAAGCTGTAAAGAAACTTTTGATGGAGAATCTCCTCGGCAACAAACTGTAGAAGAACATTTTTTGACAGATGTTACCATGACCGAAATAATTAAAAATACCAAAAAAAATTGCTCTTTAAATGCATGCAGAAAAGTATGCTCTGCATACATATTTTGGGATTATTTTTTCACCCTTTCATGTCCACTAGTAGGAGAGTTAGATAAACCAAAAAAACCTATGGTCCGCGTCACTTCCGTATTAAATTTCTGTCGCCTGGACTATAAAGACTTTTTGCAGTAATAGGTTTTTGCATCAGATGTATTTAAGCATAAAAGCAGATGAAGTAATGATTTTGATGATGTAGCGTGGCACTGCGCACTTATCATAGCAAGTTCGTTTTTAGTAGTCACATAATCAATAACTACCAAAATCATCGTATAATTTTACATGTTTTTTTTTTTTTTTTTAATTTACAAGCCAAATATGTATTTTATTAATCGTGGGGTGACAGGTAAAACTCATTAAGTACAGGTTTTGGAAAGCCCGTTTTTTGCATAAATCACATTATTTTTCACTGCCCTTTTTTTATAAAACTTGGCCAGGTAAAACTCATTACCGTATTTAATAATTAATTTAATTTCTTGGCTGAAAATTAAATGCATAACAGTGGAAAAGTCCAGACCTGACACCATATATTACAGATATGATCACACTAGTGACTACAAAGAATTAAATATCAGTGCAGGGAGAGGTCGACCTCGAACGCGTTCTGCTAATCTGAGCCCTGAGTTGTTGTTGTTGTTAGCAGTGCTTCGCCCTGCCCAAAGGGCCAGTGCACTCCTAGTTGTCGTCGGGCTCTTCTAACGGAAGTCCAAGGAAACGTGCTGTTTCAACAGGGTTGGACCAAAGTGATAGGGGTGTTAGAAGAGTGTGTTCAGAAGAACAGGAAAAGAGATGCTGCGGGTCATGGGGGCATGTGTTCGGGCCACGTTCTTCCCCAGCAAGAACAGGTGGTTGGGTATCAATAACGGAGTTCACAGGCCGGGATCTGTCCACCGACTCGGTGTGGAGGTCCTTTAGGGCCCGCCTATGGTCCCGAAGATCAAACAGCAATGAGATGTGATGCCGGATCTCATCATAGTGCTTTCGGAACCCTGCGTATGAAGCGATGCTTCCGATATCTGCAGCAAAAAAAGCAGATCTTATAAAACTTTGCAATGCCGGACAAATACCAGAGGAAATGGTGCCATGGTATAAGAACTTGCCATCAACAACATTTACCGGAAGGCAATCTTTGCCTTTATTTGAAAGAAGCGATAACGAATCAGAGGGAAATTAAAATTGTGCACATGTATTTACATTAATAAAGGGAATTCTGAATGCTAAAGTTGTTTATTTTTTAATTTTTTACAAAGCTATAACACATTTTTCAGTAAATACAATTTTGTTAATAACGAAGATTATGGCTGAGTTCTTAAAAAAATAAGCTTGCAGCCGTATTGTCACCTCTCTAGATTTAACGCCATGAAAATTTGAAGATATTAGAGAGTCTGGTTGAATTTTGGCGTTAAAAAGTGTTTAAAACCTTAATATCTCAAATTCTTTGTTAGTGTACTTAATGAGTTTTACCTGTCACCCCACGTAATACCTTAAAGTTGTTGAATGTGGAATTTTGGAAAAGGGGAGTGCCACTGCCCATTTATGATAAAAAGTTTGATCTTAGTAAATTTTAATGTATAGTAAACGAGCTTTTTCTTCCAGGCCTTCGTTTTTTTTAACGGATGTTTCACTCTCTAATTTTGTCATAGTAGCCTCAACGAAGTCCCATCTTGACTTTGTAAATTTAAACACGCAAATAGTTCCGAGTTTTGTATGATTTCGCTAGTATCTAAAATTCAATGTGCTACAAAACTGCATACTCAAAATAAATCTAAAACTTCTTAGTAAAAAGTTTAAAATTTTGATGCAAATTCGCTGAATTTTTGTGAGTTTTGTACAAAACTCTGTAATTTAGTTTATAGTCTGTCTGATAAAAAATTTGCGAAATTGTTTTAGAAGAATTAATTCCTTGTGAAAACTGCAAGTTATACATATGTTGGACCGTTTGCTCAGGCGCGTATTTATGCCCAAGGTTGTTTAACTTTACTCCATGTTAAAAGTGAAGAGGCAGCTAGTGGCAGGCAGACTTAATGAATTCAGGTAACTGAATATTTGACAAATAACTACTGTTAATTTGACGAAGAACATATTTGGAATTTTTTTTTCCATCAAAGTTTTAAAAAGTGCCCAAAAATAGGCATTTCGAAAAACACCTAGATCCGCCATCTTTAAAAAAAAAAAAAAAACATTTTAACTCGTATGTCTTACCAGTTTTCAAAAATAAAATAAATCTACTAGTATACCTAATATAAGTTAACACACTGCGGCACCCAACATGTTGCATTCCCACACTATACCAATACACGTGCCGCCATGTCAGCATAATTGCAGTTAGCTACAACCTAACACCCTAACTCAAGGCCAGCCGCTTCCCACCGTATTTACCTGTGGGCTCATGCAATAGGAACCCAGCCAGACATAGCGTCAGCAAAATATGTTTCACACGATTGTGAAATACCTGCACATGACATCGGTGCATGCTAACCGTGGGAAGCGGGATTCTAAGCCGGCGCACCAAAACTCTGCGCTTGAAGTCAGCAGCGCTAAATGTTATAAATGGGAGCAGCGCAGAATTTAGGGGCAGTTGCGTGTGGACTACTAACCTAATTAGTAATCATACTTTAAGTCTTGGTGAAAGAATTAATTCATTAAATTTGTAAAACTCTAATCTCTTGTGTTTTATTTCCAGGGCAAGTTGGCCCTTTAATTTTTTTAGTATACCAGGACCTTCAGTCCTTAACTGGCGCCCGAGCAGGGACCAGTAGTGAAGTGAAAAAGTATTAGGAAGAGTGAAGTGAAAAATAGCCTTGAAGGCAGAATTCCAAAAAGCAACAAGGTTGCTAGAAGTGAAAAAAAAATTATTAAAAATATAAAGAAAGCAACAAGGTTGCTAGAAGTGAAAAAGAAATAAGAAAAGCAACAAGGTTGCTAAAAGTAAAAGGAAAAAATAAAAAGCAAGAAGCTTGCAAAAAGTGAAAGGAAAAGCAACAAGGTTGCTAAAAGTGAAACCTTAAAGGAAAAATAAAAAGCAACAAGATTGCTGGTGGTGCACAAATAGCCCCGAAAGGCAAAGATAGTGAACAGTAAATGATCGTGTGGATCCTGTGAGTATCATAACTATTTTTTTCTTTTTACCTACAGATGCTTACTAGGTCAAACATGGACTCACTACAATCTACGGTGACAAACCTGACCGGAGCGGTCAACGCTCTCCTAGAGCAGATGACGAATATAGAAAGGCGAGTGTCTTCCTTGGACAGCCTTAGGTCACGACTCATAGGTGAGGCATCTAATACTCCGACACAGGAAGTAGAAATAGTACCACGCAGCCCAGCGACAGAGGCTGACTTGAAGGACATCTCGCGTCTTCCAGACTCTGTTCAGGAGCTTCGACCATTTGACGGCAACCCAGTGCAGTATGTATCCTGGATACATTCTGTGGAAAGCATACTGGCTGATTTCAAGGTGGTTAGGGATAAGCCGATATACCGTGCAATCCTTCAGCACATACGGCAAAAGGTGCGAGGTGCAGCCGATGCTGCCCTAATTTCTTACAATATTTTCGACTCCAACTGGAGCGCCATAAAGGAGTGTCTATCTCTCCACTATGCTGATAAACGCGATATTCGTACATTGGAGTATCAACTCCACCAACTTTCCCAAAAGGATTCACGGCTGGACGAATTCTACGCTGCCGTGAATCACCAATTTTCGCTTATTATAAATAAGCTCAAAACGGAGTCATACTCCGAAGAAACGGTTAAGGTGTTGATAGACACTTATCGGAACCGTACCCCGGATGTGTTCATCCGTGGGTTGAACGGTGAACAAATTCAAAATCCCCTTAAAAGCTCGTGTGTCCACACAAGTTAATTATACGTTGTCCAAAGATCTTCCTCTTGAAACAGTGATCTGTTTTTACCCCTAAATGGTAAGGAATTGATAGATACCTGCGTACGCGCAGAAATCAAAACATCAACTTCCGAACCAATCTATAGCAAGAGCTATCCATATCCTTCTTGTATGAGAGAGGAAGTCGACCGTCAAGTAAATGAATTGTTGGAAGAGGGGGTTATACAACCATCAAAGAGTCCTTACAATTCTCCTATTTGGGTGGTTCCAAAAAAATCCAAACCCAACGGAGAGAAACAGTACCGGATGGTAATTGACTATAAAAGGCTTAACGCAGTGACTATATCCGACTCCTATCCTATTCCCGATATCAACGCGACTTTATGCAGTTTGGGAAAGTCCCGTTACTATACGACTATTGAAGGAATCCGATATACCAAAAACCGCATTTTCCACTATGAACCATTTGAAAAACGTCGAAACCATATTTTCAAGATTGCTAGATGCTAATTTAAAGGTAAATCTAGAAAAGACATGCTTCCTTCAAACTGTATCATCACTCCGGATGGAATTCGTCCTGACCCAAAAAAGGTTGAGGCAATGAATTCCATACTACCACCATGTAATTTAAAGGACCTAAAAAGTTTCCTTGGCATGACATCTTATTATAGGAAATTCATTCGCGAAAATAGCCAAGCCTTTGACAAACTTAACGCGTGGGGAAAATGCTCAAATTAGGGCGAATGCCTCAAGGAATTTTTCTATTACGCTTGACAATGAGGCGATACAAGCCTTTAGGGATCTAAAAATGATGCTTACCTCTGCAGATGTCCTCGCCTTCCCAGACTTCGAAAAGCCTTTCAATCTCACCACAGACGCCTCAAACTACGCAATTGGCGCGGTCTTATCCCAGGGGGACATGGGACATGATAAGCCCATAGCATTCATCTCTCGGTCACTCAACAAGGCCGAAGGAAATTACGCGACGAATGAAAAGGAGATGCTAGCCATCGTATGGGCTCTTGATAACCTAAGGTCCTATCTTTATGGTGCGAAGAGAATTAAAATTCACACCGATCACCAGCCGTTAACATTTTCTTTAAGTTGTCGCAATTACAACGCTAAACTGAAGCGCTGGAAGGCGCGCATCGAAGAATATAACTGCGAAATAGTATACACGCCAGGGAAAGCAAACGTTGTCGCCGATGCCCTTTCCCGTCTTAAGACCGAAGTCAATGCGTTAACGGATTCTGTGGTGGCTCAGCCGTCCGAAGGAGTAATAGAAAACAACAACGAAGATACGTCATCAGCAGCAACGATGCACTCCGCCGAACAAGACAGTTCTGATTTGATACCACATGTGGAAGCCCCCATAAATGTCTTTAGGAACCAGGTAATATTCAGGATAGGTCAAGAATCTCGATGCTAGGAGCAACCGCACCATGGTTACTGTAGATATTTCATTTCCTTGCCAAATATTAACAGCACAAATATTATTCCAATCCTTAGGGAATGCCTGAATCCCAACGTAGTAAATGGTATAAAAATACCCGAGGAGTATCTGCAACAATTGCAGGACGTATATGCCAATCATTTTCAAAGGTATAGGGTTAGGATAACTCAACGGATAGTGGAGGATGTGACCATACCTGATAGGATCTTTAATATAATTGAGGAAGAGCATCGCAGGGCTCATCGGAATCCGAAGGAAAACCGCGAACAGATTTTAGAGAAATACTACTTCCCAGGTATGTCAAAGAAGATTAGGGAATACGTTAGGCGATGTGAGATGTGCAAATTTAATAAATATGACAGGCATCCGGCCAAGCCTCATTTGCAACCAACACCAATTCCCAGCTATTCATGTGAAATCGTCCACATTGATATCTTTGAAATTGAGAAACAGAAGTTCCTCAGTTGTATAGACAAATTTTAAAAATTTTCAAAGCTATTCGCTATTAAAAACAAATCGTCTATTTATATCCGTAGGAAACTCACTGACGTTTTGCATTACTTTTCCGTGCCAAAAATCTGGGTCATGGACAATGAGAGGGGATTCCTCACCCCACTCGTTCTCAACTACATTAGATCCCTCGGGATTGAAACCTATCAAACGCCCACTCAACGGAGTGAAGCCAATGGTCAAGTAGAGAGGTTGCACTCAACCCTAATAGAAATTTATCGGTGTATTTCTAAAGACTTCCCTAGGATGACCCCTAAAGAAAAGATAGCGATAGTTGTTGACAGGTACAACAATACAGTTCATTCCACAACAAAAAGGAAGCCGCTAGATGTATTCTTCAACAGAACAGCTAGGGTTAACTATCAAGGCTTGAGGGACTTTAGGGATAGAACTCATGAGAACATTAAGGCACTGTTGTTACATGAGCAGGAAACTAGAAATGCGAGGATCAATTCCAAACGGTCGCCACCACGCAATTTTAATAGCGGCGATGAGTTATTCGTCGCCAACAAACAAATAAAAAGTAAGCAAAAGGCTCTTTACAAAAAAGAGGCCGTCGCTGAAGATAGAAATGTAACAGTTTTTACTCAAAGTGGAAAAAAGTTCCACAAAACTGATGTAAAAAATGTGTAGATAACATTGGTCAAAAGGTTAGTCATAACCTTAGGATCATTAGAATCCGGGGGTCCGGAATGCAAGTGTTTCTGCACTTGTAGTCGTTGAAGTTATAGTGGTTCAATTCCACTTTTCTCACTGGTGTGGGATGACTGATTCGAAGGGGTTCAATTCCTCCAACATGATCTTCTGCTTACTTGCGTGAAGCCATCCGTGCCATGAGTAGGTCGTTTGCAATTATAAACGCTTACGACTAAAAGGGATCAACGCGGGCCTTCCAGAGTCAAGTCAATACCTATATTCCAATGCAAAAATACAAAACACATACAACTGCAGAAAAATGCAGTAAATAAAATGAAAATT
Organism: Sphenella marginata; assembly: GCA_951509765.1. Taxonomy (NCBI): domain Eukaryota; kingdom Metazoa; phylum Arthropoda; class Insecta; order Diptera; family Tephritidae; genus Sphenella; species Sphenella marginata. Next base: position 51,096,259 of record OX608082.1, read on the forward strand.
GCCACAAATATGCGTAAAGACGCAAAAACAATATAAGCAAAATGCAAGTGTGCGCAAAAGCGCCAAAAGCCAAATATAAGCTGCAAAATCGTAACACAAAGATGCGCAAAAAGCGCCAAAAAAAAAACAAAGAGGGGAAGGGTTACTCTCAAAAACGAAATTTTGCATGAAACTATTAGTGAACTAACAACTCTACTAATTTTTAGTTTAGCTAATACGCATCGAACTAATGGCATGCAACTAATATAACTTAACCACTTCACTACTGGGTTCCCAAACCTATTAGAAACTAAAACATTTTGAACTTAACATTTTCAACTAACATTTTTAACTTAACATTTTAAACCTAACATTTTTAACTTAACAAACCCACCGGCTTTTACTAACCTACATTCCCCACGCAGAATAAAGAATAACCAATAAGTTAGCATATTCTTAAGAGTGAACATTAAGAAAATAAAATGTTAATGAATCATGAACTTTATAGAATAGACATTAAGACGATAAAATTTTAATAAATCATGAACTTTATAGAATAACCATTAAGAAAATGAAAATAAGTTAATTTAAAATTGACTAGCACCATAAGAATAGATAGTAATAATAAAATAAAATTTTTTTTGGATAAGCACACAATTTACTAACACTACTATAATTCATAGCATCTGCCTCCGCGCAACCGCGCACCCCTACGACATATTTAAAATAGACTCACCAATAGCCACCATACGAGATGGGTACGGATGGATCATCGATGGACACTTTAAACTAATTCATGTTATGACATGGCAGCAAATCAACTAGAAAATAAATTAACAATTCTCAACGAAACAACGACAACAACGGAAATCCTATTGTTCCAATTAAACAAAGTCCGCACACACTTAAAAGAGCTAAGAGGGCATCAACCAGAAAGGTCAAAGCGATCCATTGATTGGATAGGGTCCGCCTGGAAGTGGATAGCTGGCTCGCCTGATGCCACGGATTGGGATAAGGTCCTTAACAACGAAAACTCCCTCAATGAAAACAACCAACAACAATATAAGGTAAATAATGTAATTTTCGAGAAAACTAATGAACTATTGCAGAAGCTAAATACCATTGTGACGGTTACGAACGACGTTGTTGGTCAAAGAAACATCGAAAGACTTGAGCGGGACTTCCAAAATAGAATCACCATCCTGGAGGAGGACGTCAAGGAATTGGTACGCGCCTGCCAAATGGCTAATGCTGGCATTGTAAACAGCAATCTCTTGAGCAAGGAAGAAGTCAACCAACTTGTAAGCTAAATCGACATCCTACCATACAGCAACGTCATTGAAGCAATCGAATACAGCAACCCTTCGATCTACACTAACAACACGCTATTGCTATATGTGCTATCCCTGCCCAAGGTTACCGAAGAAAGATTTAATCACCTTATTACAAGAGCTAACGTGGAAGCGGGTCAACGAATAGATTTGGCTTACAAAACCGTCCTAGTAAACAAACAAGAGACATATGGCATAAGAGGAAATTGCTTACACCTATCCTCGGCAATGGTATGCGAGAAGAAATCCTTGGACTTGCTGCCGGAGACCGGTTGTTTGGCACGTCTCCTAAAGGGCGGAAAAACAAGTTGTGCCTACGTGAAAAGCAACGAATCTACCGTTGAAGTAATCAAAGAGGATACTATTTTTCTTGACAACTTTGTTGGTACCATAGATCGGGTAAGACCACTGCTAATCTTAACTGCTCTTATATTCTCCAGATGGACAACGAGACCATTATAATCAACAACAAAACATACTCCGGCATCACCGCGTCAGGAGTACAGGTACTTCCACCTATTTTGGCCAATGTCACGAACCGCACGGTTGCACTAAATTTCAGGATTGCTTTTACTTTTGCTACTCATTTGGTGTATTTGGAAGAAGATCACAGGAAAGATTCACTTACCTGAAATAAACATTGCGAATCGGCTCAGTCAAAGGACCAGGAACCGTTTCTTGCCATCTAATCTGCGGGACGCAGATATTTAAAGGGGGAGGAGTTGACACACTGCGGCACCCAACATGTTGCATTCCCACACTATACCAATACACGTGCCGCCATGTCAGCATAATTGCAGTTAGCTACAACCTAACACCCTAACTCAAGGCCAGTCGCTTCCCGTCGTATTTACCTGTGGGCTCATGCAATAGGAACCCAGCCAGACATAGCGTCAGCAAAATATGTTTCACACGATTGTGAAATACCTGCACACGACATCGGTGCATGCTAACCGTGGGAAGCGGGATTCTAAGCCGGCGCACCAAAACTCTGCGCTTGAAGTCAGCAGCGCTAAATGTTATAAATGGGAGCAGCGCAGAATTTAGGGGCAGTTGCGTGTGGACTACTAACCTAATTAGTAATCATACGAAAATTTTTCCTGGACAAACGTGGACAAACGAATGGTATGTCGTTTTTTTTATTTACTCCAACTTGGAGGTTTTTTTTTTTTTGAAATAACTTTTGAACAAAGGGTGGACAAACGAAAATTTTTCCTGGACAAACGTGGACAAACGATGGACAAGCGAATGGTATGTCGTTTTCATAACTTTTCAAATTTGGAGGTGCCAACTTCACACCGATTTTTTTTTTTTGAAATAACTTTTGAACAAAGGGTGGACAAACGAAAATTTTTCCTGGACAAACGTGGACAAACGAATGGTATGTCGTTTTCATAACTTTTCAAATTTGGAGGTGCCAACTTCACACCGATTTTTTTTTTTTTTAAATAACTTTTGAACAAAGCGTGGACAAACGAAAATTTTTCCTGGACAAACGTGGACAAACGAATGGTATGTCGTTTTTTTATTTACTCCCACTTGGAGGTGCCAACTTCACAGAGCTAAACAGGGTACTGTAAATAGTGCCCTTAAACCGAATAATTAATTTTATTTAATAGTAGTTTTGCAATTTTTTTTAAATGTGTGACTTTTGTCAATTTATGTGAGTGTAGGGTTAAGACTCTACTACATTACTTACTGGCGCGTTGTTGGCATCTCTTTTTATTCATACATTTCCTGGTACATTAATTGCTTTTGATTATTGCAACAACGCCAGAACACTTTTGTAACTTCGAGAAAAGAAATCATATAAACAATAAATTATAACCTCTAAAGTGGTGACCCCGCCGATTAACATGCCTGACAACACGGAAGAAAGATTCGTAGATGCTGAGAGTATGCTGCATTTGGGGCGACTCGCTGTGAAGCCCCCACCCCCGTTTTGGAAGCCAGACCCGCGGTTGTGGTTTGCACAGGTGGAGGCACAATTTGTTCGTGCCGGAATCACAACTGACGACACCAAATACTATACAGTGGTTGCGGAAATCGATTCGGCCGTATTGATGCACGCTAGCGACATTATACCGCAACCGCCTACTGCGGGCAAGTACGAAGCGCTTAAGAGGAGGTTATTAGCTGAATTCGGAGAATCGACTGAAAAGAAACTTAAGCGCCTTTTTGATTCTTGCGAGTTGAACGATAAGAAACCGTCAACCTTGTTAGGGGAGATGAAGGATCTGTCACAAAACCGATTGGACGAAGAAGTGTTGAAGGCAATTTGGTTGCGTCGTCTGCCTCCGCATATACAACAAATTTTAAAGGCATTGGACGAGAACGTAGAGGAATTAGCAAAGAGAGCAGACGGTATTATGGAGGTTACGGCGGTGAATGTCGTCAATGCGGTTGAGGTACCTAGCAGCAGCTCAGAGCAGCTCTCGCTGAGCTAGTTTCCAGGATAGATAGACTAGAGTCGGAGGGAAATGCTTGGAATTGTCTTCATAACTAAATTACTAAATGGTTCAATCGTAAGCCCGTTTCTTTTGAGCGGAGTGAACTTCAATGTACCTTCTCGCATATCAAGACATTGTAAACCACTTATCTTGAAACAGTGCCGGACTAGTTTTGAATTAAATGAGCCTTTTCGTTGTTTGTGTCAAGATTATAATTCTCATTCTGGTACGTTCGATATCTCAGACTCACTATGCAGCATAAAAAAGTCGATTCTTTCTATCCTAAATACATAGCAACACATATTTTTTTTCCTATCCATTGATTCTTATCTTTATTCTTAACAATAACTTTTCGTTGTCAACTAATTATTTATTAATTGTGTAATCTTTTTTACTTAGCTGATGAGGTTTTCTCTGTAGCTGAGCAGTTTTAGATCTCGACGATTAACAAACCAAAGCCTTTCAAAGACTCGGCACGAAAGAACAACCCGCGCGTCATGCGGATGCGCCCCTCGCGCCGGTCGGGCGGGATATGGTGGGTAATCCGTTGGGCATTATTATTATTATTATCTTTCACGAAATTTTAACACGCTACATCGATCTCACCGAGGACAAGGTAGCCAACGGCAATTGTGGCGTCTATCACTTTATCGAAATGAGAGGGGCGCCTACGGTACAGAAAGCGCGGCGACTATCACCCGAACAATTGAATATCGCAAAGCAGGAGTTTCAATATTTGCTGGAAAAGGGTATCTGCCAAAGACCAAAAAGTCAGTGGGCTAGCCCATTGCATATGGTGCAAAAGGCGAACGGGTCGTGGCGGCCATGCGGGGATTACCGCAACCTCAACGCGAAAACCGTTCCAGATAAGTATCCCATTCGCCATATACAAGATTTTTTTGGAGATTTACGCGGCAAACAAATTTTTTCGGTTATAGATTGTAAGAAGACGTATCATCAGATACCGGTAAACCCGAACGACATTCCAAAGACAGCAATCGTAACACCTTTTGGACTCTTCGAGTTCAAGTACATGACGTTCGGGCTAAGAAACGCTGCCCAAACCTTCCAACGGTTCATGGATGACACAGTGTCAGGATTGCCGTTCGCTTCCCCGTATCTTGACGATGTGTTGGTGGCTTCAGCGTCACAAGAAGAGCACATCATGCATTTACAGCAGCTCATTGATCGTTATCGTCACAAAGGACTCGTTATTAACGTGGATAAGTGTCAGGTGGGCCTACCGGAAGTCGAGTTTCTAGGTCATGCGGTGTCTTGCAAGGGCATTTCACCTTTAAAGCGCAAAGTACAAGGTATCCTCGATATGAAGAAACCAATGGAAGTGCACGAACTGCGCCGGTTTCTAGGGGCAGTAAATTTTTATCGGCGATTTCTTCCGCAAGCTGCATCAATCGAAGCTCCGCTCCAGAACATGATGGGACCTTGCAAAAAGCACGATAAGACGAAGTTAAAGTGGACACCGATCTCCGAGAAGGCGTTTGAGGAGCTCAAAGCACAGCTCGCGAAGCAAGCGTTAATTTCATTCCCCGAAAATGGGGCCACCGTTGCGTTGGTGACTGACGCATCCGATGTTGCAATGGGCGCGGCGCTGCAACAGTTAACCGAAGGCAAGTGGCAGCCACTTGGGTTTTTTTCGCAAAAGTTCACCAAGACGGAAGCAAGGTATAGTACGTACGATCGCGAGCTACTGGCCATCCACAGAGCGATTCGACACTTCAGGTATTTTTTGGAAGGTACTCAATTTATTATCTTCACAGACCATAAGCCACTTATTCAAGCGTTCGACCAAAGTTGGGAAAAACTGTCACCGCGACAGACCCGACAATTAAATTTCGTTAGCCAGTTTTCCACGGATATACGACATTTAAGTGGAGCCGAGCACCTGGTAGCAGACATGTTGTCGAGAGTTGCTACATTTGCGGCACCTTCGCCACTAGACCTGAAGCTATTGCACGAGGAGCAGCAGAGGTGTGAAGAGTTGGGGGAATTGCTCGATAGCGGTTATACTTCTTTACATTTTATAAAATAAAAACACCCCGATACGGAGCTTCAGTTAATCTGCGACGATTCAACCGGAAAAATCAGGCCGTATGTCCCGAAGTCCCTGAGGGAAGTGGTTTTCGATGCGGCACATGGCCTCGCTCACCCTGGAGCAAGATCAACGGCGAAACTCATAGCTAACAATTACGTGTGGAAGGGAATGAGTGCTGACATTAGAGCTCAAGTTCGCAACTGCCTGGCGTGTCAGCGTTGCAAAGTCGCACGGCACACGAAAAGTGCGTTGGAGACTTTTGCAGTCCCTAGTAGGCGTTTTGAGCACGTGAATGTGGACATTGTTGGGCCGTTTCCAGTATCGCGAGGTTACTCATATTGTCTAACATGCGTGGATAGATTTTCGAGGTGGGTTGAGGTTTTCCCGCTAACGGATATGACAGCGGACACAGTTGCGAGGGAGTTCCTTAGCGGGTGGATCAGTAGGTTTGGCGTGCCAAAGTTCATCACGACCGATCAAGGCAGACAATTTGAAAGCAGTTTATTTAGTCATTTGGCCAAGTTACTGGGCGCCAAACACATCCACACCACAAGTTACCATCCTCAAGCGAACGACATGGTAGATAGATGGCACCGCATGTTGAAAGCAGCATTAAGATGTCACATGACTGACGTGAATTGGGTCGACATTCTCCCAGTAGTCCTCTTGGGACTAAGGTCTGCAGTTAAGGAGGAGCTGGGTGCGTCTATAGCTGAGATGCGCTATGGGCAACCTATAAGGCTTCCGGGTGATTTCTTTGATAGCCCACGAGAGGCAGCAGTGGACGAGTCCACCTTTTTACAAAACATCAAACAACATTTCGAGCAGCTAAGGCCAACGCAAACATCACAGCATGGAAGTGCGGCGGTTTATGTTCCCAAGGATCTCAGATTTTGAAGTCATGTGTTTGTGCGAAATGATACGATTCATAGACCGCTCAAGGCGCCATACGACGGGCCGTATCTGGTGATCAACAGGTTCCCAAAGACGTACACCATTCTGATTGGAACGAAATAAGTCACAGTCTCAATTGATAGGTTCAAGCCGGCTTATTTCCCAAGAGAGGATTCGTTAACTATGCACCGCGACATGGGCTCGTAATTGACCTTTGACTGATTTAGGAAGGGAGTGATGTAGGGTTAAGACTCTACTACATTACTTACTGACGCGTTGTGGCAACGCTAAAAATTAAAGTTAACGATGCGTATTTGGCATCTCTTTTTATTCATACATTTCCTGGTATATTAATAGCTTTTGATTATTGCAACAACGCCAGAACACTTTTGTAACTTCGAGAAAAGAAATCACATAAACAATAAATTATAACCTCTAAATGAGTAATAGAAACCACCTACACGAAAAAACATACAAAAGCTATTTTTTAAAAGATTTTTTGGTCAAATGTATATTTTTGAAGCTCCTAAAGAGTTAAAGTGGGATATTTCGCGAAAACGAGCAGTCCCGATTTTACTGAAAACGTAGTTCGACATTTAGGATGGTCCCAGGCAAGACTTCATTCACAGTTTTTGTGCCCATTTTTGTTGAACCTATTCTTGCCAGCAGAGCGGTGTGTATAACAAGATTGACCTTCAGTCTGCGCATAAAGTTGATGTTGCATTTAATGAAATTACGCGTTATGGCTTGGTATACCTTTAATCGACCACATATCTGCATGGCGAACATCGTTACTACAATGTGAAACTGCCGCTTTTCTGAAATCCAGAAACAGCATTTTTCTATTTCAACTAATGTATACGATGACTTCAAATTATCTATATGAAAAACTTATCTTTCCACGATCGGAACGCTGTTTTAACCTCGTGTTGGCACACTTTAATCTTAAGAACTCTACTAGAATGTTCTTCATCAATGCTGTTAAAATTTGGAACTCTGTACCTACTAAATAAAAAATAATCTGAACAGGAGCAACTTCAAAGATGTTCTATGCAAATACTTTTTCTCAATTAAACCACTTACATAATGTACTTTTTATATATTTTTTGATTGGTTGTTTTAATAACACAGGCCGACAAAATGAGACCGATTTTTTTGACCATAAACCAGACCATACTTTCCTTTCCTAAAGGTTTTCGATACGCTGAGTTCAAATCTGGACGCAAATGTGCAAAAAACACCGTTATTGGGGTTATATATAAACGACAGATTTTTTTAAAACAGAGCAATTTAAAGTTTATAAATTTGCTAATTTATTTTTATTTAATTTTATTTATAAGTATATAGCTGTGTTCTACTGCATCATACCTACATTAATTCAGTGGTTTTTCAGCTATAGGAAAATTATCAAATTTATAAACTTTAAATTGCTCTATCTTAGCGAAAAAAAAAAATATTTGAGCAACTCAACGCCATTCGTAAGAGAAAGACTTCTTCTTTAAGATGCCATGTGTGATTTAAAAAAAAAATCTGCCGTTTACATATAACCTCAAAAATAAGCAAAAACATTTAGGTTAGGAAATCTCAAAACCCTAACGTGATAGAGCAATTCTGCGTCCAGATTTTAGCGCATCGAAAACCTTTAGAAAAGTGTGGTCTAGTTTATGGTTAAAAAAATCGGTCTCATTTTATCGGCCTATGTCATTGATCTTCTTGCAAATGGAAAACTCCATAAACGGAGATCTCCGTGACTACTTAGCGAGGGCTAAGTGTTGAAATAAGCTGTACCTACACAACATATACTTATTGCAGAACACCGAAATGACCCAAAAAAGCCCAAAAACTAAGACAGAATAATCCCTAAAACAATTTGAAAATGGTCCTAAAAGGTCCTATCATAAAGCCAAAAACAACTCCGAAATAGTCTTGAAAAAAAACCCTATTTATTTTTATTTGTTATTTTTTTTGTCACTCGTCACTCAAAATATTCTTGCCTCGTGTTTTGTTCCGATTGTTGCAACTACGTTCGTAACATATCGAGAACATGGCGTAATTACTATGGTGATATCGAGCCATCAGCTGATTTGTATTTTTTTTGCTGCAACGGAACCTGTTTGTCAAATGATTTATTATACCTAGTAGTGCTTCGCACACAAGGCATATTAACTTCATTCGCCTAACGGTAGTATGTAACGGCATAAACGAATCGAAACAGGTATTGAGGTATACATATATATCAAAATGCTCAGGAGGAAAAGAGAAATTGAGCCATGTCCGTCCGTCCGTCTGTGAACACGATAACTTGCGTAAATCTGGAGATATTTCAATGAAATTTGGTATGCAGGTTCCTTTTCACTTATCACGGAGCGCTACTGAAAATAGGAAAAATCGGTTAAAAGCCACGCCCACTTTCTATACATATAATATATTCGAAAATACAAAAACAGTGATTATTCAGTACATAATACACCTATAAGGATAATATTTGGTGTACACTTTAGCGTTAAGGCAACAAATACATTTTTAAAGGAATTTTTAAAAAGGTGCGTGGTACCGTCCACTTTTCGTTAAGTCAAATTTGGAAATATTATTAATCATAAATCAAAAACCGCTCAAAATGTCAAAATCAAATTCAGCAAACATTTTTATATTAATACCGGCGATGTCCCGAACAAAAATGCGAGAATCGGGTAAGGTCCACGCCCAATTTTATTCGAAAGGTTTTGAAAAGGGTCATAGATATATTGAATATGCAATAACTTTGCTTAAACTAGCTGTATATTATTTCTATTTCACCTCTAAAGTGTTCGTGAGCAAAGAAAGTCGAATGCACAAAATTTTCGAAAATGGGCGTGGCCCCCGCCTTTTTATGGTGGATTATTCCACAAAACCTTTCATGCCATAACTATAATTTATTGAAACAATATTTGAAGAAAGTGTTCGACACATAAAGCTTACTCTTTGCTGTAAAAATAAACAAAATTTGTCAACTAACACGCCCACTTTTTGAACACAGTTCTGACAAATTTCTTTGTAAAATTAAAATCGCGATATTTCCATAATTGTATAAGTTACATAAATAAGATTTTGCGCACATAATAAGCTCTTTAAGCAAAACTAAACTGTAAAAAAATGTTGTGGATTTTGTTGGAGTAGGCGCGGCACCGCCCACTTTTCAGCAAAAAAGGTCTGCTATTCTCAAAAGCGATTGCTTGAAATTTCAAGAAGTTATTTCAATGAAAGTTAGTGAGATGCTTCCCAATTGTATGTAGTATACTCCTGCCAAAAATTACGCAAATCGAAACAAGCAAGATTTACGGGAAAGTAGTTAACATCCTATTGCCTATTTTTATAAATTTTTTTTTATTTTCATACCTTCTATGGACATGGGGAATTTGGTTATTTAGTGATAATTTAATTTAACACTCACAACAGAAGTGTTTTTAATCAAAAACAATCAGTCCCCTTTATAACAACTTTTCCGGTATTAAAATAGACCTGAGTAAATTGTTATACAAAAACAGATCACTACTAGGCATTTAATGTTCGGTTACAACCGAACATAGACTTCCTTACTAGTTTTTAGAAATTATTTGTCAACTAAAAATTACATGTCAAAAATATACCCAAGAAGCGAAGTAACCGTAAATTAAATGTTTTAAAAACTTTGCAAAATATTAAGCTTATAAAATGCCAACTTTTCATTTATAAAACAAAATATGTAAATTGCACATTGCAAAAGTTGGATAAGACGCAGCCAACATATCGCTTATTGTAGCAAGTTTACATCATGGTACAAATATATAAAGGTAGTTCCACTTCTTCTTCTTTACCGCCATTGTGACAACTTAACATAAACCAAAAACGAACTAGTTTTTGTTAATTCATATTTTTTAGTTTTTATATTTTCGTGAATGGAGCCAAATTCGTGCTTTATAAGCAGTTTGAATGTTAAGACCACTTTTCCGCTGAAGACTTTAAGCTTCGTAACCGACGTTCTCAATCGGATCGCAACACCGTATCTACCAGGTGACATGGCAGATTATGTTAATCTATTAAATTTTTAATTGATTTGGAAACTAATTGCAATTAAATAAATTGCAGTTATATAATATTGTGCCAGATTACGTAACTGTTAATTGTAAAATTTAAAACAAATTGATCTTAATAACGAATCCAATTTGTGGAATTTTGCTTTTTATTTATTCTTGTCAGTTATCGGGATCTATAGTTTTCAATAATAGCCCTGTTTTTTTACACGCATATCCATCTGCGTCTGCGACTAAAATAAAACGGTCATCTGCAACTGCGCTTATTCCATTATCAAAGCGCATACATACATACATTTCCTCTGTTGACATTCCGGTTATTATTAAGGGATGATAAACAGATTGCTGGAAGTTGGTATGGCAGTTTGCAAAAAATGAATGGAAACTTCTTGGAAGTACTGATTTTATCAGCCACTCTTTCTTAGTTGCAGATAAAGTTATGGGCTTAGCGGTCCATACAAATATTAAGCGCAAACGCAGACGCAGATAAAAAAAACACGGCTAATATAAAGCTAAATATCGCGATGAAAAAACTTGATAAGCGTTGCTCCTTTTTTTAAGTATTGGTCTGATTTTGTAAATATTTAACTTTGTTTCTTATATTCCAAACATTTTCTTTAATATTCTAAAAATGATCAAATAAATTTTTTTTTGTAAGATGGAACAAATGACAAATGATGTGAATGACGGCAAACACAGTTTATATCATAGTGGAAATACCTATATTGCGTCCCCACCGGAGACAAATGAAACTGCAATTTTGTAATTTCTAGTTTACACACAAAATGGAAAAAAAATATTTTCTGGATCTGCCCTGGCAAGGCGAATACAGCGAATAATGATTTTGACAGTAAAATATGACAAAAAATACCAAAAAACACTAACAAAATACATGGGATAGAAATATTAAAAATGTTACTTACATCATAATTGCCTTAACTTTATTTTCGTTACGGTACTTACTACAGATGTGTTTAAGCGACATAAGCTACGGTTATTTCATTCGTTTGTGAGATGGTTTTAAACAAACATAATTGTCGATATCTATCAAAATACGGATTTGCAAAATTTTGTTGATTACACCAAAATTACTTTTGGGGCTCGATCCCTATAGTAGAGCTGTATTTGGATCGCCAAAAGCATTTATTCTTTTGTCGATCATATTTAAATAATCCTTTTTAATATTGACGCTTTCGCAAAAGTAAATAATAGCTTTTCGGTCCCAAAGTCATGGATAATTGCATCTTATTTAAGGTCGACTATAGCGTTAACCTGCGTAAGCAGGTCAAGCCCACTTATCGCGTTAAAACGAAGCAAAGTATTTAAAATAATGAAGTCAGAATTTACAACAAATAGATTTATAGTGCATTTCCTATTTAGTTTCGTCCTTCCATGTATTGATCTGACTAAAAATAGTTTATCTAATACCATCTCTTTTAGTTCGGGAAAAGGTTTAATATAAGTTTTTGAAGCTTGTATCAATTTCAATAGGAATTTTCGTGGCCACCTAAATTGTCTAAGTGGTTATTACTGCTCTAACCAAATTTTTGTCTATAGTCACTTTGCTATTTTCGCAAAGAGGTTTTTTCAGACCCGAAATAATAACGCGCAGTGCATGCATTCTGTACTTCTCATTTATTCAATTTGCTTCATGATTTTTTTTAAATAATTATGGCCTTATTTGTAAGAAATGTGGGTTTGCTTTCGACCTCGTCATAAAACTTCGAAACCGTCAGATTTCCCTGCCCTAAAGTTCTCAGCTTCTACTCGACCAAATAAATCGGCCTCTAATGAAATTCAGCACGGTAATGAATGAAGCCAAAACACCATATCCGCGCCTCTAACTTTATTTCGTATTATTGGGACCGCTTGGCAGTGTTTTGCTCTTCCATCGTATTTTTCGTACAGTTTGTAGGCTGTGTGCGCCTCGCAGGTACATTTAACGACGTCGAGGGTTTCATCGCATTGCACATTACCTACAATCTGCACTTCCTCAAGAGACTCTACATGTGTAGTCCATGTAGTTGTGAGGATATTTGGAATCCATATCTCGGATATACAATCCAAGTTTCCCAAGAAGGGGCTCCCAAAGGATTTCATTCGCCTAAAGTCTAGAGCCGGGCAACCACACAGGAGATGCTCAACGGTCTCTTCGGCATCAATGTCTTCGCAGCTTCTACAGTGATCACGGTGCGGAATTCCCATCTTTTCCGCATGCGTGCCTATCGCCCAGTGACCTGTGAGGACTGCTATGAGTTTGTGAGTGCCAACTCTTGACCTGCTTAGAAGACTTATCGTCCTCTTTTCGCTATAGTTTGGCCAGGTGGATCTTGATATTGCACAACTATTGGTGTTTCTCCATCTCAGTTGTGCTTTGTTCCGGTAATACTTTTGGATGCTTCCCTTGGCTACTGCTAAGGGTGCCCCTATATCTATATTGATTGCTTCCTCATCACCCTCCGATGAGCCACTGCGCGCCAGCTCATCGGCTTTCTCATTACCTTCGATACCTTTATGGCCCGGAACCCAGGTAATGGATAGTTCAAGGTTAGTTAGTGCAGCCAAGATCTGCTTACATGAGTGCACCACGTTCGAACTAGTATGTGGTGCTGCTATTGCCTTAATTGCTGCTTGGCTGTCTGAAAAGATAGTGACTTTACCAGTTGTGTTCAGGTCCCTGAGTGATCTGCCGGCCTGCAAGAGCGCAAGAACTTCAGCTTGGAACACACTGCAATGTGATGGAAGTCTAAATGATACGGCAATGTCTAGGGACTCCGAGAAGACGCCGGACCCCTCCCCTGAATCCATCTTGGATGTTGGAATAATCAACAGAAAATATATATATATGTACCTATGTTACGTGGGTGAGCATCAACAGTTTCTTTGCTTAACTTGTAAATTATGTATTACTAGCAGCGTACCCGGCGTTGCTCGGGATGTAAGTAGTTAGGGGGCCTTTCAAAATCAATAATATACTTTAAGATTTCATATTTATATAATACTACCAGACCCGGCAGACGTTGTTCTGCCTGACCAGTGACTTCCCTAGAAATACATTTTCAAATATTTTTCTTTAACTTTTAACATTCCATTTATTGCAGTGCTTTAGGATATACAATGTTTCTGGCTTTAAAGTCTTTGGTATAAACAAATAAATTTTTTGAATGTCCAACTCAAAAAACGGATCTTTTGAACTCAATGGGTATGACAAAAACCATTATGCGCTGCTGAGCAGATGTATAGTTCTTTCTTTAAATGGCCATCTAACCGCCTGAGCGATTTTGACCGGGGTTCTCATATCCGAGGCTTTTTTGAATTTCATTGGTACGTTGTTTTATGTGGTGGGTCCCAAACCCAACGCACAACCCGTTCCACGGGAGGTTGTAATTTAAGTGCACGTTTATATAGCGAGCCGCTTGATCCAAGACAGACGCCCGCTTACAGCCGCACCACTAGGTGATCAGACGCTGCTTGTAAACCCCTGATAAGCCCTTAAACCGATTATGTCGGAGTGGCCTTGCCAGGTTGTCGCCTTCTCACGTTTAGCTCACCACCAAACGGGTGTTCGGTGGCTACCCAGAGGATACTTGGACGCAAGCGCCCGGAAGTAGTGAGCTGCTTGGACCGCATGCAAAAGAATCGCTCTGGCCATTCCCAAGTGAATGGCGATCAGAAACTTTCCCCACTTACGTGGACTTCTACACGCGGACCCATCCTCCAAGATGTATAGTTAGTACTTATTTAATTATATCCTATATCTACCTATATTACTCTGGATATGTATGAACGGCAATAACAAACAAAAAAAATTAAGTGCTTTGATTAAGATTTAAGAACGTTAAAATGTCACTAAAGCAAATACATTCAGGGATATAACGAATTGAAATATTACTTAGCTTGTGGTCCTGGAACTGCCCACTTTTCCAAAGAATTTACTAATGTAGCTTATGTATGTCGTACCCAACGAAGATTTTAACGTATTTGAAAAGTTTAAAACAGATCAACCATAAACTTTGGACATTGGATAAATGAGCGCTACGGTCCGGCAGAGGTCGCAGCAGGCAGTTCAACACACCACATTTGACACAAAACAATGTAACACATTCGAACACACATATGTACATACACACCCAAAACACAACACAACACACCACACAAACTGTCACACATTGTTTACACTTATCACTCTTTTGTACAAAGTTAAAAGCGATAGCACGCATCGACCCGCGCAATAAACTTATATATATTATTTGAATTTATCTCGCGTTGTTACTTTTTGGAGCGTATTATTTCCGGAGTAAGTAGTGCCGAAGATATCCCGTGTGTTCGAGTGAGTGCCCCCAACCCACCTGTGACTTAAGTGCCCCCTAGGCCCCATGCCAAGTTACTTATGGTCCTTTTCGCCGTAAAGAAAGGCACCCAAGGAAATTAAAAAAAAAAAAAAAAAAAAATATATATATATACAGTAGAATCGCGCAAAAGTTAACTCGCGAGAAAGTTAAACCTTCGGCTAAGTTGACCGATTTTGAGCGTCCACGTACCGCTCTAAAAAGTTAACTTTTCGTTAACTTTTTCGAGCTTATCTATTTTTTCAAACCCAACCGTTTGTTTGGCAAGAAAAACAAGCTCGGGCATTCCCCTTATTGCTATGTATTCCCCGAATTTGTATGTAAAAAATTATTGTCGGTGTTGGTTGGTACATACATACGTAGTTTGTCATGAACGTTTGAGCTTGTGAGTTGTTTATAGTTAGTGTGTTAAAAAATGTCAACTAAGCAGAAAAAATCATTGCAAATCAGATTAAATTTGCATCAAAAAGATGAGATTTTAAGAAAAATCGATGAAGGTATTCGTGGAAATCGATTGGCAAATCGATGCAAATCAGATATCAGATCTTATTAATATGCGCACGAAAATTGTCAGGAGCTATTACACAAAAGAAAAGAAACAAACAAGTCTCGACCGCTTCTTTAAACCAGCCCTTACAAATTAATATGTACATATACATATGTATGTAAAATGTGAAAAAGTACAAACTAAATCTAAGTTTTTGTTTTGTTACGAGTAAAAGTGAGTCATGCAAATAAATTGAACGTATTATATTCCCAAAATTATGTTTATTTCCGTGTTTTTTTTTTTCAAATTCGAGAACCCTTTGGAAAAGTTAATATTTCGGAAAAGTAAAACACCCTTGGAACGGTTTGGTTAACTTTTTCGCGATTCTACTGTATATACATTTATACAGTCTACACAAACAAACAAAATAAACAAAAACTGTGAAAAAGTATAATTAAAAGGACTGCAAAGAAAAAAAAACAGAGAAAATTTAAAATTTTAAATATAAGAAATACATAAATTAGAAAGGAAAATTATTGTCGGGCGCGCACGTAAAACCAAAAACACACAAAACGCCATACATAATTGAATACAAAGAACACATCAAGACATTAACAACAGGAAATTAACATCGGGCGGCACTGAAAACAACAACAATAACAACATCAAAGGCAACAACAACAACAAAACAAACACACAGAAAAGCAAGAAGATCATCAGGAACAGTCAACGAGGGAACCTCAAAAGGAAGTTTGGGTCACAAAAACGTCACCCCCCCCCCCCCCCCCAGGAATTATATTCGCCCACCCCCCTTAAAAATCACAGTGAGTTGTATCGTTGCTAATTTTCACATACATACCTTGATAAAAACCGTAAACCTAAAATTTATAAAGATATTTATACATATATTCTCAGTGGAAAATTTTCAAAAACCACTAGCGACAAAAAGACGGTATAAAATCTATATATGTATACACTAATAAATCCCCGTTGTACCTATTAAAAAGAAAAAAGTTTCCTCTTTTCAATTTTACTTTGGACCCTACGAAAGAGTGCAACAAAATTGATATTGATCAAAATCAAACCAAACTACTGCTTATTTTTTCGTGTTGTCAAGCACAAAAAACCCTCCAACAACAAGTAAAGATTCAAGTGTTCACTTGCAAATTTATCCCGCAATACCCCCTCTGCTTGCATTCCCATATATGTACATAAATAAGTCGAGCAAAGGCAGGATTGTGTAAAGAAAATAAGCAGTACAAGGAATTGAAATTAAAGTCTTAACAAAACTCAGCCAGAGATTCCTCCAAAAACAAATATACATATAGGTACATATACTCGACCACAAAGCTACAGTCCAGCATAGCAATAGTCAAAAACTAATTAAGTTCCTTGCACCCAAAAAGAAGGTAATTTGACGAACCGAAAAAAGCAAAACAAAATAATAACAAATTCAAATCTGTTTCGCCTATTGTTTGCCTGTATACAGATAAACAATCACACAAACTTGTGTACAGCCACCCTCCCACTAAACAATAAACAAACAAGCGCACATATATATATTGAAACTTGTTCTGGTAAGAATTACCCCCCAAAAAATTGTGTGCACCGTCTCATTAAAATAAATTTTTTCTTCATCAGCACCCCATTCAAGTTTTTCGTTAAATCAGATCATTTATCAAAAAATAAATTTAGAAACAACACTAGCGTGCAAAAAATAAGCAACAATTTCGGAAAACCCATAGACTGCCCGAAATCAATATAAATACCTATATATATTGATACACTATCACCCCTATTCTGCATTTCGACTTGGATCGAAAATTTCTCCGCTTGGCAACTTTGGTATTCTGCGTTTCAATTCCGCTACGTTCAACTTCGAAACTTCCAATTCTGCTAATTCTGCACTTCGATCGTAGCTCCGTTTTTCTTCGTTGGAATTTTGTTGGCGGATAACTGCTTGTTTTTTATTTTGCAAACAATTTACGGTTAATTTCCGCGATTTTTTGTTGAAATTCTTAAAATTTAAGTAAAACGCGTATGTAAAAGTTGTAAAACGCTCGCTATATTTTGTTTTTGTGCTCTAATGATGTTTTTTGATATGTTTGCAGGGTAAGTGTTTTCGACCGGTGCCGATTGCTAATATTTGTCCAAAAATGTAGGGAGGGAAATCAAAAGACGCGTTTCGATGCCAGGAATGTGAATCCGCCTACGGAGATCTAATATTTTTGGAAGCGCATTAGCATCGGCACCGGTTGTAAACAATTACAAATTGGACTAGCATTCAAAACACCAAACAATATTACTAACGAAATTAAAACTAAGGTAATGGCTTTGACTTTGCCATTATATCCAAACGTGCACCGGCGGCCACTCCACAGCACCCACTCATACTCTGTAAACTTCTTTGTCAGTTCCGGGGCGGCCAATGTCTTAACCCTGACACGTCTAATGTTTGCTCGGCGTATGGTGTGGCCCCACGATGCGACGCCAACCATCTGTGTACCTGGTCGACAAAGCGCACTCTTCTAGCACTAGCTCTATGGAAAATACCAGCTACCTACTGACGATGTGGTAACATCCACCAACAGTGTCCTCTTGCTTTTTGTTGGTCCTTCGTTGTCTGCAACAATCAGTCAATTGATCTATAAAATTTCACTCAACTTATTCAATAATGCTCAAACATATGCAATTAAGTTTATAAATCATAATAAAGCTTTACTTTTATTTCAAAAGTAATAATTTGTGTAATTTAAATTGCTTTGTTATGTTTCAATTTCACACATTCCAAGGGAAACAGCTGACTTCGAAAAACTTATAGCTCTTCCTCTTTTTCTTTCGATCCAAGCGTAACTCAGAATGCATATTTACGATCCAAGCGGAGCGTAGAGCGGGAACGTAATTGTAATGCAGAATAGGGGTGTATATAATTTGAACACCCGGTTTGATTAAAAGTTAAACATTATCTCTGATTTAAAAACTATAGTCGCGAGTAAAATAAAAGCAGCTTACTTAAATAAAAAATGGCCCCACCCCTACTAGAGGCACCCAAGACGGGTGACGATGAAAAACTCCAAAGTAGCCCCGCAGAAAACACCCGCACCAAACTCGGTGCAAAGCCAAAGAAAGGCAAAGACTTTTCACCCACGAAGTTCATAGCAGAGAGTGACAGACTTATTATTGTATTTGTATTTATTTATTTGAGTGTTTTCCTAGCACAACAATTAGAAGAAATTATATTAAAGTGCTAGTCGGTACAGCGTAAAAATTCCAAGATAAGATAAATTAAACTAAATTAAATTAAATAATAATTATGGTAGTGAATTGGCAATAAATAATATGATTAATCATTTTGTTTTAAATTTTAATTAACATAGACTTATGATTAAAGTTGCTTAGAGCAAAAGCTAAGAGAGAGAAGCTTAGAAATTAGGAGGGGGAGCTCATTTTTATTTATTTATTAGTTTGTTTGAGTCGACACAAGCAACGTAGTCTATCGGATACATATGACTTAAAACTAGACAACATTATTCAAAGTATTAGATTAGATGGTTGGAGAGGCCGTGTCTCCAATCCACCCTCACATACGGTCGATTCTTGCAGTGTTGTCATCTGGAAGGATTAGGGTGCTTTGCTTAGAATGCTGTGCTTGGAAATCTGGAATTCTTGAATTATTCATAGGATGGTTGAAGAGGCCGAGTCTCCAATCCACCCTGACATACGGTCGAATATTTATTTATCTAAAGTCGAGTACAGGCGCGATATGAGATTTGCTGACGGAATGGACGTGATTCCGCGCAGCGGTCGATTGGAGCTATTCGCGTGTTGGCAAACATTATTTCCAGCTATATAGTTGTACTCGTTGATAATATGTAAGGTGCTGGTGGAATGGACGCGATTCCACGCAGCGTACGAAGCAACAACGGTAGATTTATCATTGATTATTGAGCATTGAACTCTTGAATTATTCACAGGATGGTTGAAGAGGCCGAGTCTCCAATCCACCCTGACATACGGTCGAGTATTTATTTATTTAAGGTCGTGTACAAGAGCAATATGAGATTAGCTGGCGGAAAGAATAGAGGGAAACAGATACAAAAGAAAGTTGCAGGGAATAGGAAGTAGGAGGACACAATCACAATTTAGATTATAGTTTAGTCGTTATAAAAGATAGTTAATTCATTTTTAAAGTGCAGAGCATTGCCTATCAGCCTGAGTCTGGAAGGGAGGGAGTTCCAAAGACGTATCGACGTAGTGAAAAATTGGCGTTCTGAAATCAGCATGCGATGTCTTACATGTGCAAGCAGAACGGACCTTGACGATTGGAGAAAGACAAGCCTTCGGTAAAGGTAATCAGGTTCCTTCGTATATATTAGTTTGTGTAGTGCAATGAGAGTTCTGACTTTTAACAGATTGTCGAAGGAAATGTTAAGCAGCTTCTTTGCATGGTGGGAAACATGGTCACGTCTCGTCAGCCCGAATACATACCTAGCAATGTTGTTATATACTACATTTAGCTTATTTTTGCATACATGGTCACAATTGGAGTAGATCTCACAACCAAGGAGGAGCTTTGGTATTAGGTACGCTTTAGCAATCAGTAGTCGGATGTTTAATGGGGTATAGTGCTGGGTAAGCCAAAGTGTGCGTAGCATACCGTACACCTTTCCAACCGAGCTGAAGATGTGGTCCTTCCAAGATAAAGTTTTATTGAAAACAATACCAAGATTTGTAGCAGAGTCTACGTATTCAATAGTCGAATTGTTTAATGTTATTGGATCCAAGCCATTTGTTGCGAGCCCCTTTCTATGGATGACAAGACATTTCGATTTTTTGGGGTTCAAACATAAACCGTTCCTAGAAGCCCAACCGCCTATAAGGTCCAAATCTTGATTCAAATTATTAATGCACGAGCTGGTACGATCACTAGGGCAGCACACATACAATTGCACATCATCCGCGTAAATATGAACCTTGCAATACCTAAGGACATCGGGCAAGTCGTTTATAAACAGGACGAATAAGAGCGGTCCCAGGATCGAGCCTTGAGGAACACCCCTTACAACATTCAAGAAGTCAGACATTCGACCACCTACGCTTACTGCACTAAATTTTCCTCGACCTCAATAGAAGATAACACTGAATCTGTTTTGATAATAAAAAATAAAAGTCTCGACGAGTTTTGGGCCCGCCTCCAGCCCACATATGATAATATTTTAGAGACTGATGATTCCGATTTACCGGAGGGCTTCAAAGCTTCAGCGGAATCAAAGTATGAAAACTGCCTGGACCTGTATGAAGAAACTAAAGCTATGATCTCCGATCAGCTTAACATGCTAGGGACACGTAACGCCCCTCTCCCTCTCCCGAAAGATCCCCAAACCAAAGAAGCGAACTCAGGCACTTATCTCAAAGTGCCAGCTTGTGATACCGAAGTGTTTTACGGGGGCTACGACGAATGGCCGTCCTTTAGAGACATGTTTTCTGCCGTATATATTAAGCATCCGAAGTTATCACAAGCGCAAAAGTTGTACCATCTCAAGCTCAAAACAAAAGGCCAGGCAGGCACTATAGTAAAGCAATTCGCACTCAGCGATGACAACTTTAATCTGGCTTGGGAGGCTCTTAAAGACAGATATGAAAATACAAGAGCACTGGTAGATAAGCAAGTAGCGATTTTGATGAGTATACCCAAAATTCAAAGAGAAACAAGCGAAGAGTTTATTAAACTACAGTCCACTGTAAGCAACTGCCTATCAGTTTTATCAACCCAGAAGATCCCCACGGATAACTGGGACCCCATTCTGGTACATTTATGCGCCTCTGCATTACCAGAAAAATCGCTACTGCTATGGGAACAATCTCTTACGTCCCGAAAAATATGCCCTACATGGCAGCAAATGAAAGAGTTCTTAACTACCCTATACGAAATCGCAGAGAGGGTAGACACAAAAGCATCTAAGCCCAAAACGATGCAGAATGATTATCATAAAAGCTTCACAAAACCCCAAGATAGTCTCAATAACCGAAGCTACAATCGATCGCAAACGTATGCATCTGAAAGCAGATATGCGACGTGCGAAGCTTGCGGAGGAAGTCATGCCTTACGATCTTGCGAGAAATTCAAAAAAATGTCAATAAACGAGAGATATAATTTGATAAAAAATAAGAATCTCTGCATCAACTGTCTTGCACGCTCCCACCTTTTGAAAGACTGTGATAGTAATTTTAACTGTGTGTATTGTCATAGGAGACATCATTCGATGCTCCACATGAATAACAATACTCATACCCCCCAAAATAGTTCTCACCCCAGAAGAACACCAGGTCTAGTTGCAACAGCAACACCTGACAATATCGAAATGCATAATCCCGAAATGCAAAATAATCAAAACGCAACAGAAACGCCCTGTTGCTCACATGCAGCGAATGTACAAGCGCTGCATTCAAATCATGAAAGTAAAATCCTGTTGCCAACTGCCATAGTCTCCATAGAACACAAAGGAGAACTATTCAAACTTCGAGCTCTAATCGATCAAGGCTCACAAAGATCCTTTATCTCGTCTAAAATCCAAAACCGTTTGAGACTCCCTACTCAATCGTCAAACTTTGAAATTTCAGGGATGGGCGGAGGAGTGGTACAAAACTACAATAAAATGTGCTCATTAACCCTGGTTTCCCCCGATGTGAATGTTAGAATACAGGCACAAGCCATTGTATTACCGAAGCTCACCAATATGCTCCCCAATTATACTCTAAATAGCAGTGATAGACAAAAATTTGCTCATTTAAAGCTGGCAGACCCCAACTGCCACACCCCTGCTCAGATAGATATCCTATTAGGCAGTGACCTCATACCCCAGATTATGTTGGATGGTATTGAGAAACTCTCAAATACATTGTTAGCCCAAAATACTATCTTCGGATGGATCCTAAGTGGTCAAGTGGCAGAAAAAATATCCTCATTCACAACCCAGGTTGAAGATATGCCAAACGAAGTCCTCAATTCCCAACTCAAACGGTTCTGGGAGTTGGAAGAGCTTCCCCCCATGCAAGTCATTACCCCCGAAGATAAAGCTTGTGAAGACTACTACGCAGCCACAACAACGCGTGCAGAAAACGGTCGATACATCGTACGACTCCCCTTCAAACCAGAATTCGCCAACACTCTCGCCTTAGGTCGCTCCCGAACCGCTGCAATTCAGCAGTTTTTAAGTATGGAAAACAACCTACTTAAAAAAGGTGAGTTAAAATCAGTATATGATGGTGTTCTGGAAGAATATCTCGAATTTGATCATATGGAAAAAGCAAATTCATATGAGAAAATAACCCAAGGTAAATATACCTCATTTTACCTTCCCCATCACGCGGTGCTAAGACCTGACAAAAAAACCACAAAGGTCAGAGTAGTCTTCAACGCCTCAAAATTCACAAGCTCCGGTAACTCTCTTAATGATGTGCTATACACCGGTCCCACATTACAACCCGATTTAATGCTCCTCATATTAAATTGGCGTATGTATAAATACGTTTTCAATGGTGATGTCGAAAAAATGTACAGACAGATTCTGGTACATAAAGACGATCAAGATTACCAGCGTATAATATTTCGAAACTCACCAGATAGTCAAATACTTGACTATAAACTCAAAACCGTGACATTTGGCGTCAATTGCGCCCCCTTCTTAGCAATTCGAACGCTGCACGAACTAGCAGATGAACTAAGGTTCAAATACCCCAAAGCAACCCCTGTGTTAAAAACACAGACATATGTGGACGACATCCTGTCGGGAAGCCACAGCATACCACTTGCTTGCGAATCACTATCCCAAGTGAAACAAGTAAGGAAAGGGCTGTCTTCGGCTGTGCCGAAGGCTTTATACCTTTCATGAATACGCATATCTTTTTTAAGTGTCCTACATGGCCAAACCACATTTATCGGAGCAATCGGTAATATGGGAGCTATATGTTATGTAAGTCCGATCTGTACGATTTTCACTACACACATCACATATATAATAAGGACCAAACGTGCAAAATTTAACGTTTCTAGCTTTCTATTTTCAACATTTATAGCCCAAAACCCATTTATCGAAACTATCGATTGTATGGGAGCTATATGTTATGTTGATCCGATCTAGGTGATTTTCACTACACATATTACGCATATAATATGTACTAAACCTGCGAAATTTCGCTCTAATAGCTTTTTAATTGCAAGAGTTATAGGCCAAAACCCATTTATCGGAACAATCGATTGTATGGGAGCTATGCGTTGTATCGGTCCGATCTTGCTGGTTCCGACAAATGATTAATCCTATCCAAAATGGCGCCTGCTTGCAAAATTTCATCGAGATATCTCCAAAACTGAGGGACTAGTTTGCGTTCAAACAGACGGACGGACAGACGGACAGACGGACATGGCTAAATCAACTCAGCTCGTCACCCTGATCATTTCGGTATACTTAATGGTGGGTCTACCTCTTCTTCTTCTCACACTTACAAACATCGGACCAAAGTTATAATACCATTTCATGTTCATGAAAGGTATAAAAAGCCCTCAGCTCAGCAGGGTTCCCCCTAAAAAAGATTACTGCAAATCACCCCGAAATACTCCAGAATATAGATCCAGATCACCTACTGGACTCAAATTTCCTATTTTTTGAAAAGGAGAGTACAACAAAAACTCTTGGCATTCAATGGAATGCCATTACAGACA
The DNA here is from genome assembly GCA_951509765.1 of Sphenella marginata. Taxonomy (NCBI): domain Eukaryota; kingdom Metazoa; phylum Arthropoda; class Insecta; order Diptera; family Tephritidae; genus Sphenella; species Sphenella marginata. The sequence continues at coordinate 51,120,570 of OX608082.1, forward strand.
AATTCTCATATACCCTTGAGTCAATAATGGCCATATCAGCCAAAACAAAACGGCAAATCCTGTCTTCGGTGGCAAAACTTTTCGACCCCGCAGGATGGCTCGCGCCAGTAATGATCCAAGCAAAAATGCTTATTCAAGATCTATGGCTAGACGGAACTGATTGGGACGAGTCAGTGAAACCATTGCGCTTGCAGAAATGGTCCCAATTCGCGAACGATTTACACTCCATCTCGCAGATACAGATACCTCGATGGGTCAACCTTTCTCCCGACCACCAAGTTGAAGTACACGGATTCTGTGATGCATCCGAAAAGGCATATTGCGCGACTATATATGTACGCACGCAACTTTGTGACAAAACAAATTGCCAATTGCTAGCCGCAAAAAGTAAGGTCGCCCCTCTAAAGACCGTAAGCCTACCACGGCTTGAGCTATGCGGCCCACTCCTCCTAGCCAAATTAGCCTCAACCGTACGAAACCATCTAAATCTTAACGATAGCAAACTGTATCTGTGGTCTGACTCGGAAATTGTCTTAGCCTGGCTTGAAAAACCACCCCACACTTGGAAGACGTACGTTTCCAATCGTACCGCTCAAATCCTCGATCTAGTCGGGCCAGCCACTTGGCGACATGCTGATCTTGGCACAAGAGGTTGCAACCCCCTGCAACTAGCCACCAGCTCCCTATGGTGGAATGGCCCTAACTGGCTAACAGAGTCGCCAGACTCCTGGCCACACTCTCTCGCGCGAAACATAATACCACCAGAAAGTCGAAAAATTGAGTGCTTTCACACTAGTCCGGATGAACCCGACATCCTCGAAAGATTTTCGTCTTTCCCACGAGCTATGCGAGTTGTTGCATACATGTTTTTATTTGTCGAGCGCATGAAGAATAAGGTCCAAAAAAGGCCTAACCCTCCACTGGCTACTCTGAACCACCATCTTCTACAGAGAGCAAAGGTATCCCTGATCGTGGCCACCCAATCACGCTACTTCAGCCGTGACATATCAATGCTAACATCATCCAAGCCCATTGATAAAAGGAGCCCACTATTAGTCCTGAATCCGTTCCTGGATTCCAAGGGCCTACTTCGCGCCAATGGCCGACTCGCAAACTCGAGCCTTTCATACAACGAGAGGTACCCAATAATAATTCCGGAGAAGTCTCCATTCGCTTCTCTTTACCTAAACTTCCTCCATCTTTTAATGCTTCACGCCGAACACCGTTTGATGCAACAAATGATCCGGCAAGAGTTCTACATCCCACGTCTAAAGCCGCAAATCAAAAAGTGCATATTTATGTGTAAAGCTTGTACCATACACAAACAAAGGATGCGGACTCAGATCATGGCAGCTCTTCCCCCCGAACGCTGCAACTTTGCTCCACCATTTACCACCACTGGTGTGGACTTTGCTGGGCCTTTCCAGATAAAGGCCTCCACGTTAAGGACTTCCACCTATATAAAGGGTTATGTGGCTGTCTTTGTTTGTTTCACTACAAAAGCAGTCCACCTCGAGCTATGTTCTGATCTCACGACCCCAGCCTTTCTCGCGGCATTCGCTCGCTTTGTCGGACGGCGAGGATTTCCTGCCAGAATGATGAGCGATAATGGTAAAACCTTTGTCGGAGCCAAAAGAGCAACAGAAACACACTTTGTAAAATTCGCGGAAGAAGAAATCATAGCCAAATACGCACCCCAAGGTATAGATTGGCAATTCATCCCCCCGAGCGCCCCACACATGGGTGGATTATGGGAATCCGCCGTTAAGAGCTTCAAAATACATTTCAAAAAGGTCGCTGGAACTCAAAAGTTCACTTTCGAGGAGTTCACCACGCTCCTTACTCGAATCGAAGCCGTTCTCAATTCACGGCCCCTCTCTGCACTCTCGCAAGACCCCTCCGATTTTACTGCCCTCACACCCGGGCATTTCCTTACAGGAGCACCAGTTCTGGCTACCCCTGAGCCACGTGCTGACTCTCTTTCACTTTTAAATAGATGGGAACGAATCAAAGCGTTACAACACGAATTCAGCCACCGATGGAAGGAGGAGTATCTCAAAGACCTCCATAAACGATACCGGTGGAAAGACACACAAAAGGCCCCAAATATTGGAGAATGCGTCCTTATAAGCGACGACTGTCTCCCCCCAACAGAATGGCGACTTGGCCGCATCGAAAAGGTTCATCATGGCCCCGATGGTCATATCCGAGTCGTAGACCTCCGTACTCAGAACGGAGTTCTGACTAGACCCCTCGTCAAACTATGCTTCCTGCCCCATAAAGATTAAGATCCCCATTTTTCCCATTAAATCAAATCTCCAAGTCGCGAAAGATTTAGATACACCAAATAGTCCCAACGATACCCCATATAAAATCTCACTCAGTTAAAAAGCTGCCTACCCTTAGCATGCAAACCCATGTAAACCACACTTTCTTTCTCTCCCGATAGAGATCATGGATGTCAAGATGAGGGACGCATCGGATTCCACCTCCGCTCACCCTAGCACCGCAACCGGACGCCGCACCGAGCTTCCAGTCGCGCAGCCCCGGCGCACCAACGCGCCCCCCATAGCGGCACCCCAGGTAGCACCACGTAATCGCGTGTCTCGAGCCGTGGCAGCTCCACCGGAGTTGCCATCGGCCGAACCGACGCTCTCCGTTGATCGTTCGGCGCTAAGATGTGGACTGTGCCACCGTCCACATGCACTACGCTTATGTCCCATTTTCCGGGGCATGCCGCCACCGCAACGCCGACAAGTGGCATCCGCACATGGCTATTGCCTAAACTGTCTCGCTCAGACGCATGTCGCAGCGCAATGCACGTCACCTAATGTATGCCAGCTGTGCTACCAGCCCCACCACGTCGACTACCAGCCAACTCAACAGCGCATCGCAGCGGGCATCAACCATCAGCTGCCGTTCCTCGACGCCGCCGCCCAACGGTTCATCCAGCCCCGCAGCATCAACAGCATCGTCGTCCCTACCGGCCTCCCCATGCTTCGCATCCTCGTTCGCAGCCTCGGTCGATTCACCGACGCACCACCGGGCTTAGCAACGTCGTAGAAACGCTGCAACAACTCCAACGCTTACTAGGCTAAGTATTCGCCTAGGGGGGCCGGGATGGATAAATGAGCGCTACGGTCCGGCAGAGGTCGCAGCAGGCAGTTCAACACACCACATTTGACACAAAACAATGTAACACATTCGAACACACATATGTACATACACACCCAAAACACAACACAACACACCACACAAACTGTCACACATTGTTTACACTTATCACTCTTTTGTACAAAGTTAAAAGCGATAGCACGCATCGACCCGCGCAATAAACTTATATATATTATTTGAATTTATCTCGCGTTGTTACTTTTTGGAGCGTATTATTTCCGGAGTAAGTAGTGCCGCAGATATCCCGTGTGTTCGAGTGAGTGCCCCCAACCCACCTGTGACTTAAGTGCCCCCTAGGCCCCATGCCAAGTTACTTAGACATTATTGAAGTACAAACAAAGCACTGAATACAAAAAATGTGGGCGTGGCACGGCCCACATTTCCCAAATTATATAATTCTTGACCAAGGGACACACATATCCAAAAATCATTAGTTTAGACCAAAAATATTCAAAGTTATGATGATTTAAATTTTATATAGCCTGGGGGCGTGGCACAACAATCTTCTGAACCAATCTGGAAATTTAGAGAAGATCGACCATAAACTTTGAACTTATTGAAGTACAAACAAAACACAAAAAATGTGGGCGTGGGACCGCCCACTTTTCCCAAATTATATCCATCTTGACTAAAGGACACACATATCCAAAAATCTTTAATTTAGACCTAATATGTTCAGAGTTATGAAGAATTTAAATTTTATATAGCCTGGGGGCGTGGCACTGGCTACATTTCCAAAAATTCATATAGCCTGAATCGTACACAACAATTTTCTTAACCAATCTTGAAAGTTCAAAAGAGATCGACCATAAACTTTGGACATTATTGAAGTACAAACAAAACACAAAAAAAGGGGCGTGGCACCGCCCACTTTACAAAATTACATAAATCTTGACCAAAGAAATTTTAGAACAAATATGTTCAAAAAATTTAGACCAAATATGTTCAGAGCTATGAAGAATTTAAATTTTATATAGCCTGGGGGCGTGGCACCGCCTACTTTTCCAAAAATTCATATAGCCTGAATCGTACACAACAATCTTCTGAACCAATCTTGAAAGTTTAAAAGAGATCGACCATAAACTTTGGACATTATTGAAGTACAAACAAAACACAAAAAAAGGGGCGTGGCACCGCCCACTTTTCCAAAATTACATAAATCTTGACCAAAGGACACACATATCCAGAAATCATTAATTTAGACCAAATATGTTCAGAGCTATGAAGAATTTAAATTTTATATAGCCTGGGGGCGTGGCACCGCCCACTTTTCCAAAATTACATAAATCTTGACCAAAGGACACACATCCAAAAATCATTAATTTAGACCAAATATGTTCAGAGTTATGAAGAATTGTAGTTTTATATAGCCTGGGGGCGTGGCACCGCCCACTTTTCCAAAAATTAGTATAGCCTATGCTTTAACCCATGATCTCAAGAATATACTGTGAAAATTTCATAAAAATAGGTTTAGTACTTTGGACGCCCATAAAGGACACACAGACACACAGACACACATTCATTTTTATTTATAAGATAGCTGACCCGGCAAACTTCGTTCTTACCAAAATAGATTTTTTTTATTAATTTTTCACTACTTCATTGTGCATACAACTTCAAAAATATAAAATTTTAGTATTCCGTTTAAGGCTACACGATACACAAAATTTTTAGTTTTCTGTCCCGGAGCGTAAGTAAATAGCGAAAAAAATTTTCCTACACGGGAACACGCCACATAGAGCTATTGATATCATTAATCTCCTGATCAATTTTCAGGTCCTAACTTTAAACGCTTTTACGATAACCCCACTTTTATGCGCAAAATTGTTTTGATATCATTTAGCTCTATACCAATTTCCAGGTTCCTGCCTTAATTTTTTTGGAAGTGGTCGGGATCGATCTTGTATAACCCCTCACCAAATTTCAGTGGTGTAACCCGAATACTTCCAGAGATACGGACAATGAAAAATTCCATTTGTATAGGAGGTGCCACGCCCACTTTTTCGTTATACACAGTTGTTTTGGAGGTGGTAGGGATCCATCCCATATAACCCCTTACCGAGTTTCAATGATCTAACAAAAATACTTCCAGAGATATCGACTAAGAAATATTTCATTCATATGGGAGGTGCCACGCCCCCTTTTCCGTTATCTCCAGTTTTTTTTTGAGGTGGTAGGGATCGATCTCATATAATCTCTCACCAAATTTCAGTGGTCTAACCTAAATACTTCCAGAGATATCGACTAAGAAGTATTTCATTCGTATGGGAGGTGCCACGCCCACTTTGTCGTTATCCCTAGTTTTTTTTGGAGGTGGTAGGGATCGATCCCATATAACCCCTTACCGAGTTTCAATGATCTAACAATAATACTTCCAGAGATATCGACTAAGAAGTATTTCATTCGTATGGGAGGTGCCACGCCCACTTTTTTGTTATACCCAGTTGTTTTGGAGGTGGTAGGGATCGATCCCATATAACCCCTTACCGAGTTTCAATGGTCTAACATAAATACTTCCAGAGATACGGACAATGGAAAATTCCATTTGTATGGGAGGTGCCACGCCCCCTATATATGTATATCAAAATATTTTTTAGCCTGTGACCATCCCTGGAAGATGTACAGTGGGTGTGTAAAATTTGGGTATGATCGGTTTATAAGTTTAGGACGCAAGTCGATCTATACCTATTTACATAATTTGAATTTTATATACATATATATATTGTTGACGCCAACGTCTTCATTCCCACAGTTTGTTGGAATGCATTGCAACGAATATGATACATCTCCAATTTCGTCTGCATTTTTGGATAAACTTGTGACATCAACGCACGCTTACGTTGCAATAAAAGCGTGCGACCGGAATACATGTTTATGTATGTACATATATACCTACATATGTATACACGTATATCATACAGCGTGAGAACGCTGTATGTTTATGATAATTCCTATTAGAATTTCTTTTGTATAAATAGAGCAACATTTTGTAAAATAAAGCAGTTGTAGTCAACAAGCAATATAAAGCAATATCGTAATTACTTAACATTCTGGTGACCCCGAGAACAATAATGGCAGCCTTCATGGACTTGGTAAATCAACAAAAAACAACAGGCTACAACATTCAGGCCATTATACGAAACTTCAAGAAGGACTCCGCTGCAAGAAAAGAATCGGCGGAATACTATAAGGAGCGGCTCAATAGACTTGAAAAGGAATGGGCAAACTTCGAATCCACAGACAATGAAATTCGCTGTCTAGAAAATCCGCCCTTGGAGCACGATTACTTCAGCAATGACTACTACAACTCGATTATGCAGTTGGTCTTGGAGTATAGAGACATTTTCGAGACTGCGGCTGCTCAGTTCGCTCCAAAACAAGCTCAACCCAAACCTCAGGTGGCACAAACCCAACCTCAGATGGCCCAAACTCAGCCCCAGCAGCATGTTGTACTGCAATCAGAAGCAAACAGCTTCATCAAATTAGTACGCAGGCAAGGGGTAATGATGGCATCATTACAACGCGCATTGGATGACACAGTTTCACCAAGATGCCAAACGGTAATTGAAAAGCTATGGGCAAATATCCAGGACATCCATTTTCAAATTTATGAGATGTTCGACGATCCATCTCATGAGGGTTACAATGAAAGCCAATTTTTGACCCTGGAGGAAAGGGTACGAGGGAGTTTCAAAGCGGGGGAAAGTAACCCCAAACAATGCCATTCAAAAATCAATTGGTCACATTGCCGAAGATCACAATCCCAAAATTTGATGGCAGTTATCTTAAGTGGCAGGAGTTTTACGACTTATTCACACAGCTTGTCATCAGTCAACCACTTTCAAAGGTTCAGAAGATGTACTACCTGAAGACTCACGTGGTCGGGGAGGCTGGAAATCTCATTAAACATTTTGCCTCAACAGAGGATAATTTCGAAGCCGCCTGGTCCGTACTTCTGGAGCGGTACAACAACAAACGCCTACTCGTTAGTAAGCTTATAAACGAGCTCCTCAGTTCCATAGGAGGTTCATCAATGGACAGCATTAAGAAGCTGCATGACACTACGAAAGAAAATAGATACTTCAACATGGGATCCACTGCTTCTTCACCTGCTATTGAAGAAATTGGACCAGCCAACACGTTTACGCTACGAGCAATCCTTGTTGAAACCCCGTGAAGTGCAAACAATTCAAGAGTTCCTGCAATTTCTTGAGAAACATTTCCAATCCATGGAAGCTATGGGTAGCAAAATTTCCATCCCTCATGCAAAGGTCTGCACTTCGGTTACGGCAAAGAATAATAACAACGACGCTTGCAGCCTGTGCAAAAAGGGAAAGCACCAATTATTTTCGTGCAGAGAATTTCTCCAACAATCTCCATCAGCGCGCTTTCAATTTATACAGAAACAGAAGTTTTGTCACAACTGTCTTAAACCCGGACATTCTGCAAAAACCTGCGCACTTAGAAATTGTTTAAAATGTAACAAAAAGCACAACACCTTGTTGCATTTCGAGGATGCTAGCAAATACACAACAATGTCAACCACTCCAGCGGAATCAACTGATTTGAAAACTGCCAAACCATTCACAATCAAAGCAACAATTTCAAACCAGGAAGCCACGTCACTAGCAACCTCCAAACTCTCACGAGCAACCACATATGTACTACTCAGCACTGCAATGGTAAAAGTCAAGGGAAATGGAACAGAAGTGCAGTGCCGTGCAATCTTAGATTCAGGATCTCAAGTGAATTTTGTTACTGAGAGACTGGTAAAGCGACTGGGTATCTCAACTAAGCCATCCTCCATTTCTATCAACGGCATAGGCTCGAGTAACACTAAGGTACAACACAGAGTCAATATTGCGTTATATTCCCGAATCAACACTTTCACCACACGGCTAGAGGCAGCAGTGTTACCTCATATCATATCCCCACAACCCTCACAGGACATCAATATCGAAGAATGGAAAATTCCAGCGAATATCATGCTAGCTGATCCAGTATTTAATCGTCCCGACAAAATTGACATATTGTTGGGAGCAGAATTTTATAACCAGTTGATGGCGGTGGGACAAATTAAATTATCCGAAGACTTACCCATTCTGCAAAATACGGTTTTAGGATGGATAGTTTCAGGAAAAGTTGGTGGCAACTACATCACAAACGCAACATGTGGGGTATGCACCGAAGATGACATCAATTTAGAAGCTGCATTTTCTAGGCTTTGGGAACTTGAGAAAGTTGCATCACGAGGAAAACAATTATCCACTGCTGAAAAACAGTGCGAAACTCATTTCGCTCAAAATACAACAATCACTGAAAGTGGAAGGTTTATGGTCAAATTGCCGTTTCACGACAACATAGAGGCCTTAGGAGAATCGTATGGAATCGCATATAATCGATTCCTTGCCTTGGAACGCCGATTATCAAAATCTCCTGAGACAAAAAATCAATATATCAAATTTATGGAAGAATATGAGAGGTTGGGACACATGACGCAGGTGAAAATTGACTCCATCGGGAAGCCTAGGTACTTCATTCCTCATCATTGCATCATGAGGCCTGAAAGTCGTACCACGAAATTGCGGGTAGTATTCGACGCATCAGCAAAATCAACTTCCGGAATGTCCCTGAACGACCTCATGTATACCGGCCCTACAGTCCAGAGCGAACTGTTCACTATTTTGCTTCGTTTTCGTCTACCTAAATTTGTGTTCAGCACAGATGTGGAAAAAATGTATCGCCAGATGCTCATTCATCCGGAAGATAGAAAATTCCAACTCATCATCTGGAGAAATAATCCAAGTATGCCAATAACGCATTATCAGTTAAATACAATCACATATGGGACTAGATCAGCTCCATATTTGGCGACGAAATGCCTACAAAAAATTGCACAGGAAAATATGTTACAATATCCTCTCGGTGCTCAGTTTCTACATGACAATTTTTACGTAGATGACGGAATTGGTGGGTCAGACAGCTTAACCACAACTATTGAGATTCAACAGCAGTTAATACACATTTTAAAGCAACATGGTCTCAACCTACAAAAGTGGTATTCCAATAATGCACAATTACTGCAAAATGTTGGCTTGGAGGACCAGGAAGTCGATGTCGACTTCGACAATGATGTTAACCAAACCATTAAAACCCTGGGCTTAATATGGATGCCCAAGATCGATCGATTTTGCTTCAAGGTGCACCTGGGAAGTTGCAGTGTAATCACTAAACGGTCAGTCAGTGCAGATATAGCCCGACTCTTCGATCCTTTGGGAATACTGGCACCAATAGTAGTCACTGCCAAAATCTTTATTCAAGATCTCTGGCAACTTAAATTAGAATGGGACGAAACATTACCAGCCGACTTGAGTGCAAAATGGGCATCATTCCGGAGCGACTTAGAAAAGTTAAACAACATGCAAGTTTCAAGGCACGTGTTCGAAGGATACATTCCAACGAAAGTTCAAATTCATGTATTTGCAGATGCATCCGAAAAGGCATATGGGGCTGCGATATACATAAGATCAGAGCTGAACAACGGACAAGTAATCGTAAGGCTGTTGTGTGCCAAATCACGAGTAGCACCTTTAAAGCGGCAAACTCTTCCACGGCTGGAGCTCTGTGCATCAGTGTTGGGAGCTCAACTAAGCACAAGGATAAAGACGGACTTAAAGCTAGATGTTCCTACGTACTATTGGACTGATTCACAAATAGTCCTGGCATGGATTAACTCACCTTCATCATCGTACCAAACATTCGTATCGAACCGAATAGCTACAATTCAGGAGCACACTATTTCTGAACAGTGGCGGCACATAGGCTCCAAAGACAACCCGGCCGACATTATATCAAGGGGATTACCGCCGGGGAAGCTTGAAAATTGCAGCCTATGGTTTTATGGGCCAAAAGTATTGCTTGGCGAAGAAGACACCTGGTCATCAAAATATTCCAAGGCAATATCAACAATGGACGAAACTACTAACATGGAACGCAAGAACAAGTACTATTGTTCAGGAAAGCATGCTTCATAACATCCGACATAATGGCTCTTTCAACATATTACAAAGAGTTGTAGGATACATGTTAAGATTGATCAATCGGACCCGAAAACGATCACAGCAATCGGGCATTTCATTAACAGTACTTAAACTAAAAGCTTCGCTTATGGTCATAGTTCGAACAACGCAGCAGTTAGACTTCCAGGACGAGAATCAGTACTAACGTTCGATGCCAAACATCCAATGCTACTTCCTTATAAAAATCCAATAACCATGTTGCTTATTCAAATGATCCACAAAGAAAACCGGCATTGTGGACCCCAAGCACTATTATCTTTTACAAGGCAACGATTTTGGCCAATAAAGGGAAGACTATTGACTCGGTCAATTGTGGCAAACTGCGTTAGATGTAACCGAGCTAAACCAAGGCTGCTGGGCCAAATCATGGGTAATCTTCCATCAAAAAGGGTAACTCCAGCACGAACATTCATCAACTCTGGCGTAGACTTCTGTGGACCATTCTCGGTTCACTTCAAGATTAGAGGAAAACGACCACAAAAGGCATATATAGCCGTGTTTTGCTGTTTTGCAACAAAGGCAGTACATCTTGAACTAGTAAGTGATTTAACGACTGCGGTTTTCATAGGCGCATTAAAGCGGTTCATAAGCCGAAGAGGACATTGCCTAAATTTATATTGTGACAACGCAACAAATTTCGTAGGGGCAAGAAACCAGCTGGCTGAACTCAACGATGCGGTGCATGCCGACTCTGCACGTGAATCCATCATAAATCAATGTGCCACAAAGGGAATCACATTTCATTTCATTCCACCTAGAAGTCCACATTTTGGTGGACTATGGGAAGCAGCCGTAAAATCGGCAAAGCATCTCCTAGTCAGAAGCACCTCGACAGCATCGCTGACTTATGAAGAATTGGACACGGTTGTCATAGAGGTGGAAGGCATCCTTAATTCCAGGCCCATCTGCCCAATGTCCGAGGACCCCAACGATCTTGCAGCTCTAACTCCAGGCCATTTTCTCATAGGAGAACCCATTAATGCGCAATTAGACACAAATTCTGAAACACAAAAAATGAGCCTACTAACCAGATGGAAATTAGTCTCCCACCTCAAGCAGGCCTTTTGGAAGCGATGGTCAAGCGAATATTTGACTGAGCTTCAGTCAAGGCACAAATGGAAGATCGAGCAGCAACATGTCAAAATAGGTGACATGGTGATAGTAAAAGAAGACAGCTCACCAGTACTTCACTGGCCGCTAGGGCGAGTCGTCAATGTATACAAAGGAAAAGACGATGTGGTGCGGGTGGCAGATGTGAAAACCGCAACTGGTACTTGTAGGAGGCCAATTCATCGGCTAGCTCCCCTACCTATCGAGACAAATAGTGAGTCAGAAGAAAAAACAACCAGCATACCGGTCGAAAAAATTACACCAAAGAAAGAAATCCATTCCTTGCACAAAGGATTTGCTACGCTACTAATATCACTACTGATCCTCCCCATAGCTTTGGGAGCTCAAATTGAAAACAGGAGATTTGGGTCAAAGCTTGGCATTCACTTTGAGGGAATTGGATCAACCGCTATATCCTCATCGAAGTGGAACCTTATAATTTACTACGACCTGAAAGGATTCACAGCAGAACTGGCAGCACTGTCAAATGGTACAATGGCTTGGCGACATTTGTGTCAAGAGATGAAGCAAAAAGGCATATGCAACGCTTTGGTAAAGCACTTTGAACAGAATGTAGACGCTCTACAACTGGATGCCTCAATAGTGAAATCCAACAGGCAGAAAAGAGGTGCAGTGGACATAATTGGAAATGTGGCGTACTCATTATTCGGCATCTTAGACTCACAATATGCCGAACAAATGTCGAGCACAGTCACAAAAGTACAAGAAAATGAATCTCATCTACTTAACCTGATCAAAAACCAAACGTCTATTGTGGACTCTACAATCAACATTTTGAAGCAAGACCAAAATGCAGTTGCCAAAAAATTCAGCGTAATAGATCAGCAGATTAGCCTCATACTCAATGGAATGCGCAGTGACACGGATGAGAGACTCAAAGACAAATTGTTTTAAATGTTTTCGTCGCTGGCAATGCAGCTACGCTTATCGCAGGGAATTTGCACAGAATCCAGTCTTCTATTTTGGACGTTCTGATGGATTCTCATCATGGGAAAATAAGTCCTCTGCTCCTTACGCCCAACCAATTAAAACGTGAAGTGAGTAACATTAAAACTCACTTATCAGCATCATTGGAACTGCCGGTACAACAAGACGAGTTGTTAAAACTATACCAGCTCATGAAGGTCAAAGGAGGAGTCACGCAAAAGCATTTGGTGTTTAGTATCACTTTGCCGCTTGTGGAACGTGATAGATACGACCTATTCAACATCGTACCGATTCCCAACTTGACCAATGGTACAATGATTGAGATCGTGCCATGTGCCTCAGTTTTTGCAATCAATACGGCTCTCGACAAATACTTTCCAATGACGGTGTCCGAATTTCAATCATGTGTGGACATCAAGCCGGGCAGTTACATGTGTCCAAAAGTTCAAATCCTTTATAGATACCCAACTGTAGACTAACGGGTCAATTTTAGCGCAATTACACCCTTTTGGCATTCTGCTGGCTTAAGTTACAGTTCAACTTCATAACTACCAAAATACATACATAGGTGGTAACGTTAAAATTAACAAACAATATAAACATTTTTTAACGCGAACGAAATTTCGTATTGGGTATGATCGGTTTATAAGTTTAGGACGCAAGTCGATCTATACCTATTTACATAATTTGAATTTTATATACATATATAGATACCCAACTGTAGACTAACGGGTCAATTTTAGCGTAATTACACCCTTTTGGCATTCTGCTGGCTTAAGTTACAGTTCAACTTCATAACTACCAAAATACATACATAGGTGGTAACGTTAAAATTAACAAACAATATAAACATTTTTTAACACGAAATTTCGTTCGCGTTTGAATTTTATTATACTGTTTTTGACATTATTGTCATTCACGCTAGAGTCGGTATCGGTTAGATAATCTTTCAGGTACAAAATTGCAGGGTACGCTCAGACCCGTAAAGGAATTAATCGGGATTCGCTCACTTTAGTTAGTTAGTTACGCGATTTTTTGCAGAAAAGCTATGTAGTTCAACCTAATGTTGATCAATTTCCTATGCCTTCAATGAAATTTCAAATATCTACTTGCCAAATTTTTTAAATGTTAGTTAGCTAGTTTACACGCAAATGACTAATAGCACTGGTTTACAGCCAAAATGCACCAGAGACGCTATAGTGAAATTCCTATGTAAAATCACCTCCTAATTCCGAAAATCAAGGTTATTTTTACTTGAATGGTACCGTTTTTGAGATATTTACGATTTACCGTTATTTCAAAAAACAAAAAAGATGGCTCCACTTAATCGTGTATATCTCAAGAACAAACTGAGCTCTTCCAAAACGGTTTGAAAAATTTGAAAGCTTATAAAATTTACTATAATCAGTACATACAACACTTTTTGCTATGTCCTGCAGATTCAAACATATTGAACAATCATACGGATTTTTTAAATTTTTTTTGTTTTATTACAAAAAAAATAAGCTATCAGTGAACAAAATCGATGAACTAATACAAAAGTTATAAGCATTCAAGTAAATATATCCATTTAATGCTTAAGTACCCTACTGGTACATATGTGTTAGTATTCGTATATCAGTTAGTTAGCAGGTAGATTTTCGAAAAGTTATTAGATACAAAAAGCTGTTAGTGTCGTTTTCGCAAACCTAGGTACATTTTAAACAGAGCATATTTTTGAGGCAGGTAGTGTTTTCATTGTAGAACTAGGGAACCTTTTTGTTTAGGTAGGCTTGAATTTTTACTGGATCTAAGTATAAATAAGAGTACATGCGCCTTGTTCCTTCATAATATCTGCAAGGCTCGCCGGATACTGTTCAGTTTATAATTGCAGTTTATAACCCGTCATTTACTTAAAAATAAAAAATGAATAAAAGGTCGCGAGAGTTTGAGTGTACAAATGATCCAGATATGTTCTGTTTCATCTGCGGTCAATTTATTGTTAAAAGTATGAGACGTGTGTTTTCAAATCCTTTGAAAGTTACATACTATAAGTGTTTTGGAATTGAGAATAAAAACCATGGACACCGAACACTGTGTGCACCACATGCCGAGTCGAATTGATTTCTTCGGAAACCGGAACAAAAAGGTACGTTGTAAAAATTAGGAATTTGTTCCCTTTTAATGCATAGCTGACTAATTTCTGAAACTATCTATTTAGGCGACGTGTGAAATTTATTACACCAATGAAGTGGAGGGAACCAACTTGCCATTCAACGGACTGCTATATTTGTACTACAAAAGTACTTGGGGTTGGAAAGTCCAGAAAAGTAACCTATGCGAGCGTATCTACAGTGTCATTACCAGAACTAATTTCAACAGAAGCGACATTGCCAGAATCAAATTTAACTTTAGTTCCGGCTCCAGTTTCATTGTCAACAGTAGTATCTGATTACGGACTGCTATATTTGTACTACAAAAGTACTTGGGGTTGGAAAGTCCAGAAAAGTAACCTATGCGAGCGTATCTACAGTGTCATTACCAGAACTAATTTCAACAGAAGCGACATTGCCAGAATCAAATTTAACTTTAGTTCCGGCTCCAGTTTCATTGTCAACAGTAGTATCTGATTACGCGGCATCATGTTGTACTGAATTTCAAACGGAAAACGAAAGAAATTCTTTGTCACAAGCACAACTCAATGATTGGATAAGGGATTTGGAATTGTCAAAAGAAAAGGCCGAACTACACGCCTCTCGAATGCAACAATTTAAATTTGTTTCATCCGATGTTAAGGTAACATATTATAGAACTCGCCACGAAGAATTTTCCAAGTACTATACGAAGGAGGACAGTGTTTGTTACTGCAAAGACATTGCTGGTCTATTCAAACAATTTGGTGAACCATATGATTCAAAAGAGTGGCGATTGTTCATAGACGGCAATAAATTAAGTTTAAAGGCCGTATTATTGCATATTGGCAACCAAAAGCCATCTATCCCGATCGCGCATGCAGTAAATACTAAGGAAACATATGAGATAATGCAAAAATTGCTCAACTTAATCAAATACGAAGAACATGATTGGAAAATATGTGCCGATCTTAAAGTCGTTGGAATGCTATGTGGTCTACAAAGTGGATACACAAAATACTGTTGCTTTCTATGCAAATGGGATAGCCGAGCACGTCAAGACCACTACATCATAAAGGAATGGCCAGAACGAATCGAGTTTCAAGTTGGGCTAGATAACATAAAATACTCTCCACTTATAAAGAAGGAAAAAATAATTCTACTTCCGCTCCACATCAAGCTCGGCCTTACCAAAAACTTTGTGAAGGCTTTGGACAAAGAAGGCGAAGCTTTTCATCATTTGAAGACAATCTTCCCAGAGATTTCAGAAGCAAAAATAAAGGAAGGGATTTTTGTGGGACCGCAAATAAGGAAAATGATGACCAATAACCATTTCAAAGAACTATTGTCACCAGTGGAGGCAGCAGCGTGGGATTCTTTTGAAAAGGTCGTTACTTCTTTTTTAGGCAAACACAAAAGTCCTAACTACGATATGATGGTGAACGACTTAATCAAAAACTATGCGGAAATGGGTAAATACAAAAACATATTATAATAAATTATGTATTACATAAATTTACATGAGACATAGCCATAAATCTGAATTCATCGTCCAGTTCCGAACAAACAAGAACGGGAAAAATATAAACAAAAAATTTGTTCTGAATTGAAAGATAAATCCAGCCTAAGAAAATTATATACTAATGTGTCACTTATGTATTTATCTAATTTACTTTTTTATTTTCTTTCAGGAGTAAATATGTCTTTAAAAATTCATTTCTTACACTCCCACTTAAATTTTTTCCCGCAAAATCTTGGCGACGAAAGTGACGAGCATGGCGAAAGGTTTCACCAGCAAATGAAAGTGATTGAAAGTCGGTATCAAGGATTCTGGGATGTCGCTATGAGAGAAACCGATCCTAATCTAAATAAGCGTCAAAACAAGACACATAACTTTTTCAATTATAAAATAAGATCATAGAGTTAAGACAGAACCATATGTACATATGCTATTATTTGTAGGGTACTTAAGTATTAAATGGATATATTTACTTGAATGCTTATAACTTTTGTATTAGTTCATCGATTTTGTTCACTTATAGCTTATTTTTTTTGTAATAAAACAGAGCTTAGGGGGGGAAAAAATATCTGCAAAAAAACAAAAAGTTTTCGAGATGCTTCCTCGCAAAGTACACATTTTTTTATATTTTTACAAAAAAAATTTAAAAAATCCGTAATGATTGTTCAATATGTTTGAATCTGCAGGACCTAGCAAAAAGTGTTGTATGTACTGATTATAGCAAATTTTATAAGCTTTCAAATTTTTCAAACCGTTTTGGAAGAGCTCAGTTTGTTCTTGAGATATACACGAATAAGTGGAGCCATCTTTTTTGTTTTTTGAAATAACGGTAAATCGTAAATATCTCAAAAACGGTACCATTCAAGTAAAAATAACCTTGATTTTCGGAATTAGGAGGTGATTTTACATAGGAATTTCACTATGGCGTCTCTGGTGCAGAAAAAAAGTTGGAATTTGTGATCCAGTGTAGTAATTATATTTTTTTTTTAATAACTTAATTTATTATAAAAGTTTTTTATATAATAGAAGTAAAGAATGTATGGAAAACCGCATTAGTTTTTCTTATTGATTCATTTCATCAGGAAAATTATGTCACGCTCTGTTAAGCATTAAGCTATCATAGCGGTGCTTTTTTGTCAGCAGACTTCTTTTTCTAATCATTATGTCTTAACATTATGGAAGCACCCACATCGGTCGGCAATTGCATATGACACCCCGACTGTACGAGTACTCTTAGGTTATGTTTATTTATCACCCCAACAGTTTATAATGTTTCCGAAGAAGGCCACAACAAATTATTACAGAATTTTAGAGAGGGTTTGCGTTAAAAATAGGTATGCAGGTTTTGAAAACACTCCAGTTGCAACAAACACCGCCTATTTGGTTGAAAAGTAGTATATATATGTTAATATACCAAACAACCTTACGGTACTAGTTTCACTGGACCGAATTACTTAATTTGTTGACAGGCGTCTGTGGAGCTTAGAAACAAAAGATTCCAAGGTATTAAACAAGGGACACCATCCTATGCCGCTTTAGGCCGAGTTTCCGGAAAGACACGAGTCACTCCGGCCTAACTTCGATCTAGATATTGTAATATGTTAATATATTCCTATTTAGGCAACCCAAACAAGCCTCCGTATCCCCTACGATGACAACCAGAGTGATAATAATGAGAGGGTTAGGGAACCCAACGGTTCCTCCCAAATCTGTAACCTAAATTAAACTGTGGAACATGCGAATTCTGGATTTTCCATAATTTCAAGAAAAAGATAAAAAATTTCTGACATCAATCTAAACTGAATCACATTTTACTAAAGACAGTGTAGGGTAGAAGGGGGAGGCTTCGACTTTTCCTTACTTGGCCGCTGTTATTATTGGCACTGTTGTTATCCAAAGAATAAACAGTGGCTTAATTGAGTGGGACGAATTCTTGTAAGTTTTTCAGTGCTTGTCAACGACCACAATGTGCTGATGAAAATTGTTGATGTAAAAATTGTTGATAAGTATTAAGTGTTAAGTGTGCAATATAGAATATAGAAGATGAGTTTTCTTCCCATTATTATTGCAATAAGATTTCTTGGTTTAAAAGACTTTGTATGTAACATTAAGATGTTTAGTTTAAAGCGGAGAATCTGAAATAAAATCACGGGGGAGGGTTCGACAATGTGTTTTGGGATGCTTTGGCAGACAACTGCCGAAAATATGGCTTGAAGTGGACAATACTAAAATTAAATTCAATCCAGCTGCCCAGGAAAAGACGTAACGGTTTACTTCAATAAATGTTGTAATCTCTATCATGGATTGTTATATGAGTTGGCTAGAAGATTCGTTTTTTAAGCGAATGCATCCAGTTCAATAGCACTTCTATCAAACAACGGATGGATGAAGTCAGAGCTGTTCATCTATAAACAATTCTTATCAATATTAAAGGTCACACTCGTTGTACTACCGATATCACCATTATTTTTTAATTAATTTATTTATTTGTTATTACGGCTTTCTAGGCCCAAAACTTAAACATTACATTATGTATAAATTCAATATGTATATTCTATTGAGATCAGAGAAATCTTTGTGGGAGGCTGCAAAGAACGTGTTTCCAGTCGTCCATTGCTCTTTTAAACTCGACAGAATGCACGACACTCCGAACAGCCCAATAACTGGCACTCCAAAGGCCACTCTTTTCAGGAGGTTAGAATGGACGTGATTCCAATCGTCCCATACTGTGAGGCTTACCTTCATATATCTCTTTTTAGGAGGTTGGAATGGCCGTGATTCCAATCCTCCCGTACTTCGAGGCTTACATTTATTTAGCTTTATTTACGCTGTCGGAGTACACGCGATTCTTATTAACGCAACAGGTAGCTAATGGTGATGACCATTTTCTTTAGGCAGGGGGGGTAGTGAAATAACAGCCCTTGGTCGGGGAAACCCCGAGTCATTCCGGTACGTAGAACCGGCTGTCGTGGGAATGTCATCCATCCAATAATGTCATCCTCCGAGCAGCTCCTTGCAGCGGGACTGCTCACGACTCTCCTGCTCCGGGCTGGTATTGAATCCAACCCCGGACCTAGAGAATGGATCTGCTGTGTATGCTGGAAGAAAATTTATGTGAAACGTTCACATTCGGTACAATGCTCTAACTGTAGCAGATGGTTGCATCTAACTAGTTGCTCCGGACTAAATCCCTCTACTCATAGACCCGCTAGTTTTTATAAAACTTTTGTGGCCCCTTGCTGTTCACGTCCTATGACGTCCAGTGGCCGTCGTCGATCAAGTATCGCTCCGCCACATATGTCTGACTCTGTCACATCAGTCTCCACGACTAGCACTAACAATGCACATCAGCAAGTAGACCTTTCGAGCGGCCGCTCACGCCCACAGGCGTCAACATCTCACACAGCAGCTCACAGCTACTCCCTACGTAGCACTTCCCAAGTGGATTTGAGCAATGCTGAGCGTCCGCTCTCTCCCACCCCCCCGGTCAGCCCCTCTTCTTCCAGCATTAGCACGAGTATAAGCCACAACCATCAGCTCCTGGTCCCTTATACTACGTGCACTGTTTGTCGGTTAAGATTATATACGCCGTTGGCATCAGTCAAGTGCAATAACTGCTTTGGCCTGTGTCACCTGCTCATATGCTCTGGACTCGCGAACAGGAACCTATGGACTGATACGTACGTTGCGCCATGCTGTCGAGCTACGCAACCTTCAACGTCGTCCGACTCGCCACTACCTTCTGGTAACGCGATTCCTTCGACTTCAAGATTGCGCCGTAGTGCGCGACCCAGCCTATTACCACCTAGGCATACGCACCAGTCCTTGACCCCCAGCATCAACTCTGCTCCCCCTACACACTTCGGTATCCTGCAATTTAATTGCAACGGCCTAACTGGCAAAATTGTTGAAGTGACAAATTTAATGAAGCGACTGAACATCAAGATCGCGGCTATCCAGGAGACAAAGTTAGGTGGAAGGTCGTCTCTTGTGACCTGCAACGGGTACAATGTACACCGTTGTGACCGTGCGAGAGGGCTTGGGGGTGGTCTGGCATTCATCACGCATCAATCTGTGCAGTACCGTCTATTTGAGCCTGACATCGACCCGAGGGACACCACCTTAGAACGTCAAGGTATGGTTGTCCGGTCAGGCGATGTCGACCTTGAAATCATAAACATTTACGTACCTCCTGTCACCTGTTGTCCCAGGGACTACCACCCTGACATTCGTGCGTTACTCAGGGGCGAGAACCGCGTCATCCTTGGTGACTTCAACGCACACCACGACCTGTGGCACTCCAGCCTGCAGGCCGATGGTAGGGGACAGGAGCTGGCTGACCAAATAGATGATTCGACGTTCTGCACGGTAAATGGGGATGCCCCCACTAGAGTGGCGGTAAACTGCTCTAGCTCGCCAGACATCACCATAGTCAGCGCTGGACTAATAAACTGCGTTGACTGGCGACCGATGCTGACGCTTGCTTCAGACCACCTACCCATAGTGCTCTCAATCGATCGCCCCACCGACTTTGTCACCGCTGAGAAACGCACATACACTAACTTCAATAAAGCCGACTGGGAGGGTTTTCTCAACACCACAGAGAGCGCCTTCGCTGCTCTTCCTACCCCGTCTGACGTACGAGAAGGGGAAAAGGCGTTTCGTATGGCCCTAATTTCAGCCTCCCACCAACACATTCCGTCAGGTAGAATAAAGGAAGTGCGTCCATTCTTCCCCGCAGAGGCAGCGGCCCTGGCAAATGAACGTGACCATATTAGACACCTTGACCCTACGGATCCTCAAATACGGGATCTTAACGCGGAAATCAGACGCTTAGTAGATCAACACAAACGCGCTAAGTGGGAGGAGCACCTAAGGTCTTGCAACCTCTCGGCTGGAGTTGGCAAATTATGGTCGACGGTGAAATCTTTGTCCAACCCGACTAAACCTAACGACAAAATATCCATCGCCTTCGGTGATAAGGTTCAGTCGAAGCCAAAAAGATGCGCGAGCGCCTTCTGCCGACAATTTGTAATGCATCCTACGCTGAACAAAGATATTCGCCGAGCCACCAGGGAAGCGCACAAACACAAAAACAGCGATGCGCCCGTTGCCATCTCCACAACAGAAGTTCATGAGGCTATTCGGAGATCCAAGAACACCAAATATATCGGCCCCGATGGCATTTCCATGCTGATGCTGAAACACCTTGGCGACGAAGGCATAAGATACCTCACACACATTTTCAACCTTTCCCTTTCCACCTTTGTTATTCCTGAAAGATGGAAACAAGCAAAGGTGGTCCCACTACTAAAGCCTGGCAAGCCAGCTGCCGTAGGGGAGTCATATCGCCCGATATCTCTCCTCTCGCCAGTAGTGAAAGTGTTGGAAGCCACCTTGTTGCCGTACTTCACCGCAAACCTGCGGCTCGCCGAACATCAGCATGGATTTCGCAAAAATCACAGCACCACCACCGCGCTGAACGCCATAACCACTCAGATAGGGGACGGGCTAAACCAAAAGCGTCCAAACCACAGGACAGTGCTAGTTGCGCTTGACTTGGCCAAAGCTTTTGATACGGTCAACCATGCGCAACTAATGAAAGACCTTGAAGATTCGTCCCTTCCTCCCTGTCTTAAACGTTGGACTGCAAACTACATGAGTGGTCGTCAATCGTCGGTTGAGTTCAGAGGCGCAAGATCAAAACCCAGAATAGTTAAACAGGGGGTGCCGCAGGGTGGTGTCCTATCCCCGTTCCTGTTCAACTATTACATATCGAAACTTCCCCCCCCACCAGAGGGTGTCTCGATCGTCTCTTACGCCGACGACTGTACGATTCTGGCAACAGGCCCCTCCGTAGAAGAACTCTGCTCTCGTATTAACTCATACCTCCCAGCCGTGTCCGAATTCTTCGCCGGGAGAAACCTGGCATTGTCACCGAATAAGTCCTCGGCCACCCTATTTACGACGTGGACAACGCAAGTGAACATGGAATTAGACGTCTACGTTGATAATGTCAAGCTACCAACTGTCTCACACCCCAAAATCTTAGGGGTGACGTTTGATAACATGTTCAAATACGGCGCTCACGTAACCGCAATTGCCAATAAAGTCCAAAGCCGTAACAAAATCCTCAAGTCCCTAGCTGGCAGCACTTGGGGTAAAGACAAAGAAACGTTACTAGCTACATATAAAGCAATTGACCAGCCGGTACTGAGCTACGCGACGCCTATATGGTCGCCGGGGCTAGCTGACACACACTGGACGAGGCTACAGGTCTGCCAAAACACCGCCCTTCGTACCGCCACTGGGTGTCTTCTTATATCTCCTGAGCATCACCTACATAATGAAGCGAAAATGCTCGCCGTTAAAGAGCATAGCGAGATGTTGACCAGGCAATTCCTGTTCAACTGTTGCAAACCGCAGCATCCGAACGGACGCCTGATCAACGAGGATCCGCCCCCCAGGAGCATAAGGAGCCATCTACGCAAACACTACGATGAGATCCGGCACCTGATTTCCACGCCGTTTGATCCTAAGGTGCACCGGCAGGCCCTCACCCTCATCCACACAAATTCGGTAAATTCCTATGTTGGCTCTCTCCCGGTGAACGCCGTTCTTCAGGCAGCAACACCACCCGTTGCCGAAGAGGAGCGCGAGCTGCCTAGGGAGACTAGGGTGATGCTGGCCCAACTCCGGTCTGGATACTGTAATAGGTTAAACTCTTACCTATCCAGACTGAACCCCGACTTGCCTAATGTCTGTCCGGCATGCGGCTTGTCCCCCCATACCACTAACCATCTTTTTGTCTGCTCATCTGAGCCTACTCTTCTAACACCCATATCCCTCTGGTCCTCCCCTATTGAAGCCGCTAGGTTTTTAGGACTTCCGTTAGAAGAGCTCGATGACAATATTGGGTAAGGTTGACACTGACTACCTAGGCAGGGCAAAGTAGTGTTAAAACAACAACATGACCATTTTCTTGAGGTTGGCCAGAACGTGTTTCCACTTTTCACCTTCTTCAGCTCCTAAATGGCCAAAACAACTCGTCCCTTTTCTTTCATTATTAGTTGTATTTACTTGTATTTACGCATCAGCCATTTCTTTTGCAGTTTGTCTAGCAGCGTCATATCGATTTATCATGAAAGAAGGAATACACAGATATAATGTATCTTAATGGGAGAGTCTTACAGTGTTCCGGCAAACATTTTTTGAATAAATTTAATTCAGTGCAACTCTTGATGTGATCAGGAAGCTCATTAAAACATTTTAGGCCTTTATGAAATACATTTTGCTTGTCCAGCTCAGCTTTAAGAAGAGGTAATCTAAAATTTTTTCTATCCCTGACTACTTTTTTTTCCAAGTTTTGAAACAACATAACTAATATGATCACTAAATTTTAACTTATTATCAATCTGAACCCCTAAGTACTTGAAAGTTTTCACTTCCGCAATGCCTGTGTTCATAACTTTCAGATCATGTTGATGGGAATCAATATTCATAGTTCTAGATATTATCATAAAATTAGTTTTATATATATATGGCGCGATATACAACAGTTATATCATCAACCTCCTAGGAGATTTTTGCGCCGAGCTTCTCTTCCAATTTGTGGTGTGCCGCTTTGAAATTTTTCCTACAAATTGGCGGGACCTACGGTTTTTCGCCGACTCCGAGCGGCATCTACAAAGCAGATGAATTTTTGCTGCGAAGCCTTTCATGGCAGAAATACACTCGGAGAGTTGGCCAAACCACTGCCGAATGGCGACCCCGTTTTGAAAAAACTTTTTCAAACCACTTTTTGATGTAACCTGTACCAGGGCTCGAACCCGGACCTTCGGTGTGGTAGGCCGACAACACTACCTCCACACCACGGTGGCCGCCTCAAAATTAGTTTTATTGACATTTAATTTTAGATTTATATTGGAACGATTTTCCGTCATCCCTTGTCAATTTTTGTTTGTTTACAAACCGGTTTCGGCAATCCGCCATCTTCAGTGTAAGTTTTCGTTCTGATCTGTGTCTATCCGTTGTCCTGTATTTATAGTTCGAATGCTGTAGGTAAAGTTAGTATGCGTGTATATAGTTCGTGCGTTAGGTTCGTGTTTCACGAATGTTCCCGAGCGGCAAGCTGCAATAGGGTTGTTTTTAACACTCGTTTATTAGTTTGTTTGTCAGGCACTACTTAACGCTATGTAATGTCAGGTAATGCTGAATGTTCTCGAGCGGCAACTCGTTAATTAGTTTGTGGGTCAGGTAATGTTAATCTTGTGCTTGAATAGAAGTGGTAATTTTTGTCCTTTGGTTTGTTTTGTGTGTTCGCTCGTTTATCGTTACTTGTCTGGTTATTTTACCTGCTGCGTTGTTTTGTTTTTTGTAGACTAGTTTTAGAGGTTCGAATATTGCATCAGAATTGGTGCTAGTTTGTTCGTTTATTAATCTTCCGTCAAATGTCTTTAGTTTGTATCTTTCCATGTTCTCAAGCACATTTAAGCGTCGCCCTTTATTTTGCACGTTAAGTGTTCTGGCTGTGCTTTTGATTTTAGCCGGGGTGGTATGGTGGTATGTAGTATGTGGCCACATGTATGAAAACAAATGCACCCCGGCTAAAATCAAAAGCACAGCCAGAACACTTCACGTGCAAAATAAAGGGCGACGCTTAAATGTGCTTGAGAACATGGAAATATACAAACTAAAGACATTTTACGGAAGAATAATAAACGAACAAACTAGCACCAATTCTGATGCAATATTCGAACCTCTAAAACTAGTCTACAAACAACAAAACAACGCAGCAGGTAAAATAACCAGACAAGTAACGATAAACGAGCGAACACACAAAACAAACCAAAGGACAAAAATTACCGACTTCTATTCTAGCACAAGATTAACATTACCTGACCCACAAACTAATTAACGAGTTGCCGCTCGAGAACATTCAGCATTACCTGGCATTACATAGTGTTCAGCAGTGCCTGACAAACAAACTAATAAACGAGTGTCAAAAACAACCCTATTGCAGCTTGCCGCTCGGGAACATTCGTGAAACACGAACCTAACGCACGAACTATATACACGCATACTAACTTTACCTACAGCATTCGAACTATAAATACAGGACAACGGATAGACACAGATCAGAACGAAAACTTTCACTGAAGATGGCGGATTGCCGAAACCGGTTTGTAAACAAACAAAAATTGACAAGGGATGACGGAAAATCGTTCCAATATAAATCTAGCATTCACCCTGTCGGAAAAACAGAAAATAAAAATAACACATTTAATTTTAGTTTGTTGTTACAAAGCACCCTATTAATGGACAACGAAGAAATATGCTTACATCTTTCTAAACTGCAACCGCTTTATGTATCGGTGGTTGGACCTAGATATAAAAAAGTTTTGGAAAAATTTCTTTAATGTGTCATCATAATTCGGTTATTGATTTTTCCGGTCAATTTATTTATACATTTAGACTTTTCTTAGGCTTTTTGACCATTGTTTGTTGATGCGAAATAAAAAACTATATCTCATCCTTTCCAACCCGACGTTTCGCTAGGCTTCCTCAGGGTGATCTGTTTATTAAAATTATATAAAAAGTACAAAAAATGGTGGAAAAAAGGACAGATATGACGGCCTAATCTTATGTCGCATTCAAATATATGTATACATAAATACATGACCAATATCACAATTTCAACACATGAAAGCACTATCAAACATTTATCACACTTTCATGGTTTCATTGTCATACTAAACTTCTAATATTGACTACAGGCATAAAGTGTAAGCTGCTGCGACGATCTCGGGGTCTTCCTTGGATCTGAGCAGATAAGAGCGATTCTTAACTATATTTGATATGCTCAATTCGAATCTGCATTCAGTTTTTCAAGATTGATTCTAGTTTCCGAGATCTCGCATGATAGCACCATTGTGCTGTTACAGCAGCTTTTAAATCGTGGCACTGCTTGATAAGTAAGTAAAAATGGCAGAATGTTCATAAAAGTATGAACATATAACTACGCCGCTCTAAAGTAAGTAAATTTATACAGTCCACTAGAATTTAAGATAATATTGTCATACATACATACATACTTACAAAACAAAAAGTACCGATATTAATGGTTTGGAATGGCGTTTATTCATTGATGGTTCCAAATACAGCCTAAAAGCTGCTATTCTCCACAACGGGAATAACAAACCAACTATTCCGATTGCTCATGCAGTACAAACAAAGGAATGCTACGAAACAATACGGAAGATCCTGTGCTTCATCAAATACAATGATCATAAATGGAAAATATGTGGTAATCTAAAGGTATAAACATTAATTCCAATTAAATCGAGAACATTTATTTTTTGTATTTATTATTATATTATTAACTGGGATGCAATCTGTATTCACACCAAATTTTGTTGTTTCTTATGCTTGTGGGATAGCCGCGCAACTGAACATCATTATGTGAGGAAAGAATGGCAAAGTCGTACTCAATATGAGCCTGGACAGCAAAACGTCTCCGCTGAACCACTTGTAAATCCACAAGACATTTTCCTGCCACCTCTTTACATTAAACTTGGCCTTGTAAAGAACTTCGTCAAAGAATAAAACCGTGAAGGACCGGCTTTTCAGTACTTAGCCAAGTTGTTTCCTAAATTGTCATATCCAAAAATCAAAGAAGAAAACTAATGGATGATAAAGAATTTACAAACTGTTTAACGCCCGATGAAGCAGGCGCGTGGGCATCTTTTCAAAATATCGTGCACCACTTTCTTGGTAATCACAAATCCCCTAATTTTGAGGAAATTATTGGCGATATGTTGGAAAATTATCGAAAGATTGGAGCTCGGATGTCTCTAAAGATGCATTTTCTGCATTCCCATCTCGATTTCTTTCCCAAAAACTTGGGTGATACGAGCGACGAACAGGGAGAGCGGTTACATCAAGATCTAGCCTAACTTGAAAGACGATACCAAGGATTTTGGGGTGAAGGCATGATGAGCGACTATTGTTGGACTCTAAAGCAGCCATTATGCATACTTAGCATAGACTTGACTTGACTTGGGAACTGCCACTTAGCGTTCTGTTTAATGAAGTTTGCATGTATCCGATTACCCTACTTGACTTGACTTAGAATTCTGTTGAGTTTTGATTTTCTATGTAAATTCTAAGTTTAGTGAGCGCCGTGAGAGAACTGTGTGATGCCATACCTTTCTTTTCTTAGGCTAACCTCAAAATGCTTTATAGTTTTTTTTTGGCATTGACTATATACTGATTGTAGATAAGCTCAGAAAATCGAAACCTAATGCCAAGAACATGCGTTTTGGTACTTTTTACTCAGTTATATGTAAAAAATCACACGATTACTTTTAAAAAGCAATTCGATATGGGAAACTTTTACTCTTATTTGAAACTGGCTAGTGCGCTCTCTTGTTATTTTTCTAAGTGCTAAGTGACAGTTCTCAAGTCAAGTCAAGTCTATGCTAAGTATCCATAATGGCAGCTTAATACGCGAAACAGATACTAAACAATACAAAAGGCAAAGTTCCACCAATCTTCATTTCTGATTTGTTACTTTTAAGTTAATAAAATGAATGACAAAAATCTTAAAAAATGAATTTGAATTTTGTTGAAAGTTACAAAAAAAATCCCCAAAAATAGAGTTTTTGCGGTTCTGTCTAATATTTTGCTAAAAGTGTTCGCTATTAAACACACTAATTTTAGGAAAAAAAAATTATCCTGATTATCACAACTTCGTACAAAAAACCATTTTTAAAATCAAAATGTTTTCAAAAATCCAGAAATTCGACCAAATTTCGGGCTCACTTTCAAAATTTATATTACCCACTGTTGGACGAAAAATGACAGGGTTTACTATCAATTTGACGGCCGTTTACTGTAGATTTTTTTTTTCAGTGTACATATTATACGTCGTTAAAAGCGTATTTTCATTTCCTTTCGAACAAGCTATTGCTTCCTTTCGTCGCTTTTGTAAAATTAGCGAAACGATTTTTTGAATGAAGTGATACCTAAAAAACACAAAATTGCTGAAAGGTATCTCGAAATCTTTAATCAATCTTAAAAAACGGAATGCAGATTCGGATTCAGCGTCATAAATTGACTTAAGAACCACTTTTAGTTGCCCAGTAGCCCGTTTCTGTAACTTTGCGTTAACTTAACGAATGAGTTTTTATCGCATGGCTCGTAACGAATTCGTTATGAAAAGTGTTTCTGTATGAAAAAAATTCACCTTGCGATATGTTCGTGGTGTGTTATGTAAAAATGATAAAATGATAGCCCACAAGGCTTAGGTGCCAAATAGAACATTTGACGCACGCCAAGCCATTGTCTTAATAGCCTAGTAGTTGTGATGTTGCCCTAACCAGCGGGGGATTCCGAGTTCGAGTCATGGCAAGTTTTTCTTTTTTTCATCTTTTTTTTAAATATTTTTTTTTTGTTTTAATATTTTTCTAAGAACTAACTTTGAGTAAATATTTATAACATTAAAAATTTGCACACAATGCAATTATTTTGGATTATACGCTTGTTATCACTGCCACTATAGGCTGCGTTAATTTTATCGATCGCCGTAACGAAAATACATATCTACCACGCTTATAGAAACACTGCTCAGCGATAACTACATAACAGGGTTGCACTTTGCGTTAAATATCGTATCGATGGGATACAGAAACGGGCTACAGATCCAAAACCGTGTATACTTGTGTTATTCTTATGTTTGCTAAGTCAGCTGTATGTCCGCTTTCTGTTGTGTGTTGTGATAAAGCTGTACTTTGCCTCTTTTTCTTTATGTCAGCTGTGTGTTCGGCTAGTCGAACTTCCATTTTTCTTCTCGTCGTACTGATGTATATTTTATTGCATTCTTCGTTTTCACTACCTTTGCATGGTATTTCGGAGACTACATTGCTTTGCTGAAGTTTGTCTATAGGACACTGATTTGTTTCCCTGTTTTGTTGTCTGACAAAGTTCAGAAGTGAGAAGGTCGCTCAAAGAACAAAAATTATCTAAAATTAAAAAGATTGAATTCGCGTTTTAAAATCGAAAATAATGGACTTCACAACATTAAATGTAGTGCAACTCAAGGCAGCTCTAAGTAAATTGGGGTTGAAAGTGTCCGGCACGAAGGTGGAGCTCATACGGCGATTGCAAGAAGTCGACGCAGAAAAGGTGGTTGGAGAAGTCTTGGCAGATGGCAGGATCAGAGGTGGATAGTGAGAAGAGTGGACTCGAGACACAGGTAAGGGAGCTACAAGGTGTAGTGCAAGCCCTTAGTGAGGAGTTGAAAGCTCTGCGCACAAGTAATTGGCCGAGCATGCCTGTACATGCACAAGAAAGCAACGCACGGCTAGCTACGTCGCAGTCAACGTATATAGCAGCGCAAGTACATGCTTCAATTGCATGATGCCAGCCAACGCAGCGCAGAGCAACATACAAGGTATTTCGACATCATATACATATTCGCCAACACAAGCAATGGCGCCAGCGTTTTACACAAACCGTGAGTACATCATCATATATGTATATTATTTCTGTAAGGTCTTTTTGTGTCTGCTCCTAACTTTCTGCTCTCATTTCGAACCAATATTAATAAGTAAGGTATCGTTTTAAAGGTGTGGGTTACCTCTACATGCGAAACTATATATTAATTACAGCAGTGCTTTTGTTTAAGCGTATTTTATAAAAATTAATTTGTTTAAATAAACCATTGTGAATGCA
Organism: Sphenella marginata; assembly: GCA_951509765.1. Lineage (NCBI taxonomy): Eukaryota > Metazoa > Arthropoda > Insecta > Diptera > Tephritidae > Sphenella > Sphenella marginata. Next base: position 51,150,245 of record OX608082.1, read on the forward strand.
CAAAAAAATCAATTTGTACTGCAACGCTATTGTGACTGACATTCATCAGACTTCAGAGCGGTGTTACCAGAGTCGGGGAAATCGCACTTTTTGGCGGTTTTCCGTCTGCCAATGTAATTTCAAAATGGTTTGGTATTTCTTTCCCTTAGCGGTTATTTGCAATCAAAGTTGCAAGCTTTCATGTGGTTGTTGTGATCACATTAGGTCGTCCTTAAAAATGTCCAAAAAATAGTTCTGCGCAGAAATGGTGAGTATGGCGTAACCGGTGTTGGACTGGTGAATGGACATTCTTTTGAAATGTTCAAATGTAGATGGGTCGCGGGCGGGTAATTGCAAGTGGTGAAAGTCTGTGCTAAACACCTGTTGCGAATATTTTTATTATTATTTCGCACAAGTGCAGTTGATTTTATTTGTTAATTGAAAATCTTTTATGGATGTTTCTTATTGGATAATTGGTAAGTTCTAAAATGTGTATTTTTCATGAGTTACATGTGTTCACATCATCATCATCATCATCATATATCTTATTTCTGTAAGGTCTTTTTGTGTTTGCTCCTAATTTGCTGCTCTCATTTCGAACCAATATTAATAAATAAGGTATCGTTTTAAAGGTGTGGGTTACCTCTACATGCGAAATCATTTATTTTTTACAGCAGTGCTTTTGTTTAAGCGTATTTTATAAAAATTAGTTTGTTTAAATAAACCATTGTGAATGCACAAAATAATCAATTTGTACTGCAACGCCATTGTGAATCAGAGACTTTATCTACTGGGTTGTAGATGTCGCTGAGGGTAGTGGTGAAATTCGTTGCGCAAGGCGCGCACGGGTCCATCTAATATATATTATTTCTGTAAGGTCTTTTTGTGTTTGCTCCTAATTTTCTGCTCTCATTTCGAACCGATATAAATAAATAAGGTATCGTTTTAAAGGTGTGGGGTTTTATAAAAATTAATTTGTTTAAATAAACCATTGTTAATGCACAAATAATCAATTTGTACTGCAACGCCATTGTGAATCAGAGACTTTATCTACTGGGTTGTAGATGTCGCTGATGGTAGTGGTGAACATAGGATTTAATAAGTTATACTAATTTAAGGTGGTCGATTTTCGACACGGGATATACTAGTAAATACTATATTGCCATAAACTAGAGAGCAGCCATTAGTAAGAGAGCGGCACACGCTACATGAGATAGCTTCGGTGTTACCACCGTTTGATCTGTGCGACAATGAATCTGTCGTGCAACGAAACGAGCAGCTAAGAGAAATTTAATTGGGAAAACTCTTTGCTTATTTTTGCCGTACTGAGCAAACTCAAAGGGTGAGTTTGTTCGTGTATTCTTGTTAGATTTTCCATATGTGCACACATACGTTTAATGAATTCAAAGATAGGAAGAGACGAAAAAGTGTTGGAGTTTTATTATAGGATGATTGCAATAGGTCGCCGTGATTTAATTGACAATGCGTCAATTAACCGGTATATAATAAATGCTCTTTGGGACGAAAATATAAAACGTACATGCAAGGCAATGAATTTTAAAAGGTGTTTTTATTGCAATCATTACATAGTCTAACAGCAGACATGAATAGAAAGAGAGTAAGTAGCGTAGAGCAAAAAAGTGTGCCACAACGTTCCGTCCGTATGAGTGAGATAAAACCAACAAGTAAAAGCGAAGTGAGTGCAACTTGTTGCAAATGTAAAGAGAAGGGTCACATAGCGAAGAATTGCACGAAGAAACAAAAGAGTGAAACAAAAAGTCACAGCAAGCCAGGGGATAGCGGAGAATCAAGTGTAGAAACAGATAGAGAAGAATGTGTAGATACAAGCGTAGAAGCTAGTGAAGAAGAGAGAGAACAGTGACGGTTAATAAAATTCAAGTTGAAGATAAACAAAGAGATTTACTTAAGAGTGTTAAAATCTTGGGTAAGGAAGAAATTGAATGTAATGTTTTAATCGATTCGGGTAGTGAAAAATCATTTATCAAGAGATCGATGGATAGTAGGTGCTGCGAATGCTTTACACCGTGCTAAGAGAAGTTAGTTGGCTTTGCCGGCGGAGAGTTGGTCTGCAAAGAGAAAGTGGTTACACGAATTAAATTCGATAAAGTGGTGTATGAAGCTGAGTTATTAGTAATCGATGACCCTATAATGAAGTACGAAGCATTGATAGGAATTGATATATTGTCAAAAGGAAAGGTAGTTACAGAGGGTGGTACATGTAGCATAATGGCAATCGATAAAAACACCGTCGATGTAGGAGATAATGTGTGCAGCCAGGTACTGATGATAAATTGATTGAGTTATTAAATAACTATAATCAGTGCTTTAGGGAAAAATTGCATGAGCTAGAGAAATCTAAACATTTTAAAATGGACATATGGTTAACGATTTCCAAGATACCGTATAGCATTCCGATTCACACATAGCATCTTAAAGAAGATGTCTTTCCCTTACGAATGGCGTTGAGTTTGCTCAAATATCTTTTTTTCGCTAAGATAGAGCATATAATTTTCCTATAGCGGAAAAATAACTGAATTAACGTAGGTATGATACAGTAGAACACATTTATGCTTTAAACAAAAAAAAATCTGCCGTTTATATATTACTTCAAAAATAGGCAAAAACGGTGTTTTTGCACATTTAGGTTAGGATATCTCAAAATCCTGATAGAGCAATTCTGCGTCCAGATTTGAATTCAGCGCATCGAAAGCCTTTAGGGAAGTATGGTCTGGTTCATGGTCAAATTTCTTGTCGACCTGTGCAATGTATTGTTAATTTATCTTTAAACGTCTTTAACTATTTTTAAATATTTCGGACCTGAGTGTTATTTTTCTGTTGTGCAAAAAGAGATGTAAATCTTACTCTGCTAATATTTGAGTATTAAATTGAATTGAAATTGAATTGCATGAAAACTAAGGGCCTCATTCTGTATTGCGAAAGAAAATTCAGACGAACGATTTCGTCTAGCAAGCGTAGTCTCTATCATTTTCGTTTATGAGTTTTTGACAACTTATTTATTTTATTTGAACTTTATTTTTTTTTTCGTTTGCTATGATCGTCCTACATACTACAAACGCGAACGATTCGTCTCTGAGAACGAAACGAAAGTTCGTTTCGTGATAGAGAATGAGGCCGTAAATTTTTTACTAAGAATAATATGCAAGAAAAAGGAAAAAATTAACAGATATGCAAAAAATATGGAAGAATAGGCAAAAAATATGCGGATACACAAAAAATATGAAAACATGGAAAAAAATATCCAAATATGCATAGGCGTAAATCTTCATTTTTAATTAGAAGAGTTCCTAACGCAGCCCGGGATTTCTAGCACGCTTAACATAAATATGCAATTTCATGGAATTCCGATGTCTAGTGATGAGTGAAATGTTATTTTTCATTCAAAATATTTTGAATATAGAATAAAATTTAAATTTTTGTTCAAGATTTTCAAATAAAAAATAATCACATCCATGATCCAAATATAACAGGTCGTAGCAGCTCGACAAACATACAGACACACAAAAATGTTCAATGTAATTTATAGTCTAAATCGTACTGAAAAATTGTTTGATTGTCAAAATTCGAGAAAGAAATAAAAATCAGCTGGCTTATCAACACGACCTCAAGGTTTATAAATACAGGTTGCGTCGTCAGAAGCTTGGTGTGTTTGCTGTTGTTGTTGAAATTTGTTTCAGCTGTTAAATCGCTTTGGTTTGTTTACAAATAAACAGAAGCAAAACAGAAATATTGATGAATAAATACACGCATAGCCTGTTGTGGATCGCCTTGTATCGATGTCGCGAGCGAAATCGGCATCAAAATAACCTTCAAATTTAAGAAAATTTTTTGATTTGTACATTATGCCGTAGTCAAATACCGAAAAATCCTCTTTATTGCCTGAACGTGACAGTTTTTAGGATTTTTAGTAAATTTGCTCACTTTGCCAACTGCATACGAAATATTAGGTCTGGATACCGTAGCAGCACACATCAGACAGCTTCCCTGAATGGGTATTTTGCGTCCTCTTCCTCACTTGATTTCGAAAGATACACATTGCTGTCACTTGGAGATGCCTTTTGCATCAGTCATATTAAATCGTTGGAGTATTTTCCGTATATAGGAATGTTGGCTTATTGTAATAGATTTGTTTAATCTGTCTCTGTATATTTCAAGCCCAACATAATAATTGTGTTCACCATAAGTGATACGAAATGGTTGATAATTTTTTAATAAAAAGATTTAAAACTGCTTTGTTTGGAGATATTATCAATCCATCATCAACATAGAGAAGCAGAATAACTTTACTGTTTCGAATACTTCCATAAAAGACACAAGGATCAGATCTCGATTGCTTCATATTAAAAGTTTGTAAAAATTCAGTGAATTTATAATTCCAATTGCGAGATGCTTGCTTAAGGGCGTAAAGACCCTTTTTGAGTCGTAAAACTAAATTTTTACCTGAATTAATATTGATGCCCTTTGGAATGCTCATATAAATTTCCTCACTGAGATCGCCATATAAAAAGGCAGTTTTTACATCAAATTGCATCATCTCCATGTCTTCGTAAGCAGCTATCGCCATTGCAACTCTCACTGAGTACTCATATCGCACTACTGGCGAATATGTCTCTTTGAAGTCTATACCCGGTTCCTGCGAGTAGCCTTTGGCTACTAATCGCGCTTTGAATACAGGTTTTTGATTTGGATTGGATTTAATTTTAAAAACCCATTTGCAGCCCACAATGTTTTTATTATGTGGTCTTTCTACCACGTCCCAAGTGTGATTAAGCTCAAGGGAACTTATTTCTTCTTTTATTGCCGACTTCCAATTTTCTGCATACTCCGAGCGCACCGCGTATTCATACGGTTCGTTAATATCTGCGAGACAACCCATTTTATCGTAACCAAAACGTTGAGGAGGCACAACCTCTCTCCGCAGGCCATAACGTTGCAGCTCTCTTGCGTCAACACTCGAATCAGTAAATGAAGAATTGTTAGAGACGGTTTTTGATGGTTCGGTTTTCATTGACGATTTTGGTGTGCTAGACACATGTTGGCGTTCAGGTGAAAAACCGCATTCATCTTGTTGTCGTTCACGACATACATTGTCTTCTTCTTCGTCATCATCGTGAAAGGCACCCACTTTAGTTATCTTTTCATTGAAGACGACGTCGCAGCTAACAATCACCTTGGTAGTCTCTTCATCGTATAGACGAAAATTTTTTTATGAAGGTTCATAACCAACAAGAAACATTTTCTTCGCTTTAGCGTCCCATTTCTTTCTTTTCAGTTGCTTTGGCAGGTAAACCATGCATTCGGTACCAAAGACCCTCAGGTGGCTCAGATCTGGCCTTTTATCAAACCAGCTTTCAAACGGCGTTTCTGCACGATTTGCCAATGCTGAACGATTAAGTATATACACCGCTGCCCTTACGGCCTCCGGCCACAAAAACTTGTTTAGACCACTTGCAAGTAACATCGTACGCGCTGATTCTTGCACAGTTCTATTTTCCCTTTCTATGAAAAAATTTTGTTCTTGAGATCTTCTCCAGAACAATTCCATTATGTCCCAGTAGCTCACCAACGTTTTTATTCATAAACTCCGTGCCGTTGTCGCACCGTATGTGTTTCACCGTTTCACCCGTCATGTTGCGTACCATGGATAAGAAACATTTTAGCTTTTGAAACACTTCAGATTTGTTAGATAAGAAATAAACATACCTGAAGCATGTGCTTTCATCCTTAAGCAACATGAAATAGTGAATTCCTCCGATACCAGTTTCAGGCATGGGACCGCATAAATCCATGTGAAACTACTCGCATCGTTTTGCCTCGCGCTTTGCTACATTACCATGTGACGACCGATGCATTTTACCTCGCTTGCAATCTTCGGAAAAGAAATCATTTTCGTCCGACATATGAATACCATCAGCAAAATTTTTGACGCACATATTCTTTATTGCTGCTACATTTATGTGTTCAAGCCGGCGGTGCCATTGTTGCAGTGTATCAATTTTTGCGGAGTTTGCTGTATAATCATTTCGCTGGATAAACATCATTTTAAATTGATTTTTAGAGTCACGAAAACCCGATGCTAACACATTTTTGTTTTGGTCTACCAATACACAAGATTTTGATTCTATTAACATTGAGAATCCCTTTGTTGTTGCTGATCCAGTAGAAAACAGGTTTTGCCTGAGTTGAGGAACGTATTGTACATTTGTAAGTACTCGCGGTAACCACTTGTTATTCACTTGAGCATATATTTTTATAGTACTCTTTACGTGAAGTCATATGCTCTGTAGCGCCTGAGTCTGTGATCCAAACATTATAATAAGGAGCTGACATAACATCTGATGTTGACGCAATAAAGGCAACTTCGTCGCCGTTTCTCGTTTTATGTTTGGTACCTTCGTCGTTATGTTTGTTTTGCCTTTTCTTCGCACGGCATTCTCTTTCCCAGTGACCAATTTTGTTACAGAAATTGCATTTTGATGTGCGTTTTCTTTCTGCAAATGACTTTGATTTTACCTTTTCTGACTTTGCATTAAAAGCAGCTTCTGTTACTTCGTTACAAGTGATGTTCTTCTTGATTTGATCTTCTTCTAGTTGCAGCTTTGCCATCAAATTCTCTATATTTCGACCTTCTTTGATATTATACCACACGGTTTAGAAGTTTTGGTATTTTGGTGCCAAACTACTTATAACTCGTACCATTTTTATGTAGTCAGAGAGCTTTTCTCCTTGTGCCTCGATTTCTGCTGCCAGGGCTGATACTTTTGAGACGTATGCTGCAACTGACTCGTCTTCCTGCATTCGCAGCGAGAAATACTCTTCATAAAGACACATTACCTTAACCTCACTTTGCTTATCGTGGATAGTCTTCAACTTGGTGTAAACTTTGTTGGAACTGGTGCACGATAGAACATGGTTTGCTTGCTCTTTTTCGATGGAAGTAATTAGAATACCCATGGCTTTACCGTCACGCTTCATCCATAGATCCTTTTGATCTTGGGATACCGAATCATCGAATTTCGATGTTCCCTGTACTATGTTCAGTAGTCCTTGCCCTTTTAGGACTGCATCGATGTTAAACTTCCACAACCTGTAGTTGCTGTTGGTAAGCCGGTGGGAAATATGAATGGTTTCCTCATGCATCATCCTCCACGGTGTGTTTCTTAATCACTTAAAGATTACTTTTAAAAATTGCAAATTGTACTTTAATTGAACCACGCTGGGCCCATAACCTGATGAATAAATACACGATCGAATTCTATGAAAAGTATTTAAAGATGTTTTATTTGCAAAGTTTAAGCGCACAAGTAGAAGTAAGTCTCAAACCATGTGCTTATCTGATATATATATATATATATATATTTTGGTTAAGAATGTCAAATAAGATAGAAAATAGTGGATTACAAAAGCGAATCGGAATAAGCCACGCAGTCGCTTAACGAAGATAGCTTATGCAAAGAAGGGTTGCCATTAAAAATGTTATTTTCAACAAATATTTTTCAAATTATATCATATTATTCTTTTTTTGTTGAATAATATGTAATATATCCATACATGGAACGCAAAGAAGTTGGACCGCGTATTTGCTAGACCATTTTTGGTAAATTTAGTGAACACCGCCTTAAAGTTGCAGTTTTTGCATTCCAAACGCAAATTAAGTGGACACTGAAGTTGCAGCCATGTTAAGCTTCCCTTAGTGCACATTCAGGAGCTGTTCATAGTGTATCGTGGTCCTCTTAGTCTAAACTGGTTGCTTCGGCTTTCAACGATCGTAACCAAAAATTCATGGAGTATCGTGAGTTTGAATGTTTGAGCAAAATATATGTTGGCTTTGACAAAAATTTCACACTTGAAAATCAATATAAAGCAGAAAAAATTAGAAAAAAAAATGGAACAGCTGTTCAATTGGTGTCACTTGTCTTACTTCACGATGCACGACCTGTATTATTGGATCATGAGCACATCGAGAAACAACATGTCCCAGTGGGAAATGGTAATGTATAGGAAAACATAAGGAAATGTGCATACATACGTATATCCCCTGAAGACTATACATTAAAACAGTGGTGTCCATCCCATAGATCAATTGATCACATTCTTACTCTCTACCGTTCAGTCGTTAGCGAACCAGCAACGAATAAACACCAAGCTTGTCTGCGACGCTTAGTGTATGCATTGCAATGCCCTGTGAGAACTTTTTTATGCTAGAAAATGCCTTTGGCTACTTTCAATGCCTTCTATGTTACAATAATGTTGAATTCTGAAAAATTTAAGAAGGAACATCGGATCCAATATTGAAAAGAATATCTTTTCAGAGCCTATCACTTTTCCCACAACATATATTAATTTGCAGATCATTAATATGGGTAGTACAAGAATTTTATCAAATACAAAATCTCTAAAATACCGCCGTTATTGAACAATGTGTATGCTTAACAAGTAACATCCTTGAATTTTTTATCTGAAAGTCTAACACATTCCAAATTTTCTACACCAATTCAATACGTTGTTATTTTGGTTTCAATTTCATACGGGGATGCTCCCATTCTCTCGTTTTCACTCAAACACTCACAATTTTAATTTTGGACACCACTGCATTAAAACATGCATGCGAAAAATTTTGTGGCGTCTTAAAATGTATGGCGCGACATACAACAGTTATATCATTAACCTCCAATTTGTCGTGTGCCGCTTTGGAATTTTTCCAACAAATTGGCGGGACCTACGGTTTTTCGCCGACTCCGAACGGGAAGTACAAAGCAGATGAACTTTTGCTAGGCAGCCTAACATGGCACAAATACACTCGAAGAGCTTACAAACCACTGCCGAGGGGCGACCCTGTTTTGAAAAAACTTTTTCAAACCGCTTTTGCTGTTACCTGTACCACGGCTCGAACTTTGGACCTTCGCTGTAATAGGCTGGCAACACTACCGCCACACCACGGCGGCCGGTGTCTTACGTTTCATAAAAGAATATGCAAGTTACAATCAATACAGAGGCAGCCGTGGTGCAAAACCTTGGTTCATTCGCATTCGATACTACCTAGTAGGGTTGGCATGGACATGACCACTCCTCACCTTGGTCCGGGTAGAATTTGACTTCCAGCTAAAAGCTGCCGCCTCTTAGTACAGAAGATTCTCCTACCGTGCCCACTGGACTAATTGGAGATCGGCAGATTCACAACACCGGCTACATATAATGGGGCGAAAATCGCTTTTAGCCTCATGGGCTCTGCTGGAGTATATAATTTACCCTTGTCAAGATTAGAAGAATGTGTTTGCCACGTCAAGCAGGAGCGCGTACGAAAAACATAAGTTATCTACACAAAAAATAAACACAGAAGGAGTAGGTAGTACATATTTGATATTTTATGTTTTTGATTTTTCAGAATGAAGTTGCATTGTTTTATATAAAAAGGTAATGCATTCCCGTTTTTCCATTAGGAATAGTTAGTGCTAAACTTGGTTTGAAAACATTAACATATACATACAAACATAAGCACATACATACCCCGTTCTTCCTTTTGAGTAGTGTTTTTCCTGCAGATAATACAGTCATACAATTAAGCAGTTCAATGCACGTGTTACTGTAAAATATATCTAATTCACTGTTCGATAAGCTGCTCTTTAATATATCCAATTCTGCTGAGTCAGTTAGTTGTGTAATCATAAAAGAATTCAGGAGCGATCGTTGCAATATAATAACTAACTCATGCTGATCCAAATCTTGGTAATTTAACCGTTTATTTGCGGAAGTCGTACCACTAAATGCTTCAAGCACTAAACAATATTCATGTAACTGTTCCAAGAGTGATGAGATATCGACTGAGGATAGAAAACTCGAAATTAGCTTATTAAGTTCCATTGATCCAACTTTGTTTGCGTAACTGCTTTTGGCAGCACCCATTATAAATGGAATTATTAAATCTGCGCATTTACGGACAATAGGTATAGTTAAGGTGTCATTCGCCAGCGTATGTTTAAACAAATTTGTGCAACGTAGGGATGTCTCGTCAGTAACGATATTTTCACTGGATAATGCATTTCTCCAACATAATGCCAGCTTATTATATGTACTTTCTGTAAGAAAGTTTTTAGTTATACTTTCCATTAATACTTGAAAAATATTTGAGAACATTTTCGCTTTCGTTTCATAAAACTTTTTTTTTTGAAGAAAAATAATAGGCAATACTTGAGAAAGAACCTCTCCACATAATTCTTTCAGTTCGTCGCTTGTTTCTTTTAGGAGAGGTTCGCATAAGTCAATTAGCAAAGCATCGACTGTTGCTTCTCCCACAATAAAATCGCCATTTTCGTCTTGTAAAAATAAAAGCTGAAACCAAATTTTTGTATTGATGGATCCCTTCATTAATGATTGTTTGGAAATATTTCTTATGAAGGTCATAGCCTCAGGACTAATCAATAATAATTCACTTTGCTCTCCTGTTATTGAAGGATTACACAAAAGACGTTCTAATATAAAAATTTGCATTTCTAGACATTGTACCTAAAATTAAAACGCCGTTAGCCAAAGTAAAGAAATTAAAAGAATGAGACTTACAGAAAAAAGATTGTTCTTGATGATTTCGCATTTTTCCTCATTGTTTACAAAATATAGAAATTTGAAAATTATTTCGGTAACATCCAAGTAAAACTCTTTATCCACTGCGGAAGTTAAGCTAACAAAAATTTCAATTGCCTCTTTCATGTCGGAGCTGCTCGTAATATCTTTGTAGAAACCAGGTTCGGGGAATATGTCCATAAATGTATTAATGTGCTTTAAACAATTTTGACGTTCTCTGTTGTCAATATTATTTAAGCAGCAGCGTGAGTAGTTTAAAACAATTTTTTTCAAATTTCGTTCATTAACGTTGTCAATTATATCCCCGGATATTTTAAAACCCGAATTTCCATTCTCACTTTCGCCATTCCGTTGTACCAAATATTGGGTAAGTACGATAATTTCATCCGGAACATGTTCCGCATCATGCATGTGTTTTTCAAATAAATCAAATATTGATCCCCAGAACTCTTTCAATAGATCTTTATAAAACATTTCGTTGTGTCCAATTACAATCACCTCATTTTCCCACTCTAATATCATTCGGCCGGTGGCGTCAAAGTAAATCTTAGATGCTTCTGGCTTCTTAGCAGTTAGAAACCAGTCAATGGGACCAATTATATTTGTTTTTAAGAGTTCTAATAAGTATCTTGTGTTTTGTATTTTTTTGTGGTCATCGCTGTGAAATTTTTTTAAAATATACCTCCAGCAGTCAAAGTAAGAGTTGAATAGTGCTTTATAATCATTTTCGTTAGCATTAAGCGTTTCGGAGCAAACCACTAATTTCAAGTCCATTAAATGCTTTTCCAAAGGCGTATGGCAATCTCCATCACTGAAATAAGCATCCATAAGCGCGGAAAAAAATGGAAGCAATTTTGGACATATAACTTGAAAGTTATTGAAGAATTTATTTTGAAATAAGCTCTGTAGTTTTAGTTGAATACTTTCAAGATCCAAATGAGTATACCTGCAAGAAAAATTTTGTAATTTAATTTTGAGACATGTAGCCTACTCATAGAGGTGTGGCTTTGACAGGTTAAGAGAGAATGTTTTTTTTTATAGAAACTAGAATGAGAAATATATAACTCGTTCCATAATTACTGAAGTCATGTATGTTTATGACAATTGGGATTTGTGGTTAATTTTCTGTTCTTTTTTTTTTTTTTTTTGTAAGTTATTATCAAATAACCCAAAACAAAAAATATGACGAAACCTCCCTTTTCAGTCAGTCATCTGGGTGGCTTCGACACGGGGTAGGAGATTTCGACATTTATGAAACATAGCAATTTAACCTGCAAAATAAAAAAAGGATGTTAAAAAAACTTTGAATACGATTCCAAAACAGTAACAATTTTTTGGAAACAAATTGAAAAAATGTGTGCATGAAATTCAGGGTTGGGCATATTTGCACTACCACTAAAAATGCACTACCACTATTTTTAAGTGATAGTTAAAATCAAAAATCACTATCTCTAAAAATTTAGTGATAGTTATTTTTGATTTTAACTATCACTAAATACACTGGATCACAAATTCCAACTGTTTTTCTGCACCAGAGACGCCATAGTGAAATTCCTATGTAAAATCACCTCCTAATTCCGAAAATCAAGGTTATTTTTACTTGAATGGTACCGTTTTTGAGATATTTACGATTTACCGTTATTTCAAAAAACAAAAAAGATGGCTCCACTTATTCGTGTATATCTCAAGAACAAACTGAGCTCTTCCAAAACGGTTTGAAAAATTTGAAAGCTTATAAAATTTGCTATAATCAGTAAATACTACACTTTTTGCTAGGTCCTGCAGATTCAAACATATTGAACAATCATTACGGATTTTTTAAATTTTTTTTGTAAAAATATAAAAAAAATTGTACTTTGCGAGGAAGCATCTCGAAAACTTTTTGTTTTTTTGCATATATTTTTTCCCCCCCTAAGCTCTGTTTTATTACAAAAAAAATATGCTATCAGTGAACAAAATCGATGAACTAATACAAAAGTTATAAGCATTCAAGTAAATATATCCATTTAATACTTAAGTACCCTACAAATAATAGCATATGTACATATGGTTCTGTCTTAACTCTATAAATAAATAATAAATAAATAAATAAAAAGTTGTGTCTTGTTTTGACGCTTATTTAGATTAGGATCGGTTTCTCTTATGAGAAACCAACAGTAGTCGCCCATCATAACGACATCCCAGAATCCTTGATACCGACTTTCAATCACTTTCATTTGCTGGTGAAACCTTTCGCCATGCTCGTCACTTTCGTCGCCAAGATTTTGCGGGAAAAAATTTAAGTGGGAGTGTAAGAAATGAATTTTTAAAGACATATTTACTCCTGAAAGAAAATAAAAAAGTAAATTAGATAAATACATAAGTGACACATTAGTATATAATTTTCTTAGGCTGGATTTATCTTTCAATTCAGAACAAATTTTTTGTTTATATTTTTCCCGTTCTTGTTTGTTCGGAACTGGACGATGAATTCAGATTTATGGCTATATATTCTCATGTAAATTTATGTAATATATAATTTATTATAATATGTTTTTTTTATTTACCCATTTCCGCATAGTTTTTAATTAAGTCGTTCACTATCATCTCGTAGTTAGGACTTTTGTGTTTTCCTAAAAAAGAAGTAACGACCTTTTGACAATAGTTCTTTGAAATGGTTATTGGTCATCATTTTCCTTATTTGCGGTCCCACAAAAATGCCTTCCTTTATTTTTGCTTCTGAAATCTCTGGGAAGATTGTCTTCAAATGATGAAAAGCTTCGCCTTCTTTGTCCAAAGCCTTCACAAAGTTTTTGATAAGGCCGAGCTTGATGTGGAGCGGAAGTAGAATTATTTTTTCCTTCTTTATAAGTGGAGAGTATTTTATGTTATCTACCCCAACTTGAAACTCGATTCGTTCTGGCCAATCCTTTATGATGTAGTGGTCTTGACGAGCTCGGCTATCCCATTTGCATAGAAAGCAACAGTATTTTGTGTATCCACTTTGTAGACCACATAGCATTCCAACGACTTTAAGATCGGCACATATTTTCCAATCATGTTCTTCGTATTTGATTAACTTGAGCAATTTTTGCATTATCTCATATGTTTCCTTAGTATTTACTGCATGCGCGATCGGGATAGATGGCTTTTGGTTGCCAATATGCAATAATACGGCCTTTAAACTTAATTTATTGCCGTCTATGAACAATCGCCACTCTTTTGAATCATATGGTTCACCAAATTGTTTGAATAGACCAGCAATGTCTTTGCAGTAACAAACACTGTCCTCCTTCGTATAGTACTTGGAAAATTCTTCGTGACGAGTTCTATAATATGTTACCTTAACATCGGATGAAACAAATTTGAATTGTTGCATTCGAGAGGCGTGTAGTTCGGCCTTTTCTTTTGACAATTCCAAATCCCTTATCCAATCATTGAGTTGTGCTTGTGACAAAGAATTTCTTTCGTTTTCCGTTTGAAATTCAGTACAACATGATGCCGCGTAATCAGATACTACTGTTGACAATGAAACTGGAGCCGGAACTAAAGTTAAATTTGATTCTGGCATGTCGCTTCTGTTGAAATTAGTTCTGGTAATGACACTGTAGATACGCTCGCATAGGTTACTTTTCTGGACTTTCCAACCCCAAGTACTTTTGTAGTACAAATATAGCAGTCCGTTGAATGGCAAGTTGGTTCCCTCCAATTCATTGGTGTAATAAATTTCACACGTCGCCTAAATAGGTTAGGTTAGGTTTGAGTGGCTGCCATACCGGCACACTTAGGCCAGTTGTAGTAGGCCCGTTGTGATACCACAGGAAGACACCGTTACTCCTCATCCTCGAACCACTTTGTTGACTTGATGTAGGTCATCAAGTCCCTGACGTCTAGCTCCGCTACTTGGCGAAGGTTGACTAGATAGGAGGCTCCCAGATAGCGCCGTCTGGCCTCAGTTAAGGCGGGACAGGCGCAGATTAGGTGTTCGACTGTTTCCTCCTCTTCATCCTCTTTACAGCTTCTGCAACACAGACGATAGGGCACTCCCAGTCTCTCCGCTTGTTTGCCTATGAGGTAAGGTCCGGTTAGTACCCCTATTACTTTGGATATTTCATCCCTTTTTAAAGTGGAGATTCGACGAGATTTCTTCGGATCCCATTTTGGCCAGGTCTGCTTAGATATCTGGCAACCTGCTGCTTGCAGCCATCTTTTTTTGGCTTGGTCGTAGATGTATTCTTTCAGCATTAGCTTGCATGTGGCGAAGGGCATCCCTAGGCGTTCTTTATCTGGAAGAACCTGCTCGGTCGTGCCCTGCCTGGCAAGTTCATCTGCCTTGCAGTTTCCCTCGATGTCCCTGTGCCCCGGGACCCAGATGAGGTTCACACAGTTCTGTTGGGCCATCTCCTGCAGAGATCGGCGACAGTTTAGCGTGAGTTCAGAATTGAACGAGTACGAGCCGAGAGCTTTGATGGCCGCCTGGCTATCACTAAAAATAAAAATTTCTTTGCCGATAGTGTCATTCCCTATCTTTTTACCGGCTTCCCATATTGCTGATACTTCCGCCTGGAAGACACTGCAGTGATCCGGTAGTCTGAAAGACAGTTCGAGGTTTTGGTCCTTTGAGTAGACCCCTCCTCCCACTCTACCGTTTAATTTAGACCCGTCGGTGTATACGGACACACCGCCTTTCGCCGTGAAGCAATTATTAGGCTCCTCCCAGTCTTCCCTCCTGGGAATACGTATTTGGAAGTAACGGTCGTCAGCTGTTGTTGTCGCACAGCGATCCGTTCTTGCTGGAAGAAAACTGTATTGGTTCAGTATGCTAGAATGCCCCGTGGTTTTTGTGCTCCAGCAGGACATTTCCCTCAAACGCAGGGCTGATGCTGCCGCTGCTTGGTATCCTGCAAGGTCTACAGGCAGTACGTCAAGGATGACCTGAAGAGCTTCGCCCGGTGCAGTCCTCAGGGCCCCACTGATACTGATCATACTGGACCTGTGGACCTTGTCAAGTAAGTTTCTGTATGACGCCTTGCTCAGGGCAGGCCACCATACTACGACTCCGTAGAGAAGTATGGGTCGTATAATCGCAGTGTAAATCCATTTGCAAGTTTTGGGACCGAGTCCCCATTTCTTCCCAATCGCTCTTTTACACGTGTATAATGCTATGTAAGCTTTATTTTGACGCTGAACGACATTCTCCTTCCAGTTCAGCTTTTTGTCTAGAATTACGCCTAGGAATTTCGCCTTATCGGCTAGTTCAAGGCGCACCTCGTTTAGTTCTCGTAGAGCTGCCTGCATCAAGTCGCATAAAGTTTGCGGGAATTTGCCTCTGTATGCAATGGCCAGATCGTCCGCGTAAGCCACAACCTTCCCGCCTCCCCAGCAGGTATCTCTTAGCAGCGAGTTCACCGTGAGGTTCCATAGGAGCGGCGAGAGGACACCTCCTTGTGGTGTGCCCCTTGTGACGTAGCGTTTCATCTCAACTTCCCCAAAGGATGAGAGTATTATCCTCCCTCTTAGAAGTTGATCGCTTAATCCCACCAGGGATGTATCTACACCCAAGTTTGTAAGGGCAGTGTTAACGGCTTCCGGGGTTATGTTGTTGAAAGCCCCTTCAATGTCCAGGTAGGATACCAGGCAATATTCTTTGTTTTCCAAAGATCATTCAATTACAGAGACTAGGCTGTGAAGCGCCGTTTCCGTTGATCTTCCCTTGGTGTACGCGTGTTGATAGCCCGATATTAGGTTGCTATCAATAGTGGTAGTGAGGTGATCGCTGATAATCCTCTCCAGAGTCTTGAGTACAAAGGATGAGAGACTGATGGGTCTGTAGTCCTTTGGCTCGTAGTGAGAGGCCTTCCCTGCCTTAGGGATAACGACCACAGTAGCGCTTTTCCATGCACTCGGAATGTGGCCGAGAGCTAGGCATGCTTTGTAAATATGACTTAACCATTTGGCTGTTGTGTCCAAGGTAGTAATAAGTTGTGCGGGGATGATCCCGTCAGGTCCGGCAGCTTTGAAAGGCTTAAAACTTTTCACTGCCCATTTTACCCTTTCCTCCGTTATGGGTATGTTCACCGACCGGTTCGTTGCAGGTATTGTCGGTGCACTCTGCAAGTTTCCCGGGAAATGTGTATCCAAGAGCAGCTCTAGGGTTTCCCCTTCTGAGCTGGTCCATGTGCCATCAGATTTTCGCAAGAAACTCATAGCGGTTTGCGTCTTTGATAGTATGCACCTTAGTCTCGAAGTGTCCTCGACACTTTCAACACCAGTGCAGAAGTTCTTCCACGAAGTTCTTTTCGCCTGTCTTAGAGCCTTTTTATAGGTTCTTAATTTTTCCTTGTATTCCAGCCATTGGAGCTCGGTGTCGAGGCTCTTGGCTGTGTTGAATTGTTTCCTGCAGGATATGCGAAGTGAGTCCAAGTCCTGGGACCACCAATGAGGTTTACGCTTACCGCGCGCCGTTGGCACTGGGCAGGCTTGCTCCAGGGCATTCGAGAATGCCGAGTTGAGGGTTGTGACCAGATCTTCCAGTTCCTCAGTTGATGAAGGAATTTGGGAGGGTAATTCCGGTAGTTCCCTAGCTAGTATTTCGTTGTGTACCTCCCAGTTTGTGTTACGTAGGTTACGTTTCACAGTGGGTTGTTCCATTAAGAAGTCTAAAACTATTTCTATATATCGGTGATCAGAGAACGAGTGTTCATCAAGAACGCGCCATTTCCTGACCCATCTAGAAGTGCTTTCGCTACAAACAGTGAGGTCTATTACCTCTTTTCGGTTTTTAGTAATAAACGTTGGCTCATTGCCTACGTTGCAAACTACCAGGTTAGTTGTTAGCAGGTAATCAAAGAGTGACTCACCTCGATTGTTGATATCGGAACTCCCCCATTGGATGTGATGGGCATTCGCATCCATTCCGATAAGTAAGTGGCCGTTGCTGTGTTTGGTCACCAATTGCCTCACGTTGTTCTGTGGTGGAGGTTCCTCTGAGTCATACGGCATGTAGACCGACGCAAAGGTTGACTTCGTGCCGCTGGCGGAGATAATGACCACCGTAGCGTCGCCGTTGCTAAAGTTAGGTAAGAGAAATGTGTTTAGCTCAGACTTAACCAAAATACAGGTTCTAATTTTACCTTTATCATCAGCTCGATACAGCTTGAAACCATTGGCCCCCAGTCCGCAAACCCTTGAGTTATTGACCCAGGGCTCTTGGACGAGGACCACATCGACGTCGCCTTTAGAACGGCGGCTTATTAGAGCAGCTGACGCTGCTTTAGATTTGTGGAGGTTTATCTGGAGCACTCTCATCCCCATGAGGACTGTGCCCAGACTCCCCTTCCACCACCGTAACATCTAGGTCCTCCCCGTCGGACTCAAGCAGAGCATCCTCCATCGTCAAACTGCTCAGTGCGCCTGCGCAGTTTGACGTGGCGGAAGCCATGCTCTCCACGTCGGAGAGTTCCAGTTCTTCGGTCGCCTCTGTGTCAGTGGCGCCGGTTACTCCAGCGCGCTGTGCGTCGCCACGATAGACGTGTATTACGACCTCCCCGATGCCGTAATACACTCGACCATTCCTTTGCTGAAGGGGCTCGATCGACTCCCTGTTGAGAGCCAGAACTATCTGCCTTCTTGGCCCTACCGCGTCCTCGACCAGAACGACACTCCAGTCCTGCGTCGGAAGAGCCGGATTCATCGCCTGCAGCATCCTGAGAATCCTCTCAGGCTCTGCAGGGACCGATGGAACCCATGCCCTTGCCCTCGGCCTGGCTGGAATGTCGCTCCAGTTGACGACCTCTAGTCTGGCTCCGGGGTAGACCTCACCCAGCCTTGCGACAGCCGCCCGGTATAGGTCGACCGTCCTCGAATCCTCGCAAGCGAGGACCTTGACCTGCCCCTGGTACCATCCCGCGTCGGACCCCCTCGGCGGAGTGCCCGGAGACTCCATCAGAACGTCGAGAACGGCGTTTTCGATTTCGTTCCGGACATACGGCCATCGGTCTCTGGGGATGGCCCCACGGGCATTGCCACGGTCCAGAATGCCTACGAGGATTCGGTCCTTGGCCACTTCCGCAAAACTGAGTTTACCTACCCCAGTCGCATTTTGGTGCCGTTTCGGAGGAGGTTTCATTTCCTCATCCGATCTCTGGCGCTTGTAGGGGGTCGAGCTTTCCCCAGTTGGTCCCAGATTGCGTTGGAACCGCGGTAGCAGAGCTTGCGCTCTTTCTATCGCGACCCTAGCGTTCTCGGACAACGTGTCCAGCGCTACCCCCTGATATTTTTTTAGGACCCTCGCTGCTTTCTTCTTGTCCCGATGCGATGGGTCCGAAGATAGGGGGCGACCCGTAGTTGCCATCGCAGCCGCCCCTTTCGTGGTGAGCCTTGCAGCTCCCCTCTCCCTCGGACCTGCGTGGCCAGGTTGTGAGACCTCAACCGCATTCGTCGGGAGAGTGGTAGCTGTGCCAGCGCTTAGTGGGAGCACAGCATCAGCAGGTCCAGCTGTGTTCGCTGTTGCCAGCGCAACTGTCGCTGCGGCCTTACTGGTGCTGGCCCTCACCTCGTCGCCCGTGCTCAAAGAGGTTGCCCTCAGTATATCCTGGTTGGACCGACCCGTAGTTGCCATCGCAGTCGGTTCACCAGTTGGAACATTTTTTGCGGCCTCCCTCTCCTCGAGCTGAGCGTGGCTTGGTCGTGAGACCTCTGCCACATCCCTGGCCGTGTGGAGACGGGTTGCCGTCCGTTCGCCTGATGAGCGGTCGGCATCAGCAGGGGGGAGCGAGCCCGTCGTTGCCGACGCAGATGCACTCGCCACCCTGTTGGTTCCGCCACCCCCCATGGTCGCCCTAGTTGCTGCTTGGTGTGAGGTTGCCCTCACGCCCATCGTGTTTGTGCCGATTTGGCGTGGCACTCTCGCCGTTGTCCTCCTCTGAGAGGAGGAGGACGAAGTTTTGTTTTGTTTGTTGTTGTTCGTCGCCTAAATAGATAGTTTCAGAAATTAGTCAGCTATGCATTAAAAGGGAACAAATTCCTAATTTTTACAACGTACCTTTTTGTTCCGATTTCCGAAGAAATCAAATCGACTCGGCATATGGTGCACACAGTGTTCGGTCTCCATGGTTTTTCATTAAGGGAATTCATAATAAATAGCATATGGGTTGACAGAATTATGCAATTGCATAAAAATGCACCGAATCGTGAGCGCCCTTTGTCAACTCTAATTGCATGCTGCAGATGTTCAATATAAATCGTTATCCGTATTGATGGATCGGCTTGAAGGCTGATTTAAACGTGTCGATTTTACGTTCAACCTTTACACGGTGGAACGACACAAATCGACTAGAAAAATTGACCCGTGTAAATAAGCCTTTTATGCAGAATAGCTGCAACTCCCAAGTATAAACAAAGGATGGGGATCGATAAGATATCATTAAGATGAGAACAAATATGTATATTTTTTTTAGCTAACAACAACAACTAGAGTTATTAAGGGTCAAAGTTCGTTGAACGCCTTTTTTTAAATCAAAATTTCTCATAAACTTACGAACCGATTCCCTATTTTTTTCTGCATTGGATAGGTAATTGAATTACCTTTCATTTGATGTAACGTTTCTTGGGGTACAAAACCGCGTATATGCAAAATTTAAAGCTTTTTTATATCAACGAGGCAAAGTAATCAATTCACAATACTTCAGCAACATCTTCATGTGCAAAGCACGTTTCCGCATTGGTGGCCTTCGGCCACGCTTCAAAAAAAATAACCCTTATCCGATCCAACACCGGCTCCGCGATGCAAATGTGTACTGCAGTACCTCTGTACGGAAAATCTTTTCGCGTTGGAGACCTTCGCCCGTGCTTCAAAAATGTAATGAGAAACTTTGATATAAAAAGTGCTTTAAATTTTGCATATGCGCGGTTTTGCACCAAAGGTAATTCATTTACCTACCTAAATTTTTGAAAACCGTTTCATTAGTTTTTGTAAAATCTTGATTTTAAAAAACGTTTTAAATGAATTTTGACCCTTAATAATTCTTGTTGTTGTTGTTTCCGCCAAAAAAAATATATATTTGTACTTACCTTAATAATATCTATCGATCCCAGTCACTTTTTTTAATTTGGGAGATGGAGCTATTCTAAATTCAAGCCGACCCATCAATACGGATCGCGATACATATTGAACGTGTGACAGCAGTCATAATTCATCAGCTGTTTCTAGAAATGCAATGCAACAAAATATGCTATGCAATAGATTTTTGGTGTTGCATTCTGCAAATTGCTTGACATTTGCATCCGCATGTATTTCGTTGTTGGCTTGACATTATTTTGCAATAATAATTTGCTATGCAACGATGCAATGCCCTTGCATCGTGATTCCGAATACCCCTATTGTTTTTAGGCTCAATTCCAAAACACTTATAGTATGTAACTTTCAAAGGATTTGAAAACACACGTCTCATACTTTTAACAATAAATTGACCGCAGATGAAACAGAACATATCTGGATCATTCGTACACTGAAACTCTCGCGCCCTTTTATTCATTTTTTATTTTTAAGTAAATGACGGGTTATAAACTGCAATTATAAACTGAACAGTATCCGGCGAGCCTTGCAGATATTATGAAGGAACAAGGCGCATGTACTCTTATTTATACTTAGATCCAGTAAAAATTCAAGCCTACCTAAAGAAAAAGGTTCCCTAGTTCTACAAAGAAAACACTACCTGCCTCAAAAATATGCTCTTGTTTATAATGTACCTAGGTTTGAGAAAACGACACTAACAGCTTTTTGTATCTAATAACTTTTCGAAAATCTACCTGCTAACTAACTGATATACGAATACTAACACATATGAACCAGTAGGGTACTTAAGCATTAAATGGATATACTTACTTGAATGCTTATAACTTTTGTATCAGTTCATCGATTTTGTTCACTGATAGCATATTTTTTTTGTAATAAAACAGAGCTTTGAGGGGGGAAAAAATATCTGCAAAAAGACAAAAAGTTTTCGAGATGCTTCCTCGCAAAGTACAAATTTTTTTATATTTTTACAAAAAAAATTTAAAAATCCGTAATGATTGTTCAATATGTTTGAATCTGCAGGACCTAGCAAAAAGTGTTGTATGTGCTGATTATAGTAAATTTTATAAGCTTTCAAATTTTTCAAACCGGTTTGGAAGAGCTCAGTTTGTTCTTGAGATATACACGAAACGGTACCATTCAAGTAAAAATAACCTTGATTTTGGCTGTAAACCAGTGATATTAGTGTTAGTGAAAATTTAAAATCACTATCACTATCCCTTTTAGTGATAGTGAAAAATTGCAATATAACTACAAAATGCACTATCACTACAAAATGCACTATCACTAAACTTGTAGTGAGTCATGATATTTTACTAAAAATTTGATTTGATATCCAATGGTAAATATTGAAAAGTAATAGTGTTACTGTTACCAACAATACAGTAAAGATCGCCAATAATAATTTGTACAAACATACATGCATATGTTCATACATTATAGAAGCCTTGAGTTTCACAATTATGAGCATAGTTTGTCAAAGCATTTTCGATGTGCCAGTCATACGCTTAACCTTTTGGCCACAACTGATTTTACGAAAATATTAGAGGGTTCTACAAATCAGGCAGTTCGCAATATCCATAAAACTGCTTTCAACAGGTTAGAAATACAAATTTGAGCCTACAATGCTATTAACGTCAACTATTCATATATACATATCATGAAAATAACGTTCTGCTTTCGGTTATGTAACGTGTTTCGGTTTCTGTTCCGGTTTCGTTCTTCAACATTTATTTAGGTTTCAGTTACGGTGCCGTTCTGGTTTCGGTTTCCAAATAAAAACACGAGTACAGAAGAATTTTACCACTACAAAACTCAAGTACCTATGTACATATGCAGCTTCAAAAAGGGTCTGCATTTTCATAATTTTTTTTGGATCTTGTCAATTTTTTTCGATAGCTTCATTTAACTATAATCAAATATCCTCTTTCCGTATTTTGATATTGATGTCAAAACGTGTCTTTTTTTAGCTTGCTCCACAATCTCCCATGAAAAATTTTAAGGGTACCTTTTTGGAAAAAACATTCCTATGTGCTCACTGAAAGAAGACATTCAGCCCAATTCTAAACGAAAAATCCGCACGTATTTTTTCGCTTCTCCCTATTCCCTTATTCTGAACATAAAATCCGCACGTATTTGTTCGCTTCTCGCTCTTCGCCTATTCTAAACGATGTTCGAAAAAGCGGAAAGCGGTTTGGCGAGTAAAGTAGGTATCATAAATGAAAAGAAAGGGGAGAATACACAACAGTTTTTCGGGAGATATTTCACCAGCCAATTTACAGTGAACGCTGAACAAAATGTATAAAAATTTAACTTTTAATAATTAAAAACGACTAATACACATTAATATCGTATTGTTTTTGGATTTGTAGGGCGAAAAGTATAAATAAACGGCAAATAGACACTTTAATAAGCTTTATTCAAAAGCATCTGGAAAACTCTGCGTCTTCCTTAAAGGATGTTGGCAAAATAAGGAGGAGGTAAATTCGGCCGGACCACCAGTAGAATGTATTGTGGAATTTATAACACATGTTTCAGATGGGCTTCTTTAGTGAAAGCGCAAACAGTTTTTAGGCTTGTTGTGTGTATGCTTTTAAAATGTCCAACAAATATTTGTATGCGGCTTTATTTATAGTTTTAAAATTTAAATACATCTGCAAAACAATTGAATCAAAAAAATTCACTAAAAAGAGTTTTGTTAGCTCTTCCAATAATCCCGCAACTAAAGTGGCCTCGTATCATCACGCAACCTTCTTGTTTTAGACCTCTGTTACAATCCAGTGCTACAGAATCCTTCGTTTATACACATGCTACCATTGGAAAGGCAATACTATGCATTTTTATTCTTAATTTATCTAATTTAACAACTTTTTATCACAAATTTTGATATTTTGCACAAAAAGTAGTACCAAAATCAAGCGTGAAATGGCAGCACAGCTGATTTCGAAAATTCGAAATTCCTCTTCACCAATTTTTCTGTTCACTAGTGAAAGAGAATTGGCGGAAATTTTCCTGGCGAACAAAAATTTCCGCAAGGAAAGAAATCCGTGCGGATATTTAGAATCGGGCTGATTAAAAAAAATTCAAAACGGTTTAGAACCGGCCCCGCATTGAAACGGTTTCAGTTTCAATCTTTTTATACCTTTCATGAACATGAAATGGTATTATAACTTTGGTCCGATGTTTGTAAGTATGAGAAGAAGGAGAGATAGACCCACCATTAAGTATACCGAAATGGTCAGGGCGACGAGCTGAGTTGATTTAGCCATGTCCGTCTGTCCGTCCATCTGTCTGTTTGAACGCAAACTAGTCCCTCATTTTTAGAGATATCTCGATGAAATTTGGTATGGAGCCGCCATTTTGTATTATATTAATCATTTGTCGGAACCAGTAAGATCGGACCAATACAACG
Organism: Sphenella marginata; assembly: GCA_951509765.1. NCBI lineage: Eukaryota > Metazoa > Arthropoda > Insecta > Diptera > Tephritidae > Sphenella > Sphenella marginata. The sequence goes on from OX608082.1 coordinate 51,174,307, forward strand.
CATAGCTCCCATACAATCGATTGTTCCGATAAATGCGTTTTGGCCTATAACTCTTGCAATCAAAAAGCTAGGAGAGCGAAATTTTAGGGTTTAGTACATATTATATTTGTAAGCTGTGTAGTGAAAATCACCCAGATCGGACCAACAAAACATATAGCTCCCATATAATCGATAGTTTCGATAAATGGGTTTTGGGCTATAAATTTTGCAGTTAAAAAGCTAGGAACGTAAAATTTTGCAAAGTTGGTACTTATTATAAATGTGATGTGTGTAATGAAAATCATACAGATCGGAGTAACATAACATATAGCTTCCATATAACCGATTGCTCCGATAAATGTGGTTTGGCCATGTAGGACACTTAAAAAAGATATGCGTATTCATGAAAGGTATAAAGCCTTCGGCACAGCCGAATACAGCCCTTTCCTTACTTGTTCTGATTAAATATGTTTTAATCGTTTACTATTACGTTACTTCTCACATTTTACCAACAGGTGTACAAAACTATGGAATAAATGCAGCAGACCGAAATCTGCAGAAGTAATAAAAAGTGTTTTATCCTGACGTCTGGTTACGCCTTGCGTTACGAGATGGAACTCAATGTATGATTCGGTTCGAAAACTAATAGAGGTTAAGCACAAATTAGGTGAGCTATGTTACAAGCTGGAAATGTCAAATTTTGACGAGGAAGAAATTAACACCCCTATCATGGATTTCAATTACGTTCCCGTTCTACGCTCCGCCGAAATCGAAAATTGGTATCATGCGTTTGAATTGGATTGAAAGAAGAAGAGGAAGAGCTATAAATCTTTCGAAATCAGCTGTTTGCCTTGAAATGTGTGGAACTGGAACATAACAAAGCAAAAATACACAAATTAGTGCTTTTGAATTAAAAGTACAATTGTATTATTTATTAACTTAATTACATAAATTAACTTATTACATATGTATTGAGCATTATGTAATAAATTTAGTGAAATTTTATACATAGATCAATTGATTGATTATAGCAGACGTCGGAGGACCAACAAAAAGCAAGAGGACACTGTTGGTGGATGTTACCATGTCGTCAGTAGGAGGTAGCTGGCATTAGCAATAGAGTTGGTGCTAGAAGAGTCTGCTTCGTCAACCAGGCACGCAGATACACACATACGCCGAGCAATCATTAGACATGTCAGGATTAAGTCTGACCGCAGGTGGTACTTTTCGCTGGATGAAGACATTGGGGCCCCGGAACTGACAAATTAGTTTACCGACTATGTGTTGGTGGTGTGGAGTGGCTGCGGTGCACGTTTGATTAGTTTTAATGGTGTTAGTAAAATTGTTAGATTGGTATTTTGAATGTTAGTCCAATTTTTGGTAATTGTTTACAACCGGTGCCGAGTGCTAATGCGCGTCCAAAAATATCGAAAATATTGGATCTCCGGAGTCGGATTCACATTGCGGGCATCGAAACGCGTCTTTTGATACCCCTTCCCACAATTTGGACAAATATTAGCACTCGGCACCGGTCGCAAACCCTCAAATTCCCCGCAAAAAACCTCATTAGAGCACAAAAACAAAATATAGCGAGCGTTTTACAACTTTTATATACGAGTTTTACTTATATTTTAAGAGTTTTAACAAAAAATCGCGGAAATTAATCTAATATTGTTTTGCAAAATAAAAAACAAGCAGCTATCCGTCAACAAAATTGCAACTGAGAAAAACGGAGCTACACTCGAAGTGCATGATAGGCAGAATTGTAAGTTTCGAAGTTGACCTGAACGGAAACGGAACGCATGATACCAAAGTTGCCAAGCGGAGAAAATTTCGATCCAAGTCGAAATGCATGATAGGGTTGTAAGTATTTGGAGGAGTACGAAAAAATAATGCAACCCATTGCAGAAGCTATTGACTTTCTTCAAAAAGAAGAAAATATATTCTTTGGCTACTTCATACCCACACCACATTGGTGTCCATAAAAATAAAAATTCGGCGTTTAGCTTCCGAAAATCTCAAATTTCTCACGGAAGTTAATAGTCAAATGGAGTCCAAGTTACTCGAAAGATTTGAAAAATATTTTTATTTGCACTCTGACTCCTGGGATGCAGTTATTGCCGCAACCATCATCCCCGATATCAAATTAAAGTTTTGCAAGATCTTACTGGAAAGTGCTAATTCATACACTGTATACCACGTTCGGGACAAAATAAAAGTATACGCGATGGAATTTAATAATACCGTTGAGGGTGAAAATAATTCGCAAGCTTCCATGCGTGCTATTAAACGATTTCTGGAATTCGACAATGACGCTAAAGGCATTTGATTGAATAAAGCCAATCTGTGTATTGTTTATAATAATTTCATTCTTTAGATATAAGTCAATATATAAGCTCACATGGCAGAGCTATATCAACCGAAGTAGATTTCTACTTGAACGATGATGATAGCAACATTGATGCTTTACGCCGCTTTCCCACAATAAGAAAGATGTTCTTAAAATATAACGCAGCTCTTCCATCCACTGCGCCAGTGGAAAGACAATTTTCCTTTGCAGGAATTGTTAATAGATCCACGAGGCAAAATCTTAATGACTCTAATTTTGAAATGCTGGTATTAAAGAAGGCAAATAAAAATTTTAAAAACTAGAACTTCAAACATATATATACTTATATGCTTACTTATTTGATGCATTTATTTATTTACATGAAATATAATTATAAACTATTATATTACATACGAAGGTAACTAGCAAACATGGGTTATAAACCTAAGCTTCCTAATTTTAGTGGCAATTTAGTGCATTTTCCAAGTGGTAGTGCAATTTATTTTCACTATCACTAAATATTTAGTTATAGTGTTTTTGAATTTTCACTATCACTATAAAATTAGTGATAGTGAATTTCAATTTTAACTATCACTAAAAAAATAGTGCTAGTGAAACCAGTAGTGCTCACTAAATTTAGTGCACTATGCCCAACCCTGATGAAATTAAATGAGTTATCCAGCTTTTAACATCTAAATAAACTTGCTTTGCACACGTGAGGTTCCTGGTGGGTGTTCAGGTGAGGATAATGTAATGTGTGCGGCTTTAAAACCAAGGTTCTGTCTTCCACAACGGGTTCATAGAAATATTGGTGGGTTTTACATTGGCGTTTGATTGTTAAACAAATCTGTTTTGTCAGTGAACCTAACTAACATAAATTTATTCTTTTTAATAAGTATTTCGTCGGTAATATCTAAAAGTGGGTGCTCAATCTTGTTATTTCCTATCTCAATACGAATTCCATTATTAAGCTCCAAAGCTGATTGCTAATTGTCCTGCTCCCTATCTTCACCAAAGTTATATGATTCAGCACTTGATGATGAGGAACTTATCTGTTTTACAACTTCAGCTTTTTGATTCGCCACGCGAACTTTTTCTGGGGAGGCTGTCTAAGCTATGAGGGAGCGAGAAGTTTTTTTTGAATTTATTTCATTTGTATATTATATTATTTATTTGGGGTGGAACAGGGGGCGTGCAGAGCACATATTAACTAGGGAGCCCTTTTCATATTTCTTTATTATTATTTTATTATTTATTTAATTTATGTGTTCTATATAGAACTGGGAGGATGCAGAGCACCTGTTACACCTTGTATGTATTCATTGGGGGCGAGCACTGTTGGCTCTGAGGCATTGCACGAGATTGGCAGCCAAAAACAATATCTTCAGAATATTTCATAAGCTGGGTGAGAATTATAAAAAAGGGTTGCAAATGAAATAAACGAAAGAAATTGTTTAAGTCGCTTAAACAGAGGCCGTTTAAATTCTTAACTACCTTTGATTTTGGTTAGTAAGTTCTGCAATGCATCAAATTTTTATTTTAATTCCTTGATTGTTTACTATTAAATCATTTGTCAGACAACCGAATTATATTTAGCGTGTTGATTTCTTGATAGTTCAAATGCAACTGATTTGAGTTATACCACCGTAAAATGAATGTAAGTATGAAAATGATGAGAAAGAGAACAATACATATGTATGAGTGAAAATGAATCTTAAAATTAGGAATGACAGCTCGGCTTCTCCTCACATCCAAAATGGTTCCGGATTGGTCATTCTTCTTTGTCTTCGCATTCGTCATCAATCTTTGGCGATAGTTGAGTACTTGCGTTGTGAGCACTGGTGCCCATCTATGTCTTCGACGACGTAACGATTGTACCGGAGGACCTTTTTGACGTTTTTGGTCAGTTGTAAGGTGTTTGGAGTTCGCGTGATTCACCGTTTTCGGCGTATGTTGTCACTATCGAGTGTTTGGCATCGAATCGCTCCTTCCACTTGGCTCGAGCAGCCTCTATGTTGCGGATTGCTTCGCTGCGACGACCATTCATAACTAGTTGCGTACTATCGTCTTGAACTGCGGCTAAAACCTTGTTGCCGCTGATATCACGAAGTGGAAAGTCGTATATTAAATCTATTCCTGCATATTTTTTTGTCGGGGTGATTTTGGTATTGCAAGACCACTGCAATGATCGCAGGTGGGTGTCCCAATCGCTTGGCTCGTTGGTCGTTGGCTTTAGGTATTGTAACACCGCTTGGTTTACAAGCTCGGCCAACAGATTTGCTTGTGGCTTTGTTTTCGTCGACCTGGTAGGAACTATAACTACGTATCTGGTGAGTGCGTCGACTATTACCAAGACATATTCGTATCCACGTTTGCTTTTTATGAATGGGCCCAAATGGTCCAGATTTAGAATTTGGAACGGGAGCTTAGGAATATCCATTCCATATAACTCGCCCTCTTTACGGTATGAATGACGATGGTAACTACAGTCGACGCACGACTTTATGTATGATTTTACGAAATTTCGCATTCGAGGGAACCAAAAGTGTTTCACCACTCTATTGATGGTGCCATCGACTGGGTGACCACAATCGTCGTGTTTTAATTTTACTACTCGCCACCTCATGCCTTTTGGTACTACTAGCTGTGTCTGCTCATTACCGTTTCATTTTAAAAGTCTATGATTTTTCAAGACGTATTCTGAACTATACTGAGATTTTTTGCGGAGACAGTGTCGCCCCGGGTAGAACATCGATTATTGTTTTTAATTTTGCATTTTGCTGTTGCATCACTGATACCCAGTCTTCATGCATGTCTTGATTCAGGTGGTTCAATTGGTTCAATTGGTGCACGACTTATCGCATCCACGTGACACATAGATGTTCCAGCCCGGTGTACAACATCGTAGTCGTATTCAAGAAGCTTGAGTAGCCCGCGTGCTACTCGCGGAATCATTGGTTACTTACCTTTGCACTCGATATTGCTTTGCAGTCAGTCACGATAGTAAAGTGCTTACCCAGCAGGAACGTTCGAAAACGTTGACATGCCTCCACGACAGCTGGCACCTCTAGCTCATAGGCATGATAATTTCTCTCTGGCCCTACGCATGCTTTACTGAAATACGCTACTGGAATGAGGTTACCACCTTTATTAAGTTGCAGTTAAATGCCAGCGATGCCTCTACTTGAATTATCCATATGTAATTCATGCTCTTTCGTAACATCGTAGATAGTGAGAACTGGTGAGCTAGCTATTGCGTCAATTAAATTTCTAAACGCCTCTTCGCATGTCGGTCTCCACTCAAAATCATTTTTCTTTGTTAATTCTGTCAATGGCTTGGCTATCAATGCATAACCATGCACAAATTTGCGAAAGAATCCCGTCAGACCAAGGAAACTACGAGCTTCTCGTGGGTTATGGGGTACCGGGAATTCTTTTATTGCTAACGTTTTTGTTACGATTGGCCTAACACCCTTTTCGTCTACTTCATGCCCAAGGATGATTACAGTGCGTCTCATAAATGCACACTTCGACAGTCTGAGAGGCAAACCTTCATGTTCAATTACTTTTAGAAATTCTTTCAGGTACTCTAAGTTTTCATCTTCAGTGCGACTCGCGATGATGACTTCATCGACATAACTTTTCCCCAAAGGCGCTACTAAATTAGCCATCATGCGTTGAAAAACACACGGGGCGTTTCGAAACCCGAAGGTCATTCTACTAAACTCGTAGTGGCCATTGTGCGTCACAAATGCGGTGTACGGCTTCGATGCTTCTTCTAATTCGACTTGGTAGTACCCCGACATTATATCAAGAGTGGTGAAAAACCTTTTGTCGGCTAACGTGGCTAGCACCCCATCGACAGTTGGCATCAGCCATGGTTGCTTTCCAGTAACAGCATTTATTTCGCGGAAATCGACGCAAAGCCTATCCTCGCCGTTTGACTTGCGCAGCAAGACGATAGGAGATGCGTACAGCGATTTAGATTCGCGAATTATGCCTAGCCCCAACAATTCTTCAATCATATTGCCTCAACCTGCTGTTTTGGTATCGAAATGCTATACGGTTTCTTGGAAATTGTTTAGGAAGTCGTTAGAATTATGTCCATTTTAAAATGTTTAGATTTCCCTAGCTCATGCAATTTTTCCCCAAAGCACTGATTATAGTTATCTAACAACTCAACAAATTTATCATCAATACCTGGCTGCACATTTTCTCCTACATCGACGGTGTTTTATCGATTGGTATTATGCTACATGTACCACCCTCTATAACTACCTTTCCTTTTGATAATATGTCGATTGCTATCAATGCTCCGTACTTCATTATCGAGTCATCGAATACTAATAACTCAGCTTCATACACCACTTTATCGAATTTAATTCGTGTAACCACTTTCTCTTTGCAGACCAACTCTCTGCCGGCAAAGCCAACTAACTTCTCTTAGCACGGTGTAAAGCATTCCCAGCACCTACTATCCATCGATCTCTTGATAAATGATTTTGCACTACCCGAATCGATTGAAACATTACATTCAATTTCTTCCTTACACAAGATTTTAACACTCTTAAGTAAATCTCTTTGTTTATCTTCAACTTGAATTTTATTAACCGTCACTGTTCTCCCTCTTCTTCACTATCTTCTACGCTTGTATCTACACATTCTCCTCTATCTGTTTCTACACTTGATTCTCCGCTATTCACTGGCTTGCTGTGACTTTTTGTTTCACACTTTTGTTTCTTCGTGCAATTCTTCGCTATGTGACCCTTCTTTTTACATTTGAAACAAGTTGCACTCACTTCGCTTTTACTTGTTGGTTTTATCTCACTCATACGCACGGAACTTTGTGGCACACTTATTTGCTCTACGCTATTTACTCACTCTCTTTCTATTCATGTCTCCTGCTGTTAGGCTATGTAATGATTGCAATAAATCTGAACACCTTTTAAAATTCATTGCGTTCAATGTTCGTTTTATATTTTCGTCCCAAAGACCATTTATTATATACCGGTTAATTGACGCATTGTCAATTCCATCACGGCGACCTATTGCAATCATTCTATAATAAAACTCCAACACTTTTTCGTCTCTTCCTATCTTTGAATTCATTAAACGTATGTGTGCGTCAGCAACATTGTGCACATATGGAAAATCTAACAAGAATACACGAACAAACTCACCCCATTGTCTAAATACCGGCTGCGCATCTGCCCAACGCTTGGCAACGCCTTTGAGTTTGCTCAATACGGCAAAAATAAGCAAAGAGTCTTCCCAATTATAAATTTCTCTTAGCTGCTCGCTTCGTTGCACCAACTGAACCGATGAATATTCATTGTCGCACAGATCAAACGGTGGTAACACCGAAGCTATCTCATGTAGCGTGTGCCGCTCTCTTACGACTGGCTGCTCTTTATATGTATGTGTTTGTGGCAATATAATATTTACCCTGCAGTGAAACATCAAACTAGTCAGACAACATACTAGTATACAACTACAATTTTCTGGTTGAAATCATACTAGTCAGAAAAAGTCTACTCCATACTAGTATTCAACTACAATTTTCATGTTCAAATTGTTCTAGTTTGAAAAAGTTCAAACTCTAATTACCTTATATGCATTCTTTTTACTATGAAGTTATTAAAACAAAGTTTGCTTTTAGTTTTTATTTATTTTTATAGCTATTATATGCATTTTTCAGTTGCATTGACCTTTTTCAATCAAAATTTTAAAATATCCTTCCAATTCTGCTTTAACCTCGTAACGAAACTGTATGAGAATATTCCTTCTAATGTGGAAATGCATGGGGAATCCTGAATTGGGAATCAGTATGCAAAACTGAACTATTTAAGTGGTTTTTTTAAGATACGAGGTTACAGCAGAAATGAGACGAAATGCATTTTTTTAGACACTCGGAATATGTATCTACTACTATGAAACTGGTATATTTCAACTATATGCAAACTAGTATGTATGTATATACTAGTAGATGACTGGTATGTTCTGGTCGAAAATATGACAGTTGGCTGACTGGTTGGACTTAGTGCACATACTAGTTGTAAAGTAGTTTTCAACTAGTTGGTTTGATTGCAGGGTATGTACTCACCCATTCGTTGTGTTGGCGAATATGTATATGATGACGAAATACCTTGTATGTTGCTCTGCGCTGGCGTTGGCTGGCATCATGCAATTGAAGTATGTACTTGCGCTGCTGCGTTGAATGGCGAGTTTTCTGGAAATGCAGGAAGAACATCGTCCTCCATTTTGCGCTGCTATATACGTTGACTACGACGTAGGTAGCCGTGCGTTGCCTTCTTGTGCATGTACAGGCATGCTCGGCCAATTACTTGTGCGCAGAGCTTTCAACTCCTCACTAAGGGCTTGCACTACACCTTGTAGCTCCCTTACCTGTGTCTCGAGTCCACTCTTCTCACTATCCACCTCTGATCCTGCCATCTGCCAAGACTTCTCCAACCACCTTTTCTGCGTCGACTTCTTGCAATCGCCGTATGAGCTCCACCTTCGTGCCGGACACTTTCAACCCCAATTTACTTAGAGCTGCCTTGAGTTGCACTACATTTAATGTTGTGAAGTCCATTATTTTCGATTTTAAAACGCGAATTCAATCTTTTTAATTTTAGAAAATTTTTGTTCTTTAAGCGAAAATGAATGTAAGTATGAAAATGATGAGAATGAGAACAATACATATGTATGAGTGAAAATGAATCTTAAAACTAGGGATGACACATAAAAGAAATTTTTACAAAACTTTTTTATATCTAAGTCCAACCACCGATACATAAAGCGGTTGCAGTTTAGAAAGATGTAAGCATATTCCTTTATCGCGACTATAAATGACGCTACCTAGACTACAGAGAGCACCATCGTTGTCCATTAATAGGTGGCTTTGTAACAAACTAAAATTAAATGTCAATAAAACTAATTTTATGATAATATCTAGAACTATAAATATTTATTTCCATCAACTTGATCTGAAAATTATGAACACAGGCATTGCGGAAGTGAAAACTTTCAAGTACTTAGGGGTTCAGATTGATAATAAGTTAAAATTTAGTGATCATATGTTGTTTCAAAACTTGACAAAAAAATCGGCTTTTGGAAGAGATCATGCAAATATATAAGCAAGAAATAAAAGTTGAGAGTCTACAGATCATTAATAGAGCCAAATTTCATATATTGTCCAACGATATTTTTTATCGCTAGTGATGTGGAAGTAGATAAGCTACAAGTTATGCAAAATAAAGCCATGAGATTTATACTTAACCGACGATACGATATACCAATTAAAGATATGATCAAATCATTAAATTGGCTTAGTGTCAAGCAGCTAATATATTTTCATAGTATGAAATTTGTATTCAACATCGAACATGGTAAATTGCCAGAGTATTTGAGGAATAAACTGGCATATGTGAATGAGACCCATTTATATATAGTCAGGGATAGAAATAATTTTAGATTACCTCTTCTTGAGACTGAGCTGGACAAGCAAAATGTATTTTATAAAGGCCTAAAATGTTTTAATGAACTTCCTGATCACATCAAGAGTTGCACTGAATTAAATTTATTCAAAAAATGTTTGCCGCAACACTGTAAGACTCTTCCATTAAGATACATTTTGTCTGTTTATTCCTTCTTTCATGATAAATCAAACAATGCAAAACAAATGGCTGACCCGTTAATACAAGTAAATACAACTAATAATGAAAGAAGAGAGACGAGTTGCTTTGCCATTTAGGAGCTGAAGAAGGTGAAAAGTGGAAACACGTTCTGGCCAACCTCACGAAAATGGTCATCACCATTAACTACCTGTTGCGTTAATAAGACTCGCGTGTACTCCGACAGCGTAAATAAAGCTAAATAAATGTAAGCCTCGAAGTACGGGAGGATTGGAATCACGGCCATTCCAACCTCCTAAAAAGAGATATATGAAGGTAAGCCTCACAGTATGGGAGGATTGGAATCACGTCCATTCTAACCTCCTGAAAAGAGTATTCCGTCGAATTCAAAAGAGCAATGGACGACTGGAAACACGTTCTTTCCAGCCTCCCACAAAGAGTTCTCTGGAACTGATCTCAATAGAATATACATATTGAATTTATACATAATTAGGGGATGGACAAGGTGTCATAAAGTCATATGTCATATAACAATACAACGCAAATATATAACACTTGTGAGCACACCTTCATAAATCTGAGTGATATTTTCCACTTCGTTCGTAAACTTCGTTTTGATCCATATTTTCCACAATTTGCAAATTTCGCAGCTACAAAATAAGAATCACAATTAGAATTTGTGAAATAAGAAGGTAAACAAAACATCTGATCATATACAGCGAACCATAAACATACCGTGCAGAGTTGTATCTGTTTAGTACGCATACAGCATGGAAGGTAGCTACAAAATGTTTATGACTGTTATAACAATTATGACAATATGACGCTATGACTTGATATGACAGTTTTATGAATCCCCTAAATGTAAACTATTTATTAGTTTAAGTTTTAGGCCTAGAAAGCCGTAATAACAAACAAATTAATTAATTAAAAAATAATGGTGATATCGGTAGTACAACGAGTGCGACCTTTAATATGGATAAGAATTGTTTATAGATGAACAGCTCTGAGTTCATCCATCCGTTGTTTGATAGAAGTGCTATTGAACCGGCACTGGATACATTCGCTTCAAAAACGAGCCTTCTAGCCAACTCATATGGGCAAATCCCAAATAGTGTTAAATTTTTGCCAAAAAAAAAAAAATTGAAACATCGAAGCACAAGAATAACCTTTTTTCTGGTATATTGGTAGATAAAGAGGAGCTTAAGTTTATCAGCGTAATTTGTCTTGCACAATGCCTCAAAAAGATATAGTCAATAGATCGAAGATTATATATATAAGTTCAAGTCGCAGTGTTTAATATGCATTTATTTAAACAATACTGCACCGATATTGTTGAAATTTTATCAACGTGTAGAGATATTTGAAGGTTATATTTAGGCAAAAAAAAATTTGATACCCGCCACCCGGTTTCGGAGATATCGTTAATAATTTAAACCCGAAAAATCGTCAAATATTTTTTAAAGCGAAGTTGGTTATTCAATAACATTTACACTTTCCCTCAGATCATTTTGAAAGTTTAGCAACATACCGATATATAAACGGAGAATGATTTGGAAAAATTGTCGATATCCGATAACCGGTTTTGGATATATTGATAATAGTAAAACTCGGAAAATCGTTAAATATTTTTGCTAACTTAGGCACTTCTTTACCGATTATGTTAAAAGTTTAGCAGCATGTATATATTTATGTAAAGTATATTTAAGTAAACTCTTTTTGATACCCGAAACCCGGTTTTTGAGATATACTCAAAAATATGAAATCGGGTAAAAAATGTTTGTACCTGCAATATGGGTATCAAATAAAAAGTACTGAAGAGAGCCTTGACGTACTATGGTTCTCATATCGATATTTCTAATTTTCCAGAAGTGTAGTTCGATATTTGGACCCAGGTACCCACAAAACTTGTATAAACAATAAGGGTATCAAATAGACGTAGAAGCGAGAAACAAAGCAAGGTGGTTTCGATTTCATGGGTAAAATTAGAGTGCAAAAATAAAGCTCCCTTAAGCTAGCCCAACCTTTATAGCCCAATCAAAAACGGAAATCGTACTAAATTGCCCAATATTTATTGCTAATTTAGTACGCTTTCATTTAATTTATTGCACTTGCCTTTTAAAAAATATCGAGGGTTGGGCTACCTTAAATTTAAGCTAGCCCAACCACGAAAAAAATTTTACAATAATCAAAAAATGAAAACGTACTAAATATCCCTATATTTATTGCTAATTTGCTAGCTTGCATATAAGGTTGGGCTGGTTGGGCTGACCAAGGGGGCCCGATATTTTCTAAAAGACAAGTGTAATAAATAAAATGAATGCGTACTAAATTAGCAATAAATATAGGGATATTTAGTACGTTTTCATTTTTTGATTATTGTAAAATTTTTTTCGTGGTTGGGCTAGCTTAAATTTAAGGTAGCCCAACCCTCGATATTTTTTAAAAGGAAAGTGTAATAAATAAAATGAATGCGTACTAAATTAGCAATAAATATAGGGATATTTAGTACGTTTTCATTTTTTGATTATTGTAAATTTTTTTCGATATTTTTTAAAAGGCAAGTGCAATAAATTAAATGAAAGCGTACTAAATTAGCAATAAATATTGGGCAATTTAGTACGATTTCCGTTTTTGATTGGGCTATAAAGGTTGGGCTAGCTTAAGGGAGCTCAAAAATAAAGCGTGTGTTGTGTATTCGAAAATATACATTATATTCAAGTAACAAGTAAGATAAATACATACTTTTATTATAAACACTTAATGACTAAAAAATAAAATAAACGCTGCTACGAATTCTGCTCGTTTTTAATACCTAGTTTTAAGATTACTACAATATAAATATTATTTCTTCTTTTTACCAGCACAACCTTTTTTATTAATGTTTTTGTAAATTTTTTTATAGTAGCTAAGTTATTAAAACTCCAACACATCAAATTCAAAACCACCGATATATTAGGCTATCATTGCGTACAACCAAAATTTTAATACTCCGTTGCCTCAAAAAGTTATAAGCACACAGTCACAAATATTGAAAATGACCAAAAACAGAGTATCGCTACTTTCATTGATGATAAAATTTAATATTGGAGGAGCACATTAACCTCGCTTACATTTCAACCCCGGTAAAATTTCACAGCGATACATTGATACCTCAAAATTTTATAGAACAAATACCAAAAAGAAAATTAACGAAACTCGAAAAAGCGATAAATTCGACGTTTTTCGCCTTTCAAAGTTCTGTAAAAACTTATTGTCTACATTTTTTTCATCCAAATTTTTAGAGAAGATAGTCTATACGTAAAACTAAATATCCATATGCTTTTTCCCCGCTTTAATTCATTAACCGATGAGTAGAGTCCGAGTATCCAAAAATGTAACACTATTTGGGATATGCCCATATATCAATCCATGATAGAGATTACAACATTTATTGAAGTAAACCGTTACGTCTTTTCCTGGGCAGCTGGACTGAATGAAGGAAAACTGCTACTGAACATATTTCAAAGTTCCCGGATTTGATTGCTCTTTTGAAATTCGAGATATTAGTATTGTCCACTTCAAGCCATATTTTCGGCAATTGTCTGCCAAAGCATCCCAAAACACATTGTCGAACCCTCCCCCGTGCACTTATTTCAGATTCTTCGCTTCAAAATAAACAGGGTTGGGCATAGTGCACTAAATTTAGTGAGCACTACTGGTTTCACTAGCACTATTTTTTTAGTGATAGTTAAAGTTGAAATTCACTATCACTAATTTTATAGTGATAGTGAAAATTCAAAAACACTATAACTAAATATTTAGTGATAGTGAAAATAAATTGCACTACCACTTGAAAAATGCACTAAATTACCACTAAAATTAGGAAGCTTAGAATGATAACCCATGTTTGCTAGTTACCTTCGTATGTAATATAATAGTTTATAATTATATTTCATGTAAATAAATAAATTCATCAAATAAGTAAGCATATAAGTATGTATATGTTTGAAGTTCTAGTTTTTAAAATTTTTATTTGCCTTCTTTAATACCAGCATTTCAAAATTAGAGTCATTAAAATTTTGCCTCGTGGATCTATTAACAATTCCTGCAAAGGAAAATAGTCTTTCCACTGGCGCAGAGAATGGAAGAGCTGCGTTATATTTTAAGAACATCTTTCTTATTGTGGGAAAGCGGCGTAAAGCATCAATGTTGCTATCATCATCGTTCAAGTAGAAATCTACTTCGGTTGATATGGCTCTGCCATGTGAGCTTATATATTGACTTATATCTAAAGAGTGAAATTATTATAAACAATACACAGATTGGCTTTATTGAATCAAATGCCTTTAGCGTCATTGTCGAATTCCAGAAATCGTTTAGTAGCACGTATGGAAGCTGGCGAATTATTTTCACCCTCAACGGTATTATTTTTAAATTCCATCGCGTATACTTTTATTTTGTCCCGAACGTGTCTACAGTGTATGAATTAGCACTTTCCAGTAAGACCTTGCAAAACTTTAATTTGATATCGGGGATGATGGTTGCGGCAATACTGCATCCCAGGAGTCAGAGTGCAAATAAAAATATTTTTCAAATCTTTCGAGTAACTTGGCCTCCATTTGACTATTAACTTCCGTGAGAAATTTGAGATTTTCGGAAGCTAAACGCCGAATTTTTATTTTTATGGACACCAATGTGGGTATGAAGTAGCCAAAGAATATATTTTCTTCTTTTTGAAGAAAGTCAATAGCTTCTGCACACACCGCTCTGCTGGCAAGAATAGGTTCAACAAAAATGGGCACAAAAACTGTGAATGAGGTCTTGTCTGGGACCATCCTAGATGTCGAACTACGTTTTCAGTAAAATCGGGACTGCTCGTTTTCGCGAAATATCCCACTTTAACCCTTTAGGACCTTCAAAAATATACATTTGACCAAAAAATCTTCTCAAAACTAGTTTTTGTATGTTTGTTCGTGTAGGTGGTTTCTATTACTCAAATAAATTGACAAAAGTCACACATTTAAAAAAAATTGCAAAACTACTATTAAATAAAATTAATTATTCGTTTTTAGGGCACTAGTTACAGCACCCTGTTTTTGTAATGCAAAAAAAAAACAAAAATACTCCTAATGATTTTTTTTTTAAGCGGAACACGAATCCGTGGTCCAAAAATTTCCATCATGTCCCGTTTCTGAGAAAAAATGTTTTTAGACCCCAAAATTAGTACAATTTGAACGAGCACCCTGTGCTCTGGGTGCTCTTATTTGATTTGAATATCAGCTCATATATAAACCACGGTTTATGAAACATTATGTAAGATAAGAAAACATTGTGGTATGTCGCAATTATTTTATACAGATTTTCAAAGTTGGCCGAAATTACAAAATCATGTTTTTGGTACATTTTTGAAAAATTATATAAATTTACCCCGGTCTGGCACCAATTTTTTACATACCAGAAAATATTGCATGGTTTCTAGTCTGTCAATGGTAAGAAAATCTTTTTATTACCACTTACCATGAAAATAATATCTTCATTTATTACCACCTCGTTTCCGTTACTTTTATACAAAATTTCTGTGTAATATTTTCAGTATCAGCATACATTTTGTATAGAAATTGATAAAAGATAAAATAAATATTTTACGGAAGCGAGGTGGTAATAAATGAAGATATTATTTTCATGGTAAGTGGTAATAAAAAGATTTTCTTACCATTGACAGACTAGAAACCATGCAATATTTTCTGGTATGTAAAAAATTGGTGCCAGATCGGGGTAAATTTATATAATTTTTCAAAAATGTACCAAAAACATGATTTTGTAATTTCGGCCAACTTTGAAAATCTGTATAAAATAATTGCGACATACCACAATGTTTTCTTATCTTAGATAATGTTTCCTAAATCTTGGTTTATATATGAGCTGATATTCAAATCAAATAAGAGCACCTAGAGCACAGGGGGCTTGTTCAAATTGTACTAATTTTGGGGTCTAAAAACATTTTTTTTTCAGAAACGAGACATGCTGGAAATTTTTGGACCACGGATTCGTGTTCCGCTTAAAAAAAAATCATAAGGAGTATTTTTGTTTTTTTTTTTTGCATTACAAAAACACGGTGCTGTAACTAGTGCCCTAAAAACGAATAATTAATTTTATTTAATAGTAGTTTTGCAATTTTTTTTAAATGTGTGACTTTTGTCAATTTATTTGAGTAATAGAAACCACCTACACGAACAAACATACAAAAACTAGTTTTGAGAAGATTTTTTGGTCAAATGTATATTTTTGAAGGTCCTAAAGGGTTAAAGTGGGATATTTCGCGAAAACGAGCAGTCCCGATTTTACTGAAAACGTAGTTCGACATCTAGGATGGTCCCAGACAAGACCTCATTCACAGTTTCTGTGCCCATTTTTGTTGAACCTATTCTTGCCAGCAGAGCGGTGTGTGCAATAGGTTGAATTATTTTTTCATACTCCCCGAAATACTTAATTTCTTCCTCGTCAAAATTTGAGATTTCCAGCTTGTAACATAGGGTGACAGATAATAGTGTCACTGGTAATAGTGTCAATTGACACTATTGCTATTTTAGACAGCGACTGTCTGCGCAGTGCATTGTTGTAAGAGATGGATTTTTATTATATGATTACACTGGATCACAAATTCCAACTTTTTTTCTGCACCAGAGACGCCATAGTGAAATTCCTATGTAAAATCACCTCCTAATTCCGAAAATCAAGGTTATTTTTACTTGAATGGTACCGTTTTTGAGATTTTTACGATTTACCGTTATTTCAAAAAACAAAAAAGATGGCTCCACTTAATCGTGTATATCTCAAGAACAAACTAAGCTCTTCCAAAACGGTTTGAAAAATTTGAAAGCTTATAAAATTTACTATAATCAGTACATACAACACTTTTTGCTAGGTCCTGCAGATTCAAACATATTGAACAATCATTGCGGATTTTTAAAATTTTTTTTGTAAAAATATAAAAAAATTTGTACTTTGCGATTAAGCATCTCGAAAACTTTTTGTTTTTTTGCAGATATTTTTCCCCCCTCTAAGCTCTGTTTGACTACAAAAAAAATAAGCTATCAGTGAACAAAATCGATGAACTAATACAAAAGTTATAAGCATTCAAGTAAATATATCCATTTAATACTTAAGTACCCTACAAATAATAGCATTTGTACATATGGTTCTGTCTTAACTCTATGATCTTATTTTATAATTGAAAAAGTTATGTGTCTTGTTTTGACGCTTATTTAGATTAGGATCGGTTTCTCTTATGAGAAACCAACAGTAGTCGCCCATCATAGCGACATCCCAGAATCCTTGATACCGACTTTCAATCACTTTCATTTGCTGGTGAAACCTTTCGCCATGCTCGTCACTTTCGTCGCCAAGATTTTGATGAAAAGCCTCGCCTTCTTTGTCCAAAGCCTTCACAAACTTTTTGATACGGCTGAGCTTGATGTGGAGTGGAGGTAGAATTATTGTTTCCTTCTTTATAAGTGGAGAGTATTTTATGTTATCTGCCCCAACTTGAAACTCGATTCGTTCTGGCCAATCCTTTATGATGTAGTGGTCTTGACGAGCTCGGCTATCCCATTTGCATAGAAAGCAACAGTATTTTGTGTATCCACTTTGTAGACCACATAGCATTCCAACGACTTTAAGATCGGCACATATTTTCCAATCATGTTCTTCGTATTTACTGCATGCGCGATCGGGATAGATGGCTTTTGGTTGCCAATATGCAATAATACGGCCTTTAAACTTAATTTATTGCCGTGTATGAACAATCGCCACTCTTTTGAATCATATGGTTCACCAAATTGTTTGAATAGACCAGCAATGTCTTTGCAGTAACAAACACTGTCCTCCTTCGTATAGTACTTGGAAAATTCTTCGTGACGAGTTCTATAATATGTTACCTTAACATCGGATGAAACAAATTTAAATTGTTACATTCGAGAGGCGTGTAGTTCGGCTTTTTCCTTTGACAATTCCAAATCCCTTATCCAATCATTGAGTTGTGCTTCTTTCGTTTTCCGTTTGAAATTCAGTACAACATGATGCCGCGTAATCAGATACTACTGTTGACAATGAAACTGGAGCCGGAACTAAAGTTAAATTTGATTCTGGCAATGTAGCTTCTGTTGAAATTAGTTCTGGTAATGACACGGTAGATACGCATAGGTTACTTTTCTTGACTTTCCAACCCCAAGTACTTTTGTAGTACAAATATAGCAGTCCGTTGAATGGCAAGTTGGTTCCCTCCACTTCATTGGTGTAATAAATTTCACACGTCGCCTAAATAGATAGTTTCAGAAATTAGTCAGCTATGCATTAAAAGGGAACAAATTCCTAATTTTTACAACGAACCTTTTTCCGAAGAAATCAATTCGACTCGGCATGTGGTGCACACAGTGTTCGGTGTCCATGGTTTTTAGGCTCAATTCCAAAACACTTATAGTATGTAACTTTCAAAGGATTTGAAAACACACGTCTCATACTTTTAACAATAAATTGACCGCAGATGAAACAGAACATATCTGGATCATTTGTACACTCAAACTCTCGCGCCCTTGTATTCATTTTTTATTTTTAAGTAAATGACGGGTTATAAACTGCAATTATAAACTGAACAGTATCCGGCGAGCCTTGCAGATGTTATGAAGGAACAAGGCGCATGTACTCTTATTTATACTTAGATCCAGTAAAAATTCAAGCCTACCTAAACAAAAAGGTTCCCTAGTTCTACAAAGAAAACACTACCTGCCTCAAAAATATGCTCTTGTTTAAAATGTACCTAGGTTTGAGAATACGACACTAACAGCTTTTTGTATCTAATAACTTTTCGAAAATCTACCTGCTAACTAACTGATATACGAATACTAACACATACATATGTACCAGTAGGGTACTTAAGCATTAAATGGATACCCTACTAGACAGTTGAGCCTTTTATAAGTACTTATAAAAGGTGCCATGACAAAATCCCAAGTGGCAAAATCCCAAGTAAAAAAATTGGGATTATGACACACCCCCTGCAGTGTCATAATCCCAATTTTTTTACTTGGGAATATGACGCTGCAGTGGAGTGTCATACTCCCAATTGGGTTTTTGACACCTTTGAGCTGAAAAATTAGAAGGACATCACCGTGGCGGTAGCCACGGCTATGGCACACACCCGGAGTTGGAATGGCGTAGCCCAGGGTTATTTTTTGAAGCGCGGCCGAAGGCCGCCTACGCGGAAAGGTGCTCTGCACATAAAAAACGTGGATCGGGCCTCCGTAACAATAATCCGAAGGGGGAAAATCAATATTTTGTTTCTGTGAAAAGTTATTAGTGAAAAACCGAAAATTGGGATTTTGTCTCATTTTTATTTGGGATTATGACACCCAGTCTACAGTGTCAAAGTCCCAAGTAAAAAAATTGGGATTACGACACTGCAAGAGAGTGTCATAATCCCAATTTTTTTACTTGGGATTTTGCCACTTGGGGCTATGACATGTCACCTTATAAAAGCATTCTGATTAATGACGCATGCCCTTAATAATGTGTTCAATTTTGTTCAGGCCGTGTGAAGAATTTGAGCACTTCCCCTCATCGATGTGATATGATATCTCGTTTTTACTAATTGTATTGTATTCAATGAAATCATATATCTACTTTGCTCTAACAAACCCACAAACTATTCATTCAAATGCTTACAAATCACTTTGAAAAAATCAACCAAACTGCTCAATATTTACATCTTCAACACCTTAGAACTAAAATTCAATGTGCTGATAAATAACCTTACAAACTGTTCATTCCTTATGTTCAAAGTACTTATATATGGCCTCACAAACTATTCACAGCAAATGCTCAAACCCCTTATATTTTCTCTCCAAACTACTCACAATATCTCTCCAAAGTACTTATAAGAAGAAGATTAAAATTTTTTGTTTTTTCATGACATTTATTTTGCATTTATGTATATATGTACATATATGAATTTATGAAAAAAACTATAAAACTGCATATTTTATAAAATATTTACATATTTATCTTATAAATAAGTACACATGTATACAGATTTTAAATATTTCACAAAAAAAACTTCTCGGCAGCTGAAACCACGGAATGGTGTCCATTGTGGCCGATTCCCTCAAAACACGTACCTAGATCCGACCAGGCAGTTGGAGAGGTTTGTTGGAGTGCTGTAGTAGGTTAATATCTCAGCCAATTCAGCCGGTAGCAGCATATATGTACATAATTATTATACATAATTATTTTCACGGCACACATTTTTTTTCAAATTTGAAAATTTTTCTATTTGAATTTTTTTTTTCATTTTGACATTTAATTTTGCTAACATCTATCAAATTCTAAAAGTCAATCAAGTAGAAAACATGGCATAAAATTATATGTACATCTATGTCCTTCTATCTTAAGCATTTTTAAAAGGAGATACTTCTGTCGATATTATCTCTTTCGTGCATTAGAAATTCCAAGAACAAAATTTATTTTGGAAATGTGAATGTGTTGGAAAATGAGGGGGGTTGAACAAATGAGCTACATTTTTTGCCCAAAGTACTCAGCATTGTCTGGTAGGGTATATTTACTTGAATGCTTATAACTTTTGTATTAGTTCATCGATTTTGTTCACTGATAGCTTATTTTTTTGTAATAAAACAGAGCTTAGAGGGGGGAAAAAATATCTGCAAAAAAACAAAAAGTTTTCGAGATGCGTCCTCGCAAAGTACACATTTTTTTATATTTTTACAAAAAAAATTTAAAAAATCCGCAATGATTGTTCAATATGTTTGAATCTGCAGGAGCTAGCAAAAAGTGTTGTATGTACTGATTATAGTAAATTTTATAAGCTTTCAAATTTTTCAAACCGTTTTGGAAGAGCTCAGTTTGTTCTTGAGATATACACGATTAAGTGGAGCCATCTTTTTTGTTTTTTGAAATAACGGTAAATAGTAAATATCTCAAAAACGGTACCATTCAAGTAAAAATAACCTTGATTTTCGGAATTAGGAGGTGATTTTACATAGGAATTTCACTATGGCGTTTCTGGTGCATTTTGGCTGTAAACCAGTGTTATTTACAAAATTATGGTTTCTCCTTTTACGAAATGTGCACTATTAGTGATTGGGGTCTACCACATTATCCCCAAAATCAAAATCCCCGAAAAAAAAATCCCCAAACACAAAATCGCCAAATAAGTAATCCCCAAAATCAGAATCCTCAAAGTAAAACTCGGCTCAGCGAATAAAGGCCTAACGAACTAACGCCTAATTTTTCGAAATGAAAGAATGCCTAAAAAAGAACGCCTAACAAGAAAGTGAAAGAACGTCTAACTTTAAAAATGAAGGAAAGCCTAATTTTAAAAATGAAAGAAAGTCTTAATTGTTAAGGTTTCTTTCCAATATTTGGGACTTATTTCACAATTAAACTATAACTTCCGATCCATGTTTTTTATGTGCAGAACACCTTTTCGCATTGGGGGCCTTCGGCCGCGCTTATTATAAATAACCCTGGGCTACGCCATTCCAACTTCGGGTGGTTGCCCTGAACGGTGGCAACATGCCACCGTTCCCACTCTATGGGCGGGATCCATGGTATTTTTGTGCAGAACACCTTTCTGAATTGGCAATAAAGATAACATAAAGGGAATAAAAATATAGTGTACATGCGTATACATATGTAAATAGCTAATAACATAAGATGAACATTTGAAATAAAATATCGCGCGATATAATAATCATTAGTTTCAGGTGATAATAAAAATGCCATGGATCCCGCCTATAGAGTGGGCATGTTGCCCCCGTTCAGGGCAACCACCCGAAGTTGGAATGGCGTAGCCCAGGGTTATTTATAATAAGCGCGGCCGAAGGCCGCCTACGCAGAGTGGTGTACTACGCAGAAGGACTCAAGGAGTCAATTGACACTGTTTAAAATTTACCCAGGAAATAGTATCAATTGACACTATTACCTGTCACCGTAACATAGCTCACCTAATTTGTGCTTAACCTCTATTAGTTTTCGAACCGAATCATACATTGAGTTCCATCTCGTAACGCAAGGCGTAACCAGACGTCAGGATAAAACACTTTTTATTACTTCCGCAGATTTCGGTCTGCTGCATTTATTCCATAGTTTTGTACACCTGTTGGTAAAATGTGAGAATTAACGTAATAGTAAACGATTAAAACATATTTAATCAGAAAAAGATCGAAACCGAAACCGTTTCAATGCCGGGACCGGTTCTAAACCGTTTTAAATTTTTTTTAATGTCTTACTTCTTTCAGTGAGCACATAGGAATGTTTTTTTACAAAAAGGTACCCTTAAAATTTTACATGGGAGATTGTGGAGCAAGCTAAAAAAAGTTTTGACATCAATATCAAAATTCGGAAAGAGGATATTTGATTATAGTTAAATGAAGCTATCGAAAAACAAGTAAGGAAGTCTAAGTTCGGGTGAACCGAACATTAAATACCCAGCGTTAGTTTTCAGAAAAAGGGGGCGTAGTTTTCATCCGATTTCGCCCATTTTAAAAACCAATCTATTCCGAGCCTAAACAATAGCGAATTTGGTGAGCGCGGCCACGCTCCTTGCTTATAAAGCTTTAACCGCTTACATGAGCCAAAAGTACTCAATCGATCTATTCAAGGGTTATACCATGTCCTATATATAACTTCGGAAAAGAAGGCGTGCCATGCCCATAACTTTTAACGTATTAATCAATATTTACATAATTTTAAAATGTGGGTGGTGGCACGCCCACGGATTTTATTATGTTGTTTGTCCCTATTGAAGATCAGTTTTCATTGCAGATCTTTATGATACTTTCACAGTGGCTTGTTAATAGTGAAATGTTGATATTTTGTTTATTCACTTGTGGGCGGTGCCACGCCCATTTTCCAAAATATTACCAAAAAACCTTTAAACATCACTAATAACATCATCAGGTGAATGAGTGTACTAAATTTTAGCATTATATCTTTATCAGTTATACAGATATTGCATATTCCGGTTTCCTAACTCCCGTTTAGAGAACTTTAGTCCAAAAGTGGGCGTGGTCGTTCACCGATTTTTCTTATTTTCTATGGTAGTACTCTACATAAACATAAGATGCCTGGTACCTAGTTTTGTAAATCTATCTCACACCGTTCTGAAGTTATTAGCAGTCGAATTTGAAAATTGCGTGACTCATAAGTGGGCGGTGCCACGCCCACTTTCCAAAATTTTGCAAAAATAATGTAAAGAATATGATAATTGATGTATGTACCAAATTATATTATTATAGCGGTATCAGTTAATTAGATATGGACTTTTCAATATTTCCACCTCCTTTCAATATAACTTTTATAAAAAAGTAGGCGTGGTCGCCAAGCGATTTCGTTTATTTTCTATATCTGAATTTAACACAACAATAATATGCCCTCTACAAAATTTCGTTGTACTAGCATAAACTGTTCTGAAGTTATTGAGAGTCAAAATTTGAAAATTGGGCGGTGCCAGGCCCTTTTAAAAAAATTTTATAAAATCGGCCTTAGAACATCTAAATCAATACATATTGAAAATTTTATCATTGCAGCTGCTTCTGATATTGAATTAACCCGTTTTATACGTTTTTCGAAATTTTCGATATCGAAAAAGGGGTGTGGTTATGGTCCGATTTTACCCATTTTCAATACCAATCTATTCTGAACCAAAATAAGTACGCATGCCGAATTTGGTGAAGATATCTCATTATTTGCTCAAGTTATCGTGTTAACGGACAGACGGACAGACGGACGGACATGGCTCAATCAAATTTTTTTTCGATCCTGATCATATTGATATATGGAAGTCTATATCTATCTCGATTCCTTTATACCTGTACAACCAACCGTTATCCCAACAAAGTTATAATACCCTTGTACTAGTACTAGTACACTGGGTATAAAAATTGACAAGATCCGAAAATGCAGACCTTTTTGAAGCTGCATATGTACATAGGTACTTGAGTTTTGTAGTGGTAAAATTCTTCTGTACTCGTGTTTTTATTTGGAAACCGAAACCAGAACGGCACCGTAACTGAAACCTAAATAAATGTTTAAGAACGAAACCGGAACAGAAACCGAAACACGTTACAAAACCGAAACCAGAACGTTATTTTCATGATTTGTATATATGAATAGTTAACGTGAATAGCATTGTATGTAGGCTCAAATTTGTATTTCTAACCTGTTGAAAGCAGTTTTATGGATATTGCGAACTGCCTGATTTGTAGAATCCTTTAATATTTTCGTAAAATCATTGTGAAACGCAAGGCTGGTATAATGTATTAACATATGTATGTATGTTTGTACAAATTATTATTGGCGATCTTTACTGTATTGTTGGTAACAGTAACACTATTACTTTTCAACATTTACTATTGGATATCAAATCAAATTTTTAGTACAATATCATGACGCACTACAAGTTTAGTGATAGTGCATTTTGTAGTTATAGTGCAATTTTTGACTATCACTAAAAGGGATAGTGATAGTGATTTTTAATTTTCACTAACACTAATATTTAGTGATAGTTAAAATCAAAAATAACTATCACTAAAAATTTAGTGAAAGTGATTTTTGATTTTAACTATCACTAAAAAATAGTGGTAGTGCAAATATGCCCAACCCTGAAAATAAACATCTTAATGTTACATACAAAGTCTTTTAAACCAAGAAATCGTATTGCAATAATAATGTGAAGAAAACTCATCTTCTATATTCTATATTGCACACTTAACACGCGAATACTTATCAACAATTTTTATATCAACAATTTTCATCAGCACATTGTGGTCGTTGACACGCGCTGAAAAACTTACAAGAAGGCGTCCCACTTAAAAAAGCCACTGGTTATTCTTTGGATAACAACAGTGCCAATAATAACAGCGGCCAAGTAAGGAAAAGTCGAAGCCTCCCCCTTCTACCCTACACTGTCATTAGTAAAATGCGATTCAGTTTAGATTGATGTCTGAAATTTGTGATCCTTTTCTTGAAATTATGGAAAATCTAGAATTCACATGTTCCACAGTTTAATTTAGGTTACGGATTTGGGAGGAACCGTTGGGTTCCCTAATCGGCACGTGCCTTACCTCTCGTTATAACCACTCTGGTTGTCTAGTTCTTCGGGAACAGATTTTAAGCTAACATAACTAACTAACAGATTTTAAATAAGCATAACCTAAGAGTACTCGTAGATTCGGGGTGTCATATACAATTTCCGACCGTTGTGGGTATTTCCATAATGTTATGACATAATGAATAGAAAAAGAAGTCTGCTGACAAAAAAGCACCGCTATGATAGCTTAATGCTTAACAGAACGTATTTATTAAATATCTATAAATGCATTTAATATTTTTAATAAACGATTATTTAAAAAGTTTATTAAAAATTTCTGTGACGTATTCTCGGTTGAAATACGTTTCAATAAACTATTGTCAGAATTAAATATTTATTGAATACAATTAATATATTGTTATCATAAATTGCGTAAGTATAAGTAAGTGTTCCAATAAATCTTTAATTGTGAATATAAATAGTTTAATTTGGACAATAAATAGTTTATTAGATGTAATCAATTTCTTTATTAAATCAAATTAACACGCGAGAATAAGAATAATTCTTCAGTGAAAAGCGGACGAAGCAGCAATAATCAAAAAAAGTGAAATTAAAGGGATAAATTAAATAAAAAAGTTTAAGGTGATATGAAAATTGAAGCCATAATTGTAATTATAATAAGAATTTATAATAAGCACGCAAATGTCAAGGCCAACTTAAAACACAGGCTGTGCAATATTAAAACTGCTGCAACAACGATGGAGGTGTTTGAAAGTTGGCCGGAATACCAATTACCATCCGGATATAGAGTGTTTTTACTATATTATTTTCTTGTCATTTAATGAATATTTTTCTAATAATTTATTTGATTTTATATTATAGATTTAGATAGACTTTACAGTCCTTTTTCCGGCAGCGTCTTCGATTTTAAATACTTGGGACCAACAAAAGTTGTATGTCGTATTGATGTCAGAGGGCCATTTAAATAACAAGACTATCAAAGATATGCTGAGCGACATTGAAAACTTTAATAGAAGTATGTATGTAAAAAATATGGAAAAACAAAAAAAAAATTGGATGTTATTAACGCTGCAAAAAATTATTAGAAAAGGAGTAGACGGCAAAAAACAAGTAACGCGATTTACAATAAAAGATTCGCAAAATGCGTTTGTTATGATACGTCCATCAATCAAGGCTGTGGAAGAATCCATCAGAGTTTTAACCGAAGAAAAAACCCCTATTCAGCCCTTCCTTATCATTATCGGCAAGGATATAAATTTCCTTTCAAGAGTGTAGTAAGAGCTACTGACATATGTTTTAAAATATTTTATGTTTTTAATTTGGAATTTTGGACCTTCATAGAAATATGTTGTTTTGAAATGTCTGTAAAGTCAAATTTTCCCAAAGTAAACATTTTATGTAATGCAATTAAAATTAACGAATAGTGTAATAATAATAAATACAAATAATTTATTTATATTGCACAAAAAATATTAATAATAGCACTGGTTTACAGCCAAAATGCACCAGAGACGCCATAGTGAAATTCCTATGTAAAATCACCTATGGTACCGTTTTTGAGATATTTACGATTTACCGTTATTTCAAAAAACACAAAAGGTGGCTCCACTTAATCGGGTATGTCTCAAGAACAAACTGAGCTCTTCCAAAACGGTTTGAAAAATTTGAAAGCTTATAAAATTTACTATAATCAGAACATACAACACTTTTTGCTAGGTCCTGCAGATTCAAACATAGTGAACAATCATTACGGATTTTTAAAAAGCATCTCGAAAACTTTTTTTTTTTTTGCAGATATTTTTTCCCCCTCTAAGCTCTGTTTTATTACAAAAAAAATAAGCTATCAGTGAACAAAATCGATGAACTAATACAAAAGTTATAAGCATTCAAGTAAATATATCCATTTAATGCTTAAGTACCCTACTGGTACATATGTGTTAGTACTCGTACATCAGTTAGTTAGCAGGTAGATTTTCGAAAAGTTATTAGATACAAAAAGCTGTTAGTGTCGTTTTCTCAAACCTAGGTACATTTTAAACAAGAGCATATTTTTGAGGCAGGTAGTGTTTTCTTTGTAGAACTAGGGAACCTTTTTGTTTAGGTAGGCTTGAATTTTTACTGGATCTAAGTATAAATAAGAGTACATGCGCCTTGTTCCTTCATAATATCTGCAAGGCTCGCCGGATACGGTTCAGTTTATAATTGCAGTTTATAACCCGTCCTTTACTTAAAAATAAAAAATGAATAAAAGGGCGCGAGAGTTTGAGTGTACAAATGATCCAGATATGTTCTGTTTCATCTGCGGTCAATTTATTGTTAAAAGTATGAGACGTGTGTTTTCAAATCCTTTGAAAGTTACATACTATAAGTGTTTTGGAATTGAGCCTAAAAACCATGGACACCGAACACTGTGTGCACCACATGCCGAGTCGAATTGATTTCTTCGGAAACCGGAACAAAAAGGTACGTTGTAAAAATTAGAAATTTTTTCCCTTTTAATGCATAGCTGACTAATTTCTGAAACTATCTATTTAGGCGACGTGTGAAATTTATTACACCAATGAAGTGGTCCAGAAAAGTAACCTATGCGAGCGTATCTACAGTGTCATTACCAGAACTAATTTCAACAGAAGCGACATTGCCAGAATCAAATTTAACTTTAGTTCCGGCTCCAGTTTCATTGTCAACAGTAGTATCTGATTACGCGGCATCATGTTGTACCGAATTTCAAACGGAAAACGAAAGAAATTCTTTGTCACAAGCACAACTCAATGATTGGATAAGGGATTTGGAATTGTCAAAGGAAAAGGCCGAACTACACGCCTCTCGAATGCAACAATTTAAATTTGTTTCATCCGATGTTAAGGTAACATATTATAGAACTCGTCACGAAGAATTTTCCAAGTACTATACGAAGGAGGACAGTGTTTGTTACTGCAAAGACATTGCTGGTCTATTCAAACAATTTGGTTAACCATATGATTCAAAAGAGTGGCGATTGTTCACAGACGGCAATAAATTAAGTTTAAAGGCCGTATTATTGCATATTGGCAACCAAAAGCCATCTATCCCGATCGCGCATGCAGTAAATACGCAGGAAACCTATGAGATAATGCAAAAATTGCTCAAGCTAATCAAATACGAAGAACAGGATTGGAAAATATGTGCCGATCTTAAAGACGTTGGAATGCTATGTGGTCTACAAAGTGGATACACAAAATACTGTTGCTTTCTATGCAAATGGGATAGCCGAGTTCGTCAAGACCACTACATCATAAAGGATTGGCCAGAACGAATCGAGTTTCAAGACCAATAACCATTTCAAAGAACTATTGTCACCAGTGGAGGTAGCAGCGTGGGATTCTTTTGAAAAGGTCGTTACTTCTTTTTTAGGCAAACACAAAAGTCCTAACTACGAGATGATAGTGAACGACTTAATCAAAAACTATGCGGAAATGGGTAATTAAAAAAAAATTTTATAATAAATTATATATTACATAAATTTACATGAGAATATATAGCCATAAATCTGAATTCATCGTCCAGTTCCGAACAAACAAGAACGGGAAAAATATAAACAAAAAATTTGTTCTGAATTGAAAGATAAATCCAGCCTAAGAAAATTATATACTAATGTGTCACTTATGTATTTATCTAATTTACTTTTTTATTTTCTTTCAGGAGTAAATATGTCTTTAAAAATTCATTTCTTGCACTCCCACTTCAATTTTTTCCCGCAAAATCTTGGCGACGAAAGTGACGAGCATGGCGAAAGGTTTCACCAGCAAATGAAAGTGATTGATAGTCGGTATCAAGGATTCTGGGATGTTGCTATGATGGGCGACTACTGTTGGTTTCTCATAAGAGAAACCGATCCTAATCTAAATAAGCGTCAAAACAAGACACATAACTTTTTCAATTATAAAATAAGATCATAGAGTTAAGACAGAACCATATGTACATATGCTATTATTTGTAGGGTACTTAAGTATTAAATGGATATATTTACTTGAATGCTTATAACTTTTGTATTAGTTCATCGATTTTGTTCACTGATAGCTTATTTTTTTTGTAATAAAACAGAGCTTAGAGGGGGGGAAAAATATCTGCAAAAAAAAAAGTTTTCGAGATGCTTCCTCGCAAAGTACAAATTTTTTTATATTTTTACAAAAAAAATTTAAAAAAACCGTAATGATTGTTCACTATGTTTGAATCTGCAGGACCTAGCAAAAAGTGTTGTATGTACTGATTATAGTAAGCTTTCAAATTTTTCAAACCGTTTTCGAATAGCTCAATTTGTTCTTGAGATATACACGATTAAGTGGAGCCATCTTTTTTGTTTTTTGAAATAACAGTAAATCGTAAATATCTCAAAAACGGTACCATTCAAGTAAAAATAACCTTGATTTTCGGAATTAGGAGGTGATTTTACATAGGAATTTCACTATGGCGTCTCTGGTGCAGAAAAAAAGTTGGAATTTGTGATCCAGTGTAGTTAATAAAAAATTTATTGATTTCAATAAAATATTAATAGGCGTAGCCAACTTTTTATTAAGCATTTATTAAATTTAATAAAAAAATTAATTAAATTCAATAAAATATTAAACGGTGTAACAAACTTTCTATTAATCGTTTATTAAATTTAATAAAAAAATTAATTAAATTTAATAAAATATATGGTGTAGCGAACTTTTCAATAGAATTCAAAAAATAAATTTAATAAACAGTTTTATTAAATTTAATCATCGATGTTAATTGTGCCAATTAACTAATTTATTAGCTCATTTTTAATAAAATTTTAACTGTGACAATGTACTTTTTTATTGATATTAGATACCTTTTTGGTTCAGTGTAGAGTGTAGCCATATTCGAAAAATATTACCTCAAGATAAAAATTGGCATTGTCTTTTCTAGTTTGAGGAAGATTAAATGAAATTACTTTATAAATATTTTGTACCAACTTAACTTTTTTACTACTTATATCAGGTATTGGAAATTTACATAAGTTATAAATGACGAAGTCATTTTATTTTGGGAATTTATTAAACAAAATTATACAATTGTGTGCGGTGATTTCAATGTTAATTTGCTTGTTAATGACTCCTGTACAGCGAAACTGCTCGACCATGTATCGGCAGGAGGACTTGTTGTAGTAAACAAGTCTGTGCCTACTAGATTTGCTAACAACTCAAAGCCTAGTCTTTTAGATGTGTTTATCACTTCTGACCTTGAACATGTGCTTAAATTTGACCAACTATTTTTCATATCTGACCACGACTTAATCTTCTGCACACTAGATGTAGTTTTCAATCGTCCTGTTGATGTAACCTTCACGTATCGAGATTTCAAGTCATTAAATGTTAGTGAACTGTTTCGTGATATGTCTCTTATTTGTTGGGAAGATTGCTGGTATTGTGAAACCGTTGACAAGAAGCTTGAGTTTTTAAACAGTAACTTGAATACGCTTTGTGATGCTCATGTTCCCTTTCGCATAGTTCGTGCTAGGAATCAGTCGTGTCCTTGGTACACAAAAAAAGTTTGTATGGCGATAAAAAAACGTAATAGGCTTCATGCCAAATGGAAAAAAAATTCGAGTGATAGTAGTTGGTCCCACTATAAAGCTGCGCGAAATGAAGCTACGGCCACCATCAGACAAGCTAAAAGTTGGTATTGTAGAAACAAACTTGACGCGACACTTCCGTCTAGAGACTTGTGGCGTAATCTTAAAAAACTACATGTTCACGGCAGCGCTAAACAAGAGTGTGATTTGGACCCAGACATACTGAATGACGTTTTTATTAATGCAAGTGATAGCGTGAGTCCCCCTGCAACTGATTATATCCCGAGATACTGTTATTTTGCTGATAAATTTCAATTTGCGGGTGTAAGTGAGATTGAGGTTGTGAAAGCTATAATGTCCATAAAGTCAAATGCTGTAGGAGAGGATGGAATTTCGCTGAAGTTCATGAAGATTGTATTGCCAGCAATCTTGAGCACTATCACACACGTTATAAATTTTTGTTTTACTAGCTCGTGCTTTCCGTCTCTATGGAAAAAGGCAATTATTCTTCCTGTGGCTAAAAAAACGAATGCTAATAGCCCTATCGATTACAGACCAGTAAGTATATTGCCTGCTTTGTCGAAGGTGTGTGAATCATTAATGGCTGCACAAATTTCAACATATATCCATGAAAGAGGCTTGATGTCACCGTTTCAATCAGGCTTCAGGTCGCAGCATAGTTGTTCTACCGCTATGGTAAAGATTCTGGACGACATAAGAATACAATTTGACAAGGGTGATTTAACAATCCTCTGCCTGCTTGACTTTTCAAAAGCATTTGACCTTGTTAATCATGGCCTTTTATGCAAGAAACTGAAATCTCGCTTTGGCTTTACAGACAGTGCTACTAGGCTAATGGCTAGTTACCTCGATAAAAGATCACAAAGAGTTGTCTCAGGGAATATATCATCTTCTCTGAAACCAACTACTACTGGTGTTCCACAAGGTTCAGTTCTGGGGCCACTATTGTTTAGTCTTTTTGTTAATGATGTGTTTTCTGTGTGTCGCTATGTTAATGTACATGCGTATGCTGATGATATCCAGCTACATTTGTCTAGTCGTATTGGGCTCGTTGAACATTTGTGTTTCAAAGTTTATAGTGATCTGTCGGCAATATCATCTTGGGCTCGGGATAATTGCTTGCGTTTAAATTCTTCAAAATCATTTGTTCTACCCATAAGCAATACCGCGGTTCATCTGGATGATATTCCTGAACTATTTATTGGTTGTGATAGTCTCTCTTTTGTTAACAAAATAAAAAATCTGGGATTTACTATTAACTCTAACTTGAATTGTCGTGATCATGTAAATAAAGTTGTAGGTAATGTGTATGCTGTGTTACGTCGTCTTAAGACTACTGCCTCATTTACACCAGAAGAAACTAGACGCAAATTGGCCAAACAACTCATAGTACCCATTATTACGTACTCTGAGATTGTCTACAGTAAGTTAGATTCTATCTCCTCCCACAAAATTAATGTTGCATTTAATAATGTTACGAGATATGTATATTCACTAAAAAAGTTCGATCACGTCTCTATGTGGAGAAATAAAATTTTGGGGTGCAGTATAGATAGCTACTTAGCTGCTAGGAACTGCATATCTTTGTATAGGTTGCTTACTACACAATCTCCGAATTATTTGTATGAGAAACTACAACTGGCTAGGTCAAGTCGACACAGCAGCCTTATTACACCTAGATACACCTTTCTGACGTCTTCTAGAATGTTTTTTGTTAACGCTGTTAGGTTATGGAATGCTATACCTGAATCTGTTAAGTCTGAGCTTAATAGAGGGAACTACAAATCAATTATATACAATTATTTTAAAAGTTTATAAAACTGTACTACGGCGATGGATGCACTCATCATAACTTAACTCTTTTTTTCTTTTCTTTCTCTTTTTTTCTTTTTTCTTCTTTTTCTCTTAACATAAGTCATGTTATTTTTGTGTTTAAATTGTATTTATTTACCTAAGTTAGTTTTAGTTTGATAAATACTATTTTGGTGTAACTGCTGATGCACTATAAAAGACTTAGTCTTAAATGTGTAACACTCCTTTTATTCAAATAAATAAATAAATAAATTGTTTTTATTTATATTTATATTGTTTTACTAGCAGGGTACCCGGCGTTGCTCGGGATGTAAGTAGTTAGGGGGTCTTTCAAAATCAATAATATACTTTAAAATTTCATATTTATATAATATAGCTGACCCGGCAAACTTCGTTCTTCCCAAAATAGATTTTTTTATTTATTTTTCACTACTTCATTGTGCATACAACTTCAAAAATATAAAATTTTAGTATTCCGCTTAAGGCTACACGATACACAAAATTTTTAGTTTTCTGTCCCGGAGCGTAAGTAAATAGCGAAAAAAATTTTCCTACACGGGAACACGCCACATAGAGCTATTGATATCATTAATCTCCTGATCAATTTTCAGGTCCTAACTTTAAACGCTTTTACGATAACCCCACTTTTATGCGCAAAAATTGTTTTGATATCATTTAGCTCTATACCAATTTCCAGGTTCCTGCCTTAAATACTTTAAGAGATATTTAGCTTGAAAAATTAGTATGGGAGGTGCCACGCCCCCCTTTTCGTTAACCCCAATTTTTTTGGAGGTGGTAGGGATCGATCTCGTATAACCCCTCACCAAATTTCAGTGGTGTAACCCGAATACTTCCAGAGGTACGGACAATGAAAAATTCCATTTGTATGGGAGGTGCCACGCCCACTTTGTCGTTATCCCGTTTTTTTTGGAGGTGGTAGGGATCGATTCCATATAACCCCTAACCAACTTTCAATGATCTAACAGAAATACTTCCAGAGATATCGAATAAGAAATATTTAATTCGTATGGGAGGTGCCACGCCCCCTTTTTCGTTATCCCCAGTTTTTTGAAGGTGGTAGGGATCGATCTCATATAATCTCTCACCAAATTTCAGTGGTCTAACCTAAATACTTCCAGAGATATCGACTGAGAAGTATTTTATTCGTATGGGAGGTGCCATGCCCACTTTTTCGTTATACCCAGTTGTTTTGGAGGTCGTAGGTATCGATCCCATATAACCCCTTACCGACTTTCAATGGTCTAACATAAATACTTCCAGAGATACGGACAATGGAAAATTCCATCAAAATATTTTTTAGCGTGTGACCATCCCTGGAAGATGTACAGTGGGTGTGTAAAATTTGGTTACGATCGGTTTATAAGTTTAAGACGCAAGTCGATCTATACCAAGCATCGGCGCTTCATAGATCTTAAGATCAGACAAACATGTTACGCTCTTCACACAGACAAGTTGCGCTCTTTGCCTACCAAACCATTTAGTCGTCGCTGAACAAGTGGCAAAACAACATCGCGCATGGTTGTCGCATATTTGCGCAGCGAATGTGAAAAATATGTATGTACGTACGTATAATTGGCGGGAGTAGAAAAAATTATAGGGGTAGTATGTAAATAAAAAAAAACTTAATAAAGCAGTAAAATAAAAAATTTTTGTTATAATATGTTAAAAAAAAAAATTATGAATATTAAGGTATTTTTATGTAAATTATCGGGGCTATTATTGCACAAACAAGTATAAAAAAATTGAATTAAAAAAAAATGTTTAAAAATTAAGAAATTTTTGGGAGATATTCCATTAAACATTACCCAACAAACACAACCTCTAACGTTAGAGAAATACTGTAGTTTTACATTAGAATTCTAATTTAGTTCTCTAATGTATCTCTAATCGAAAATCACGTTAGAGAACTAGGCTAGAGGACGATTAGAGAAACACTCGAATAGCGAAGATGCGTGTATTGTCAAGTATTGTATTTATAAACTAATTTATAAAAACTTTGAATTTTATTCCCATTAGATATTTAAGCTTAAAACATGTCAAACATATTTAAAGCAATAAATTTACCGAAATAGAATTAAACAAGAACAATTAGATTTCATTTCATTTCAGTTAGAAATTTCTCATTAGAATCCCATTAGAACTTCACGTTAGAATTCGAATCGATAACTAACCTTTTTCTCGATATCGAGAACTAAGTCCCCTTTTTGTAGAGAATGCTATAATTCGCGACAGTTTCACAAATCGTTCTCTAACCATCTACCTTAGAGAATAACATTAGAATTCGAGTCGTTTTCTAATCGTCCTCTAACCTTAATGTTTGCTGGGTTGTCAAGTATTGTATTTATAAACTAAGGTATAAAAACTTTGAATTTTATTCCCATTAGATATTTAAGCTTAAAACATGTCAAACATATTTAAAGCAATCAATTTATCGTCAATTTATCGAAATAAAATTAAACAAGAACAATTGGATTTCATTTCAGTTAGAAATTTCTCATTAGAATTTCACGTTAGAATTCGAATCGATAACTAACCTTTTTCTCGATATCGAGAACTAAGTCCCCTTTTTGTCGAGAATGCTATAATTCGCGACAGTTTCACAAATCGTTCTCTAACCATCTACCTTAGAGAATAACATTAGAATTCGAGTCGTTTTCTAATCGTCCTCTAACCTTAATGTTTGCTGGGTAACAAGCGAATGACGCGAAAATCAATTGGTTTGAGCGATGAAAGCGCTCTCACTAATACGCATGCATTTACAAATCTGCCGAATTGATTGCTTTAAATATGTTTGACATGTTTTAAGCTTAAATATCTAATGGGAATAAAATTCAAAGTTTTTATACCTTAGTTTATAAATACAATACTTGACAATACACGCATCTTCGCTATTCGAGTGTTTCTCTAATCGTTCTCTAATCGTCCTCTAGCCTAGTTCTCTAACGTGATTTTCGATTAGAGATACATTAGAGAACTAAATTAGAATTCTAATGTAAAACTACAGTATTTCTCTAACGTTAGAGGTTGTGTTTGCTGGGTAATGTTTAATGGAATATTTCCCAAAAATTTCTTAATTTTTAAACATTTTTTTTTAATTCAATTTTTTTATACTTGTTTGTGCAATAATAGCCCCGCTAATTTACATAAAAATACCTAAATATTCATAGTTTTTTTTTTAACATATTATACCAAAAAATTTTTATTTTACTGCTTTATTAAGTTTTTTTTTATTTACATACTACCCCTATAATTTTTACTCCTCCCGCCAATTATACGTACGTACATACATATTTTTCACATTCGCTGCGCAAATATGCGACAACCATGCGCGATTTTGTTTTGCCACTTGTTCAGCGACGACTAAATGGTTTGGTAGGCAAAGAGCGCAACTTGTCTGTGTGAAGAGCGTAACATGTTTGTCTGATCTTAAGATCTATTTATGAAGCGCCGATGCTTGATCTATACCTACATATATATTTACATAATTTGAATTTTATATATATAGATGCACATTGCCAACTTTTGTCGACTTCATTGAGAGGTTGACCCTTTACTACAATAACATTGTTATTGCAGGGGATTTTAACAGTGACCTGCTTTGTGGAAGTAATTTTGCCCTTGCCATGCAAAACCTGGGTTTACTCCCAGCCAATGTTTCCATGCCCACTCATTTCATGCAATCTACTAGCTATCTGCTTGATATTTTCTTTGTAAATGACACTGCAAAAGTACTTCTTTTTGACCAACTCTCTGCCCCAAGTTTCTCTAAGCACGACTAAATTTTTTTGACTTTTGACTTCCAATTGACCTATGATAGTACAACATATTTTTATCGCGACTTTTTAAATATAGATTATATGAATCTCAAAGAAGCAGTAGAGAAAGTTGATTGGAACTCCATCTATGGCTTAGTATCTAGTACTGACCAAATTGATTTTCTGGAATCAAACATTAATACGCTCTTTGACCAGTTTGTCCCGGTTGTACATAAATCAGCTAATGTTAAAAAACGGCCTTGGTTCAACTACTGCATTAAAAAACTGATTTGCAAACGCAATAACGCGTTTCGCAAGTGGAAGCGGAACAAAAGCCAAGAGAACTATAATAGGTTTAAAGCTTGTAGACGGGATGTGACCAAAGCAATTAAATTAAGAAAGCTAGAATATTACGAGCTTCAGTTCAGTATGGCAGTGGGTTCGAAGCAAACGTGGCGAAAAATTCGTGAAATTGGGATTGGAAACAAAACTCAATATGTCTCAGCGGCAGTTGACGTGAATGAATTAAATGAAAAGTTTGCACGCCCGCCGGTCTCTGTGAATGATATATGTCGTGATAGTTACAGTAGGAATATATGTAATGCGTTGTCCAGTTTTTCTTTTGAATGTGTCGATGATTGTGATGTAGTTCAGTCCATACTAAGTATTAAATCGAATGCAGCTGGTCTTGATGGTGTGAACCCGAAATTTCTCAAGTGCTTGCTACCAATGCTTTTAAAGTATATCACATATGCTTTAAATACCATCTTGACTACGTCAGAGTTTCCTAGCTCTTGGAAAAAGGTCAAGATTATTCCGCTAAAGAAACCGAATGGAGACTACCGTCCCATTGCAATATTGCCGTACTTGTCTAAGGTTCTTGAGCGGATCATGCATGGCCAGATAAATTCTTTCATACATAGAAACTCTTTGGTAAACCCACTGCAGTCTGGCTTCAGATCCAATATGAGCTGCACCACAGCGCTCTTAAAAGTTTCGGATGACATAAGGATCAACATTGATAAAAACCAAATAACTTTTCTGACTTTACTTGACCATTCAAAGGCTTTTGACTCTGTCGACCACGAAATTCTAATCTTGAAACTTGAAAACTTGTTTAATTTTTCCACACCGGCATCCGCACTTGTGAAAACATACGTAAGTGATCGCGTACAAGCAGTATGTGATGAATTCAACGTATCCGACTGGCTACCTATAACTAGAGGTGTTCCTCAAGGTTCTATTCTTGGCCCCCTGCTGTTTGTGTTGTATGTCAATGACTTGTTTAATGTGATTCGTTACAATGATGTCCATGTTTACGCAGATGATGTCCAGTTATATGTTAGTTGTCCCCTTGACTCTATTAATGTCTGTATAGAAAATTTAAACGCTGACTTGAATTCAATAAATAAATGGGCTCCCGACAATGGATTAATTCTTAATCCAGATAAATCACAATGCATTGCTATATATAAGAAAATTATTAAACTTGACGACTACATGGAAATTAAGCTGAACAATTCTGTGATAAAATATGTTGACACAGTTAAAAACTTAGGAGTTATATTTAATAGAACCTTGACGTGGAGTAATCAGATCTTTTGCGCCATTGGAAAAGTATATGGTATGCTCCGAAATCTATGGACTACTCAGCATTTTACACCAGTGAAAATACGACTGCTTTTAGCTAGAACCTACTTATTACCGACGTTATTATATGGTTGTGAGCTGTTTTCGAGCTGTGATAGTGTGTGTCGTAGTAAACTAAATGTTGTGTATAACAATATTGCCAGATACGTGTACAGTAAAAGTCGTTATGACCACATTTCTGTGTTTTCGAAGCAAATTGCATCGGTATCTTTTATCAATTTGTTAAAATTTAAATGTTTAGTGTTACTTCAAAAAATTATTACCACTAAGGAGCCCCGATATCTTAAAGATCGGCTGGAGTCCTCGAAATCTACGCGTTCGCTTAACTTAGTCCCTTTAAAATATAGTTGCTTGGTATCTGAACGTCAGTACCTAGTGTTTTCTGTCCGCTGTTGGAATACGTTGCCTCCAAAAATTAAGGGTATTAAGGGAACTTTGCATTTCAGACGTGAACTGCTCAAGTACCTAGCGAATTTTGACTGAACACACCAAGATAATTTTTGATCCCAGACACCTCTATCCTATTTTTTCTTTCTATTCCTTTCATTTACTGTATGTACTTATTCCATTGTCTATCTCTTTTCATTTTACTCTTCTATTATCTCAATTTTCTTGTATCCATCACCCACTGCTTCATAATTCCTACTCTAAGATTTGATGTAATTGTTAGTTTTAAGCTTTAATATGTACTCTAGTTTTAAGGCCAAACGCTGTAAAATAACTTATGGTTGTGTGTTTGACCAATCAAAATAAAATAAAAAATAAATAAATAAAAATAAAATAACTTTAAACTTACAGAATGAAGAAATTAATTGAAATATCCACCAAGAAAGAAAAAGTTCAAAAATATTTAAATTACTAGCTGACCCGGCAAACTTCGTTCTGCCCAAAATAGATTTCATTTCAAAAATTGTAATTTCACCAGAATTTTTTTTAATAGAAAATTAACGATTTTTCACTTCATTGCGTATACAACTTATGTATAATATTAAGGGTTTGAGGTGGGAACGCTGCTCGGCCACCCTGTACGAAGTGTATGCGCCTAACGCTGTCTAACTAAATGGTTGCGGGGGGGGGACACTTCGTATTCCTCTCAGAGTGCTGTGGGCTAAAGCCCTATCGTTCCTAAAGGGTATAAGTAAGTCTCCCTTTGCATTTGGCCCGGAACCTCAATCAGGGAGCGGGGGAGAGAGGCTCCTCGGCCACCCTGCCTGAAGCGTCCGCACCTAATGCCATCAAACTACCTGGTTATTTATTGTTGTCGGTATTTCCCCGAGGGGAGTTTGGGACTATTCCCAGACCCAGCTCGGGAGAGATACCCACGCCCATCCATCCCTCGTGGTCAACAGGGGGAGAACCCCTTGCTCACCACGATGGATTTCTCAAAGTGAGGCAGTTCCCCATAGGTGGAAGATCCATGAATCGAAAGATCATGGGGCGGCTTCCACCATTTGGGGTGAGGCCCTTGATACCCTTTGCAAGGGAGAGAGATGCCAACTGACGAGTTGACATTCCTTTAGCTTACCTATAAGGAGTATGCCTTATGCGGAGCAATTCTGTGCTTAAGTATTTATTCGCTCATGAAATGCCTGAGAATTGTGAAAATTACTAGCTACCGTCACTTGTGTGGCGAACGAAAATATATAACTGGTTGTCAAGCATACACCTAACGTACGGAGTATGTGTGGTTGTTCGCTGTTGAAGTTATCGCGGTATGTTTGTATGTACACCGTACATATGTATGCAAGGTTCGCGCGAGTGAAATAGTGTAAGGGGGGATAGGTATGTACACCGTACACATGTAAGGTTCGCGCGAGTGAAATATTGTAAGGGGGCATTTTGCTACATTACAAGGGCTCAGAACTAAAAGGATCTAAGTGACATTTTTTTTAAATTGAGTTATTCCCATATTTGTATAGTGAAATATGGTGTTTATTTGTTGGCAAAGAGATCCGATTCATTTCGGATATTGTAGTGCCATCTACTTTCCATACAGTAAACGCCCTACCCAGATTTTACATAGGATTTTCAAAAGGCAGTAAACTTTAAACTTTATCTCAAATCAATTTCGGAGTCACTTAGATCCCGTTGGTTCTAAACCCTTCATATATAATTTTAGTATTCAGTTTAAGGCTGCACGATACACAAATTTTTTAGTTTTTTGTCCCGGAGCGTAAATAAATAGCGAGGACGGTTTTCCTACACGGGAACACGCCACATAGATATCGTTAATCTCCTGATCAATTTTCAGCTTGAAAAATTAAGTTTGTATGAGAGGTGCCACGCCCCCTTTTCCGATAACCACAACTTTTATGCTCAAAAAATGTTTTGATAGCATATAGCTCTGTACCAATTTCCAGGTCCCTGCCTTAAATCCTTTTAAAGATATTCAGCTTGAAAAATTAAGTTTGTATTTGGAGGTGCCACGCCCCCTTTTTCGTTATCCCCAGTGTTTTTGAAGCTGGTAGGATCGATCTCATATAACCTCTCACCAAATTTCAGTGGTCTAACCTAAATACTTCCAGAGATATCGACTAAAAAGTATTTCAATCGTATGGGAGGTGCCACGCCCCATTTTTCGTTATACCCAGTTTTTTTGGAGGTGGTAGGGATCGATCTCATATAACCTCTCACCAAATTTCAGTGGTCTAACCTAAATACTTCCAGAGATATCGACTAAGAAGTATTGCATTCGTATGGGAGGTGCCACGCCCACTTTTTTGTTATCCCCAGTTTTTTTGGAGGTGTTAGGAATCGATTCCGTATAAAACCTCACCAAGTTTCAATGCTCTAACAAAAATCCTTCCAGAGATATCGACTAAGAAGTAATTCATTCGTATGGGAGGTGCCACGCCCCCTTTTTCGTTATCCCCAGTTTTTTTGAAGGTGGTAGGATCGATCCCATATAACCCCTCACCGAGTTTCAATGGTCTAACATAAATACTTCCAGAGATACGGACAATGAAAAATTCCATTTGTATGGGAGGTGCCACGCCCCCTATATAACAATGTATATAAAAATATTTTTTAGCCTGTGACCATCCCTGGAAGACATCCAGTGGGTGTGTAAAATTTGGTTACGATCGGCTTATTCGTTTAGGAGCCCAGTGTGTCCATATATAGATAGATACATAATTTGAATTTTATATATATAGATAAAATATTTTTTTTAAATGGAAAACACTACTTGTTATAAATATACATACATACGAGTTACTCTGATTGTATATTAAATTACGCTGCACCAAATAACCTTTTGGCCATATTTAGAACAAAAGTATGTATTTATATCGGAGTAAGGTATTATTTGCTTTGAATAGAAATTTTATCGCACACTCTAGGTATATTTTTTTACGACAGACAGTTCAACATAAAATTCCTGATAGGGCTGTTATGTGCTAGATTGTGAAATTATGCTCACCCCAAAGGTGTAACTACTATCCATTTCAAACCATTTTCCTACGACAAACAAGTGTGACCGCTTTTTTTGGTCTCGTCTTGGTTGTCTTTTCTCGAATTTGCCAATTTGATATGCTGATTATAGGTG
This sequence comes from Sphenella marginata, assembly GCA_951509765.1. Classification (NCBI taxonomy): domain Eukaryota; kingdom Metazoa; phylum Arthropoda; class Insecta; order Diptera; family Tephritidae; genus Sphenella; species Sphenella marginata. Next base: position 51,215,724 of record OX608082.1, read on the forward strand.
TGTTCGGTGAAAAAGTTAGCAAGAATTGTTCAGCAAGGAAAAAAAGAGAATAAAGCGTCTTACTCTCTCAAAAAGTGAAACTCGCTAAGTTTTCACCAAACAGGAATTAGTAAATATTTGCACGAAAGCTGCAAAAACAGTTGTTCAGTTTCCTCAATGCAGACTGCCAGTTGTGGAGGCAATGATTCCACAGAGCTGGCACTAACACATTTCCTTTTGCCGGAGACCTTAATTAATTATTAAATTGTTTTAATCATCCAAATACATTTATAAGTCACATTTTTTTACCCCATTTACCAACAAATCACTCATTTTAATGTCTTTGAAATTTTTAGATTTTTGTTTAGTTGACTAAAAATGCAGTCTGCTGATGTCAAAACATATGTTTTCTTGCTTTGCTAATTTCTGCTAACAGAAATTTGTGCAGCAGGAATTAGCAACTTCCCCTCCAAATGAAATGTCAAAATCGCGCTCTCTCGTTGCTAATTTTGCTGAGCTTTTGGTTCACCGAACGGAGTTTAGTGAAAATTAATACAAATTCGTACAAATTATCACTCACCGAACATAGCTTATCACACCGCTCTGCTGGCAAGAATAGGTTCAACAAAAATGGGCACAAAAACTGTGAATGAGGTCTTGTCTGGGACCATCCTTAATGTCGAACTACGTTTTCAGTAAAATCGGGACTGCTCGTTTTCGCGAAATATCCCACTTTAACCCTTTAGGACCTTCAAAAATATACATTTGACCAAAAAATCTTCTCAAAACTAGTTTTTGTATGTTTGTTCGTGTAGTTGGTTTCTATTACTCAAATAAATTGACAAAAGTCACACATTTAAAAAAAACTGCAAAACTACTATCAAATAAAATTAATTATTCGTTTTTAGGGCACTAGTTACAGCACCCTGTTTTTGTAATGCAAAAAAAAAACAAAAATACTTCTTATGATTTTTTTTTAAGCGGAACACGAATCCGTGGTCCAAAAATTTCCATCATGTCCCGTTTCTGAGAAAAAATGTTTTTAGACCCCAAAATTAGTACAATTTGAACAAGCCCCCTGTGCTCTGGGTGCTCTTATTTGATTTGAATATCAGCTCATATATAAACCAAGGTTTAGGAAACATTATCTGAGATAAGAAAACATTGTGGTATGTCGCAATTATTTTATACAGATTTTCAAAGTTGGCCGAAATTACAAAATCATGTTTTTGGTACATTTTTGAAAAATTATATAAATTTACCCCGATCTGGCACCAATTTTTTACATACCAGAAATAGTGGTTTCTAGTGTGTCAATGGTAAGAAAATCTTTTTTTTTACCACTTACCATGAAAATAATATCTTCATTTATTACCACCTCGTTTCCGTTACTTTTATACAAAATTTCTATGTAATATCTTCAGTATCAGCATACATTTGTATAGAAATTGATGAAAGCAAAAATAAATATTTTACGGAAACGAGGTGGTAATAAATGAAGATATTATTTTCATGATAAGTGGTAATAAAAACATTTTCTTACCATTGACAGACTAGAAACGATGCAATATTTTCTGGTATGTAAAAAATTGGTGGCAGATCGGGGTAAATTTATATAATTTTTCAGAAATGTACCAAACACATGATTTTGTAATTTCGGCCAACTTTGAAAATCTGTATAAAATAATTGCGACATACCACAATGTTTTCTTATCTCAGATAATGTTTCCTAAACCTTGGTTTATATATGAGCTGATATTAAAATCAAAAAAGAGCACCCAGAGCACAGGGGGCTTGTTCAAATTGTACTAATTTTGGGGTCTAAAAACATTTTTTCTCAGAAACGGGACATGATGGAAATTTTTGGACCACGGATTCGTGTTCCGCTTAAAAAAAATCATAAGAAGTATTTTTGTTTTTTTTTTTTGCATTACAAAAACAGGGTGCTGTAACTAGTGCCCTAAAAACGAATAATTAATTTTATTTAATAGTAGTTTTGCAGTTTTTTTTAAATGTGTGACTTTTGTCAATTTATTTGAGTAATAGAAACCAACTACATGAACAAACATACAAAAACTAGTTTTGAGAAGATTTTTTGGTCAAATGTATATTTTTGAAGGTCCTAAAGGGTTAAAGTGGGATATTTCGCGAAAACGAGCAGTCCCGATTTTACTGAAAACGTAGTTCGACATCTAGGATGGTCCCAGACAAGACCTCATTCACAGTTTTTGTGCCCATGAACCTATTCTTGCCAGCAGAGCGGTGTGTTATATTACACATAAAATAACTTACCAATCATTATATTTTAATTGAAGTTGCAAAACTAATTTCCACACAGCTGATGATAGAAGTGTTTCATTTTCATCTATGCCGCTGAAGCCTATTTCAATAAGTTCCCATTTATAGTTCGAAATAATGTCACTTAGAGATTCATTTTCTACGAGGTTATTTATGACCTTAAACCATGCAGTCCTGTGAAAAAAAAAAACATATATTTAGTTAGTTATATTTGACAGTGGTGAACTATAAATAATAATAATCGTAATATCTGCGATGATATCGCAACCCCAAGTTATCGTAAGTTTGTAACAAAAGCTTGTGTAATTAAGCGAAAAAGCGGGAAGTGGGCGCGACCCTGATTTCTGGCAGCAAAACACACTTTCGAAAACACGGACCGCCAGAAAAAATTAGAACTGCTATGCTTTTTGTTTCATCTACTATATATTTGTGAAAGTATGCGTGTGTGTTTGTATGTATGGATTTGCAGCCTAAATCGCTGGACGATATCGAACGCAATTTTTCCACGACATACCCTGATTGCCTCAATCTGTGGTAGTTTTTTTAAATAAAATTTTCGACAAGGGGGCGTGGGGCCTACACATTTCAAAGATTCTTAATTTTGGACTTGCAGTCTAAACCGCTGGACGGAATCGAACGAAATTTCCCCACGTCATACCCTGATAGCCTCAATCTATGGCAGCCTATATAAAAAAAGTTATGGACGACGGGGCGACTTGACCACCATTGTAAGCAGTATTGATGAGCTCAAAATAAGGGTTTTTGAAAGTGTGTGTGTGCGTGTTTGTGTTTGTATACTTGGCAGTGGAGAGATATTCCGAAGGTATGTAATATTAACCTTAGCGACTTGACTTGAAAATGAAGGTTTTTGAAATTGTCTCTGGTTGTGTGAGAGAGCTATCTTGGCACCTAAGAATGCTACGGTAAACAGCATAAACGTTGATTTATTGTTTATTGAAAATCCTTAACTAATACAGAATGTGTTACAAAAGTCTTAAGTCTTAATCTATTTAGATCAAACCCGCGAAGCTGGAAAGCTATACTATAGTTACTAATAACAGTATTTAAACTTATATAGGGACTTACAACTATGTATAAACTGGGTGTTTTTAATTGAATTAGATTTGTATATAAGAAAAATATTTGGTAATATTGACTGAGTACTTTCGGATATTATTTAAAAAGGTAGAAAAAAAGTTTAACAAGCAACGACTTATTATTTTTATTATAATCATAAATAAATAATGAAAAGTTATAGTTTTGCTAGTATAATAGTGATTGATTTTATAGGTATATTGAATCACAATTCTAGAATTTGAATTTATAATTCGAGAATTTAATTTTCACAATAAGCTCTCAAAGTAGCTTTTTGTACGTGTTTGGTAAAGAAAGAACTGAAAGCCTGGAACTGAAAGCCTGTTCTTAAGACGCCTTCGTGTCCCATGGTTGTGAGCAATTGGTATTTTGAATATGGTTTTGTCATACAACTCGTTAAGAATCGACAGCTTATTTGTTAATCGAACTCACATCTAGTAAACCTAGTTCCTTGTTCAGATTAATGTTTTAGGGGGGGGGGGGTTCCGAAAATAAAAAAATATACGTCTGTACTAGAATAATTACTCTATTCAATTTCAAAACCCCTGTTAAGAAATTAACATTAAAATCAATAATGCATATACCAAAGAATAAAATTAAATAATATTTCACACTGAGAGAAGTTATTGGTAGTCGCTAATCAATTATGAGAGCAAGTCTGAGAGGTCACAACTAAATTCCTGCAACGGTTCACTTGAAGAAATTCGCGCAAAACTATCAGACTTGCTCTGCATAAGATCAACTTAGCATCTCAACTACATAGCATGTTAACAACAGCTTTTCTTAGTTATGAATACAGGGGGCAAATATCGTAAAAATGAGTGTCTCTTGTTATTGTAGTCACGGTTGCCATAAGCTTAACCAAAAAAATTACCAAGAAGTTAAAAAAAATTACCAAAAATTACCAAGTAGTACACAACGCAGACGTATTGAATTATCAGAAAAAGTAACAATTAGATTGTACTTATACTTGTGAGGTGATAGTAAAAAATGACGCTAATTGGGCAAAAAGGATTGAAAAAGTTTAAAAGTAAAAGCCCGGTATGCTGTTGAAATGAAAATGCTCAAGAAATATTTTCATTTATTTCTTGACCATGAAATTGTCATGAATATCCAAGAAATTTTGACGTTCCGTTTTGCATGTTGAATAATTGCAATTGGCCGCTTTTTATATGAATTTCAATGTTATTTTATTATATTTTTTGTTTTTATTTTTCCGAAACTTCAGTTTTTCTTCAAGAAATAAAGCGACAACTATTTATTTCGTGCCAAAGCCAGAGTTGCGAAGGTCGCTTCAAGAAATTAGCAGTAGAAAAGTAGAAGAGATTCTGACACCAGAAATTTTTCTTAAGCGTTTCATAAGTGTCATTTTATAAAGAGTTTTTGGATTTCTTTTGAAAGCGTAAAGCCCTAAAAAAGAAAAATTGTGGAGTTACCCACAACATTACGTTCCATACATAGCAACAATATGTTAGCAAGTCAGGTGATCTATGCTTGCCAATGATATGACGAAACTAATTTGAGGGCATAGCATAAGGAATGCAAATACCTAAGGAACTAACTGAAGTTTTACAAGAACAGGTTTTTCTGCTGCGGTCCTATAAAAGACCTATCGCAAAATATATTGAATAACATTCTGCTGCCGAGTACTATTTTGATCACTTATAATAAAGTCAATTTAAAGTCCAGTTGCGTGTGCTTATTATTATTTCGGATATACAAAACGCCCCAACTGGTGACCCCGACGTGATCGCGTGATTAGTTAATAGCATTTTCATAAAAAAAATTGAGTTAATTATTCCGCGAAATTGTGAGTCGGTTTTGTACATCGCACCCGCTTTTAATTTATTGTGCACGCACCAAATTTTTGAGGATCATCGCCTATAATTTGCCATCAACAATCTGGTGAGAAATAAGGATGCCAAATAACACAGTGAATCAAATTCCTGACAGCACAATGCCGATTCAACGCGTTTCGATACGGTGTCCGGCCTTTAATGCAGAACGCCCAGCTTTATGGTTTGCCCAACTTGAAGGGCAGTTTCATCTCTCAGGCATAACTGATGAAATTACGAAATATCACTACCCTTCGTCGCAATATCGATAGTCAAGCCGCCGCTGAGGTAGAGGATCTGCTGTTGAATGTTCCTCAACCTGAAATGAATCTTGATAAACTGGCTAACCTTGCCGACAAAATTAATGAAATCGCATTGCCGGCAGCACATATAAATGAGGTATGTGTTGGTACCATTAACGCTACGCCAACAGAGCTAAGCATTGCATAACACCTTGCTCGTTTCAAGGAAACGCTCCATCGGACCGTTAGTGGCGGTTCAAATCTAACCGCCTGTTTGTAACTGATCGCGCCACCAAAGTCCAATACCTGGCGGACACTGGCGCTGATCTCTACACATATCCGAAGTCCTTGGCTCCTGGGGCATCAAAACCAGTCAACTACACGCTGATGGCTGCAAACGGCTCAATGATCAACACTTATGGTTTTATCACATTATCGCAAAATTTTGGCCTCAGGAGGGATTTTAAGTGGCGCTTTGTTGTTGCGGACACAACTAAACCAATAATTGGCGCTGATTTTTTGGTGCATTTTGGAATTTTACCGGGCTTGAAGAACAGCTGCCTCATCGATTCCACAACTGGTCTAACAACCTTATGTAAGTTATCGTTATCTAATATCGTTTCAGAAATAAAGGTCACGCCTGTCGATTCGCCCTGGTCTGGTCTTCTTTCGGATTTTCCAAGCGTGACAAAACCTGAAGGCATTTGCTTGCCCGCCAAACATAGTACGCTGCATCATATATCTACAACACCTGGACCACCCTGACAAACTAAAAATCGCCAAATTGGAGTTCGATAAAATGATGCAAAATTATGATACGAAATGCCGCACAGAGCTTTCAACGGTTTATCGATGAGGTCACACGAGGCTTAGATGAGTTTGCCTTTCCTTATTTCGACAACAACCTGATCGCATCGACAAATATTGAAGAACGTCGCATACATCTACGCACTCTTTTTGAACGACTAACAACGTAAGGTGTCGTATTTAACACCGCTAAATGTCGTTTTGGTCAATCAGAGGTCGACTTTCTTGGTCATCGCATCTCGGCTCAGGGAATCTTACCGCCCTACAACAATGCGATAAATAAATTTGTATCGTAAATTTCTTAAAAATGCTGCCGCAATTTGAGCAGTCCTCCAGCAAAGACGAGGACAAAAGTGGGAGCCGCTAGAATTCTTTAGTCAAAAGCTACAGCCAGCGCTCAGGAAGCACTGTCCATACGATCGCGAACTTCACGCTATCTACGCTGCATTACGAAAATTTCGTTATATTTTTGAGGCAAGGCACATAACGATCTTTACGGATCATAAGCCGTTGCTGCACGCATTCGCCCAGTATCCTGACCGAGCAACACCTTGGCAATTTCATCGCCTGGATTTTATCGGCCAATTTACGACCGACATCCAATACATAGTTGGCAAAGATAACGTCGTCGCGGTACCCTTTCTCGCATTGAAGGGATTTCCGCAGCGGTATCAGTTAATGACCTTGCCGATGCACAAGCTAGCGATGAGGAGCTTCTACAGCGTATACAGGGTCAACAAGATGATTCACTTTCCCTGCGTCCTGTCAACGTCCCAGGCTGTAATAAACCAATATATTACGACGTGTCCGGCGACCTAATTCGCCCTTTTGTTATAATGCATATACCAAAGAATAAAATTAAATAATATTTCACACTGAGAGAAGTTATTGGTAGTCGCTAATCAATTATGAGAGCAAGTCTGAGAGGTCACAACTAAATTCCTGCAACGGTTCACTTGAAGAAATTCGCGCAAAACTATCAGACTTGCTCTGCATAAGATCAACTTAGCATCTCAACTACATAGCATGTTAACAACAGCAAGAGTGATTCGAACTCATGTCTGTTGAAAGTCAAATTAACTGCTTTTCTTAGTTATGAATACAGGGGGCAAAAATCGTAAAAATGAGTGTCTCTTGTTATTGTAGTCACGGTTGCCATAAGCTTAACCAAAAAAATTACCAAGAAGTTAAAAAAAATTACTAAAAATTACCAAGTAGTACACAACGCAGACGTATTGAATTATCAGAAAAAGTAACAATTAGATTGTACTTATACTTGTGAGGTGATAGTAAAAAATGACGCTAATTGGGCAAAAAGGATTGAAAAAGTTTAAAAGTAAAAGCCCGGTATGCTGTTGAAATGAAAATGCTCAAGAAATATTTTCATTTATTTCTTGACCATGAAATTATCATGAATATCCAAGAAATTTTGACGTTCCGTTTTGCATGTTGAATAATTGCAATTGGCCGCTTTTTATATGAATTTCAATGTTATTTTATTATATTTTTTGTTTTTATTTTTCCGAAACTTCAGTTTTTCTTCAAGAAATAAAGCGACAACTATTTATTTCGTGCCAAAGCCAGAGTTGCGAAGGTCGCTTCAAGAAATTAGCAGTAGAAAAGTAGAAGAGATTCTGACACCAGAAATTTTTCTTAAGCGTTTCATAAGTGTCATTTTATAAAGAGTTTTTGGATTTCTTTTGAAAGCGTAAAGCCCTAAAAAAGAAAAATTGTGGAGTTACCCACAACATTACGTTCCATACATAGCAACAATATGTTAGCAAGTCAGGTGATCTATGCTTGCCAATGATATGACGAAACTAATTTGAGGGCATAGCATAAGGAATGCAAATACCTAAGGAACTAACTGAAGTTTTACAAGAACAGGTTTTTCTGCTGCGGTCCTATAAAAGACCTATCGCAAAATATATTGAATAACATTCTGCTGCCGAGTACTATTTTGATCACTTATAATAAAGTCAATTTAAAGTCCAGTTGCGTGTGCTTATTATTATTTCGGATATACAAAACGCCCCAACTGGTGACCCCGACGTGATCGCGTGATTAGTTAATAGCATTTTCATAAAAAAAATTTAGTTAATTATTCCGCGAAATTGTGAGTCGGTTTTGTACATCGCACCCGCTTTTAATTTATTGTGCACGCACCAAATTTTTGAGGATCATCGCCTATAATTTGCCATCAACAATCTGGTGAGAAATAAGGATGCCAAATAACACAGTGAATCAAATTCCTGACAGCACAATGCCGATTCAACGCGTTTCGATACGGTGTCCGGCCTTTAATGCAGAGCGCCCAGCTTTATGGTTTGCCCAACTTGAAGGGCAGTTTCATCTCTCAGGCATAACTGATGAAATTACGAAATATCACTACCCTTCGTCGCAATATCGATAGTCAAGCCGCCGCTGAGGTAGAGGATCTGCTGTTGAATGTTCCTCAACCTGAAATGAATCTTGATAAACTGGCTAACCTTGCCGACAAAATTAATGAAATCGCATTGCCGGCAGCACATATAAATGAGGTATGTGTTGGTACCATTAACGCTACGCCAACAGAGCTAAGCATTGCATAACACCTTGCTCGTTTCAAGGAAACGCTCCATCGGACCGTTAGTGGCGGTTCAAATCTAACCGCCTGTTTGTAACTGATCGCGCCACCAAAGTCCAATACCTGGCGGACACTGGCGCTGATCTCTACACATATCCGAAGTCCTTGGCTCCTGGGGCATCAAAACCAGTCAACTACACGCTGATGGCTGCAAACGGCTCAATGATCAACACTTATGGTTTTATCACATTATCGCAAAATTTTGGCCTCAGGAGGGATTTTAAGTGGCGCTTTGTTGTTGCGGACACAACTAAACCAATAATTGGCGCTGATTTTTTGGTGCATTTTGGAATTTTACCGGGCTTGAAGAACAGCTGCCTCATCGATTCCACAACTGGTCTAACAACCTTATGTAAGTTATCGTTATCTAATATCGTTTCAGAAATAAAGGTCACGCCTGTCGATTCGCCCTGGTCTGGTCTTCTTTCGGATTTTCCAAGCGTGACAAAACCTGAAGGCATTTGATTGCCCGCCAAACATAGTACGCTGCATCATATATCTACAACACCTGGACCACCCTGACAAACTAAAAATCGCCAAATTGGAGTTCGATAAAATGATGCAAAATTATGATACGAAATGCCGCACAGAGCTTTCAACGGTTTATCGATGAGGTCACACGAGGCTTAGATGAGTTTGCCTTTCCTTATTTCGACAACAACCTGATCGCATCGACAAATATTGAAGAACGTCGCATACATCTACGCACTCTTTTTGAACGACTAACAACGTAAGGTGTCGTATTTAACACCGCTAAATGTCGTTTTGGTCAATCAGAGGTCGACTTTCTTGGTCATCGCATCTCGGCTCAGGGAATCTTACCGCCCTACAACAATGCGATAAATAAATTTGTATCGTAAATTTCTTAAAAATGCTGCCGAAATTTGAGCAGTCCTCCAGCAAAGACGAGGACAAAAGTGGGAGCCGCTAGAATTCTTTAGTCAAAAGCTACAGCCAGCGCTCAGGAAGCACTGTCCATACGATCGCGAACTTCACGCTATCTACGCTGCATTACGAAAATTTCGTTATATTTTTGAGGCAAGGCACATAACGATCTTTACGGATCATAAGCCGTTGCTGCACGCATTCGCCCAGTATCCTGACCGAGCAACACCTTGGCAATTTCATCGCCTGGATTTTATCGGCCAATTTACGACCGACATCCAATACATAGTTGGCAAAGATAACGTCGTCGCGGTACCCTTTCTCGCATTGAAGGGATTTCCGCAGCGGTATCAGTTAATGACCTTGCCGATGCACAAGCTAGCGATGAGGAGCTTCTACAGCGTATACAGGGTCAACAAGATGATTCACTTTCCCTGCGTCCTGTCAACGTCCCAGGCTGTAATAAACCAATATATTACGACGTGTCCGGCGACCTAATTCGCCCTTTTGTTATAATGCATATACCAAAGAATAAAATTAAATAATATTTCACACTGAGAGAAGTTATTGGTAGTCGCTAATCAATTATGAGAGCAAGTCTGAGAGGTCACAACTAAATTCCTGCAACGGTTCACTTGAAGAAATTCGCGCAAAACTATCAGACTTGCTCTGCATAAGATCAACTTAGCATCTCAACTACATAGCATGTTAACAACAGCAAGAGTGATTCGAACTCATGTCTGTTGAAAGTCAAATTAACTGCTTTTCTTAGTTATGAATACAGGGGGCAAAAATCGTAAAAATGAGTGTCTCTTGTTATTGTAGTCACGGTTGCCATAAGCTTAACCAAAAAAATTACCAAGAAGTTAAAAAAAATTACTAAAAATTACCAAGTAGTACACAACGCAGACGTATTGAATTATCAGAAAAAGTAACAATTAGATTGTACTTATACTTGTGAGGTGATAGTAAAAAATGACGCTAATTGGGCAAAAAGGATTGAAAAAGTTTAAAAGTAAAAGCCCGGTATGCTGTTGAAATGAAAATGCTCAAGAAATATTTTCATTTATTTCTTGACCATGAAATTATCATGAATATCCAAGAAATTTTGACGTTCCGTTTTGCATGTTGAATAATTGCAATTGGCCGCTTTTTATATGAATTTCAATGTTATTTTATTATATTTTTTGTTTTTATTTTTCCGAAACTTCAGTTTTTCTTCAAGAAATAAAGCGACAACTATTTATTTCGTGCCAAAGCCAGAGTTGCGAAGGTCGCTTCAAGAAATTAGCAGTAGAAAAGTAGAAGAGATTCTGACACCAGAAATTTTTCTTAAGCGTTTCATAAGTGTCATTTTATAAAGAGTTTTTGGATTTCTTTTGAAAGCGTAAAGCCCTAAAAAAGAAAAATTGTGGAGTTACCCACAACATTACGTTCCATACATAGCAACAATATGTTAGCAAGTCAGGTGATCTATGCTTGCCAATGATATGACGAAACTAATTTGAGGGCATAGCATAAGGAATGCAAATACCTAAGGAACTAACTGAAGTTTTACAAGAACAGGTTTTTCTGCTGCGGTCCTATAAAAGACCTATCGCAAAATATATTGAATAACATTCTGCTGCCGAGTACTATTTTGATCACTTATAATAAAGTCAATTTAAAGTCCAGTTGCGTGTGCTTATTATTATTTCGGATATACAAAACGCCCCAACTGGTGACCCCGACGTGATCGCGTGATTAGTTAATAGCATTTTCATAAAAAAAATTTAGTTAATTATTCCGCGAAATTGTGAGTCGGTTTTGTACATCGCACCCGCTTTTAATTTATTGTGCACGCACCAAATTTTTGAGGATCATCGCCTATAATTTGCCATCAACAATCTGGTGAGAAATAAGGATGCCAAATAACACAGTGAATCAAATTCCTGACAGCACAATGCCGATTCAACGCGTTTCGATACGGTGTCCGGCCTTTAATGCAGAGCGCCCAGCTTTATGGTTTGCCCAACTTGAAGGGCAGTTTCATCTCTCAGGCATAACTGATGAAATTACGAAATATCACTACCCTTCGTCGCAATATCGATAGTCAAGCCGCCGCTGAGGTAGAGGATCTGCTGTTGAATGTTCCTCAACCTGAAATGAATCTTGATAAACTGGCTAACCTTGCCGACAAAATTAATGAAATCGCATTGCCGGCAGCACATATAAATGAGGTATGTGTTGGTACCATTAACGCTACGCCAACAGAGCTAAGCATTGCATAACACCTTGCTCGTTTCAAGGAAACGCTCCATCGGACCGTTAGTGGCGGTTCAAATCTAACCGCCTGTTTGTAACTGATCGCGCCACCAAAGTCCAATACCTGGCGGACACTGGCGCTGATCTCTACACATATCCGAAGTCCTTGGCTCCTGGGGCATCAAAACCAGTCAACTACACGCTGATGGCTGCAAACGGCTCAATGATCAACACTTATGGTTTTATCACATTATCGCAAAATTTTGGCCTCAGGAGGGATTTTAAGTGGCGCTTTGTTGTTGCGGACACAACTAAACCAATAATTGGCGCTGATTTTTTGGTGCATTTTGGAATTTTACCGGGCTTGAAGAACAGCTGCCTCATCGATTCCACAACTGGTCTAACAACCTTATGTAAGTTATCGTTATCTAATATCGTTTCAGAAATAAAGGTCACGCCTGTCGATTCGCCCTGGTCTGGTCTTCTTTCGGATTTTCCAAGCGTGACAAAACCTGAAGGCATTTGATTGCCCGCCAAACATAGTACGCTGCATCATATATCTACAACACCTGGACCACCCTGACAAACTAAAAATCGCCAAATTGGAGTTCGATAAAATGATGCAAAATTATGATACGAAATGCCGCACAGAGCTTTCAACGGTTTATCGATGAGGTCACACGAGGCTTAGATGAGTTTGCCTTTCCTTATTTCGACAACAACCTGATCGCATCGACAAATATTGAAGAACGTCGCATACATCTACGCACTCTTTTTGAACGACTAACAACGTAAGGTGTCGTATTTAACACCGCTAAATGTCGTTTTGGTCAATCAGAGGTCGACTTTCTTGGTCATCGCATCTCGGCTCAGGGAATCTTACCGCCCTACAACAATGCGATAAATAAATTTGTATCGTAAATTTCTTAAAAATGCTGCCGAAATTTGAGCAGTCCTCCAGCAAAGACGAGGACAAAAGTGGGAGCCGCTAGAATTCTTTAGTCAAAAGCTACAGCCAGCGCTCAGGAAGCACTGTCCATACGATCGCGAACTTCACGCTATCTACGCTGCATTACGAAAATTTCGTTATATTTTTGAGGCAAGGCACATAACGATCTTTACGGATCATAAGCCGTTGCTGCACGCATTCGCCCAGTATCCTGACCGAGCAACACCTTGGCAATTTCATCGCCTGGATTTTATCGGCCAATTTACGACCGACATCCAATACATAGTTGGCAAAGATAACGTCGTCGCGGTACCCTTTCTCGCATTGAAGGGATTTCCGCAGCGGTATCAGTTAATGACCTTGCCGATGCACAAGCTAGCGATGAGGAGCTTCTACAGCGTATACAGGGTCAACAAGATGATTCACTTTCCCTGCGTCCTGTCAACGTCCCAGGCTGTAATAAACCAATATATTACGACGTGTCCGGCGACCTAATTCGCCCTTTTGTTATAATGCATATACCAAAGAATAAAATTAAATAATATTTCACACTGAGAGAAGTTATTGGTAGTCGCTAATCAATTATGAGAGCAAGTCTGAGAGGTCACAACTAAATTCCTGCAACGGTTCACTTGAAGAAATTCGCGCAAAACTATCAGACTTGCTCTGCATAAGATCAACTTAGCATCTCAACTACATAGCATGTTAACAACAGCAAGAGTGATTCGAACTCATGTCTGTTGAAAGTCAAATTAACTGCTTTTCTTAGTTATGAATACAGGGGGCAAAAATCGTAAAAATGAGTGTCTCTTGTTATTGTAGTCACGGTTGCCATAAGCTTAACCAAAAAAATTACCAAGAAGTTAAAAAAAATTACTAAAAATTACCAAGTAGTACACAACGCAGACGTATTGAATTATCAGAAAAAGTAACAATTAGATTGTACTTATACTTGTGAGGTGATAGTAAAAAATGACGCTAATTGGGCAAAAAGGATTGAAAAAGTTTAAAAGTAAAAGCCCGGTATGCTGTTGAAATGAAAATGCTCAAGAAATATTTTCATTTATTTCTTGACCATGAAATTATCATGAATATCCAAGAAATTTTGACGTTCCGTTTTGCATGTTGAATAATTGCAATTGGCCGCTTTTTATATGAATTTCAATGTTATTTTATTATATTTTTTGTTTTTATTTTTCCGAAACTTCAGTTTTTCTTCAAGAAATAAAGCGACAACTATTTATTTCGTGCCAAAGCCAGAGTTGCGAAGGTCGCTTCAAGAAATTAGCAGTAGAAAAGTAGAAGAGATTCTGACACCAGAAATTTTTCTTAAGCGTTTCATAAGTGTCATTTTATAAAGAGTTTTTGGATTTCTTTTGAAAGCGTAAAGCCCTAAAAAAGAAAAATTGTGGAGTTACCCACAACATTACGTTCCATACATAGCAACAATATGTTAGCAAGTCAGGTGATCTATGCTTGCCAATGATATGACGAAACTAATTTGAGGGCATAGCATAAGGAATGCAAATACCTAAGGAACTAACTGAAGTTTTACAAGAACAGGTTTTTCTGCTGCGGTCCTATAAAAGACCTATCGCAAAATATATTGAATAACATTCTGCTGCCGAGTACTATTTTGATCACTTATAATAAAGTCAATTTAAAGTCCAGTTGCGTGTGCTTATTATTATTTCGGATATACAAAACGCCCCAACTGGTGACCCCGACGTGATCGCGTGATTAGTTAATAGCATTTTCATAAAAAAAATTGAGTTAATTATTCCGCGAAATTGTGAGTCGGTTTTGTACATCGCACCCGCTTTTAATTTATTGTGCACGCACCAAATTTTTGAGGATCATCGCCTATAATTTGCCATCAACAATCTGGTGAGAAATAAGGATGCCAAATAACACAGTGAATCAAATTCCTGACAGCACAATGCCGATTCAACGCGTTTCGATACGGTGTCCGGCCTTTAATGCAGAACGCCCAGCTTTATGGTTTGCCCAACTTGAAGGGCAGTTTCATCTCTCAGGCATAACTGATGAAATTACGAAATATCACTACCCTTCGTCGCAATATCGATAGTCAAGCCGCCGCTGAGGTAGAGGATCTGCTGTTGAATGTTCCTCAACCTGAAATGAATCTTGATAAACTGGCTAACCTTGCCGACAAAATTAATGAAATCGCATTGCCGGCAGCACATATAAATGAGGTATGTGTTGGTACCATTAACGCTACGCCAACAGAGCTAAGCATTGCATAACACCTTGCTCGTTTCAAGGAAACGCTCCATCGGACCGTTAGTGGCGGTTCAAATCTAACCGCCTGTTTGTAACTGATCGCGCCACCAAAGTCCAATACCTGGCGGACACTGGCGCTGATCTCTACACATATCCGAAGTCCTTGGCTCCTGGGGCATCAAAACCAGTCAACTACACGCTGATGGCTGCAAACGGCTCAATGATCAACACTTATGGTTTTATCACATTATCGCAAAATTTTGGCCTCAGGAGGGATTTTAAGTGGCGCTTTGTTGTTGCGGACACAACTAAACCAATAATTGGCGCTGATTTTTTGGTGCATTTTGGAATTTTACCGGGCTTGAAGAACAGCTGCCTCATCGATTCCACAACTGGTCTAACAACCTTATGTAAGTTATCGTTATCTAATATCGTTTCAGAAATAAAGGTCACGCCTGTCGATTCGCCCTGGTCTGGTCTTCTTTCGGATTTTCCAAGCGTGACAAAACCTGAAGGCATTTGCTTGCCCGCCAAACATAGTACGCTGCATCATATATCTACAACACCTGGACCACCCTGACAAACTAAAAATCGCCAAATTGGAGTTCGATAAAATGATGCAAAATTATGATACGAAATGCCGCACAGAGCTTTCAACGGTTTATCGATGAGGTCACACGAGGCTTAGATGAGTTTGCCTTTCCTTATTTCGACAACAACCTGATCGCATCGACAAATATTGAAGAACGTCGCATACATCTACGCACTCTTTTTGAACGACTAACAACGTAAGGTGTCGTATTTAACACCGCTAAATGTCGTTTTGGTCAATCAGAGGTCGACTTTCTTGGTCATCGCATCTCGGCTCAGGGAATCTTACCGCCCTACAACAATGCGATAAATAAATTTGTATCGTAAATTTCTTAAAAATGCTGCCGAAATTTGAGCAGTCCTCCAGCAAAGACGAGGACAAAAGTGGGAGCCGCTAGAATTCTTTAGTCAAAAGCTACAGCCAGCGCTCAGGAAGCACTGTCCATACGATCGCGAACTTCACGCTATCTACGCTGCATTACGAAAATTTCGTTATATTTTTGAGGCAAGGCACATAACGATCTTTACGGATCATAAGCCGTTGCTGCACGCATTCGCCCAGTATCCTGACCGAGCAACACCTTGGCAATTTCATCGCCTGGATTTTATCGGCCAATTTACGACCGACATCCAATACATAGTTGGCAAAGATAACGTCGTCGCGGTACCCTTTCTCGCATTGAAGGGATTTCCGCAGCGGTATCAGTTAATGACCTTGCCGATGCACAAGCTAGCGATGAGGAGCTTCTACAGCGTATACAGGGTCAACAAGATGATTCACTTTCCCTGCGTCCTGTCAACGTCCCAGGCTGTAATAAACCAATATATTACGACGTGTCCGGCGACCTAATTCGCCCTTTTGTTCCCGAATTTTTGAGGAAGAAAATTTTTGACGCCCTTCATAGCATCAGCCATCCTGGAATACGAGCGTCTATAAAATTGATAACTCATCGCTATGCCTGGTCAAATATTAACAAAGACTGTCGACTGTGGGCTCGTGCATGCCTGCCAACGAAACAAGGTAACTCGTCATGTTTTATCAACAATTCAAGATTTTCCAGGACGAACACGGCGCTTTGAACATATCCACGTAGACATCATCGGACCATATACTCAATCCAAGGGATATCGCAACTGTCTGACGATTATCGACCGTTTCACCAGGTTTCCAGAAGTTTTTCCTATTGAAAACATTGGAGTTGAATTTGTCGCCAGTACGCTTTTCGCTGGCTGGATATGCCGCTACGGAGTACCGCTTAAAATTACGACCGACCAAGGAACACAGTTTGTGAGTCAATTATTTAACGCCCTCGCTAGTCTAACCGGCAGGAAACACAGACGCACCACGACTTTCCATCCACAATCCAGTGGAATGGTGGAACGCCTGCACCGTCACTTGAAGGATGCTATTCGCTGTCATCAAAATGATTCATGGGTCGTGCTTCTTGGAATCCGCGCCTCCTGGAAGGAAGATCTTCGAGCAACTCCGGCCGACTTCGTTTATGGGGAGCCCCTTCGCCTACCATGGGAATTCCTTGCACCTTCGCCAGAATGCGGGTTGCCTCCATCCAATATCGCAGAGCGCTTAAAACGACATTTCAATAATCTCGCTCCTCAACCCGTTGCACGACATTTTTTGTATTTATTTATTTTATTTTATTTTAAGTCGACACTAACATAAAGCGGTCGACTGATGGCGAATGTATAACATTCTATTATAAAATACAAAGTGTTACAAAAGAAAACTTAACATAACAAAATAATCTTAAGTCTAACATATTCCACAAATGGATGGTTGGAGAGGCCGAGTCTCCGTTCCCCCTGCCATTCGGTCCATGTGATCATTCAAATATATGCTCAGGAATCCTATAGTATAGTTAACAATATTAGCTCAGTAGGGAGCAGATGCGTAGTGCCCAGAAGGGGGCGCATGAGCCTGGAAGGACTCTGTAGGATAAGTATTTATATGTAGTGCCCAGATTATAATCTGCCACTAGCATGACAGGACATGTTCCAATCGACGTATTATTAGCTCAGTAGGGAGCAGATGCGTAGTGCCCAGAAGGGGGCGCATAAGCCGGGAAGGGCTCTGTAGAATAAGCTCTGATATGTAGTGCCTAGTAGTGTTGGAAAGTAACATCGATGTAAAATCGATATATCGATGTTTTTCAATTTTTTCAAACATCGATGTTTTTAAATCGATTTTCGATGTTTTACTTCTTTACCACCACTGATAAACAAACACGGGAGGTAGGTAAGTGAAAACGAGAACAATTTTATTTAGCAAAACTGGTTAAATACGAATAAATATTGTTTCCTTAGGTATTTGGTGTTGGCACGGTTATAAATGGAGAAGATATTGGTGGATTCTAATGGCGAAGGTAATTCTTTTTTTATTTGGAGTCTGCTTTGCCAGGCTTTGTATGTATAAAAGAGCTTTCAATGAGTATTTTTCATTGAGTGTATGTATGTATGTATGCTGTTCGTTCTAGATTGCAATAATGCTATTTCTGTTGACACTGAAAGTGATTCCGAGCAAGAAGCTCCTCGATATCGAACAAAATATGGAAAATCAACAGTATGGAACTTTTTTAAAAAGTCTATGGACGGAAAGTCAGCCAAATGCATTAAATGTGGGAAATCGTACAAAACAAGTGGCAATACCACCAATCTATCAGGTCACCTAAAACGCATACATCCTCTTTTGACAGTAAGTGAACAACCGAAAGGATCAGGCCCGCTATATTCGTTTACAAATAAAAGATACGAAGCTTCATCAATTAGAAAGAAAACTCTTGACATGGCACTGACTTATTATATCAGCTCAGACTTGCGACCTTTTTCAGTTGTTGAAGAAATATTCTTTCGGCACTTTGTTAAAATGCTTGATTCTTGTTATGAGTTACCGTCCCGCACAACATTGCGAAACGTATGCATGGTCAGTCTCTTTAATGACATGAAAATCGGCCGCGAACAAATCGAGTTCATTATGTGATATTCTGAAAGAGTGGCAAGTTTTTGACAAAGTGACGGCAATCGTTACAGATAATGCCCGGAATATGGTAAAAGCATGTGAACTCCTTGGAAAGACACATGTGCCATGTTTCGCTCACTCAATAAATCTAACTGTACAAGGCTGTATTTCTCAAGAAAAAATCAAAGTGATCCTGGCTACGTGTAAACGCATTGTATCATTTTTTCAAAGCAGCTCAATAGCATACGCTAAATTTAAAGAAGCTCAAGATATAGATAAGCCGTACAGTTTGAAACAGGAGTGTCCTACCAGATGGAATAGTGCCGATGATAGACCGAATTTTATTAACTAAGGCTGCAATCGTAAAGGTACTTCTAAACACACCGAAAGCATTGTGTCCGCTATCAGCGGATGACATTTTTTTCTTAGAGGATTTAAAGCAAGTTTTATCACCGTTTGAGGAAGCAACTCTACACACTTCTTCAAACAAATTAGTAACAGTGTCACTGGTTATACCGGTGGTGTGTGGCCTTTTACACAATTTAGAAAACCTTACAGAAAAACTAAAAACTGATGTAGGTCGAGAAGCATGCTACTTTTTATTGGAGGCAACAAAACGGAGGCTGCTTCCGTATGAGACGTACACAATAACACAAGTATCTACTTTACTGGATCCTCGCTTCAAAAGAGCAGGCTTCTTGACCTCCTCAAATGCATATGAAGGAGAGAAGTCAATTGAAAACGAGCTCTCATTACTTACCAGTGACTTACCTAGAACTTATCCTGCAACTTCCCAAAACCTGCCAACACCAAAATCTTCAGCACAGCAATCCCTTTTTGATTTTTTGGAAATTAATAAGTCGCAAAGAGTTCTAAACAACCTATTGGACTCCATTTTGACACTTCGTCAGCATTTTAACAGGGAAAACGTGGAACCCACCATAAATCCGTTATAGTACTGGAAGGTAGAATTTAACATACACATGTATATTTCAATCGGTTCCGATAGACTATTAGAAATATTTGTTCTTTACAGATGTCAGATGACAGTAATTTAAAACTTTGTGTTAAAAAGTTTCTTTGCGTCCCTGCAACATCCACTGAAAGCGAACTCATAATTGAAATATTTTTATTGAAATTATTAGCATAAATAAAAGATTGTTTACAAACCAAAATAGCGAATGCTCCTTTATCGTATATGGTTGTGACATATTCACTTCCACAGTCCCAAAAATAAAACCAGAAATAAATTAAAAAGTTCGATACATCGATGTTTTTGGGGGAAAACATCGAAACATCGATGCTCGTAAACAACGATGTTTTTCCACCACTAGTGCCTAGGATATAATCTGCCCATAGTATGGCAGGACGTGTTCCAATGGAAGTATAGATGAATTTTTCTGGTTATGTATTTAAGGCTTATTGCCAATTTTTTTAATCAGGACTGGATGGTTCGAGAGGCCGAGTCTCCAAACCATCCAAGAGATTAAAGAGGAGTGAAAAGGACGTGTTTCCAATCTACTTTTAAAGTCTGGTTAGATATGAAAGTATGTCGTTACGTAAAGTGGCAATTGTGCGTTCAAATCTTAAACAGCAAGACAAGTCATTGTAGTACGAACACCAGATAAGCAGGGGACTATTTTTGACGAAGTTTGAATGACAAAGAGGTAAATGAAACGGGACGTAGTGTCTGGACCTTCTAGCAGGTACAGCAAAATTTAGTTTGCCTACTAGTTCAGAAGAGTCAATTTCACCAATAATCAGCTTATGAAGAAACATTACTCCTAGTAAAATCCTTCGATGTTCCAGAGTGGGTAAATTTATTAGAAGAAGCCGGTTTCTGTAAGGGGGTAGATTAATATTAGGGTTCCAATTGAGTCCGCGTAAGGCAAAAATTAGGAATTGCTTTTGTATAGACTCAATTCGTTGTATATGGTTTTGATATACGGGACACCAAACACACGAGCAGTACTCAAGTATAGGGCGGACTAACGATGTGTAGAGCGTCTTAGTGAGAAACGGATCATCGAACTCTTTAGCCCACCTCTTCACAAATCCTAACATACTCTTGGCTTTGTTAGTAATCGAAGAAATATGCATATTAAAACACAGTTTAGCATCAAAAAGGACACCTAGATCGTCAACAAATGATATGCGCACTAAGTCGGTAAGGTAAATGTCCATAATTTCGTGGTACTAAGGAATTTTCTGACTTTCTACCTCTCTTGCGTAAAAACGGATGAAGGAAAACTAAAAAAGTAAATTTTTCCCATTGAGTTGATCTATTAAGATAGCTTTCCATTTAATTTCAAACAAAACTAACAAATGTTTTATTTTATATAAATAAAAATGTGTGAGTACCTCAAATGTCCCTAATTTCGTGGCAAAAATTTTCTGATGTACCTAACTTCGTGGTAAAGTGTCCCTAATTTCGTGGTATTTGGTTAAACTCTAATTTTATGGAAAATGAAAGTTATTTTAAACGCAAATTCCTAAAATTTATTAATTAAAATTTATGTTCAAAAATTTCAAATTTTAAATAATTTTTTTATTGTTATTGTATTTATGAAAAGAAAGCGTTTTAAGACCAAGTAAGTATTAATTTGTTTAGTACTTAGTAATCAATTGATTAGACGGATTTTTTAATTGTTAATGATTACTTCAATTGGTTTTTGAGAAACGGCAATTAGTAATTGATTGCGATTGAAAAAATCAAAAAAAAACCAATAAAAAAAATTTATTTAACTGATGTAATTTGTTACTTTTCTCAAAATTTCTTTTATTTATTATTACTAAAAATGTTTTTTTTTAAATTTTTGTGTTTTTTTGGTCTTTTAAGTTTTTTTATTTTTAAACAAAATAAATAATTAAAAAAAAATAGTTTTAAAACAAAAATAAACAATAAAAAAAATTAGTTCAATAATTGATGTAGCTTATTATTTTTTATTATTGCAAAAAATGTTTTTTTTTTTAATTTTTGCGTTTTTTTGGTCTGTTAAGTTTTTTTATTTTTAAACAAAATAAATAATTAAAAAAAAAATAGTTTTAAAACAAAAATAAACAATAAAAAAAATTAGTTCAATAATTGATGTAGCTTATTATTTTTTATTATTTCAAAAAATGTTTTTTTTTTAAATTTTTTTGGTATATTTTTAATTTATTTGTATTTTTTTAATTTTTATTTTTTTTAAATTTAATTTGGTTTTTTATTCTTTTTTTTAATTTTTTGGTTTCTTGTTAACAATGTATCTAAATGCGCAGTATACCACGAAATTAGGGGCATGCGATAAAATTGATGTAGGTAATTTCGTGGTATCGCTTTAAGCGGTAATATGAGTTTTATATTTAAATTTTTTTGTTTATTATCGCTATTCATTCATAACAAAAGCAAAAAAGTATAAATCTTGAGATATTTTTTTAAATTAAATCAAAATTTATTGAATAAACAAAAGTTCTATAATGCCATTATTTCGTTAAAATGTTGTGCTTCGCAGAGCTTTTCGATTAAAATATTGACGAATGGGTTAATAAAAGTGTACCACGAAATTACGTCAAAATCTTCCTCAGGGGTCTATTTAATAATTAAAATACTTAAAATAATAGGGTATCCTATGAAATGTGAAAGAAAATAAGGAAAACATAAAGTATTATATTCCCCTAATTTCGTGGGTACCCACGAAATTAGGTACATCACAAAAAACATGTGTCCCTAAATTCGTGGTATTTAAATATTAAATAAAATGTAAATGAAAAGTTATTGAAATAAGTTTTGCAGTACTAAAAACGTTTAAGAAATGTTAAATAAAACCAAAAAAATTATCATCAAAAAAAATAATTTAAAGATACAAGTTTTACAGGCTTAACAAAATCTACTGGTCTCCTTAACAGTTTCCTTAAGAGGCCTCCCTACAAAAGGCTCATTTTATGAGCTTCCAACTTTATAATGCTTGTTATTTAATAGGTTTAATTTTGAAAAATTTGCAAAATATCCATTATTACACCCGAAAAGTTAATCTTTGTTATGAAATTTTCAGTTTTAAAAAAAACTCGCCAAATTCCTTGTTTGAAAGAAAATATCGAAATACCACAAAATAACGTACTACCACGAAATTATGGACATTTACCTTATCGTTTAATAAATAGGATGTCAGAACTGGCTTCGTTCTATGGAATGTCATTTGTTTACATTTGCAGCAATTTAACGCAAGTAAATTTACCGTGCACCAGCCATGGAATGAGTCCAAATCTGCCTGGAGAAGAGCACCTGCCGACTTGTCAGAGGGACAATACGTGTAGCAAAGTTTAACATCATCCGCGTACATTAAGGTTTTGGAATATGAGATAACCTGCGGTAAATCGTTTATGGTCAGAGAAAAGCTTTCGTTTTCAAGGAATTGGCAAATTGTTCACATGTTTTGGTTCGTCGTGATGCCCCACATCACGGTTTTACATCACCATATAAGGGGCCTCATCAAATTGTATCTAGGCATGAAAAACATTTCGTAATTGAGATCAGAGGCGAAAACACTGTTGTATCCATCGATCGCCTCAAACCAGTATTTGTGCTTACCGATGACTACCAAGATGTTAGCAACAACAACAACGACGTACCAGATGACAGTAATAATACAATAACAACGCCATCACCACTTGAGTCGACTCAACCAGGAAGATCTCGACTATCTTCGTCGTATTGTCCACCTGACTCCGATACAAGTTCATCTACACCAACGACTCGAAAACGCGTCAGATTTCGATAATCTACGTAAATATTATTTTTCCTAACAAACAATCTTAATGACTTTTTCGTAGAAGGGGAGTACTTGTGGAGTTACCCACAACATTACGTTCCATACATAACAACATTATGTTAGCAAGTCAGGTGATCTATGCTTGCCAATGATATGACGAAACTAATTTGAGGGCATAGCATAAAAGGGAATGCAAATACCTAAGGAACTAACTGAAGTTTTACAAGAACAGATTTTTCTGCTGCGGTCCTATAAAAGACCTATCGCAAAATATATTGAATAACATTCTGCTGACGTGTACTATTTTGATCACTTATAATAAAGTCAATTTAAAGTCCAGTTGCGTGTGCTTATTATTATTTCGTATATACAAAACCACCACAAAAATATTTTCCAATCCAAAGGATTTGGGCAATTTAGTACGATTTCCGTTTTTGATTCGGCTATAAAGGTTGGGCTAGTTTAAGGGAGCTTCCAGTTTCCGTTGCTCCTAGCGAACGGTCTTTCTCTTCCCTTCGAAGGTTAACAACTTATCTAAGTACAAAGGGGCAGGAGAGGCTGGCTCTACTCAACATCCACTCTACTTTTGAAGTAACTCCTGAAGAAATCTTAAACAAAATTTCAAAACAAACAAGAAAAATAAATATTGTTTTGTACACGGCTAAAAGTTTTAGCCTAGATTTAAAACTTTTTGGGGCTACATATACACCTAGACCAGTATGTCTGCGTGTTGTTTGGAATTTCCAGTAAGATTAACTTCCTTCCACTAATTTCATTATTTTTGTATGAAAGTATGTGTAAAAACACAATACAAATACTGCAACTCAAAGGTAAGAACTCTGTAGAATATTCATGAAAATTCAAGAAAACTCGCAAAATTTTCATCATAACTTCTAACTTTTTAGTAAAAATTTTAAGATTTTTTTCGAGTATGCAGTTTTGTAGCTCGTTCAATTGAAGATACCAATCTTAAGCCGCTAGAAGAATTGCTCGATTTTTGGCAATTTTTTTTCTAGCCGTCCAAGTATCTTTGTTAACTACTATTGAACGGGCTCCAAAACTGCATACTCGAAAAAAATCTAAGAAATTTTGATGAAAATTTTTCGAGTTTTCTTAAATTTTCATGAATTTTCCATAAAGTTCTTAACTTTGAGTTGCAGTATTTTTATTGTGTATCTACACATACTTTCATTCGAAAATAATAAAATTAGTCTAAAGAAGTCAATTTTACTGGAAATTCTAAAAAAAACCTTTGAACGCAGACATACTGGTAAATTTAAACCGAAAATGTTAAAAATTTTTAATTTTTTGAAAAAATGTTAGGACTCGAACCGACGTGCCCCAAATCGGTGCGCAATGCTCTACCTACTGAGCTACGGCGCACTCATGAATTTTGTGCGAAAAGTACACATATTCGCTGTGTATACGACTTTTGTTATATTTTCGTATATCACAGTTAAGTTTTAAATCTAAACCGCAAAAAATTTAGAATTTTTGTAGTAATTGAAAGGTTTGGAATTTATTACCAAAAAGTTTTAAAAATTGTGTAAACCAATGAATGGTTTAAAATTTAGGCTCAAATTTTTAGCCGTGTAGAAAGAGAAAAATTTCAAATAAATAAAAGTATAAATATGTAATATGTAAAAATATAAATATGTGTGTATTTACATGTAATTCTTATTTACTGACACTTTGGATATCTCTACAGGCCGGAACAGGTTTAACATACCAAAATGTTTGCGATTTCGGATTTTTACTTTAGTTCAGGGGCAATCACATCCAAGTGCCCGGTCGACTCTCCGCCAAATGCGAGTTAAATATGTTTAGCCAGCGATAAACAAAGACGTCGCATCTTGGGCACGAAGTTGTTTACGATGCCAGAAAGCAAAAATTAGCAGACACAATCAAACACACCTATCAAAATTCAAATGCCTAATAATCGTTTTGATCACATCCATATGGACATAGTCGTTCTGCCCCCTGATAAAGGTTATCGATTCTGCCTGACGATGATTGAAAGATTCTCTCGATGGCCGGAAGCTGTACCTCTTCAAAACATGACTGCAGATGCAGTTACCCAAGCCTTCTGGAGCACTGGGCATCGCGTTTCGGCTGTCCAAAATCAAAATCAATAACAACTGATCAGGGCACTCAATTCGAATCTGCCCTGTTCAACTCACTGCCTAAATTCGTCGGCGCAGAGCACGTTCACACTACAGCATATCATCCGCAATCCAAAGGCATGGTCGAACGATGGCACAGATCGTTTAAGGCAGCCCTGATGTGTCATGATAACAATCGGTGGACTACACTGTTACCAACCGTCCTCTTGGGCCTCAGAACGTGTTTCAAGGAGGATTTACACGCTTCTTCCGCCGAGTTTGTTTATGGGAGCAACCTTCGCTTACCCAATGAATTTTTCGATCATAAAGATTATCTCAATAGTCCCCACGACTTCGTCAACGGTATTAGAGAGCAAATGAGATTATTACGCCCAGTTCCAACGGCACACCACTGTAAAAAGAAACCATTTTTAACGAAAGAAATGAACAACTGCTCCCACGTATTTCTTCGAACTGATTCAGTGCGTGCGCCATTGGAACTACCTTATACTATGAAGTAATAACCATCGGATCGAGTTTTCATCATTAGAATCGGTAATAAGGATGTACAGGTCTCAGTAGAGCGTCTTAAACCAGCTTTCATGGTTTCCGACTAGCAATGCAGAACATCTTAAACAGAGTTATCAGGGAGGGTTTGATGTGGCAAAGCCGAACAAATCGATTCGCTGACAACCATTGACATATTGACACATCAATTTTGTATTTCTTTTGTTATGATATTCTTACTTCATTCTTTGTATTAATTAGTTGAATAAATCTAACCTGAGCAACTAACACGTGATATTCAACAAGTACTTTTTGCGAGACATACCTCATTTTGTAGGTCTAGTCTGACTGACTAAAATTGCATACTCAGAATTTCCAATACACCCCCAAAATCTGAAGTTAGGGACAAAAATCCCTATTCCATAGGTGGAGGCATATATTGGCCTATAACTTTATTTTTGGTCGCCCTATGTAAAAGCTTTTTATTGGAAATAAGGCATTTTGACGCTTCTATCGATATATAAATGTATATCGGAAAAAAAAAATTAATCTTGAGTCAGGCTCAGCGAATAAAGGCCTAACGAACTAACGCCTAATTTTTCGAAATTAAATAATGCCTAAAAAAGAACGCCTAACAAGAAAGTGAAAGAACGTCTAACTTTAAAAATGAAGGAAAGCCTCATTTTAAACATGAAAGAAAGTCTTAATTGTTAGGGTTTCTTTCATTATGAAATAACGCCCAATGAAAGAAGGCCTAACAACCCGAATTAAAATTCTTAGAAGATCCCGCCCATAGAGTGAGAACGGTGGCATGTTGCCACCGTTCAGGGCAACCACCCGAAGGTGGAATGGCGTAGGCCAGGGTTATTTTTTGAAGCGCGGCCGAAGGCCGCCAATGCTGAAAGAGTTCTCCACATAAATACCATGGATCACGCCCCGAATCGGGGATCCGACCTAAGTCAATTTTCGGTTTTTTGTTGATAACTTTTCACTAAAACAAAAAAATTAAATTTCGACTTCGGATCATTGATACCAAGGTCAAAACGCGTATTTTGACACCCCTATTAGCGCATTTATATTACTCAAAAATGCATAATAACAATAGAAATCACACTTTTAGCAAAATGAAAAAGCGCCTAACGTTAATGAAAGAAAGCCTAACAATCAAAAATGAATAAATACCTAATTAGTCGTTTCTTCATTTCTGATTGTTCGGCTTTCTTTCATTATGAAGAAAAACCTAACAATTTTAATGAAGAAATGCCTACTCTTTTTCTTTTATACAAACTATCATCTGTATCCCGTTTAAGAGGCCAGCAGTACTCCGAGAGCATATTAAGAATATTTTTTCCAGAAAACCTTCTCTCCATAGCTTCAATCTCCTGATGCATGCGCTCCCTTTGTTCATCACTGAGCTGACTCAAATTCTCTGGAAAAACGTCCACATGAGAGTGGAGTAAGTGAATTTTGATGGACATTTTACATCCCATTGCATTCAGAAACTCATGAACGACGTCTTTGTAGTTGTTGCCCAGAAAATTCGTACATAAAGATTGGCAGCTATTCCAGGCTCTTTGTTCAACCGGACTTAGTTTGAATGAAAATTCAGTATCTTTCATTAGCTTGCGAATCTGAGGCCCAATAAAAACGCCTTAAAATTATAAAAACCAATAAATGAAGCATGAGTCATAACATACAGAAATAATTTGAGAACTACCTTCTCTTATTTTAGCCTCACTTAATTTTGGAAATGAAGTTTTAAAAGGAGAAATACTTCACTGTCTACATTAAGCCTTTTAACAAATTGCTTCATGTAGCCCAGTTTTAAGTGCAGTGGTGGCAAAATTATATTTTCAGGATCTACAAGTGGAGCTCTCAACATATTTTTCTCTCCAATTTGAAACGTACTTTGCTCTGGCCACTTATGTATCTCTTTCGTACTTAAGCGAAGAACGGCTATTCCACTCTCAAAAATAGCAGAGATACTTTGTGTAGGGGGGGTGAAATAACCCAAACGGTAATAACCCAAATTTGTGTTATTGCTCAATCGAATGTGAAAAACCCAAAATTTGTGTTATCGCATCATTTTGAGAAATAAGTCAAGATTTTTTTTCACAGACTTTTTTTGTGTTCGCACCGCACATTTGTCGTATAAATATGTAGATTTACGATTGCAGATAAGTCCAGTAAAGCTGCGTAGAGTAATATATAAGTACACATATGTATGTATGTACATTGCACATATGTATGTACATTCTATGTTATTCTCAACCATGGCTAAATTATATATGTAGGTTGCAGTGATCGGGCAACAACACGAAATTACCGTTTGACGTTGTTTCGTACTTATGTCAAAAGGCACGTGTAAGACAAACCGGCAAAAAAGGTCAGATTTTTCACATACATTACACTCACAAATCACACATTTTCCTAAAATATTATCACGAGGAACTCAATAAATATCAATTTAAAGTGAAGTTTTATTAAAGTAATACTTTCCAGAGAGGTATCAAAAGACCGTCTGACCTCCGTAACAATACTCCGAAGGGGGAAAAGCAATATTTTGTTTCAGTTGTAGTAGTGTAAAAGGTTAATTAGTATTACCAAACTATATTGTACTAAAGTGTATGTGAATTGGCAGTACTGTCAAGAAATGTCATGTTCTTAAAAGAAAGGACAAGTCATAAAATAAAAGACACTTGAAGCGAACGGTTGGTTTGATTTATTCTATTCTTTGTGCATTCCCCCGTTGTAAGTTGGTTCGCATACTATACAGTGAAAAGTTATAAGTGAAAAACCGAAAATTGACCCAGGTCAGATCCCCAATTCGGGGCTTGATCCATGGTATTTATGTGCAGAACACCCTGGGCTACGCCATGCCACCTCCGGGTGGTTGCCTGAACCGTGGCAACGTGCCACGGTACGCACATTTTTTCACTTTTTTGGCTCAGCCTAATGTGCCATTACAAAAACCAGAAATAATTTGTCCGATCGTTAGTTAGGTGTCGGTCTTAAGCAGGGCCCGAATCGTTACAGACGTGAACGAGCAACTCGCTACGTAAAAATGTCAATATCGGATTCTCGTTGACCAGGCGTCTGTTCGGATGCTGTGGTTTGCAGCAGTTGAACAGGAATCAACATCTCACTACGCTCTTTAACGCCGAGCATTTTCGCTTCATTATGGAGATGGTGCTCAGGAGACATAAGAAGACACATAGTGGTGGTTCGAAGGGCGGTGTCCTGGCAGACCAGTGGGTGTCAGCAAACCCCGGCGACCATATTGGGGTCGCGTAGCTCAGTACCAGCTGACCAATTGCTTTGTATGTAGCTAAAAACGTTTCTTTGTCTTTACCCCAAGTGCTGCCAGCTAGCGACTTGAGGATTTTGTTACGGCTTTGGACTTTATTGGCAATTGCGGTTACATGAGCGCCGTATTTGAACATGTTATCAAACGTCACCCTGTAATGAGCAGTTTCTAATTTTTGCATCCATTACATATTCCCACACCTATTGCACACTTATTGCCATACAACCTATATAAATGAAAACTAGTCATGTCTAGACATAAACTTGCAAAGATCTTGCGATGACTTTTCTCAGTGTAGAACTGTGAACTGTTCTGAAACTCGCGATTGGTTTGCCGGAAGTCAGATGTTTTATGTGACAATGGCTTATGTCAAACTCTACCTCAACTTCCGATGAGCTGATCTCCTTCTTTTTGATCCAGCCATCGAAGTAAACAGACGCAGCCAACTCGACCCATCATTTCTCGAAGGTAAATGTTTTCATAAAAGTACTAGGATTTAGATGTGTGAGGCCAATACAACCTCTTTATTTTAATTTATAGGCAGATGCTCTGAAATAAAAGGGATTTAGGAAAGTTTTTCAACTGTATCGCCTGGATGCAGAGCGACAGCACTGCCTTGCACTTCAGACAGATAAAAGAACTTCCTTCCATCCTCGATTACAGATTGAAAAATCCAAATTGTCCAGCAAATCAATTTTTTTCACCAAACTCGAAAGGCCAAAGTCGTGTTGAGACAAAACACTTTGTATAGTTTCATCATACACTTCGATGAGTCCAGCATATTCATGGTGATCGCGATTGATGCAACGTAGTGGACGTGCTACAGCATAAACGGAGCCTCAAATTGTGGTCGAGGAATTGAACTCTATCCGAGAGTCAACAAACACAGTTCTTTTTTTTGTGCGGTGTCTTAGACATGCTAATGCTGATCTCATAAAGATCAGGTAGGTAGCAGAAAAGTAAACCCACAATCAACAAAAAAAAGAGAGGAAAAGGCATGACCATAGTGAAAAAAAAACAAGTTTAAGAAATTAGTTAGTCGATAAGTAATAAACAGTGAACACGCGGTAAATAAAAAAAAAAAAAGTGCGACATGAAAAGTTCTCTGAAGTCATAACAAGAAAAACCTATGGGAAAAATTAGCTATTGATCTTTGAAAAAAAAATAAAAACAGTAAGAAAATAGATATGTATGTATATATTTATATGTATGTGGAGAAATATTATAAATTATTATATATAAAGTGAAAAAGTGAAAAATGGGCTAAAAGGGGTTAAAAGATGTTAAAAGAGGGAAATAAATCGAATAGTTAGAAATACCTAATTAAGTTCAAAAAAAAAAAAAAAAATATAAAAAGTGTATAGGTGAGCAAGAACAACTAAGTGGCAAAATAGATGTAAAAGGTTGGGAATCTGGTGTCATATAGGCCAATTAGTTCTGATCGCAATCCCACGAGGATGCCTTCCTCAAGCAAAAAAATAAGCGAAATCATATCACATCATACTATGCCAAAGTGAGGAAAATGATTGAAATGTTGCTTAAGAAAAAAGAAATTATATTGCCCTTTTGTAGTGTAAAAAAAAAACCAAAAAAAATAAAAAGAAACAGAAAAGAGAAAAGAGAAAAGAGAAAAGTAAAAGGAACGCAAAATTAAATTTTGTTTAATGTTTTACTAAAATTTTAATTTTACCACAAAAAAAAAAAACTAAGCACACTCTAATGCAGTGAAAAATGGATCACACACACACACATGGAAGCGAGAAACGTTTAGCTGAATAAAACACTGAACGTAGTATTAAAAATACAAAATGTGAACTTTATTCTTTTATCGTTACTCTAAGACTAATTGAATGATTATTCAAATTCTGTTAACAACGTTGAGTTCAAACTTAAAGCAAAAATCATATTTAAAATTGAGAGCCTGGAAGGAAAGAGTTTGACATATTAATATAACTCGCCCTCCCATATTAAATTCGAGTCCCATCGAATTTAGTGAAAATATATTAAAAAGGAATAGGGAAAAAAAAATAAAAATTTTAGTTTACTTTATACATACATATGAAAATTGAAAAAAAAAATATATATATAAGTTAACACACTGCGGCACCAACATGTTGCATTCCCACACTATACCAATACACGTGCCGCCATGTCAGCATAATTGCAGTTAGCTACAACCTAACACCCTAACTCAAGGCCAGTCGCTTCCCACCGTATTTACCTGTGGGCTCATGCAATAGGAACCCAGCCAGACATAGCGTCAGCAAAATATGTTTCACACGATTGTGAAATACCTGCACATGACATCGGTGCATGCTAACCGTGGGAAGCGGGATTCTAAGCCGGCGCACCAAAACTCTGCGCTTGAAGACAGCAGCGCTAAACATTATAAATGGGAGCAGCGCAGAATTTAGGGGCAGTTGCGTGTGGACTACTAACCTTATTAGTAATCATACTTTAAGTCTTGGTGAAAGAATTAATTCATTAAACTTGTGTTTCATTTCCAGGGCAAGTTGGCCCTTTAATTTTTTTAGTATACCAGGACCTTCAGTCCTTAACTTATATCATTTCACAAAATTTGTTTTTTCCAATTTAGCATTTTCGTTGTTGACATTTTTAATACATTGGGAACAATATTTCTTATTTCTAGTCATATATCTAGTTATATAAAAAATGTAATACAAATAGTTTTCCATTTATTTAACCTCTT
The DNA here is from genome assembly GCA_951509765.1 of Sphenella marginata. Lineage (NCBI taxonomy): Eukaryota > Metazoa > Arthropoda > Insecta > Diptera > Tephritidae > Sphenella > Sphenella marginata. The sequence continues at coordinate 51,247,870 of OX608082.1, forward strand.
TTTTCAACTCAGTTCATAGGCTTTAATGGTCTTCTGAACTGTGCAACATCTACTTTATTGGGATTGCTGTAGTGGTATTTGTTGAATCTTTTAGCACTCTTTTGCCTGCCTGTAGCAGGATTTTTAATAAATAAATTTTGATTTCGTTATTCAAACGTTATTTTTTCTCTTTTAATGTTCTCTCTTTCAATCGCTTTCTTTTTATTTATTTCAGATCTCTCTCTAACTTCATTTAAATCTATATTTATTCTATTAATGAAATCTATTGGCTTAAGTTTAGTTGTACTATGAATTGTGTTGTTGTAAAAGTTTATGGCTTTTAGTACCAATTCCTCAGAGTCATTAATATTTTCAGCGTTTCTTAGTATTCTTATGTGTTCTAAAAGAGTCGAATGCATTCTTTCCACATCCGAATTCCCGGTGTGAGAGTTCGGTGTAGTGAAATGAGTTTCTATATTATTTTCTTGACAAAATAGTTTTATAAGAGCATTATTAAATTCATTGTCCATAACAAGTTTATCAGGTTTTCCTAGAAATGCGATTCGCTCTTCAATTTTAGTTTTTATTGTTATCATATTTTTATCGTTTAATTTATGTGCTGTGCCTAACTTAGTGAATTTATCGATTGTTGTTAAAAATGAGGTTTTTTGTATTTGAAAAATGTCTATATGTATTATTTGATTTGGTTTTTCTGGTGTTATAGTATGTTGAAATTTTTTAATTTATGGACTTTCTATCGTATTTATTTTCATTGCAAACTCTGGAATTATTGCAGTATCTATTTATTAATTTTATCAATTTAGGATTAAAATAATTATCTTTTAGTTCTTCGTAGTTTTCCTGAATTCCTCTGTGATTACCTTTCGTGTGAGTATCATCAATGATACTCAACAAAGATTCCTCGGATTCAATATCACGTGCTATTTTATTACATTTTATAAAGTTTATTTTATTATTATTAGAAAATAATTGTGTTAATTTATTTTGAATTATATTGAATTTATTATCTTCGAGTTCAGAGTATATACCAACTTTTCCATTTTTTAACTCTAGTCTGAACAAATCATTTAAATAATGTGTATTATTTAAATCATTTTCAGACACATATAATATTTTATATTTTTTGAAATTTGTTTCTTTCTCCTTATGTTTATTTTTTACGAGTCTAATTTGTGTTCTGTATTTGTTTACAATTTTATTTGTCATGACAAATTTGTTATTTAAACTTTCCTCCACACTGTGAACTTCAGCCAAAGACGGTTGAGTCAGCTGCACTCTGCTCAAAAAGTCCGCCACGTTATTCTCCTTGCCTTTTATGTACTCAATATCAAAATAAAACTCGTCTAGTAAAATTTTCCACCTGATGATTCGCGAATTTGGGTCCTTAAGCGAATAAAGCCATTTCAAGGGCTGGTGATCAGTCTGGACTAGAAACTTTCGACCATAAAGGTATGGACGATAATATTTTACTGACCACACAATGGCTAACAGCTCTTTCTCTAGCGTTGAGTAGTTTTGTTCGTGTCCATTCAAAGTCCTACTGGAATAACTTATCGGCTTTCCTTCCTGGCTTAACACCGCGCCGATGGCAACGTTACTAGCATCAGTAGTTAACACGAAGTTTTTATTAAAATCGGGATAGCGCAATAATAAGGAATTTACTAAAATATTTTTTAACTTTTCGAAAGACTCAATGTATGATTTATCGTGAACATCGATTTTACTGTCTTTCTTTAAATATTTAATTATAGGATTAGCTACCAAAGAATAGTTTTTAATAAATTTGCGGTAATAGCCGGTTAGGCCGAGAATGCTTATTTTTTCTGGGTTTGGTTTTATTCCCGCATTTGTTATGATATGACCAAGGAAGCTTGTTTCTTTAGATAAAAATTTGCACTTATCAATTTGTACTTTTAGGTTAAATTCATTTAATTTGTTAAATATTTTTTGTAAGCTTTCTAAATGCTCGGTTAAAGATGTCGAAAATACTAAAATGTCGTCCATATAAATAATACAGATTTTATTAACAAAATCTGATAAAACGTAGTTCAGAATTCGCTGGAATGTGGCAGGCGCATTCTTGAGTCCAAATGGCATTCGAATGAACTCAAAATGCCCCATAGGAGTAGAAAAGGCAGTTTTTTCGATATCGCTTTCATCCATTAACACTTGATGAAAGCCCTTCGCCAAATCCAAAGATGAACAAGTAAGGAAGTCTAAGTTCGGGTGAACCGAACATTAAATACCCAGCGTTAGTTTTCAGAAAAAGGGGGCGTAGTTTTCATCCGATTTCGCCCATTTTAAAAACCAATCTATTCCGAGCCTAAACAATAGCGAATTTGGTGGACGCGGCCACGCCCCTTGCTTATAAAACTAACCGCTTACATGAGCCAAAAGTACTGAATCGATCTTTTCAAGGGTTATACCATGTCCTATATGTAACTTTGGAAAAGAAGGCGTGCCATGCCCATAACTTTTAACGTATTTTGTGAAATTTTTTGATATACGGATATATGTGTCCATTAATCAATATTTACCTAATTTTAAAAAAGTGGGTGGTGGCAAGCCCACGGATTTTATTATGTTGTTTGTCCCTATTTGAAGATCAGTTTTCATTGCAGATCTTTATGATACTTTCAGAGTGGCTTGTTAATAGTGAAATGTTGATATTTTGTTTATTCACTTGTGGGCGGTGCCACGCCCATTTTCCAAAATATTACCAAAAAACCTTTAAACATCACTAATAAAATCATCAGGTGAATGAGTGTACTAAATTTTAGCATTATATCTTTATCAGTTAAACAGATATTGCATATTTCGGTTTCCTAACTCTCGTTTAGAGAACTTTAGTCCAAAAAGGGGCGTGGTCGTTCACCGATTTTTCTTATTTTCTGTGGTAGTACTCTACATAAACATAACATGCCTAGTACCTAGTTTCGTAAAAATATCTCAAACCGTTCTGAAGTTATTAGCAGTCGAATTTGAAAATTGCCTGACTCATAAGTGGGCGGTGCCACGCCCACTTTCCAAAATTTTGCAAAAATAATGTTAAGAATATGAAAATTGATGTACGTACCAAATTATATTATTATAGCGGTATCAGTTAATTAGATATGGACTTTTCAATATTTCCACCTCCTTTCAATATAACTTTTATAAAAAAGTAGGCGTGGTCGCCAAGCGATTTCGTTTATTTTCTATATCTGAATTTAACACAACAATAGTATGCCCTCTACAAAATTTCGTTATACTAGCATTAACTGATCTCAAGTTATTAAGAGTCAAAATTTTAAAATTTCTTCAAATATGTATATGTGGGCGGTGCCACGCCCCTTTTCAAAAAATTTGATAAAATCCGCCTTAGAACATATAAATCAATACATATTGCAAATTTTATCATTGTAGCTGCTTCTGATATGGAATTAACCCGTTTTATACGTTTTTCGAAATTTTCGATATCGAAAAAGGGGGCGTGGTTATCATCCGATTTCGCCCATTTTCAATAGCAACCTACCTTGGCCAGAAAGTAACCTGTATGCAAAATTTCATGCAAATATCTAAATTTTTACTCAAGTTATCGTGTACACGGACGGACAGACGGACGGACATGCCTTAATCAATTCCTCTTTTCATCCTAAGAACTTTCATATATGGAACTCTATATCTAACTCGATTATTTTGCGCCGTTACATAGTACCGTTATGTGGACAAAATTAATATACCCTTTTACTATTACTAGTACGCTGGGTATAAAAATACTGCGCCTTACCTAACTTATCAAATAAGGACTTTGTGTTCGGTATGGGAAATTTGTCGTCTACCGTTATTTCATTTAATTTCCTAAAATCTATTACTAATCGCCATTTTTTTTCATTTGAATTATCTGATTTTTGTATTGTATGGGGACTTACTAGGGCGTATTATGTTTTCATTCAACATTTCATTTATTTGTTTTTCTATTTCATTCTCTAGAATCTGTGGATGTCGGTAATTTTTGCAATATATTATTTTATTAGAATTAGTTATGATTTTATGTTTTACACAAGTGGTTGTTGTTAAGTTTTGCCCTTTAATATAAAATGCGTTTTTATTTTTATGTAGAAAATTTTCTAATAATTTACTTTCTTCGATATTTAAAGTTGTTGGTATTAATCCTTTAAATTTATCCATCTCAAATTTTTCTAAATAGTTTATTTCCTCATATGATATATTAAAGTTATTATTATTTAAATTTATTTTATTGTTTTTAATTATAAGATTATTATTATGAAAGTCTATAATTGCTCCGAACGGACGCAAAATATTTATTCCTATTATGCAATCAAATTTTTTATCAATAAAATTCACCAACTTAACGGACATAGTACTATTATTTTCTTTGAATTCACTTGGCACTTTCAACAACGACTTCTTCTTTTACTATATTATCACCTACTAGGGTATGCAATAAAATTGGTTTAGTTAATTTTTTTGGTTTTCCAATTTTTGAAAAAAACGAGTAATCCCCTAAGGTAGTAGCAGCGCCACTATCGATTAGGCAAATTGTCTTAGTATTATTTATGGTTAATGTAATTAGGGGTAATGATAATTTCGAGGCTGGACAGGAAAATTTTTTGTAAAATTTATCGCATCTATTTCCATTGACTCGGAATTATTATTACGGCTGTTATTGTTATACTTTTGAGGATTTGGTACTAATTGACTTGTATTGCGGAAGTTATAATTATTACTTTGTGGATCATAATTTTGGTTCGGAAAATATCCGTAATTTCTATTAAAATTATTATGGTTAGCAGTATTATTTTGGCTTTGAGAGTTCGAAAAATTCGCTCTGGGATTATTAAATTTATTAAATTGGCTACCAAAATTAGGCAAGTTGTTAGCATTTTGATGCTGAACACTGCTACCATTTGAATTGTTACGCCTATTTCGAAAATTATGGGAATAATTTTTGCTGCCTGAAAAGTTATTATTACTTTGTGAATTATATGGAAAGCTATTTGCATGTTTACAATTTACTAATTGAATATCTCTCAATAAATTATTTTGCAAATAAAACGTATAAGCTGTATTTATTGAGCTTATATTATTTTGCAGTAAAAGAGATTTAATATGTAGGTACTGGCAGATAATTAACATAAACATCGAAAATTTATTTTTCATTATTTAAGGGAGTGTACATTTCATTGGGTTCTAAAGAGTATTTCGTGTTCATTTGGCTTAATATTGTTCTTAACTTACAATGTAACTCTTCAATGTTTGTGGCTTCAATATTCAGAGCATCTATTCTTAAATTAAAAAAGGTTCTCTTTATTCCAAATTCCTCTTTAAGTTTACTTAAAATATCGTCAAAGGTAGGATCAACTAGTGTCTCAACTGCTCTTAATGCGTTTCCCTGCAAGCGGTTGCTAAGAACTCTTTGCAAAGTACATACGTGCTCATTGGGAGTCAACTGGAGAACGGTTGAGATGTCTCTAAAATAATTGCTAAGTGAGTACTCACTACTTCCAGTAAACGGCGGTAGGCTCCTCGCTTCTCGCAAACATTCAGCTATTGTCAACGCCATTGTTTTGTTTGTGGTATGATGTTTGCTTATTAAAAAGTTCCGCTTCCGCTTCACTTCTGCTTCCGCTACAGTTTGAGCAAACTGCACTTGTGTTGTTGTCGATACTCTCACTTTGCTGCACTTATGTAACATAAGTTATGTTGCTGTCGATACTCTCATTTTGCTGATATAAAATTTACTATGCAAATGATGTTTAGGTTACGCTATATGCATTTTTTTTTTTTTTTTTCGTTGTTGTCTCTCAATATGAAATGATTCTATGTTGTTATATTAAATGTGGTATTGCTCTCTCCTCTTTTTTTTTCAAAGTTCAAATAAAGGTGAAAATGTCAATTCATTTTTTTTCAAAGTCGAATGTAAGTGACTTATTTTCGTTAGAACATATGTGATTTTGTTGTTGTAATAGTTATTCTGGTTGCGTTGACTTTACAGTTTTGTTTAAATGTAATTTTTTTTTTCTGTATATATGCGAACCACGTTTTTAATTCGAACACTTTTGTTTAGTGATATTTTTTTTGATAAATGTGTCTTTCTTTTTTTTTCACAAAATATATATATGTGTGGTCAAATTTAAGTACAAACTTAAACCACAAACGCAAAGTACATATTCTTGTAACATTTAATTTTTTAAGTCCACTTTCCCTTTATTTTTGATTGCTTATTTTATTGTGTTATTTAAATCTTAAGAAGTTAGTACATAATTTGCTTTGCACACAAAGTATTCGGTCACTGGATACGAAAATTTAACACTGCGTATCCCATCCTCGTCGCCAGAAACGTTTAGCTGAATAAAACACTGAACGTAGTATTAAAAATACAAAATGTGAACTTTATTCTTTGATCGTTACTCTAAGACTAATTTAATGATTATTCAAATTCTGTTAACAACGTTGAGTTCAAAGCAAAATACTTAAAGTTAGCGGTAAATCATATTTAAAATTGAGAGCCTGGAAGGAAAGAGTTTGACATATTAATATAACTAGCGCTTTCATCGGTGGATTAAGTACAGTACACTTGGGTATGTAAATCTTTTACTCTCTGTATATTTACAAGTTAACATTTTTTTTGCTAGTTTAGTGAGCGAGCGAACTGTTAATTCACAGAGTTAACATTTTCTATTCCTCAGATCGCTGTTGAAATAGAACATGGTAACAGTGAAACAAGCGCAACAAAATTGAGATCTGTTGTAGCTTGCCAGAATTTATGTTAGTAACAGAATTTATTGATGTAAATAATTAACAGAAGTTGTATCTGTTAGTAGCCTGTCAGCTGAGAGCTAGCAGAGATTTTCGAAGTTAATGATTTGACTGGTTTTGTTTTAGCAGAGTTTATGTTTACTCGCGGTGAACAGAAATTTTGAATGTTAATAACTTAACAGGGCTTGTATCTGTTATGGGTGCCAGAATTTCAATTTGATTTGTATACAAATGTTGACAGTTCGGTCTGCTCGCTGCGTCAAGTGCACATATGTACATAAATACATTTTTACATTTTCCACGATAGTATGCTTTTGTAATTTTTTTCAAATTGCGAACTTTTAAAGTATAGGTATACAGTCAAATCTTCCTGTACATCTTTATATTGAAGTAGGCAAGAACTGATTTTTACTTAATAACATAATTGATAGGATGTTAGTTAACATAACGATATTGCGCGAACTGGGGATGTTGTTGCGACACGTATACACACACATATATTTGTAATTGAAATATTATGCACATATACATACATACATACATATGCAATTATAAGCATACTTCTAGGCGTTTAGGCATGTAAAGAAATGAATTTTTATATAGCTGTTGCGGGTAGTACTGTTCTAATTATAGGAGATATGCATACGCATACATATATACTGGATTTTGTGAAATAAATTGATTTTTTTGGAGACATGAAAATCCTGCGGTGTTAAGCCTTATTATTAGGGTGGTACTGATGTGAGTGGGTAAGTTGTCCTTTTTCAATAGGGGTCTGTAGTAATTGTTTTAGTGGCTATCACAGACCATGGTAGGGAGGGTTGAGAGGCAGCAGAACCAGTCCATCAAGGTATCTGCAGGGTGAAATATAAAGGGGGAAGTCGCGGTCTTTTAGAATGTAGTTAATTTATAAATGATAACGCCTGCACATACTTCCTTTTTTTTAATTATCAATACTTGGCAACTGATAGCAATGGAATTGCTCGTTAATAAAATTTTTTTTGTACACATTAAATAAATAGGGACTCTGTAATAAAAGAATGTATCGCGATCCCCCAACCACTGTTTGCTAGCCTAAAGACGGGTCCCGATAGACCTACTACAAGCAGCCATAAACTTAGTCTGGGTACAGACTGAAGCATTCCCCCTTTTTAAACCAATGATTTTCGATACAATACATTACAAAATGGCGCCCAACGTGGGGCAGGAGGAACTTTAATCTTCCCAACAGTAGTTTTTTTTGGTTATAATATTTGCATAAGCAACCAAATATCAACACCTGGATAGCATTATGCATATCCATGTGCACACATACAAATATAAATTGAAAGCAGCTGATTAAAGTGGTTAGATCAGATTGAAGACTACCTGTTCCATTACGAGGAAATTCCATTTTGGTTATCGGAAGAAGTTTTTTTTTAATTTTCATATGCAAGTAAGAATTAGAGTTGTGAGAAATCTTGAAAAGGTTACAATAAGTTGTGGATCCTCTTGTGATTTCGACATCAGGGGGTGTTTAAGACCCAGGTGTATCGACCTCGTGGCTACCCTTAACTCCTTTGTGATCTTGTAAAGACGTATTACGGCAAAATTCCTATTTATTGAATCTTATTGAAGGTTTCGGGAAAAATACATAACAAAACTAAAATGGTAAAAGAAAACAGCAACAGTCGGTTACTCGAATGCCCATAGACTGTTACGGTCCTGGATTTACTAAATTACTAGCTACGAGCAATATTTAGTCCGACAATAACAGCGGGTTGAATAACAGATAGAAAGTAGTAAAGTCCCATACCTTCAGTATCCATAGCCAATAAAGTAGCGACAAATCCCTTATCTCAATCAATTTAGCAACTCCCACTTACAGAGTTACCACCCAACAACAAATAAATCAATTTAGTTAACTTTCTATTATATTCTGTTAGAAATTTTGTTTTGAAACTTTTTTACAATTTTTTTGCTATTGAAAATTGACATGGCTGTCGTTCATAGCAACGAAAATCTTGCTCAAGGGAGGGCGCAGAGGGCGAAGTACACCTCTGTACCATATGTCAACAAGACATGGAGGCAGGGCAAGATTGTTCGAAAACTTTATGTGACCATAGCTACCATACCGACTGTATCAAGAACTGGTTGTCTACATCTCCGGAATGTCCGTACTGCAGGTGTAAATGCCAGTTAAGAGAGTTGCGTAGGGTACACACACACAGTCCTACTAATACAAACACGGGTGCAAATTCCAAATCTAAATTTAAAGAACACGGAGGCGCGGTTCCAAGATACCAACGCGGAAATTATAGGCGACAACTGTATAGAGAATCAGGTTTCCAACAACGTCCACTAGGTAATAACCTAAATTAGTCTGCACCGTTGTTACAATTCCATGAAAATATACCAAGTAATCACGTTAGTGCTCCAAACAGGCAACGTGGCCGATCGCGATTTAATAGTGAGGTTCGACGAAATGAAAACGTAACCCCTGGAGATAGTATCCAAATCTCCCAAATAGTAGACGCAGCCGTTGAAAGATTACGGTCTAGTCTGAACATACAACCTAGCCAACCCTTACTAGATGATGGCTCAACTGAAGGACTGACTTGTAACGAATTCATTTACCGAGTTCGCTCTTTGACTGGGGAAAGCCTCAATCATGATTTTGGCTCCGTTTGCAAAAATCTGCACATATTGCTTTCTGGTAAAGCTAAAACCTGGTTCTGGCGTTACCACAAGCAGGTACCAGTAATCGACTGGAACTGTTTCTGCACAGCATTACGTTTTGAATTTAAAGATCACCGTTCGACTTACGACTTGCGCGAAGAAATACGAAACAGGAAACAACTCCCAAATGAAACTTTCACTGCGTTTTACGACTCGATAACAGCCATGCTGGATCGACTTCCTGTTCCTATAGAGGAGACGGAGTTAGTAGAATTGCTTACCAGGAATCTTCGACCAGATATTCGTCACGAGCTTTTATATGTTCCGGTTCAATCGGTAGCACATCTTCGGAAGCTGGTACAGAGAAGAGATCATCTTCTTAATGAGGCAGCATTCAAAAATCATACCCCGACGCGACAGGTAGGGACTAATTACGGTCCAAGGCGAAATATAGCAGCAGCAGAGTTGGAACATCCGGAAGAAGAAGGATTGGAAGACGATTTACTCCAAGTTGCAGCCATTGAGAGTGGCAATAGGACCGCGAGGAAGCTCACCTGTTGGAATTGCGACGTAGAGGGACATCCTTGGGATATGTGTACCAGCGTACGAAAAATTTTCTGTTATGGATGTGGGGCTAAAAATGTATATAAGCCACAATGCGAAATTTGCATGGAAAAGTCAAAAAACGGTGTGAGGGTAGCGCTCGATCGGAAAAGAGTGCTACAAAACCAGAGATCATAGAAAGTAGAAATTGTGATGTATCGGCTAGCCCTAGCGCGGTACGAAGTAAGAGGATACGTATATTAGTTCCTGAAAAAACAGGCAAAGATCAGGCTCTGATAGAGGTTGATAAAATTATGTACCCAAAAAGACCTTGGCATGAACGCATGCAAAATTACATTGAAGTTAGGAGGCGCACAGTGGTCGGAATGAGAATTCTAGGTGGACAAAATTATTTCTTTCGTCCAAATGGTCACAAATGTCCTTTCCAACTAGTTTTCGGTTGTTGATATCGAATTGGTTGCTGGGATCAAAAAAATTTCAGGTTTTTGTGTCATGAGGTGCAGAAAATTATTTCAAGTATTTTTATCTGAGTTAGAAATTCATATTTATGTAAGCAGATAGTCCTAAAAAGATGAAATTAATTGACAGAATACTAAATTACTGAATAGTAAGTAACACATTTTATTATAATTAAAAATAATATACATATTAATTTATTTATTTTTATTTATTTATTTATTATCATAAAAAAGGGGAAAATATCTTTCTTTTTATTATAGTAGTTAATACGTTTTATTATGATGAATCACTCGTAAGTCCATACTTATTATTCTCTTAAGATTCAGTACTACTACTACAGCCAATGCTATCATCAGTGGCACACGTATGTACTATCTTCAATAGAAGATTCAGTGTTATCTTCGCTGTTAGTATCAGTATCAGTGCTATCGTCAGAGTTCGAGTAAGTATCTTCAGTGTTACGGTCAGTGTTACCTTCAGTATCAGAGTCAACATTATCAGAGTAAGGGTTTGCTGAGTTCATTGTTCTAAAACAAACCATATAAAACAAGGGGAAAAATAAAAAATCATACCGTAGTTCCATTATATAAACTAAAACATCTTGCAAAGTAAGAAAAAGTAATGCTGAAGATTTAACACGTTTAGTAGATATATTTCTTGATTATGAAAAATACTTTTCTTACTGGACGAGTGTGGCACTAAATTTTGGCACACTGTTAAATGCTAAAAATAAATTTTGAAGTTTACTTCTATAGCGGCATGCATTTGGAAAAAACTGTCACGAAAATTGGAAGACAACAACCATATGAGTGTTGTTGTTGCGAAGCTACAGCGCTTTACAGTATGTAGGTATAATTAACTCCAACAAATGATGTGGTGAGTAATCGAGATGCGTGGTAGAAATACCTTCAAAGGTGTCCCCATGTGTGAAATACAATGTTTGCCGCGTTGCATTCGACAGTGAAAATAGCCTAGCTGTTCTCTGCCCTCCTTCAACTATAACTCAACGCCGTCAAATTGCGACGACCGCGCATTGAGCTCGGCTTATGAAACGCACCTCGGCAATTGTCATTGCGCTGCCACTTATCGTTCTCTTTGTTGACATCAATTCTTTCCTTTTTGATCGAGCCTTTGGAACCGAGCGGAAGTACTTAATTTTCATCTTATTAATTAAATTATAAATTTGCATATTTCTATCATTAAATATCGTTGTAATCAATTGCGATAGTTTTTGTATAAGTAAACACTAGTGTAAGTTGAATTATCACATCGTACAAATCAGTGAATTTCATTATAAATAAATTGCAGATTTTAGCAACTGTTACACAATTACAAGTGTCGCTGAAAATATTGTTTTATTGGCAACTGCGGTGACAAATTCTAAAATACTTTTGTATTAATACTTCGCTCGAGAGCTCGTAACAAGTTTGCAGAAAGCCAGGGACCTGCATATTGGAATTTTCTTCATTATTGATTCAAGCACGCGTTGTGACTTAACCTTAAAACCTCCAGTGAGTTGGTACTAGCTTAAGCGGCTTACAATTCGTCGAAGGTTACCAGCAAACCCTCTGAAGGTATGATCACCGACACAATTGTCACCACTACACCCACCGTCACTACAGCAATAAGTGGAATGGCCACACCTACCGGCGACACGGTAATTACTACCGGGAGCACGCTAGCAGAGACGTCCGCGCCGCCATCTACGCTAACAACGACGGCTGGTGCTAGTGCTATACCAAAATAGGTTTACTCATCGCGTCAACACCTCTTCAATGTGAGGGTGACTTTGAAGAAATAGAAACTTTAGGGCGTCGTACCCGGTCTGGTATTGTGCATACGGGTCAGCAGCGTAAACGTTCACGCACACCACGTACTATTGCTTCTACTATTGCTCCCATTGGTGAAGAGAGAAGGCAGGTAACTTGGTGTCCTATTACATACACCTCTGCAGAGGTAGGTGCAGGTCAAACACTGAATACATATGGTGAGTTAGAAAACTTCAATATTTACAACCCCAACATTTCTCAACAATTGCCTTATGTGCCGTATGCTTCGGCATCCTTCGTATCAGCTCCGAACCACATAGGTTCAAATACCACAAGATACTCTATGGGTCTATTGGGTTTGGGTAACGATGCAGGGCGTATGAGACCACAATATTCATGGGCAGGTAGGTTTGGCGGACTTACTGGCGCCGTCCATAACAGCTCCTTTATTCCGGGTATGGGTTCGCTTAATACTGGCGGTATCTTTTCAACGGCGGCAGGTTTGCAAGGAAACCTAGGTCTAACCAGCAGTGCGACACCTTTTATCCCTCTCACTAACCACTACGCGAGCACGGCTAATGTAACGCCACATCATATGTCACGCTCCTCGTTCTCGGATATAACTCTATCTACCACGCAGGTTGCTACTCGCCAAGTTATGTCCAAGGACTTACCGACGTTTTCAGTGGCCTGTATTCATTACGAACTTCGAACAGTCTACGGAAAGATGCGGTTTCACTGAGCAAGATAACCTTATACGGCTACAAAAGTGCCTTAAGGGACCCTGCACTTGAAGCAGAGCGCGGCGAACTGATGATGCCAAGTACGGTTTTCCTTGCCATCGAAACATTGAGAATGCTTTATGGGCGGCCTGACGTCATACATCATACACTGCAACGAAAGCTACGACAGCATCCAATCGTAAAAATGGAAAAGATGGAAACGCTGATAAATTTCGCGCTGTCAGTACAAAATTACCGCGCAACCATGCAGGCGATTGGGCTGGGCGATTACTTGAACGATCCGATGTTAATAAACGAACTCTTAACGAAATTGCCATGTGAGTTGAAATTAGATTGGGGTAGACACAGGTTGACACACATGAGGGTGGACTTAGCCTTGTTCGACGAGTGGCTCTTTAATTTAGCAACATGCGCGAGCCAGGTTACTCCCTTCGGTTATGGGGCCGGGCAAACGGAAGTAAAAGGTAATAACCGACGAAACGAAAGGTTAATGGTACATGATGTCGTCGATGCGGATAAGCGGAAGTAAAAGGTAATAACCGACGAAACGAAAGGTTAATGGTACATGATGTCGTCGATGCGGATAAGCGGAATAGCTGTCCGAAGTGTGGCAAGGACCATCGACTCTCCGATTGTACGGATTTTCGAGTAATGAGCAGGGACGCACGATGCAAAATGGTACGCGAGTCTAAGTTGTGCATTTGTTGTTTTAGGCGACATTTTGTCCGCAGATGCAATTCGAATAAGCAGTGTGGTATTGACGGTTGTAAAATGCGACACAATCCGTTGCTGCATGGTTCAACGCAAAATAGAGACAACACCTCGGAAACTAATGAAAGTAATAAAAGTACCAATGTGATGTTTCATGCAAAGAATGCTCATGCTTTATTTCGCTATGTCCCGGTAACACTTTACAACAACAACAGATCAATTGATACGTTCGCGTTTATAGATGAGGGATCCGCATGTACTCTTATTGAAAACGATGTCATAGATGAACTCGGGATCGACGGACCGAAACAAGAGCTTTGCTTGCAGTGGACAGGTGACATCTTGCAGAGCGAAGCTAACTCCAGGTGCGTGTCAATCCACATTTCGGGCCAAAGACAAGGTGCTAAACGGTTGTGCTTACAAAAGGTACGCACGGTATCTAAATTGAACTTGCCTGTTCAAACCCTTAAATTATCTACTATAAATGCGCGTCAACATCTTAGAAATCTACCAATATTGCCTTACAAAGAGAAGCGAGCACGAATTTTAATAGGACTCGATAATTTGAAATTGGGTGTACCCTTAGAAATTCGGGAGGGCAAGGGAGATGACCTTGTAGCAGCAAAGTGTAAGTTAGGTTGGTCCGCGTATGGCCGAAAAGCTGAAGCGGCTACACCCATTTCTCGCGTGATGCATATTTGTCATGCCGACGGCCGCCTCGAAGAACTATTAAAGGCCCATTTCTCGTTAGAGGCCATAGGTACCCGCCCCTGTAAACCTTTGCTGTCAAAGGAGAATGAACGTTGCCAACGTATTATGGACTCGATGACGCGGTATCTACCAGAAGAGAAACGATGGGAGACAGAGCTTCTCTGGAAATACGACCACATCGACCTACCAAATTCCTTACCGATGGCCTATCGTCGCCTTTGCTGCCTAGAAAATAAAATGGTACAAGATCCGGATCTAAAATCATTCCTTGTCAACACAATTCACGATTATGAACGTAAGCGCTACATAAGGAAAACGACCGAGGAGGAAAAACTGGCCAGCTCCAAATCGTGGTATATACCGATTTTTACGGTCACCAACATAAACAAGAACAAAAGACGCTTAGTTGGGATGCTGCTGCGGCGGTCAATAACGTGGCTCTCAATTCCGTATTGCTAAAGGGACCGGACCTCTGCAAATCACTAGTAGGCGTTCTTATTAGATTTCGTGAGGGACCATTTGCTCTCTGTGGTGACATCAGGGAAATGTTCCACCAAATACGTATATGCGTGGAAGATCAAGTTGCACAAAAATTCCTGTAGCGTGATGGCGATGCAACCAGAGATCCTGATACGTACGTCATGCAGGTAATGACCTTTGGTGCAAGCTATTCCCCGTCGCTAGCGAATTTCGTTAAGGATAAAAATGCTTTGCGCTTCCAAGATGAACATCCTGGGCAGTCAGGGCGATTTTGGAGAACACGTACGTGGATGACTGTCTGCAAAGAACGACTTCCGTGGATGAGATGATACGTTTAGCAACAAGGGTGAGAGATATCCACGCCGACGGAGCATTTGAGATGCGAAACTGGATATCCAACTCCAGTGAAGTTTTGTTTGCCTTAACGAGCCAATCGACCCAGGGTGTCAAACGTTTTGACCAAGGAGACGCGAGACACGAGAAGGTGCTGGGCATGTGGTGGTTCCCGAGTGACGACACCTTCTCATTTTTCAAAAACTTTCCAAAGGACGTTTTAGATGAAAGCGTTATTCCGTCAAAACGACAAATCCTGCGAGTGATAATGACGGTGTTTGACCCCTTGGGCTTACTTGGTTTTTTTATGATCTATGCAAAAATCCTCATGCAGGAGGTATGGCGTTCTGGGGTTCAGTGGGACGAACCAGTCCATCATGAAGAAGCAGAAAATTGGTTTCGTTGGGTTCGTCATTTGCGTAACATCCCAGAGATTCGTGTCCAACGCTGCTTCCCGTTGGTCAGTTGCTCGGAGGATTTACAGATGCACATCTTCGTGGATGCCAGCATTGATGCATACGCGGCTGTAGTATATTTGCGATCGAAACGGAGTTCAAACGTGTCGTGCAGTCTAGTAACTTCGAAAACGAGGGTGGCACCCCTTAAACCGGTATCAATCCCGCGATTGGAGCTAATGGCCGCAATTCTAGGACTCAGTCTTGGCCGATTTGTTGCGAATGAGCTTTCAGTAACTGTGGACCGCCGCGTATTCTGGTCGGACTATAAGAACGTGCTTTTCTGGATCAGATCAGACGCTAGGAAGTTTCAACAGTTTGTTGCAGTACGCGTGGGTGAAATACTAGAAGACTCCAAGGTCGAAGAGTGGCGCTGGGTCCCTTCTGCGGACAACGTCGCAGATGAAGGCACGAAATGGGCGCGAGAACCGGAATTCAGCAACACGATTCGGTGGTTTACAGGGCCGGCATTTCTAGTGGAATATGAGGAGAAGTGGCCGCCACAGAATTTGAACGGAAAATACGAATCTGAAATGATCTGCCATGTGGAGGTGCAACCATCGACCCAGTCACCACTGGCGGCAACTATACCTGACCCGTCGCGATTTTCTACGTGGGAAAAGCTGCGCGGCGCTCAAGCTTATATACTTCGATTTCTCCGAAATATGTCACGCGTAGCAAATGTGTCAAGCAGATTCAAAAGCTTTATCGGAGCAGCTGATGTAGAAGCGGCTGAGTCCGCGATTATTCGGTGCTGCCAAGGTCATGCATATGGGAGCGAGATAAAGTGTCTGAAATCGGGCAAATCAGTCCCTCGCAATAGCACACTCTTTAGATGTTCGCCGTATCTAATTGATTTAGGTCTACTTAGAGTACGTGGTAGAATTGATATGGCAGAAAATATTCAATTTGAAGTAAAGCGACCGATAATCTTGCCACGATACAGCCGCATCACGCAGCTCATTGTCGACTTTTATCATCGCCAATTCAACCATCATCACAATGAAATAGTAGTCAATGAAATGAGACAGCGTTATTTTGTCCCAGCTCTACGAGCGATGGTCAGGGAAACAGCAAAGGCTTGTCAATGGTGCAAAAATCGAAAGGCTGCTCCGATGCCTTCAGAGATGGGCGACCTGCCGAAAGAGAGGTTGGCCATATTTTCAAGGCCGTTCACGAATACGGGCCTCGACTTCTTTGGACCCTACGAAGTAGTAGTTGGCAGACGTCGTGAAAAGAGATGGGGAGTTCTTTTTACGTGCTTAACGATTCGTGCAGTACACATTGAACTTTCGTCTTCCCTATCCACTGACTCCTTTCTCCTGATTCTAAAGCAATTTATGGCACGACGTGGAGTTCCGAAATGCATATGGACGGATAATGGAACTAATTTCCGGGGAGCTAGTCGAGTCCTAGAAGAAGAAATTCGGCGGTTGTCATGTGGAGAGGTTGAACGTCGCCATCCCAAAATAAAGTGGCACTTTATACCACCCGTTTCACCACATATGGGTGGTTCGTGGGAGCGAATGGTTAGATCAGTCAAATCTATCTTATTGGACATTTTGAACACAAATAATTTGCGAGAGGAGTCTCTGCGAGCGACTCTAGCTGACATTGAACATATTTTAAACTCTCGTCCGCTGACCTACCTCCCCCTTGACACTCCGGAAATGGAGGCGTTAACGCACAACCATTTTCTTGTAGGAAGCTCGAGTGGTATTTGCGTGAACGACGAAAGTGAGGGAAATGGTCGAGCACTCAACAAGACATTTCGTATCTCAAACCAGATCGCAGACCAATTCTGGAGGCGATGGATTCGCGAATATCTGCCCACCCTAACCAGACGTGTGAAGTGGTTGATAAAGTCACCTGACCCTATAGAGGTAAACGACATCGTCATCGGCGGAGAGCTGTAGTGGTGGACGTGTATCCCGGCAAAGATGGAGAAGTGCGCGCGCTATCATTAAAACAGACGGATTAGTCACCCGGCCGACCGTGAAGCTGGCCAAGCTCGACGTTAAGAAGTAAACCTCGTATCTTTACGGAGTTTACGGAGGGGGGGGATGTTACGTCGCCCTCCTTCAACTATGAATCAACGCCGTCAAATTGCGACGACCGCGCCTTGAGCTCGGCTTATGAAACGCCTCTCGGCAATTGTCATTGCGCTGCCACTTATCGTTCTCTTTGTTGACATCAATTCTTTCCTTTTTGATCGAGCCTTTGGAACCGAGCGGAAGTACTTAATTTTCATCTTATTAATTAAATTATAAATTTGCATATTTCTATCATTAAATATCGTTGTAATCAATTGCCATAGTTTTTGTATAAGTAAACACAAGTGTAAGTTGAATTATCACATCGTACAAATCAGTGAATTTCATTATAAATAAACTGCAGATTTTAGCAACTGTTACACAATTACAAGTGTCGCTGAAAATATTGTTTTATTGGCAACTGCGGTTACACTAGCTGATAGACATTTGATTGTTTAACTAGAAGTCGCCGGTTCGAGTCGCGACAGGTTGGACGTTTTTTTAAGCTTTTTTTTTTATTTGAAGTATAAACCCACCATTCTTTTATTTGAGCGTTGAAAACCGCACTCTGGTGCCAGAGAGTTTAAAAGCTAATTTATCATACTTACATACATATGTACATATGAATGTACACATGTGCCGTTATTTATGAGCAAAATGTTGCATATTTTGTGATTTGAAATTACATGTACTATGTAATATTCTATTCAGTTTACTGAATTCAGCGAAGTCGGAGTAAAACGTCATAGAGATCGGGTTGTTCTTACTGTTTCCAGGTTTTCATAATTTTGTTAGTTACACCATATTGCGTTTAGGGATCGATATGCCGCGAAATAGGAACGGGGCTCGTGACCAACGGCGAATGCTAACTAGAATAACTAGAACTAGAAAAACCCCAAAAACTTCAATTGAACGCACACGTGAATATCGTGCACGCCGGAGGACATTAATGAATGTGCTAAACAGTGAACCCGGTGGTCGTAAGTACCTTTTTACACAAGTGCTTATCGCCCGTTCCAAAGGAAAGATGTGTAAATAAAAATTTTCGTTTTTCAGGTTTTTATGATAAACATAAATAACTGACTGATGAGATTGTTCTCTAAATTGAAAAAAAAAAAGTTTGAACTCGTTTTCCCAAAAAATTAAAATTTTGAAATACATATCTTTACTTTGGAACGAGGGATATGTATTTCGTTATCAAATCTTTCTTATTTGATATTTGTTGTAGTGGATATATCACCTGTGCAAGAACATGCTCCCATTGGACATAATGATGTAGTTTATCCTTGTGAGTACTCAAACACTTTTACATAGATATGTATATGTACATATGTACGCCCATTTAATTCAATTGTGTCATAGCTCTAAAATTACGATTTTTTTTCTGCTGACAGCTGAAATTGCTTTTCTAAAAAGCTACATATTGGTGCATATGTATTTTGAAAAGTGCCACTGCTTAAAATAAATGAGCGATATGTATATGTATGTAAACACATATATATAATACTTCTATATTGCTAGTATCGTATATTCCCAATATGCTGAAAGCGTGTCAATCATTATTACACGAGACACTTATAATGCGCGAGTTTTATTAGTGTTAGTGCATTGAAGCAGCGCGGCGAAA
Organism: Sphenella marginata; assembly: GCA_951509765.1. NCBI lineage: Eukaryota > Metazoa > Arthropoda > Insecta > Diptera > Tephritidae > Sphenella > Sphenella marginata. The sequence goes on from OX608082.1 coordinate 51,267,175, forward strand.
AAAACTTATGGAAGGGGTAGACAGGGGGCACTGACTTCTTTACACAAATTCTACTTTATGGTGGCGTATAAAAATACATTTTAGTAAATTAAATATGAAAAGGCCAATATATTGAATATAAAGCGTAATGTATTTATTATTTGAGCTTATATGATTTCTATGGTTACGTGATCGTCTATAACACTAGTTTACAAATAATTAATTTGAAAAAATACCAAGATATTCATGTATATCGCTGCATTGGCATTGGTATGCCGAGCACAAAACATATTTTGAAAAATTTTTGTATGGTTAGGTTTTCGAGATATCGGCAATTTTGTGTTTTTTCAGGTATCACTTCTTTCAAAAATTCTTTTCATCGATGTTAGAAAAGCGATGGACGCAAGCAGTACCTCGTTTGAAAGGAAATTGAAATACGCTTCCAACGATGTATAATATGTAGGGGTGGACCAAACCATTGCTGAGCAATAGGTGGTCAAATTTTGTCGAATTTTTACGACTTTTGAAAAAATTTTAATTTTGAAAATGTTTTTTTATGCGGAGTTGTAAAAATCAGGAACTTTTTATTTTTTCTAAAATTAGTGTGTATAATTACAAACATTTTAAGCATAATATTACCAAGTTCTAGGAAAAACTGTATTTTTGGCGATTTTTTTTGTAAATTTCAACATTTATTAAAATTTTAGCAGCGAGGTCTGAATATTGCAGATATTAAAAAAAATTTCATAGTGTCAATCCGTATTAAGCTAATAGCGTGCAATTCAAACTTTTTTTTAAACTTTTGTCTGTCTGTCTTTCTGTTAGTCTTTCTGTCTGTATGTTTGTGGTCGCATCACTCGAAAACTTCTAAATAGAATGAAATGAGGCTTTTACCATGGTATTATTACACGTTAAACTTGAAATTCAAGACACGTCTTATTTCGAAAACTCGACCGGTTAAAGAGTTATCGACCAATATGTTGACCATGGCTAACCAAAAAAGTATTCATACAATATAGGTAACAAACGAAAGATGCCAACGAGTGCTACCATGTGCTAAATTTATATATCTCTTTAAGTGTAAGACGGGAAAACGGAAATGTGGGACGTCATGTTAGTGTGCGATTTTTGCACACATACTTCATCAATGAATTAAATGCTACATAAATGTTTTGTTTCTGTTATATATTCCTTGTTTGTTTAAATTCATTTTTTAATGTTTTAACATACATTTTTAACGTTTAAGTTTTTGATTGTTACCAAATAATGTATTAATATTATAAGTTTATAATTGTAGGGTTAAAGGTATGGGTACATTTATGTAACTATAGATTTAAAATGACATCGACTTTTTACTCTGGCGTTTTTTTTCTGACAAGTCTTCCCTCACAAGGAACCAGCAATAATCTCCTAGCATGTTTTCATCCCAGTAACTTTGGTAGCGTATTTCTATTTTTTCAAGGTTTTCCGGGAAAAATTCCAAATGACTGAATAAAAAATGCAACTTAATTGTCATATTGCAGCCTGAGAATAAATAAATTCGTATAAAAATTGGTTGAATTAAATAGTTAATATAATTCTTACCAATTCGGTTATATTTTTCTAGTAAATTGCTTATCTTTCTATCGAAATCCGAACTTTTGTGGTTTCCTAGGAAGTTGTGCACGACGTCTTCAAATGCCTTCCATGCTTCTAAGAAGTTTTTGCTCAAGCATTTCTTAAATGAACTATCGCCATACAGCGCTCTTATTTGGGGTCCATCAAACACCCCTGCTTCAATTTTACTCGCTGACAACCTTGGATATTTATCTTTTAATTACTTTATTTCGGGGCCATCTTTCGGCAGTTTTTTCACGAATATTGAAAATAATCCAAGCTTAATATGTAGGGGAGGAAGTATTATTTTTTCACCAGGGATTAGGGGATCGTTTTTCATGTTGTAGTCTCCAGTTGTATGTTGTTGTCGACTTGGCCAAACTCTTCTGGTAAAGTGATTGGCACGGTCACGGCTGTCCCACAAACAAAGAAAGCAGGGAAATTTTGTATTCCCTCCTTGAAGTCCTGATAATATGGCAACGACCTTTAAGTCTGCACAAACTTTCCACCTGTGGTGATCATACTGAATGTAGCTCAAAATTTGTTTCATGGATTCATAGTTTTCTTTGACGTATTTTCCATATGCAATAGGAATTGATGGTTTTGAATTTCCCTTAAAAAGCAAAACAGCTTTCAAACTGTCATTGCCTCCATCAATAAAAAGTCGCCAATCACAAGCATTATAATCCTGTTGTAGCGCAGAAAATAGACCAGTGACATCGTTACAAAAGTAAATATCTTCCACTTTAGAAAAAAACTTCGCGAAATCGTTACTTCGTTGACGATAATAGGACACACGAGTATCGGGTTTTAAATATTCCCATTGTTGCATACGCGATGCAAGTAATTCCGAGTCAGATTTCGTTAAATACAGATCTCTGCACAAATCATTTAGTTCAGCCTGATTAAGCAACTTTTTAGCACTTGACTCCATTTCTGGGTCACTCCAATCAATAGACGGTTTTCTTTTATATTCTGGTTGTTGCTTTTCAGAAGAGTTTGCTTTACTTAATACCGGTTTTGGAAGTAAGGCTGAATGTGGCACTGTATACGTAACTGATTCAACAACTGGATAAATTGCTTCTTTTCCGCGTCCGCCAGGTTTTTCTGTTAAACAGAAATAACAGTCGGAAATATGGTTTTTCGGTTCCCTCCATAACATCGGACTTCCAAAAGTAAAAAAACTGTCTTTACCCTTACCGATTCGGTTCAAAATTCCTCGGCAAGCATTACATACACAATTCGGCGCCCACGGTTTACCGATATTCTTAGGAGCAAATCCAAAGTATTTTTTATAAGGTTCTAATAAATTGTTAGCACTAATTCTTCTCATTAAATGACGAGATATCGCTTTCACAAGAACACCACAAACGTAGCAAAAACTATTAGGATCATTCGAACACATTTTAATAAAGTTAAATATAATTTCAACCGATTTACATATGTTTTTAGAATAGTGGATAAAGCACATTTAAGAAATATCATTTATAATTAATTGTCAAATTTTCGCAACATACTTGATTGAAAACAAAAAGTACTGCGATATAGAAGTGCAATGCATCGCACAGTAATTTTGAAAATATTGAAATTTTACAAAAAAAATCGCCAAAAATACAGTTTTTCCTAGAACTAGGTAATATTATGCTTAAAGTGTTTGTAATTATACACACTAATTTTAGAAAAAATAAAAAGTTCCTGATTTTTACAACTTCGCAAAAAAAAAATATTTTCAAAATCAAAAATTCGACAAAATTCAGCAATGGTTTGGTCAACCCCTACATTTTATACGTCGTTGGAAGCGTATTTTAATTTGCTTTAAAACGAGGTACTGCTTGCATCTATCGCTTTTCTAACATCGGCGAAAAAAGTTTTTGAATGAAGTGATAACTGAAAAAACACAAAATTGCCGATATCTCGAAAACCTAACCATACAAAAATTTTTAAAAATATGTTCAAAACTCGGGATGTCAGTGCCAATACACCCATATGCATGAATTGGTTGGTATTTTTTGGCTGTAAACTACTGTAATTAGGTTAGAAAATGCATTATTTAAATTTTGAAAAATTGTGAAAGCGAAGCTGACTTTTGTACATTACATTAGTGCAAGTAATAATAAGAAGAAGCAAATAAATCCAATCTTTGAAATATCCACATATTTCATCGACCCCCTTTTATTCAAAAAAAATTGACGACGCCAACGAGATTTTGTCTTATTCACTCATTGTATGTCTGTACTGTAATGTTTGACACGCTTCACAGTTCTTTACTAGCAATATAGAAGTATTATATATATGTGTAAACATCGTTTTGTTCACTGGTCTTAAAACAGTGGTGTCCATCCCATAGATCAATTGATCACACGTATTCTTACTCTCTATCGTTCAGTCGTTAGCGAACCAGCAACGAATTAACACCAAGCTTTCCCGCGACGCTTAGTGTATGCATTACAATGTCCTCTTTGGCGACTTGCAATGCCTTTTATGTTACAATAATGTTGAATACTGGAAATTTTCAGAAGAAAAATGATATCAATATTGAAAATATAATCTTTTCAGAGCCTATCACTTTTTCCCACAACATATATTAATTTGCAGATCATTAATATGGGTAGTACAAAAATTTTATCAAATACAACATCTCTAAAATACCGCCCTTATTTAAAAATATGTAGGCTTAACAAGTAACATCCTTGAATATTTTATCTGAAAGTCTAACACATTCCAAATTTTCTATCCCAATTCAATATGCTGTTATTTTGGTTGAAATTTCATTCGGGAATGCTCCCATTCACTCGTTTTCACTCATACACTCACATTTTTCATTTTGGACACTATGGTGGTGTACTGTCTTAAAACCTTAATTTATAACTAACATTTTCACCGAAACACAGTTGCCCACAGAGAGTTTCAAACAAAGTTTTTAGTATAATTCAACATCATCACGCTCATAATATAACTAAAAGAGAGAGGAAAAAATGGATTGAAAAAACTGAAAGATCAGGTTGATTTTAATTATTCTGCATCAAAAGTTGAAAATCGCCAAATTTCACATCCACCGTTCGTTTTCTGAGGCGACGATATAGCAGCTAGTGATGCGAACGAACTAACCACACAAAACTCATATAGCAAACGCACCATAGACGGCATTTGACATAAAAATAAAAATGTCGATATGGCATATGTGGTAAGCGTGCTAATGAGCACGTAAAAGGTCGTGGGTTCGAGGCTGGCTAATTTTTTCCAATTTGTTGTTTTTTTTTCAGTGTTTTTTTTTAATTATTTAATGCAAAACGTCACTTACATCATAATTGCATTTGATTTTTCTTTGTGAGAAATATAATTACCGATATCTGTAAACAAATGAAATTTCATACTTTTGTTGGTTACGTTTAGGGACCGATATGCCGAAAGATAACAACAGGGCTCGTGATAGACGGCGAAATGCTAAATTATAGAAGTAAACTTCCCCTGGGTGTGCACGGCACACACTTTCTTTTTTTTTTTATACTTACTTAATTTGGTATTTTGACTGCCATAATTGAACAATTTATAATCTTCTAATGGCCTAAATACAATATCTCAATTCCGAAAATAGTTCGAAAAAGAAAAAAAAAAATAGTTACACTAAAACTCTGGCCTGCTACGAATAGATTATTCAAACTCTTTGTTTTAAGAAAAAATTATATATGTAAGGTAGGCAACTTTTGATGACGCGTAAATACCAGGTAGAGTCATAGAATGAGTTACGGATTGGACAGTATTTTCACTGGACATTCTATAATAGCTGGGTGACAGAATAAGGCCGGTTTTCTAAGTTCGAGTTTGGGATTTTCGTCCACCTAGAATTCTCATTCCGACCACTGTGAGGCGTATTTTTAATGATGATTCGCTGACAAGTATTAACTATTCCAAAGAAATCCAAACGATCCACAATGCGATGTAGGGGGTTTTGGAAAGCGGTCCGAGAAAACAAGCGATTTTTGGTATCATCCGTGCTAAATGAGGAAGATGCTCGCTACTATGCTAAAGTTAAACTCCTTGATCGCGATGTATTTGATTTGCTTGACACAGGAGCGAATATAAGTTGCGTGGGTTCGAATTTCGTAAATGATAGTTTATTTAGTCGTCCGGAATTTCAGAAATTTAAATCTACGGTTAAAATTGCGGATGGAAAATCGCATATAATACTGGAATTTGTAAGGTAAAGATTGAGTATAAAGCGGTAGCTAAAGATATTAAAGTTTATGTTATTCCATCAATCAAGCAAGACCTAATACTAGGAATAGATTTTTGGAAAATGTTCAACTTAGCTCCGAATATTATAGGTAGTGTTTCGGCCAATAATTTAAGGTCACTAGACAATCCAAACGTCTCAATATCGCAGACGGAAACTTTCTGTAATTCTCCATGTTTGCTGACCGAGGGTCAAAGTCAGCAACTGGAAGTCGTGAAGTCTCTATTCCCCGATTTTAAAAAGCAAGGGTTGGGAAGGACAAGTCTCTTAAAGCATGATATAGATGTGAATGATGCCAAACCCATAAAGCAGCGGTTTTATCCAGTCTCGCCCGCGGTCGAGAAACTGATGTACGAAGAGGTAGACCAAATGCTAAGCTTAGGCGTTATAGAAAATTCGAAAAGCGCATGGAGTTCACCTATGCGCATGGTTGTAAAACCGAACAAAATTCGACTCTGTCTTGATGCTAGGAAGGTGAATGAAGTAACTAGGAAAGATGCATACCCTCTTCCGTCTATCGAAGGCATTTTTGCACGCTTGCCCCAGGCAAACATTATCTCGAAGATCGACCTAAATTACGCGTTTTGGCAAATACCGTTGACAGAAAAAGCAAAAGAACTCATGGCATTTACAGTACCAGGCCGCCCTTTATATCAATTTGTAGTGATGCCCTTTGGCCTGTGTAATGCAGCGCAAACCATGTGTCGTCTAATGGACGAAATTATTCCCGCAGATCTCAGATACTGTGTCTTCGGATATCTCGACGATTTATGTGTAGTATCGGATACGTTTGAGTCACACCGTGCAGTCCTGGTTAGAATAGCAGAGCAATTTCGCAAAGCGAATTTGACGCTAAATATCGAAAAAAGTCAGTTCTGCGTCGCGAAAGTGAAGTACTTAGGTTATGTAATCGGACAAGGGGGTATTTCAACGGATCCGGAAAAGGTCGAATTAATTCTGAACTGGCCATCGCCGAGCAATTTAAAACAGGTACGAGGATTTTTAGATCTAGCAGGATGGAATCGAAGATTTATCGAAAATTTTTCTGAAATCACGGTTCCTATTACTGAAGTTTTTTCAACGAAGAAAAAATTTGAATGGACCGAGGCCGCAGAGTCAGCTTTTAGGGAAATAAAAACTCGATTAACGACAGCACCGATTTTACAAAATCCAAATTTTTCAAAGAAGTTTTACGTCCATTGTGACGCCAGCGATTATGGCATTGGAGCTGTTTTGGTTCAACTGAATGATCAGGGTGAAGAGTGTCCGGTGGCATTCATGTCAAAAAAATTTAATTCAGCCCAAAGAAATTACAGCGTGACAGAACGCGAGTGTTTGGCAGCTATAGAAGCTATAGAGCGATTTCGATGCTATTTAGAAATGCAGGAGTTCGAAGTAATTACCGACCACTCTAGTTTATTATGGTTGATGCGCCAACCCAAATTAAGCGGCCGGCTAGCACGGTGGGTCCTTAAGTTACAAAGTTATAAATTTACCATACGCCATAGAAAGGGCAAAGAAAATGTAGTTCCAGATGCATTGTCGCGGATGCACTGTGAAGAAGTCTGTAGCATAGAGATTGAGCCGGAAATAGATCTTAACTCCCCTTATTTTTCAAGCCCCGAATACGAGGCATTAAAACTCAAAATATCTCAAAATCAAGAAAAATGTCCAGACATCAAAATCGTAGACAAATATGTATATATACGCACTGAACATTCGGATGGAACATTCCATACAGAAGAGAATTCGTGGAAGCTCTGGCTTCCAGCGGAGCTGCGCAGTGGAATTTTGTCACGTGCGCACGATGATGTTATTTCTGCTCACGGTGGGGTGCATAAAACGATCGAACTCGTTCGAAGGAAGTTTTATTGGCCTGGTTTAGTGAAAGACGTGAAGAATTATGTAGTAAGCTGCGAAGACGACCAAAGCTCTAAATACAGTTTTACGACCACCAATGGGAGCGCAAGTAACTACAGATAGACCATTTCAGAGGCTCTACATTGACCTTTTGGGACCATATCCAAGGAGCAAAACTGGACATATCGGTTTGTTAATTGCCCTAGACCATATGTCAAAGTTCCACTGGTTATGTCCGCTCAAAAAGTTTAATTCTAAACTTATCATGGAGTTTCTAGAGAAAAAAATAAATAATTGTAAGTGATAATGGATCTCAATTTAAATGCAATGAGTTTAAGGCTTTCCTGACACAACATGGAGTTCGTCATATCTTAACGGCACTATACTCACCCTAATCCAACGCCTCAGAACGAGTAAATCGTTCGATAATATCTGCCATTAGAGCATATTTGAAGGACGACCATAGGGACTGGGATGGGAATATAAGCGCAATTAGTTGTTCTCTTCGTAACTCATTGCATCAATCCCTCAAATATTCTCCATATCATGCGTTGTTTGGCTTTGACATGATTACACATGGATCGTCATACGAAATCTATCGCAAACTAGAAGCTTTGGATGAGCCGTGCGTACGACTAACCCGAGACGACGAGCTTTGCTTAGTGCGGGATAGAGAAAGGAACAATCTGAAGAAGGCGTATGAAGAAAATGCTAGGCAATATAACCTGCGGTCCAAGCCAGTATCCTTTAAAGTTGGCCAAGAAGTTTTCAGACGCAACTTTGCACAGAGCAACTTTGAAAAAAGTTTGAGTGCAAAACTTAGTCGCACCTTCATAAAATCAAGGGTTAGGGAAAAGTTAGGAAATAGCTACTACATGTTGGAAGACTTACAAGGAAATTTGATCGGGACGTTTCATGCAAAGGATATACGAGCATAAAACCACATTTTCGGGCTAATGCATCGGTTTCAAGAAACATGAACTATCCCGTTTGTAATGAGCAGTTTCTAATTTTTGAATCCATTACATATTCCCACACTTATTGCCATACAACCTATATAAATGAAAACTAGTCATGTCTAGACATAAACTTGCAAAGATCTTGCGATGACTTTTCTCAGTGTAGAACTGTGAACTGTTCTGAAACTCGCGATTGGTTTGCGGAAGTCAGATGTTTTATGTGACAATGGCTTATGTCAAACTCTACCTCAACTTCCGATGAGCTGATCTCCTTCTTTTTGATCCAGCCATCGAAGTAAACAGACGCAGCCAACTAGACCCACCATTTCTCGAAGGTAAATGTTTTCATAAAAGTGCTAGAATTTAGATGTGTGAGGCCAATACACCCTCTTTATTTTAATTTATAGGCAGATGCTCTGAAATAAAAGGGATTTAGGAAAGTTTTTCAACTGTATCGCCTGGATGCAGAGCGACAGCACTGCCTTGCACTTCAGACAGATAAAAGAACTTCCTTCCTTCCTCGATTACAGATTGAAAAATCCAAATTGTCCAGCAAATCAATTTTTTTCACCAAACTCGAAAGGCCAAAGTCGTGTTGAGACAAAACACTTTGTATAGTTTCATCATACACTTCGATGAGTCCAGCATATTCATGGTGATCGCGATTGATGCAACGTAGTGGACGTGCTACAGCATAAACGGAGCCTCAAATTGTGGTCGAGGAATTGAACTCTATCCGAGAGTCAACAAACACAGTTCTTTTTTTTGTACGGTGTCTTAGACATGCTAATGCTGATCTCATAAAGATCAGGTAGGTAGCAGAAAAGTAAACCCACAATCAACAAAAAAAAAGAGAGGAAAAGGCATGACCATAGTGAAAAAAAAAACAAGTTTAAGAAATTAGTTAGTCGATAAATAATAAACAGTGAACACGCGGTAAATAAAAAAAAAAAAAAAAAAGTGGACATGAAAAGTTCTCTGAAGCCATAACAAGAAAAACCTATAGAAAAAATTAGCTATTGATCTATGGAAAAAAAATAAAAACAGTAAGAAAATAGATATGTATATATTTATGTATATGTGGAGAAATATTATATATAAAGTGAAAAAGTGAAAAATGGGCTAAAAGGGGTTAAAAGATGTTAAAAGAGGGAAATAAATCGAATAGTTAGAAATACCTAATTAAGTTAAAAAAAAACAAGTAAGGAAAGGGCTGTCTTCGGCTGTGCCGAAGGCTTTATACCTTTCATGAATACGCATATCTTTTTTAAGTGTCCTACATGGCCAAACCACATTTATCGGAGCAATCGGTAATATGGGAGCTATATGTTATGTAAGTCCGATCTGTATGATTTTCACTACACACATCACATATATAATAAGTACCAAACGTGCAAAATTTTACGTTTCTAGCTTTCTATTTGCAACATTTATAGCCCAAAACCCATTTATCGAAACTATCGATTATATGGGAGCTATATGTTTTGTTGATCCGATCTAGGTGATTTTCACTACACATATTACGCATATAATATGTACTAAACCTGCGAAATTTCGCTCTAATAGCTTTTTAATTGCAAGAGTTATAGGCCAAAACCCATTTATCGGAACAATCGATTGTATGGGAGCTATGCGTTGTATCGGTCCGATCTTGCTGGTTCCGACAAATGATTAATCCTATCCAAAATGGCGCCTGCTTGCAAAATTTCATCGAGATATCTCCAAAACTGAGGGACTAGTTTGCGTTCAAACAGACGGACGGACAGACGGACATGGCTAAATCAACTCAGCTCGTCAACCTGATCATTTCGGTATACTTAATGGTGGGTCTATCTCTTCTTCTTCTCACACTTACAAACATCGGACCAAAGTTATAATACCATTTCATGTTCATGAAAGGTATAAAAATATATATATATAAAAAGTGTATAGGTGAGCAACAACAACTAAGTGGCAAAATAGATGTAAAAGGTTGGGAATCTGGTCTCATATAGGTCAATTAGTTCTGGTCGCAATCCCACGAGGATGCCTTCCTATGCCAAAGTGAGGAAAATGATGGAAATGTTGCTTAAGAAAAAAGAAATTAATTTGCCTTTTTGAAAGGTAGTGTAAAAAAAAGAAGAAAAAACAAAAAGAAACAGAAAAGAGAAAAGTAAAAGGAATGCAAAATTAATATTTGTTTAATATTTTACTAAAATTTTAATTTTCCTCAAAAAAAAAAAAAACTAAGCACACTCTAATGCAGTGAAAAATGGATCACACACACACACACATGGAAGCGCTTTCATCGGTGGATTAAGTACAGTACACTTGGGTATGTAAATCTTTTACTCTCTGTATATTTACAAGTTAACATTTTTGTTTGCTAGTTTAGTGAGCGAGCGAACTGTTAATTCACAGAGTTAACATTTTCTATTCCTCAGATCGCTGCACTATGGTCGGAAATTTCCTTTCGTTGGCCAAAAGTCAAAATGTTTGCAGTCCCGAAATATGTTGTTGTTTCTGAAATCTAGTAGTCAACGCTCCAAAACAACCAAAAATGAAGTTTGTTTTTGTAATACGCAATTGACAGTTATTCGGTGAGTCATCGAAGTTGAATTTGTTTGCTTCATTTGTAAACATAATTGCGTTCGGTGTTTTATAGTGCTTACTTCAATTGCTTGTTAAAGCTGAAAACAAAGCGTGTTAAATAAAAGTTTAAATGGAACACAAAGGTGATGGTAAGTTTATTAATTTTGTAAAATTGTTGGATACTCTAAAAAATAAAACAATTTTTCCAAAAGTCTTTAACATTTTGGAATTTATTTTATTTTTTAAGTTTGAGTAAGCTTAACACATTTTGTTTAGGAGTGTTAAGCATAAGATTAAAAACCAAAATTACTTTGAAGTGTTTAGTTTTTGAAAATGTTTATCTCGATTTGCGGTTTTTTGCGGTTTTTGAGTAAATTTTTTTTTTCAGTCGTCTTTCGTTTACAGAATTCAGCAGTTTTTGATATTTGGTTGACCAAGCAGAAAAAAGGAAAAAATGAGGACGCACTAATAAATTATTTTATACAAAAATGTGGAGACGATAACATTTCAGATGAATTGTATAAGTATTTAACAGAAAAAACACGCATGCTTAACAATAATTTGTCTGCAAAGTGGGAAAAGTGTCATAGAAGATTAGATGATTTTAAAATTAAATATTCTGGCTGGCTTTGTTCAGAAACTGTAATAAACAGGCAAATAAATTTAGAAATCGCTTCCACAGAGACTCAATGCACAGTAGAACTAAGCCCAGATGAAAAAATTGTATCACTAACTGGACGCCCGCAACTTAAGTACTCTGAGAAATCTGAACGAAGTAAGAGAAGACAAGCAGCAAACCTCTCGATGTCAGAACACAACGAAACAAATCTGTTAGTTCAAGCAGCATCAATTTCGGCTCGAAAAGGAGGACAAGTAGATTTGGCAGTTGTTTTAAAAGAAACCATTGAAAGTCCATCAAGACCATCCAAGATTAGGAAGCTATACGTCGATGATGTAAAAGCACCTATTGTAATGTCTGATGAGGAAGCGTTAGCAAAAAAAAAACACTTAAATTATACTGCAACTTCAAATTCCAGTTAAAAATTCCGTTATTTTAAGTTTTAATAGTTTTGGCCAAGAAAAGTGATGTTTCCGACCATAGTGCGCTGTTGAAATAGAACATGGTAACAGTGAAACAAGCGCAACAAAATTGAGATCTGTTGTAGCTTGCCAGAATTTATGTTAGTAACAGAACTTATTGATGTAAATAATTAACAGAAGTTGTATCTGTCAGCTGAGAGCTAGCAGAGATTTTCGAAGTTAATGATTTGACTGGTTTTGTTTTAGCAGAGTTTATGTTTACTCGCGGTGAACGGAAATTTTGAATGTTATTAACTTAACGGGGCTTGTATCTGTTATGGGTGCCAGAATTTCAATTTGATTTGAATACAAATGTTGACAGTTCGGTCTGCTCGCTGCGTCAAGTGCACATACATAAATACTAGGCATGGGACTATTCGAATAAATAAAACTTTTATTCGGCGGGTACAAAAAATTCGAATAGTATTTATTCGAATTTTTTATTCGTTTATTCGAATAGTATTATTCGTTTATTTGAATAGTACTATTCGAATATTTTTGTTAATAGATTTTTAAAACGATATTCGCTGTTTTCTTTGCTTGTACCTATGAGCGTGCATTTATGTTTTGTATGTATGTACATATGTATGTATGTTTGCGTGTACAAATGTGTGCCCAAGAAGTAACAATATTTCTTTCATTATTCGAATAGTGGTAACGAATAGTTGTATTTATTCGGTTAATGGTGGTTGAATAGTTTTTGGCTTATTATCTTAATAATTAAATAGATAGTTGTACAGTGTTGTGGGAATAATAAAATACAATTATTTGTAATAATTGAAGCTGTAAATAGGCATTTACTACAAAGTTACTATACATAAATATATATTTGTACATTTATATGTTTATTGCAGTTACATTTTCTTGGTAAGTTTTGTGCTAGGGCTTCAAGCAAGAGATGCCAGGGCCGAAATTCATAATGTATACTGTTTATTATGGTAACAAAAGGACGGGTTCGTGCCGCTCTTTCATGTACACATGTGTAAATAGTTAAATTTGCGTAAAGCAACTAAACTATATACCTGCTTCCCATATTTTGTTAAATACTCATATATCTATATCTACTTGCATATGCACGTAAGTAGGTATGGTTATTTGTTTTAAATTTGGATCTCTAAGCTCGTTTTAAAAATCTATTAACGAAAATATTCGAATAAACGAATAAAAAAATTCGAATAAATACTATTCGAATTTTTTGCAACGAATTTTTTTATTCGTTTATTCGAATAGTGTTTATTCGAATATTATTCGAAAAAAATCCCACTCCTAATAAATACATTTTTACATTTTCCACGATAGTATGCTTTTGTAATTTTTTTCAATTTGCGAACTTTTAAAGTAAAGGTATACAGTCAAATCTTCCTGTACATCTTTATATTGAAGTAGGAAAGAACTGATTTTTATTTAATAACATAATGGATAGGATGTTAGTTAACATAACGATATTGCGCGAACTGGGGATGTTGTTGCGACACGTATACACACACATATATTTGTAATTGAAATATTATGCACATATACATACATACATATGCAATTATAAGCATACTTCTAGGCGTTTAGGCATGTAAAGAAATGCATTTTTATATAGCTGTTGCGGGTAGTACTGTTCTAATTATAGGAGATATGCATACGCATACATATATACTGGATTTTGTGAAATAAATTGATTTTTTTGGAGACATGAAAATCCTGCGGTGTTAAGCCTTATTATTAGGGTGGTACTGATGTGAGTGGGTAAGTTGTCCTTTTTCAATAGGGGTCTGTAGTAATTGTTTTAGTGGCCATCACAGACCATGGTAGGGAGGGTTGAGAGGCAGCAGAACCAGTCCATCAAGGTATCTGCAGGGTGAAATATAAAGGGGGAAGTCGCGGTCTTTTAGAATGTAGTTAATTTATAAATGATAACGCCTGCACATACTTCCTTTTTTTTAATTATCAATACTTGGCAACTGATAGCAATGGAATTGCTCGTTAATAAAATTTTTTTTGTACACATTAAATAAATAGGGACTCTGTAATAAAAGAATGTATCGCGATCCCCCAACCACTGTTTGCTAGCCTAAAGACGGGTCCCGATAGACCTACTACAAGCAGCCATAAACTTAGTCTAGGTACAGACTGAAGCATTCCCCCCTTTTAAACCAATGATTTTCGATACAATACATTACAACCCCTAAGATTTTGGGGTGTGAGACAGTTGGTAGCTTGACACTATCAACGTAGACGTCTAATTCCATGTCTACCTGCGTTGTCCACGTCGTGAATAGGGTGGCTGAGGACTTATTCGGTGACAATGCCAGGTTTCGACCAGCGAAAAATTCGAACACGGCTGGAGGTATGCATTAATGCGGGAGCAGAGCTCTTCAACGGAGGGGCCTGTTTCCAGTATCGTACAATCGTCGGCGTAAGAGACGATCGAGACACCCTCTGGTGGGGGGGTTAGTTTCGATACATAATAGTTAAACAGGAATGGGGAAAGGACACCACCCTGTGGCACCCCTTATTTAACTATTCTGGGTTTTGATCTGGCGCCTCTGAATTCAACCGACGATTGACGGCCACTCAGGTAGTTTGCAGTCCAACGTTTAAGTACCCCTGGGACGAATCTTCCAGTTCTTTCAATAGTTGTGCATGGTTGATCGTGTCAAAAGCTTTGGACAAGTCAAGCGCAACTAGCAATGTCCTGTGGTTTGGGCGCTTTTGGTTTAGTTCGTCCCCTATCTGATTCGTGATGACGTTCAGCGCGGTGGTGGTGCTGTGGTTTTTGCGAAAACCATGCTGATGTTCGGCAAGCCGCAGGTTTGCGGTGAAATACGGTAATAAGATAGATTCCAACACCTTCACTACTGGCGAGCGGAGTGATATCAGGCGATATGACTCTCCTACGGCAGCTGGCTTGCCAGGCTTTAGTAATGGGACCTCCATCCCATCTTTCAGGAATGACAAAGGTGGACAGGGCAATGTTGAAAATGTGTGTAAGGTATCTTATGCCTTCGTTGCCGAGGTGTTTCAGCATCAGCATGGAAATGACATCGGGGCCTATATATTTGGTGTTCTTAGATCTCAGAATTGCCTTTTGAACTTCTGTTGTGGAGATGGCAACGGGCGCATTGCTGTTTTTGGGTTTATGCGCTTCCCTGGTGGCTCGGCGAATTTCTTTGTCCAACGGAGGATGCATTACAAATTTTCGGCAGAAAGCGTTCGCGCATCTTTTAGGCTTCGACTGAACCTTATCGCCGAAGGCGATGAATATTTTGTCGTTGGATTTAGTCGGGTTTGAGAAAGATTTCACCGTCGACCATAATTTGCCAACTCCAGCCGAGAGGTTGCAGGACCTTAGGTGGTCTTCCCGCTTAGCGCGTTTGTGTTTATATACTAAGAGTCTGATTTCCGCATAAAGATCCTTTAAGTAAGGATCCGTAGGGTCCAGGCGTCTGATATGGTCACGTTCATTTGCTTCTGCGGGGAAGTGTGGACGCACTTCCTTTATTCTACGTGTATGCTGGAGTGCCACAGGTCGTGGTGTGGATTGAAGTCACCAAGGATGACGCGATTCTCACCCTCGAGTAACGCACGAATGTCGGGGTGATTATCCCTGTGACAGCAGGAGGTATGTACAAGGTGGCGCAAAAGTAATCTTCCTATCAGAAAATGCTATAAATTTTGCGATTGGGCCCTAAAATCAATTCTGTTTTGACATTTGTGTAGTAAACACATGCAAAATACACGTTAATAAACAATGTTCCGCTACACTGCTCCAGAACGTGGAATATTGCTGACTATTTGTTTGACCAATAATCGGTCGGTGACTTTGGCACAACGTGAATTTCGTCGCAGATTTCCTGGCCGTCCAACGCCTACTGGTCAACGAGTTCTTTTTGCAGCAACTTGATGAATTGGGATTGGAAAACATGTGGTTCCAACAAGACGGTGCAACAGCACACACTGCACGTGCCACAACCGATATGCTGAAGGATGCATTTCCCGGGCGCCTAATCTCCCGTTTTGGCGATTTGCACTGGCCAACAAGATCGCCTGATTTGACAGCTCCAGACTTCTTTTTGTGGGGCTTTTTGAAGTCGCGGGTTTATGTCAACAAGCCTCAGACTCTTGCAACTCTTAAAGACAATATCCGTCAAGAATTTGAGGACCTATCGCCGGAAGTTTTGCCCAAAGTGATGGAAAATGTCATAAAAAGGGCTCAAATGACAATCAACTGTGGCGGGGCCATTCACATGACATCATATTCTCGACCTGATGTAAAAAAAAATTAAAAGACCAAATAAAAATAATCCACAAGAAGAATCAAAGTTTTTCATTTTGTTTTTGAATTACAGCCAAAAAACATCGGAAGATTACTTTTGCGCCACCCTGTAGATGTTAATGATTTCAAGGTCAACATCGCCTGACCGGACAACCATACCTTGACGTTCTAAGGTGGTGTCCCTCGGGTCGATGTCAGGCTCAAATAGACGATACTGCACAGATTGATGCGTAATGAATGCCAGACCACCCCCAATCCCCCTCGCACGATCGCAACGGTGTACATTGTACCCGTTGCAGGTCCGGAGGGTGGATATTCCACCGACTTTTGTGAGTCGACGTTGATGGTAGCGTAGCTCGGCAGCAAGGCGCAACGTACGTATTCCATAAGTTCCTGTTTACGAGTCCAGAGCATATAAGCAGGTGACACAGCCCAAGGCAGTTATTGCACTTGACTGATGCCGCAAGCATGTATAGTATAGGGGTTTAGGAAGGGGGGTAGCGAAATAACAGCCCTTGGTCGGGGAAACGAGTCATTCCGGTACGTAGAACCGGCTGTCGTGGGAATGATTCACACCGATTCGGTAAATTTTTTTGTCAGCTCTCTCCCAGCGAACGCCGTGCTTCAGGCAACAACACCACCTGTTGCCGAAGAGGAGCGCGAACTGCCTAGGGAGACAAGGGTGATGCTGGCCCAACTCCGGTCTGGATACTGTAATAGGTTAAACTCTTATTTATCCAGACTGAACCCCGACTTGACGAATGTTTGTCCGGCATGCGGCTTGTCCCCCCTTAATACTAACCACCTTTTTGTCTGCTCAACCGAGCCTACTTTTCTAACACCCATATCCCTCTGGTCCACCCCTGTCGAAGCCGCTAGGTTTCTAGGACTTCCGTTAGAAGAGTTTGATGATACTACTGGGTAATTTACTGACTACCTTCTTCTTCTTTAAATGGCCATCTAACCGCCTGAGCGATTTTGACCGTCCAACATAGCTCGCCAGTCATTTCTTCTTTGCGCCAACTGGCGCCAATTGGAGACCCCACGAGATCGCAGGTCGGTCTCCACTTGGTCCTTCCATCGGAGTGGTGGTCTTCCTCTTCCTCTGCTTCCACCGGCGGGTGCCGATAAGTATACCTTCTGGGCTGGAGCGTCTTCGTTCATTCGCACGACGTGGCCTAGCCAGCGAAGCCGCTGTGTTTTAATGCGCTGTACTATGTCGACGTCTGCGTAAAGCTCATACAACTCATCATTAAATCTTCTTCGGTACTCGCCGTCGCCAACGCGTAGAGGCCCATAAATCTTTCGCAGAACTTTTCTCTCGAATACTCCCAATGCAGCCTCGTCAGAGTGTCCACGCCTCTGCACCATATAGCAGGACGCGAGCGATGAGTGACTTGTAGCAGGCCCGTGCGCACGGGGGGGGGGGTTAACACCCCCCATGGCCAAATCTAAGTTGCAATGATTTTGCAAAAGTTTTCAAAATACAGTTTATAAATCTTGTATTGAATCTTGACTAATAATTTTTGGCAAAATTAGTTAAAATAATTTTGCGGAAGAAGAAATTGGTGAAAGTTGCAAAGAATAAGGTTGGCCAATACATAAGTCCGGCACTTTGAATTGCACTTGGAGCTTTCCGAAATTACAAAGTTGTGTAGCGTATGGACATTTTTTTTTTAATTTTACTGATGAAAACAGTGAGCAGTTTCAATTAACAGAGCGAATGAACTGCAAGGCTCAATTATATGAAAGATTTCGAGTATTTTCTGACCCTTTTTGTTGTAGGGGTAAAGAGAATTGTGAGAAAATGAACGTTGGAGAGCAGATGAGCGACACGGTTAAATTATTTGAATGTTTTCAAACATTTTCTGAGGTTTTTTTTATTTTACCTAACAGAAGATAAAGATCAAATTTTTCATGGACGTTTATCAATAGTCTGGCTTTAGTTTGTTAATCGTCGAGATCTAAAACTGCTCAGCTAAAGAGCATTAAAATTTTCGGAACTTATATTACTGTAGAAATATCATTTATAAACAACAAGAACAGAATCGGGCCAAGATGGCTTCCTTGAGAAACTCCTGAGGAGACATAAATAACATCGGATTCACAATTTTTGTGCTCTGTCGCTAAGGTAAGAAGAGATCTAGCGATTGAGACCCGGCAGGAAACCCAACTGATCCAGTTTATGAATAATTAAATGGTGACAAACTTTATCGAAAGCTTTGCTGAAATCAAAGTAAATTCAAGTAAGTTTGTAACGGTGGACTTTCCCTTACAGAACCCGTGATGACAGTCAGAAATCAAGGTAGAGATAGGATTCGTAAGCCGATTGGTACCAATAGCTTCAAACACTTTTGGGATGGCAGACAGCATTGCTATGCCACGATAGTGCTCTATAGAAGCCTTGCTTCCGCTTTTATGAAGCCGTAGAAGAAACGACTCTTTCCATGCTTTTGGAAAAACACCACACTTTAGTGACAGATTGAACATATTGGTAAGGGGTTGGTAAAGATTGTTAGCACACTTCTTCAAGAAGCATGTAGGAATCCTATCAGGGCCGCATTTAAAAGATTCCTTCAAGGTTTTCAGATAAATAAGAGCATCATTGGCGCATATAGTTGGACAATTAATTAAATTGTTCCCATGTAGCTCATAGGGATAATATAGAAAGTCAGAATTGGTGACGGCAGAACAGCTAGATATGAAAAAATGCGCAAAGAAATTATGACCCAAAAGAAATAAAAAACGACCCCAAATAAGCTTCAGAAAAACACCAATAAAAGGCTCCGAAAAGAGTCCAAAAACCCTCTGAATGGATGAATAAAAGAAAAGCACCAATTAAAGGGCTCCGAAAGGCGTCTGAAAAGGCTCCGCAGTTCATTTAAAAATAGTCAAAAAACGCTTCAAATTCATCGAAATCGGACTCATTTCGGACTCTTTTTTATGACTCCGTTGGAGTGCCCGCGTAGAGCGATTTTTCGCTCCATTTGGGCTCCGAAAGGAATCTTTTTTTGCACTTTTAGTTAGCTGGGATATGCCATCATATCACCAATTCTCTATCAAATACAGAAAAATGTATACAACCAAAAAAACTTTCTTGGGTATAGTTTTAGGTATCAGAGTATGCAGTTTCAGAAAAGTTAAAGAACATTTAAATTTATGAAGTATGGGTCTAGGTATCCGTTTCAGCAAATATGTTTATCTTAGTGAAAAATGTTTGCGAATGCAAATCTAAATTAAAACCCCCCCCAAGGCCAATTCCTGCGCACGTCCCTGACTTGTAGAGTGTGATTTTCGTGCGTCGAGAGAGGACTTTACTTTTCAATTGCCTACTCAGTCCAAAGTAGCATTTATTTGCAAGAGCAATTCTTCGTTGGATTTCTAGGCTGAAATTATTGTTGGGGTGTATGCTGGATCCAAGGTTAACGAAGTCCTTCACTATTTCGAACTTTTTGGTGCCAGCAGTGGCGTGGGTGCCAAGGCGCGAATGTTCTTCGTTTTGCCTTCGTTCACCACCAAACCCATTTTTTCCGCTTCTTTTTCTAGTTTGGAGTACGCAGAGGTTACGGCACGGTTGTTAAGGCCGATAATGTCAATGTCGTCAGCATATGCTAACAGTTGCACGCTTTTATAGAATATTGTTCCAGCGCGGTTGAGTTCTGCAGATTGTATTATTTTCTCCAACATCAAATTAAAGAAATCGCACGATAGGGGGTCACCTTGTCTGAAACCTCGTTTAGTTTCAAACGGCTCGGAGAGGTCCTTCCCAATTCTGACTGAGCTGGTGGTGTTGCTCAATGTCATTTTGCAAAGCCGTATAAGTTTTGCGGGGAAACCAAATTCAGACATAGCAGCATATAGGCAGCTCCTTTTCGTGCTATCGAAAGCGGCTTTAAAATCAACAAAGAGGTGGTGTGTGTCGATTCTTTTCTCACGGGTTTTCCCCAGGATTTGACGTATTGTAAAAATCTGGTCGATGGTAGATTTTCCAGGTCTGAAGCCACACTGATATGGTCCAATCAGTCTGTTCACGTCAGGCTTCAATCGTTCGCACAATACGCTTGACAAGACCTTATATGCGATATTCAAAAGGCTGATTCCGCGGTAGTTGGTGCAGTTTGCCGGTAGGGCTAAGTAGCGCTACAACAACAACAGCATCACACAAGAAAAACAAGCATACTCTGGCTCATACCATCGGCTTTTTACAAATGATTTGCCAAACAAGATGTTGTAACTTGTAACCAAACCATTAGAGTTTTCTAGTTTTTCGTGTGTATTTGCGCCTACAAACAAGCCACAAATGTAGCAAAATTTATTTCGATTTTCACACATTTTTTAAAATGAAGATCCACAGCTCTTATCACGGATAGTACTGTTATATCAAATACATAGTACATACACTTTGAAGAAGTTTGGGAAAATGGAATAGCTGAGGGACGCCTGCTCGAATAAAAAAAATTATTTATCATTGAAGACAGAATTGATAGGAGATTAATCTTAATTAAAATGACATTTACACTGGTTAACAAATTATTCGAAAAATCGACTATTAAAGATGAACAGATTAAAAAAAAAATTGGTTTTTCGATTTTGTATATGTACAATTTATACATTGTTGGAAATGGAAAAGTGTCTCCTTTAAATTGACATTTATGTCGTGTTAATCGGAAAAATAATAAAAAAGTTATTGAGCAATATGTGGCTTAGCCTATGAAAAAGGGGTTTTGGGCCCCTAAATTCAGATTTTGGGGGTGTATTGGAAATTCTGAGTATGCAGTTTTTATATGTCTGACTAGACCTACAAAATAAGGTATGTCTCGAAAAAAGTACCATTGATTTTTTTTTTTGTCACACCGTGTTATTTGATAAAACTCAACTTGGTTGTAATATCTTTAGATGCTTGCTGGAAGAAGGACGCTCCAATACCTAGACAACGTAGCGCAGTGCCAGAGGGACAAACTGTTTCCCTAATCCAGAAATAACAATTTTATTTTTAAATTTTTTAAATTTATTTTTTAAATATGTCATTTACTTCTAATTAAATTACTTCCCAGTAGCACTTATTTTAAAGTATTTACCGGAAAAGTAAATAAACAAACCTATTGTGTTATCAACCAGGTGAAGTAAGCGGGGGGTGAAATAACCCAAACGGTAATAACACAAAATTTGTGTTATTTTCCATTCAAATGAGAAATAACACAAAATTTCGAGGTTTCCTTTATTACCACTCAGGGGGAAAAACAAATTTTGTCTTATTGCTCAAATATAGTATTTCATTGGCAGACAGGATCGGTTCGACATCGGTACCTTGATGGGCTCATATCAAACCTGCGTTAGACCGAAACCTAACTAACGATAGAACAAATGATTTCTGGTTGTTGTAATGGCACATTAGGCTGGGCCAAAAAAGTGAAAAAGTGTGCGTAACGAGCCACAGGCAACCACCCGGAGTTGGCATGGCGTAGCCCAGGAATTTTTTTTAAGCACGGCCGAAGGCCGCCAATGCAGAAAGGTGTTCTGCACACAAATACCATGGATCACGCCCCGAATTAAGGATCTGACCTGGGTCAATTTTCGGTTTTTCACTAATAACTTTTCACTGAAACAAAATATTGCTTTTCCCCCTTCGGAGTATTGTTACGGAGGCCAAGACGCGTCTTTTGATACCTCTCTGGAGATTTTTGGGCGTGTATTAACACTTGACGTTCGCTGGAAAGTATTACCTTAATAAAAACTCACTTTAAATTGATATTTAATGAGTTCCTCGTGATAATATTTTAGGAAAATGTGTGATTTGTGAGTGTAATGTATGTGAAAAGTCTGATTGTTTTTGGGCGTTTGTCTCACACGTGCCTTTTGACATAGGTACAAAACACCGTCAAACGGTAATTTCGTGTTGTTGCCGGATCACTGCAACCTATGTAATTTAGCCATGGTTGAGAATAACATAGAATGCACATATGTACAATGTAAATACATATGTATGGGAAATTCCACCGTCACTTACGTTACATCGCAAGTAAAATTGTATGATTCAAACTCAAATTGCATTACCATTTGCACGTTTTAGTACACGAAAAATGGTTTATTACTTGGAGTTTAGCTACTCAAAGCTGTTATGCCTAAACTTTTTATTTAAATTCTAAAAACATACTAAATACGGACTAAAATTCCGTCGTCACTGACGTTACAATTTTAGGACTAGTTGTTTTGGGCCCCGGTGATTTATTCTGAATTTCTGCGAAACCCCTTGACAGAATTAAATTCCAATGTTTGGGAGATTATTAGAAATAGAATGAAGTCTTTATAAAATACTTTGTTATTAGGACTTTTATAAAGATGTAGCATGCATAGTTAATTATGTACCGTCACTGACGTTACGTAAAATTCGTCACTGACGTTACCTCCGAAGTAACAGAAAAAAAGCCGACTAGGTTTTCTTTTATGGACGTGATAACAAACAGGTCAATTGATTTATTGCAGAAAATCGTGAAAGGGTTTATCTTCAGGTGTCCTTTGCTCAGTTTAGACTTTTTTAGCTGGTTTTTCTCATACGCCAAGTACTAATTGTAATACAAGAAACGTGTTGCATTAACCACCAAATATTGTTCGAGTCTATTGTGTGGAATATTTATACATAGACATTCGATATACATACAGAGGAACTTTACGTTTTAATAAAAAAAAAAAAAAAAAAAAAAAATAGCAAAAATAAAAAGTTTGTTTGAAAAGGTGGGTAAGAACGTAAGCGTTCGTCACTGACGTTACAAAAGCGCAACGGTTTTTTTTAGATTGTATACTATTTTAAAAACCAATTTACTTTACATAGTTTATGTAGTTACCTTGTAGATGGAGAATCGAAGATTTTAAATTGATTGGCAGAAAACTATATATTTTATGCAATAAAATGCTTATTTTCGTCACTTACGTTACAAAAAAAGGCGCACAACAATTTTTTTTTCTACACCCAAAAATGTTTGTGCAAATTTTTCATACTTTTCAAAATTTCACTAAGAATTAAAATAAAAGTAACATGTAATGCCTGGTTACTAAGATTCACACAGCATAACAAATATAAAGTAGTTTCTTAACAAGGTATTTAAGAAAAAAAAAAATTTTTTTTTGGTTGTCCTAAATAGTTTAAGAATATTTAAGTTAGGCTTAAGCGAATGGCATTCTGGCATTTATTCATCATGATTTAATATATTTACAACAACTTACCCATATTACCAACTTAAAAATAAAATGTTGGTTTTTTCGCTTTCATCAATCTCTGCCATGGAAATTCCCTGTATACTTATATATTACTCTACGCAGCTTTACTGGACTTATGCTGCAGTCGTCAATCTACATATTTATATGACAAATGTGCGGTGCGAACACAAAAAAAAGTCTGTGATGCGTGCATGTGCACTTTTTTGGTTTATTGCTCAAATGTGGAAAAAAAATTTTGACTTATTTCTCAAAATGATGCGATAACACAAATTTTGGGTTATTTCACATTCCGTTGGGCAATAACACAAATTTGGGTTATTACCGTTTGGGTTATTTCACCCCCTCGAATTAAGCTGTCAGTTGTCTCGCTTAAGATTCTTTTTGGCGATGTCCCCGCAAATAGACCTACTTTTTATCAAGGTGTTGCTTTCTTCCCATTTTTACTTGTATGGATAGATAAATAAATGGATGGAGAAATCTTATAAATTTTAACGAAAAAAATGTGTATTACTACATTTTAATATCCTTTGACATTCCGCTGCCATTTCCCTAAAAAAATAATCGTTACAATTAAAATGTTCCCATCAATTTATTAATAATGCCAAACGCTTATATATTTAATAGTGTTCCCTTTACTAGGGTCAAGCAATGCTTTCAAGTCAGTGTTGGAATTTAATGTGGCGCAATCAACAAGTATTGGTTACTTATCGAGGGGCACATTCATTGATTGCAGTAGTTCTCTGATGTGAACCTGGTGACACCTACCCTCATTCTAGCAATTAGGGTGCATAAGGCTTGTGTTATGCGTTCTCATGAAGCAATTCGATGTTTTTCATGATTTCTGTTTCAGGTGTTTGAGATCAGAGTTGTAAAAGAATGCATTCCTTTGTGAATGCATTCTTTTGTGATTATCGTCACATCGCCATTTTTTTAATTCTTTGACTTCGACTTCAAAAATGAAGTCATTATTCAGACTTCACTTTGCGACTTCAAATTCTTTTTTTCATTCATTTTTTGGTTTTTCATGTATTGCATTCATTGAATCCAAATTCTTTTCGAAGTCAATTGAAGTCATTTGGAGTCATATGGAGTCATTTGAAGTCAATTTACTTGTGGCATAAAAGACATGATCGCAAACTATATTTACTCAAACAATGTGTATTAAACTCTAAAATATATTATACAAATAATTAGTTATGGATCTTCTTAGTACTCTTTATGAAAAGTTAACATGAGTCATATGTATATCCAAATTACGAAATCACAATATCTGAATATCTTCGATTGTGTTATGAATGAACATTCGGAAAATGCAACTATGCCAGGCCATGCATTATCTTCAGCGAGTAGCGAATCTTTTGGGAGCAGACTTGGAAAAAAGATTCCATAAATATTTTTGTTTGGAGGAGGTTAATGACGCCATTGTTGCCGCAGCGCTATGTCCTGAGGTAAAACTGAAATGGGTGCGATCCCTAAATCCAGAATTCACAAACGAAAAAGTTGCCGAGGTCAATGATTTTTTGAAAAGCATAGTGGTGAGCGAATTTGATTTTAACGATACGGAGCGCATCGAAAATAGTGAAGAAAGCATTAGTCAATTTTTCGACTTCTCCTTTATAGGTAATGAATATCTATTTTGTTATACATATGTAAATCTAATTAAAATAATTGACAAACATTTTTTATCTCTTTTCAGATGAGTCTTCACAACAACTTCAACTATCGCAATCGTCTATTGAAGGCGAGTTTATAACTTGTATGGTTGATAAGTCTCCGAATACAACCATCTTACACCGCTGTCCTACTATTAAAAGGGCGTACATTAAATACAACGCACCTCTGCCAACTTCAGCCCCCGTAGAGAGACTATTTTCGTTTGCCTCAATACTTAATGCACCACGTCGAGGACGTCTATCAGACGCCACATTCGAAAAGCTGTTGCTTCTAAAAGTTAATAATTATTTATATATATTTTGTTAATAATGTGTTTATATTTAAAATAAAGTGGTTATTATGGATCATTATAAGTGTTATATAATTTTTTCTTGTAAATAGTTAGTGACTTCATGCAAAAAATGAAGTCATTTAGTGACTTCACAAAATGACTTCAAAAAGACTTCAGACTTCATTTTTTTATTCTTTATTCAAAAGTGGAGTCAATGAATGCATTCGAAATTTGAAGTCATTGAATAAGACTTCAACTGATTTCATTCGCATATGAGTGCATTCTTTTACAACCCTGTTTGAGATATGTTTTTGTGAAGCTCGTTATGGTGAACGTCAGGCAAGGAGTATCAAGTGGGATACTCAAAGCTTGTTTAGCAGCTTTACCAGCCAGTCTTGTATTCCTTCGGTTAAGGAGTCGTCAGTATAATAAAATACATATCGACAGCTACACTGCAAAACCCTGTAAGTCACTATTTTTCCAAATATAAGGTTCTGAACCTTTCCCATAGATCGTGATATTTCGCACATTAAAATTCAGTCAAAATCGGGTTACAACTTCCCGTTTCTTTGCAGTGGTGAAATGAAATAACCGTCGCTCATATACATACGTTATAATTATCACAGTTTTTTCCCTCTCCTGAGAACTTTTTGGTTTGGAACATACAGGGTTTTGCAGTGTGGCTGTCGATATGTGGCTTGGAATGCTTGCTTAGAAGAGTAGAAAGGTGTGGCTGTATGCTTCCGGGGAAGTGCCGTTTTTCTTGAGGTTGCTCATTATGAGGCCGATTCGTATATTTGTGTTGGGCTGATGTCTCTGGTGATTTTGGTAATATTGGAGCATGAAGTGCTAACAGATTCTTGGAAGTGGTTTGGATGCCGCAGTTGCTTCAGTAGGTTTTGCTGATTTGCTTTTGGCAGATTATAAAGTTTATGTAATGGATGTGAAGAACCTGTAATGGCTTTGGCTGCTAGTTTGCCTAAACGGCTGTAGACGAGATACTGAAAGTCGTTAAAGCGTTAAAGTATGTCCGTATATCGTGATATAATGTTGTACTAGTCCTTCTGTTTCACTTTTATATTCACGAATTTGTACTTAATTATAATCCCACCGCTTAAATGGAATATGGGGGTAATTGGCTAATTTTCATATTTAAAAAAAAAATAATAATATTCAATTACGTTCATATTAATTTTTTTTAGCTGTGAAAGTATATTTTATACTTAGAATATTTTTTTTAAATCACACGTAAATTTTTACCCAGTTATTTTCCCCCATTCGACCAAAACCCTTGATATTCAAATATTCGAATAATCGAACCATTCGAATAAGACACTGTTGCAATAGTAAAATTCGAATACCAATATTCGAATACTCGAACTATTCGAATAGTAAAATAAAAAAATAATCCTGCGTCGCATATTCCTCGCTTCTGTCCCATTATTCGAATACATATTTTAATAGAAAACAAAAACACTTTTTGTAAAATATTTTTTTTTGAACTAGCGAAGGAATGTGAATAGAGACATACAGCCACATGTACGTATACATATATTAAAATTGAAGATATAATATCTTTTTATCGGTAATTCATAAGGCCTTCTATTAAAACTTTCTTTATCTGTTATGAAACGTCTGTTATTATAAAGAAATGTAAGAATGTTAACATTTTCTGGCAGTAAAAAACTCCTTCGTGGTGACACAATATTTCCGGCTATTGAAAAAGTTCTCTTGAACTCAGCCGATGTAGCTGGTATGCACCCACACTGATTTTTCCACCAATGCAATCGAATAATATTAACTCATCGAATATTCGAAAAGCAAAATTCGATTTTTAGTAGCAAAAAAATCGACAATGGAAGCTTCGAATAACTTCAAGAGCCGTGGCGTTTACCCCATTTTCCCTCTGCAAAATACATCCCTACCGTTTGTGATTGTAATATAGGCGACAACAATAAGTGGCAACCCTATTTAGAAATATATTTTTTTAAATACTTTTCGATTTACACAAAAATTAGGCTATTTCATTTAAAACTAGAAAGAAGTGTGGCAACTCTGCACAAACATTCTATGTGACGACACATAGGTAAAATTTTTTGGAATGTGGTCCACGGCTGAGCTGTTTTCCAGATAGACTGAATATAAAATACAAATATATACAAATGGATCGTTAGGGCGTTTTGTGCGGAATGGAATATGGCCTCGAACTTACATACAAAGGCGACAATGATCCTAGATGTATGACCCATAGTATATGCCTATCCTTTTTATTAATTTAGTTTGAGTACCTGGTTGTACTTACTTGAAATATGCATTTCAGACTTTTTGTGGCAAACTAAAGCTTAACACGTTCGCTGTCATGTGATCTCAATTTATTCATGAGAGGCCACGTGCATCACCGGTGGGTCACACTTATTACGGTCATGTATTGAATTTTTTGGAGCGGCTTGTTACTAAATGTATTTATTTTGTAGTGTGGCACATAGATAAAGGGTGTATTTCTTTTAGAAACAAATTTTAGGTGGGCTTCCCATACAAATATTTTGAGTTATAGCTTACATATTTAAACCATTTTTAAAAATGAAGGACATGTATTAGTCAAATTATATTCCACTTTTAAATTAAAATAAATTCACTTCAGTTCAAATAAGAAAGAGATGTAAGTAAAAATATATATGTAGTAATTGAAAAATAAAAAAATTTGAATGTTTCTTGTTAAAACATGATAGGCAAAAAGCCGGATTTCCCTCGCACAGGTTACATTATTTACGTCAGTACACTTTTAAATAAAAAAGCTACTTATATGTTGATACCTGGGTAAACCTTTTTTTTTTTCAATGGCGGCAGCGATCGTGTTAAGACGGTTATTTCAACACGACACAGATGTAATTGCTTCATAATGCCACTAGTTCTATTAAAGTTGGCTCACAAACTATCGCCTTTAGATTTATGTGCATATGGTTAATAAAAAACAACAATCAAAACGCGTAAAAATATTCACGTTCGCATGTATTTGCAAAACCGTATACAAAAAAACATAAGTGCTATAAACTACGGTTCAATTATAGATTACTAAGGTAAATTTTCATGTTCCAGTTACTATATTATACATAAGATTAAATGAAAATTCTTCCTGTAAAATTTGGTTGCCATCAGGGAGGTGGTTATGCAAGGGATCGCCGATATCTATTCTTAAACAACGAAAGACCTTCTCTGAATTAAAGTGTAACAACGCTGATGCGCCAGTGAAAATTAGCATACATTATTAAAATATATAAACGGGATTTACGTACCTTATGTGCTTCATACCCTGTGTTCCAAAACACCAAAAATATTTAAGCTGAAGTATTGAACAAATAATCAAGTGCGATTGTTGTGATAAGTTTGCTGTCTTTGTATGCTCAGTAAAAAACGAAAACAATTCAAGGCTCGAGTAAATATTTCCACTAATGTGAGCGTCATCCACGTCTTTAGAATTCGTTTTAGGCACATTCTTCGAGAGATTATCGTGGATATGTTCCAATATCTGTATTTGACAGTGTAAACACACTTCTTGTATTCGGTTCAATTTCACATCGAAAATATCATAAAAGCTTGAACGAGCAGTGCTGGCAACTGAAGCATAACTGTCAAAGTGAGAAAATAGCCAAACGGGAACCAATTGTTTTAGGAACGGAGCCATGTTTCGTTTACATTTCAACGCCAACATTCTATGCACAACTTGTGTTAAATCTCTCACTTTGTGTATTGGGTCAGATGCCAAATTTTTGTAAATTTTGGACCACAATGGTAGAAGTTTTACTACTTCATCGGCATCAGAATGATTAATGTTATCAATTAGCTCTTCTAATGCTTTTCTTTTCGTTATTGAATCTTTTTTATTTAATTTACGAATCACAGCACACAGGTTTTCATTAACAACATCCACCTCAGCCTCAGATGGTCCTATTTTAAAAGGGCAACTTTTTTTCTCAAACTGCGTAGGAAATGATGACTTTTGGTTGCCTAGTAACTTGGCACTGCGACAGCTGCTTGATGGCTGAAATTACAATTAAGAAAAAAAATTCATTCATAAATTAAAATTGTAACTAGTCGATGTCTGTACCAGTGACCGGCAACTATTCATATTTTCAAGTACTTAAGAGACTAACCAAAGAAATAGTGATCGATAGGATGCAGTTAGCGCCCATGTGCCTTATTGAGTAAATGAACTGTGTTATAGCAAAACATTAGGTGTTTTTTACACGCATATACATCTGCGCCTGCGACTAAAAAAAACGGTCATCTGCAACTGCGCATAATCAATAAAAATATTTGCCGACACTCCTCCTCAAATGTCATCCAAACAGACATTTGTAGAGCAACGCGCATGCATACGTACATTTCCTTGTTGATATTCTTCCGCTAATTATTAAGGGATGATAAAACAGATCGCTGACTCATGTTTTTTACGCAAAAGCGATAGTCACATACAATTTTTGAGTTGGTAAAACCAGCCAGCTATGTTAAAAAAACTAGCGAAATACAATCTAGGCTGTTGAAAACAAACAAGAAAGTTTGTATCAACAATAACAGAAAATTCAAATAGTCAGAACACAAGTAAAACAGAAGCCAGTGTTGCTACAATTTTTTTGGTATTGAGATTTTAGGTTTTTGATACTATTTTCGAACGATATTGAAAAGAAGCAACACAGTCGGTGAATGCCAATCCGATGAAAATTAATAAGGGAACTTGAAATCGTCAACTGTCATAAACGTCAATTTATAAATAATTATAAAAAGTAAGATACAAATTTTGAATGTTGCCACAAATTGTATATTAAACGGATTGCTATTGATTTTAGCGACAAAAACACTCTCCTAAGGTTTTGTGGAATCTGCAAGATTGAACCTGGTACGCTCTGGTACGAATGGTGAGCAATTCGCAATGGCCAGCTGGGCAACCTTCTAGGTCATGTCTCCCCGTCGGCGAAAATCCTCACACTGAACCCTCCAAGAGGATGCCGACTGGTAATGGATACCACAGAAGTTCCGTTCGGGAAGTTAAGTTCAGTTCGGAAGGTATCCAGCAAAGATCAGGAACCAGTGCTTCATGGCTTAGCTCTCTCAATAGCTAAAGCGTGTGGAAATGATTCTTGATTATGGTCGTGGGGTCCCCCTAATCCAGGGTGTCAAGCGGACCGCGCCCATTGGACGATTTGCAGCCAGGGGGCAATTTCGGCTGCATTTTCACGGTGCCTTCCCGATACCGGGCCACCTCGGGAAGTAATATTGGCCTTGCCGCAGTATGGGGCGCTGCTGCGGTGTACGATCTATTTCCCCGATATATATCCCTAGACCGCTGAGCCCGCCTTGTCGGGCAGGTGGTCGTACGACCAAGATGAATTCCAATAAACATACAAATAAAAATAAGGAGGAGGAGAAGGGGGGCCGCTTCCCAAGAACGACGATAGCGCCAAAGGCGAAGAGTCGGACATGGAAAGCGGTGACAGCGACGCATCCGTGAGCTCGGTGCGAGAGTGAGAGCTCCTCGCCAGCCCGAGCAAAGAGAGTCGGACATGGAAAGCGGTGACAGCGACGCATCCGTGAGCTCGGTGCGAGAGTGAGAGCTCCTCGCCAGCCCGAGCAAAGAGACGGAGGAAAAAAGAGCGCGACATAGGGAGGGGAAGAAAGCCCTATCGCAGTACCGAGCAGCACTAAGGATCGTCCAGCGCCTGGGGGCGGCAGTCGATCTAAAGGACCGAGAGGTAGAGCGGCTCGAGTGGGCCCGGGCCACAATAGAGAATGGACGGAGGCAGTTCGGGGATGGGAGCTTTGCGGCGACCAACCCCCGGTACTGCAATAGGTTCGAAGAAGAGGCTCGGAACGGGAAAAAGAGGCAGCGGTCTGCGGAAGGCGATAGGTCTGCTCATAAGAAGCGTAGGGGGGATGGGAGAAGACCCAGTCCCAGGACTGTGGGGCAGGCCAGCCGCGATACCAGCAAGGCGTGGTGCAAAGAGCAGCTGGGGGTCTAAGTCGTGACAGCGAGAGACCCTGCACATCGAGATCCGCAGACAGATGGGCAACCCAGCGATGGCTGCCACCCACGTGGAGGGGCCAAAGGGAGCTAACGCGGAGACTCCAGGCACCTCTGCGAGGATGAGTGACGTGGCAAAGCAGTGGCTGACCGTGGCGCCATGATTTCCCTGCTACAGGATGAGAGCGGAAAGCCGCTACCATCCTTCGACTCGGCGGGGTGGCAGAATGGGGTAAAACTCATTAGATGCAAGGTCAGTGCGACCTTGGTTTGGCTAAAGGGAGTGATTTCCAACCTCCATAGGCAAGGTGCTAGCTCCCGGTTTGAAGTGGTGGATCGAGCGCTGATCCCCACGATTCCGAAGGCCAAGGTATGGATCCCTTGCGTGGTGAAGTCGGAGGATGCGTTGCGTCTATTGCAACGCCAGAACCCGAGTATACCATCGCGGGATTGGAAGGTACTGCACGTATCACGGCCGACGGAGGAGGGTCAGCACTACATCCTCCAAATCAATAAGGAAGCGGAAGACATGTTATACCCTGAACATGGAAAGATGTGCTGGGGCATGGGCAGTGTATATCTGCGCCTTAAAAAGCGAAGTCCTAAGGACGACAACAAAAACACGCTAGAAGCAGGGGAGGTAGAAAGGGACCTCGGAAACCTGAGATTAGCGGACGCCAATGAATCGGAGGCGAGGACGATGGTAGTGCCGGAGGGGGACAAACATCTCAATGATGTTGCGAGTCCTGCAGGTAAACCTCCAGCACAGTAAAGTAGCTTCGAGCGAACTCCTCCTTACTCTTGAGGAGGGCTCGTTCGATGTTGGCGCTGATCCAGGAGCCATGGCTCTCATCTGGAGGACGTGTTTCTGGGCTCAGCACGCATGGTTTTGGCGTCTATTACGCAAGATCGGATGGCAGGGTAAGAGCCGTCATTATGGTAAGGAAAACCCTTCACTCATGTATGTTCTCTAATTACAGCACTGAGGATTTAGCGGTAGTAGCCATCGAGGTGGAACGGGAGCGGGCACTAATCCTGGCATCGTGCTACATGGCTCACAACGTGGAGGCTCCACCGGAAGAGCTCAAGAAGCTGGTAGAGATGGAGGGCAAAAAGGCAAGACTGGTTGTAGGTGCGGATGCCAATGCACATCATACCACATGGGGCTGCGATGACGTCAACGAGAGAGGTGAGTCCCTGTTTTGCTTTATATTACAAAGTAGTTTGCAAATAGCTTCTAGTAATGTACTTGACATCACACTGACTTCTGAGGTAGATACATCAATGTATGACTGGAGGGTTCTCGAAAGACCATCCTTCTCAGATCACTCGTATATAGCCTTTAACATTCAATTAGGGAGGGTAGAGAGTGTTAAATCCTTTAGGAACCCTAGATTGACAGACTGGACTAAATTCCAGAAACTAGTGGTAAGGAATCTC
Organism: Sphenella marginata; assembly: GCA_951509765.1. NCBI lineage: Eukaryota > Metazoa > Arthropoda > Insecta > Diptera > Tephritidae > Sphenella > Sphenella marginata. The sequence goes on from OX608082.1 coordinate 51,300,337, forward strand.
GGGGTACCTCGGGCGGTCTCCACGGTAGAGGAGTTGGAGGAAACCAACAACACCGTCACAAAGATACTTACCAATGCGTATAGTAAAGCCTGCCCCCTTAGAAGATCCAGAGGCAAATCGAAGCCACCTTGGTGGAGCAAAGAGCTGGGAACTCTTCGGAGGCAGGTGAGAGAGAGCTTCAAACTAGCAAAAGCCGCCGAATGCGAGGAGTGCTGGGACGAATATAGGGACCTGTTGAGGGTTTATAAAAGGGAAATCAGCAAATCAAAGAGGGTCTCATGGAGGGAGTTCTGTACGAATATAGAAAGCTCCAATGAGACAGCAAGGTTGAGGAAAGTCCTATCAAGAGGCGAAGTTGCCCAGCAGCTTATACTGAAGAAGAATGGGGAATGGTCACGCAGCAGTGAAGAATCCCTGAAGGCGCTTCTCGACGCACATTTTCCGTCTGATGGCCATGCGGAAAATGAGCTCGAGAATCCCAATACCACGAGAGCCGAAAGGCTAATACCGGGGTTGGTACATGACACCAAGATCGAATGGGCTATTAGGACTTTCTCTAATACGCATATTGTCACTTGCGAAGCGAATACATTTGGCGAGTCGAACGGATTGGCGAACTCACCTAAAATTTGCATTGTGAGTGGCGAATGAACTTTTTCGCCTGTCATGTTATGTTGCCATTCAAACAAATTCAAAAAGTTCATCCGAATTTGACGTTTCTGACATTTTTGTGTCATTTGCTTATGTTTTTATTTATTTATTTGTACAAAAGAGTGCGATGTTTGTGTAATTGTAGTAGGTAGCGAGGATGATGTGCGTCAAGTGGAAATGGCAGCTCATACCGAGATCATAAAAAGTGGTGCTAGTTGGGATACAGATCAGCTGGATGTGGAAAGTAGTGGTGCAAAAAAACGTAAAACCCACAGTGGCACCAGTGGTGATTTACTGATAGTAGAAGACGTTTGGAATCACATCCACTTGAAGTGCGTATAACAATTGGCAATAGCGCAAAAGATGCGGATGAATACATAGTGGTGCGCCTGCGTTACTTCAAACGTTTGTGTTTTGCCACTGCAGTAACATTACAAAAATTTATACCAGATCTTATTAAATCCATTTAACAAATGTGGAACTCTCGCTTGAATTTAGTGAAACAAATACGGGCTTTGGTTCCAAAACAAATTGATTTACATATATTTAAAAGAAGAATGTTTACCCACTACTCGCCCCTCAAGCAGTCTTGTACAATGGACTTCATTTACTTATAAGGAGTATGTTGCATCTGCACCGAACGTTGACCCAGAGCTTGTCAGTAGTAATCATCTGTTTTACCGTGCCATCGTTTACCCACATTGACCTAGAGGAACTATCATTTAATTTAATTAAAAAAACACACAAAAGTTGTTTACTCACTTCTATGTTGCTTTATTTTCGGTTAAAATACTTTTTTCTATCAAAATATATGAATAAGCACAAAACTTGTCGCTTCTTTTCCTCAATTGCGAATGAAATAAGCATTCGTCAAATTTTGACACATTTGGCGAAGCGAATCTAACTTTTTCGCTACTGGCAATTCGAGAAGTTCATTTTCGTCACTCATTCGCCACTTTTTGGCGAATTCGCCACAGATTCGCATGCCACAATTCGAGACGGCGAAATTCGACAAAATTTTCATTCGCTTCGCATGTGACAATATGCGTATAAGTTTAAGTCGCCCGGTCCGGACGGTATATTTCCTGCCATGTTACAGATGGCAGGAATACAGTTAATAAAATGGCGCAAGGAGATCTTTGAGGGGTGCATACGGCTGAATCATGTACCGCATTCGTGGAGGATGGCCCGAGTAGTCTTCCTACCAAAGGCAGGTAAGGTCAGTCATGTGCATCCCAAGGACTACAGGCCTATAAGCTTAACATCTTTCCTGCTCAAAACATTTGAGAGGCTCTTAGATGTGCACATTAAGTCTAGCATGGATGAAGGACTGGTTTCGCCGGTACAACATGCATACACCAGAGGCAAGTCGGTGGAAACTGCACTGCATAGGGTGGTTATAAACGTGGAAAAGGCCCTGGAATACAAAGAATACGCCCTAGGTGTGTTCTTAGATATCGAAGGAGCCTTTAACAATGTCTCATCTCAGGCAATAATGGATGGTCTGAACTCGGTTGGGGTGGATCCTGCTCTGATAAGGTGGATAGGCTGCATGTTAAGCTGCAGGAAAGTTACCTCGAAATGGGGCCGACATGAGTCCACGAAGGAGGTAAAAAGAGGAACACCACAGGGCGGGGTACTATCCCCACTACTCTGGACACTAGTCATCAATAGATTGCTTAGGCGATTTGATGACGGACCGGTCAAAATTACGGCGTATGCGGACGATGTCGCAATCATAATATGTGGCAAATGCTTGTCAACAATCAGTTCCCTAATGGACCGCGCGCTCAAAGAGGTGCATGCCTGGGCAACCGGTGTTGGGCTGGCTGCGAATGCAGAAAAGACGAACATGGTGTTATTCACTAGAAGGTATAAGGTCCCGACTTGGACAAGGCCCAGACTAGGAGGAGTAACCCTGCAGGAGAAAAACAGCGTAAAATACCTGGGAATAATATTAGACGGCAAGCTGTCGTGGAAACCAAACGTAGATGAGAGAGTGAAGAAAGCCTCCACTGCACTCTATGCATGCAATAGAATGCTTGGGCGCAAATGGGGGCTCTCGCCCGCACTAACGCATTGGGTTTTCATGGCAGTGGTGAAACCAATTCTTTATTACGGAGTACTGGTTTGGTGGAAAGCCACTCAAAAGATAACGTATGTGACTAAACTGGAGAGGGTGTGCAGATTATCTATGATAAATATAACGGGAGCATTGAGAACCACCCCGACAGCAGCATTACATGCTGCTCTGCACATCCCACCGGCGGACCTGGTAGCCAAAAGCATGGCATCGACAACTGCAAATAGGCTAAATGCCTCGGGCCAGCTTGAACGCAGACCATACGGCCACAGTAGTATAGCCGAAGCGAGCATTTCACGGACAGACTACATGGTTCCGGTTCTAAACTTCGAAACGGGTCCTGAAGCCACAATAGAGGTAGACGGCTGGCGCAAAGGTGCGGATATGACGGTCAGCACAACGCACGTGTACACAGATGGTTCCAAAATGGCTGAAGGTGTAGGGTCCGCTGTATACTGTGCTGACCCGGAAATCAGTAAATCGTACAAGTTGCCAGAACACTGCAGTGTCTTTCAGGCCGAGGTCGTAGCCGTAACGAAAGCGGTGGAACTATTGGAGGAAGCCTCCCTTAACAGCAGCCGAGTCAACTTTTACATTGACAGTCAAGCGGCTATAAGGGCCTTAACCTCACACATCACAACAACTAACAGTGTCCGAGAGTGCAAGCAGGCGCTAAGAAGGATTGCTACGGAGAGAAGCCTTCACCTATATTGGGTTCCAGGTCACGTGGGAATAGATGGGAATGAAAAGGCCGATGCCTTGGCCAAAGAGGGGGCGGCCATGGCCGAACACACGGTAGAGGTTCCGATCAGACTGGGAGAGCTGAAACGAAAGCAGGAGAAACAAATGATCGACCAGGCAAGAAAGGCGTGGAATCAGGCGCGTGGTTGCAAGGTCTCTAAAATCATGTGCAAAGCATACGATATGAGGTCAACCAAAATGATCTTATCGATAAAAAGGGAAGACTGCAGGCTAATGATAGGCGTACTTACAGGGCACTGTCTCGTGGCATCGCATGCGCATAAGTTAGGCCTCGTAGACGACGACAGATGCAGGAGGTGCGGGCTACAGGAGGAAACGGTTGAGCACGTCCTGTGCTCCTGTCCCGCACTTGCTAGATTAAGACTCCAACTATTGGGAGCTCTACAACTACCAGATCTGGAAGCAGCGAGTAGGATAGCACCTAGGAAGCTTCTAGCTTTTGCCAAGAGGACGGAGTTATTCCTTAAAGTGGACCCTGCCTCTTGAGATGTGTTTTTGTCTATGGTCTGAGGGGGAAAAATTCTGGTAGCACTATGGACTTACTCAGTCTATGTGAGGCTTTGACGGCCGGCCAGCTCAACCTAACCTAACCTAACCTCCCCTTCTTAGCCAGGGACGGTGAAGATGGGTAATATAAGCCCCTTTCCCACAGGGCGTTATTTAACGTTTCTGAATTTGATCATAACAGCTACTGGTATTTTTTTATTTCATGCGCTTATTCGTACCTACAATTCCAAAATGGGTGATAGCAGATGAATCTAGGCCACTTACTTCACTCATAAATTCTTAGCAGTGCAGCCAACCACATTTTCCCCTGGCAAGGGTTGTTACTTTCATAGTAAACCTGTCGCAATTATCAAGTCACATTCGGAAATTTGTATCATAAGCAGGTCCTTGCAGCGGGATTGCTCCCCGTTCCCATATAATGGGCGGCTATAGAACTCAACTCTGAAAGAAGAAATTAGATTTGCTGAAAGAAAATTTACATTAAACGGTTGCATTCTGATAAGTGTCCCGCATGTAAGAGATGTATTCATAAATCCGTATGCTCAGGGGTTAACACTAACATCCATGGACAGTGTAAATTGTTTAATACATCTGTGACCCTATTTTGGTAACGTTCCCTGGTTTAAAAGCGTCCTTACCGCCACTCCCGTCGTACTCTAACAGCTGCACTGCTAGCACTGTCTCCACCACTATCAGACTGATACATTCAGCTAGGAGAAGCATCAGCCTACTACTCTTATGCGCATTAACACAAAAACACCACCGCGCCCATTGCCGTCTCCGTCGCAGAGGTCAAGGAAGCTATTAAGAAGGCAAACCATCTAGATAACTCGGCGGAATCGCTATGAAGGTGCTGAAACACCTCGGCAAACTTGCAGCTGGCCAATCATTAACATGGCTTCCGGAAATTTCACAGCACAACATCCGCTTTGAACGCCATCACGACGCAGATCAACTTTGGTTTAATCTAACACACACCAAACCATAGGACGGTTTTCGTGGCACTTGACCTGTCGAAAGCATTTGACACGATCAAACATGCCACACTTCTTAGAGACCTGGAAGAGACACCACTCCCTGCCTGCCTTAAAAGATGGACCACTAACTATTTAAACGGTCGGCTAGCGTCATTGAAGTTCCGAAACGAGAAATGTAGACTGGGACGGGATTAAACAAGGGTGGTTTGACCCCTTCTGTTTAACTTCTACATTCCGAGCCTCCCTCCACCCCCACAAGGGGTCTCCATCGTTTGCACTGCATTAATGTTATTTGCCAAAATAATTTAGTGGCCGATTATAAAGGGTAACTTGATTATGCACCACATGTGGGCTAGCATAGCATGGCTGTTGATTTATAGGTACCCGCAGGCCTCCGATCCCAGTATGTAACGATGTGTATGGTGACATCGTTTGGTACGCACTATTCATAGAAAATATTCCGCGCACACTTGCAGATTATCATCAGTGAGGTCACCTTCAGAATTTTGCAAGTCAGTCATGGCATGTTAGCAAATGGCAGAGGCGTAGAAATTTCCCAACGATAATTGTATTTTCCGGAAGATGTTTCGTGGTGGAGTTTTGAACCAAAGTATTTTAGAATGTTGGCGGATAGGAAACTTAAACACGTATTCTCAGCTGTATTACTTTTAAAATCATTTAATTTCAATTCAATTTTTTCTGTACAACTATAAATTAAAAGATTATTATATGGAAAGTAATATAATCGCTGAAATACTTGTGCTCCTTGTAGCTGTAGGTTTTTCTCCATTGCGGGACATACAACCACAAGGTGTTATTTTTAAGTAAGGGAAATATATATCTTCAGGTACCCAGTGATGTACCGATTTGTTGCGCGCTAACAGTGCATACTTCAGGAAAGCTGCATGACACGACGATTTTTCTATTTAATCTCTGAAAGTGGAAGAATACGCAGTCAGTAAAGCCCTCAAATCCGGAATTCCCTTAACATAGTGTTGCTAGCTCGTCCCAGCAGCAGCGCCACGAAAAACAGAAGGGGGAAATCCCCGTTCGTCAATCATCACCCGCGCTGCCAACGTACCGCGACAAAATATGTAGCAACCAATGGATGCATTTTAAAATGAATAGAAATATGCAATTACAGGTATTTTTATTGAAAGTTTTTTCACGGTCATAAGTACATACGTAAAATTACTCGTCACGGGTAATGTGTACATCTCTATAAATGAATCAACATCTGTAGTGGAATTCACTAACTTCGGTTACGACATTCGCAATCGACATTTTATCATACCGATATTTATCACGATATTTGGTATTCACTAACTATTTTTTCTCGATTTTCGATTATTGTTGTTGTTTTGTTGTTTTAACACTACTTTGCCCTGCCTAGGTAGTCAGTATCAACCTTACCCAATATTGTCATCGAACTCTTCTAACGGAAGTCCTAAAAACCTAGCGGCTTCAACAGGGGAGGACCAGAGGGATATGGGTGTTAGAAGAGTAGGCTCGGATGAGCAGACAAAAAGATGGTTAGTAGTATGGGGGGACAAGCCGCATGCCGGACAGACATTAGGCAAGTCGGGGTTCAGTCTGGATAGGTAAGAGTTTACCTATTACAGTATCCAGACCGGAGTTGGGCCAGCATCACCCTAGTCTCCCTAGGCAGCTCGCGCTCCTCTTCGGCAACGGGTGGTGTTGTTGCCTGAAGAACGGCGTTCACCGGGAGAGAGCCAACATAGGAATTTACCGAATTTGTGTGGATGAGGGTGAGGGCCTGCCGGTGCACCTTAGGATCAAACGGCGTGCAAATCAGGTGCCGGATCTCATCGTAGTGTTTGCGTAGATGGCTCCTTATGCTCCTGGGGGGCGGATCCTCGTTGATCAGGCGTCCGTTCGGATGCTGCGGTTTGCAACAGTTGAACAGGAATTGCCTGGTCAACATCTCGCTATGCTCTTTAACGGCGAGCATTTTCGCTTCATTATGTAAGTGATGGTCAGGAGACATAAGAAGACACCCAGTGGCGGTACGAAGGGCGGTGTTTTGGCAGACCTGTAGCCTCGTCCAGTGTGTGTCAGCTAGCCCCGGCGACCATATAGGCGTCGCGTAGCTCAGTACCGGCTGGCCAATTGCTTTATATGTAGCTAGTAACGTTTCTTTGTCTTTACCCCAAGTGCTGCCAGCTAGGGACTTGAGGATTTTGTTACGGCTTTGGACTTTATTGGCAATTGCGGTTACATGAGCGCCGTATTTGAACATGTTATCAAACGTCACCCCTAAGATTTTGGGGTGTGAGACAGTTGGTAGCTTGACACTATCAACGTAGACGTCTAATTCCATGTTCACTTGCGTTGTCCACGTCGTAAATAGGGTGGCCGAGGACTTATTCGGTGACAATGCCAGGTTTCTCCCGGCGAAGAATTCGGACACGGCTGGGAGGTATGAGTTAATTCGAGAGCAGAGTTCTTCTACGGAGGGGCCTGTTGCCAGAATCGTACAGTCGTCGGCGTAAGAGACGATCGAGACACCCTCTGGTGGGGGGGGGAAGTTTCGATATATAATAGTTGAACAGGAACGGGGATAGGACACCACCCTGTGGTACCCCCTGTTTAACTATTCTGGGTTTTGATCTTGCGCCTCTGAACTCAACCGACGATTGACGACCACTCAGAAAGTTGGCAGTCCAACGTTTAAGACAGGGAGGAAGGGACGAATCTTCAAGGTCTTTCATTAGTTGCGCATGGTTGACCGTATCAAAAGCTTTGGCCAAGTCAAGCGCAACTAGCACTGTCCTGTGGTTTGGACGCTTTTGGTTTAGTCCGTCCCCTATCTGAGTGGTTATGGCGTTCAGCGCGGTGGTGGTGCTGTGATTTTTGCGAAATCCATGCTGATGTTCGGCGAGCCGCAGGTTTGCGGTGAAGTACGGCAACAAGGTGGATTCCAACACTTTCACTACTGGCGAGAGGAGAGATATCGGGCGATATGACTCCCCTACGGCAGCTGGCTTGCCAGGCTTTAGTAGTGGGACCACCTTTGCTTGTTTCCATCTTTCAGGAATAACAAAGGTGGAAAGGGAAAGGTTGAAAATTTGTGTGAGGTATCTTATGCCTTCGTCGCCGAGGTGTTTCAGCATCAGCATGGAAATGCCATCGGGGCCGATATATTTGGTGTTCTTGGATCTCCGAATAGCCTCATGAACTTCTGTTGTGGAGATGGCAATGGGCGCATCGCTGTTTTTGTGTTTGTGCGCTTCCCTGGTGGCTCGGCGAATATCTTTGTTCAACGTAGGATGCATTACAAATTGTCTGCAGAAGGCGCTCGCGCATCTTTTTGGCTTCGACTGAACCTTATCACCGAAGGCGATGGATATTTTGTCGTTAGGTTTAGTCGAGTTGGACAAAGATTTAACCGTCGACCATAATTTGCCAACTCCAGCCGAGAGGTTGCAAGACCTTAGGTGCTCTTCCCACTTAGCGCGTTTGTGTTGATCTACTAAGCGTCTGATTTCCGCATTTAGATCCCTTATTTGAGGATCCGTAGGGTCAAGGCGTCTAATATGGTCCCGTTCATTTGCCAGGGCCGCAGCCTCTGCGGGGAAGAATGGACGCACTTCCTTTATTCTACCTGACGGAATGTGTTGATGGGAGGCTGAAATTAGGGCCAAACTAAACGCCTTTTCCCCTTCTCGTACGTCAGACGGGGTAGGAAGAGCAGCGAAGGCGCTCTCTGTGGTGTTGAGAAAACCCTCCCAGTCGGCTTTATTGAAGTTAGTGTAAGTGCGTTTCTCAGCGGTGACAAAGTCGGTGGGGCGATCGATAGAGAGCACTATGGGTAGGCGGTCTGAAGCAAGCGTCAGCATCGGTCGCCAGTCAACGCAGTTTATTAGACCAGCGCTGACTATGGTGATCTCTGGCGAGCTAGAGCAGTTTACCGCCCGCGGGCTTTGTTTCTGAAAGGAAATAGCGCCCGCGGGCATTATTTCTTTTCTAAAATGAAATAGCGCCCGTCGAGGAAAGGGAATAACGCCCGCGGGCCTAATTTCCATTTATAATAAAATTATAACTATGTTTAGGAAGGACATCACCGTGGCGGTAGCCACGGCTATGGCACACACCCGGAGTCGGAATGGCGTAGCCCAGGGTTAATTTTGAAGCGCGGCCGAAGGCCGCCTACGCGGAAAGGTGTTCTGCACAGAAAAAACATGGATCGGGCCCCTAAATCAGGATTTGACCTAGGTCATTTTTTGGTTTTTTGTTAATAACTTTTCACTGAAATAAAATATTTATTTTCCGGTTTCGGATTCTTGTTACAGAGGTCAAAACGCGTCTTTTGATACCCCTCCCGATATTTTTGGACGTGTATTAGCAGTTACATACGGTCGTAAAGAATTACCTTAACTTGATTTTTTGTTTACTTTTTAGGCCCTTCTTCGTTTTCCATATATAAGGAAAGTATGCGAACTACAAGCTGTGTTGGATCGCCTAAGGATCCAACGCCCGCGGGCTTTGTTTCTTTTCTAAAAGGAAATAACGCCCGCGGGCATTATTTCTTTTCTGAAAGGAAATAGCGCCCGCGGGCATTATTTCTTTTTTAAAATGAAATAGCGCCCGTCGACAAAAAGAAATAACGCCCGCGGGTTTTATTTCCTCTTTGAAAAGGAAATAAAGCCCGCGGGCGCAGATACATATTTCCCTTACTTAAAAATAACACCTTGTGGTTGTATGTCCCGCAATGGAGAAAAACCTACAACTACAAGGAGCACAAGTATTTTAGCGATTATATTACTTTCCATATCTTGTAATTTATAGTTGTACAGGGTGCAGTGAAATAACGCCCGAGGTTGCGGGACATACAACCACAAGGTGTTATTTTTAAGTAAGGGAAATATGTATCTGCAGCTACCCAGTGATGTACCGATTTGTTGCGCGCTAACAGTGCATACTTCAGGAAAGCTGCAGGACACGACGATTTTTCTACTTAATCTCTGAAAGTGGAAGAATACGCAGTCAGTAGAGCCCTCAAATACGGAATTCCCCTAACATAGTGTTGCTAGCTCGTCCCAGCAGCAGCGCCACGAAAAACAGAATGGGGAAATCCCCGTTCGTCAATGCTCACCCGCGCTGCCAACGTACAGCAGCAAAATATGTAGAAACCAATGGATGCGTTAAAATGAATAGAAATATGCAATTACAGGTATTTTTATTGACAGCTTTTTGACGGTCATAAGTACATACGTAAAATTACTCGTCACGGGTAATGTGTACTTCTCTATAAATGAATCAACATCTGGTTGTTGTTAGCAGTGCTTCGCCCTGCCCAATGGGCCAGTTCATTCTAAATTGTCATCAAGCTCTTCTAACGGAAACCAAGGAACCTGGCAGTTTCAACAGGATTGGACCAGAGTGATATTGGTGTTAGAAGAGTGTTTTAAGTTGAACAGGAAAAGTGATGTTGTGTGTCATGAGGGGCCATACCGCACGCAGGGCATGTGTTTGGTATGGTGGGGTTCAGTCTGGATAGTTAAGAGTTACAATATCCAGACCGAAGTTGTGCCAGCATGACTCTGGTTTCCCTTGGAAGGATACGTTCTTCCTCATCATGAACAGGTGGCTCAGTGTCTATAACGGGGTTCACAGGCCGGGATCTGAGGGATCTGTCCACCGACTCGGTGTGGAGGTCATTTATTTATTTAATTTAATTTGAGTCTACAGTACAGAATACCTTACAGACTAGAATAATGTAAAATAATATCTCGTAAATGAGAAAAAGTAGTAATAGATTATAATAATACTTTATTGAACAATTGAATTAAGAATTCTTACAAAGTCCGATTTTGATAGTGCAAAGTCAAGCTTATTTGCTGAAGAAAACAAAGCGTTCAATTCTCTTAGTGCACGAGCAATAGGCGCATTACTAGCATATATTGTTCTAAAGTTTTCCAAATAAAAAGGAAAAAAACTGACGAAGATTTCTCTGAGGAATATTAAAACTAATCCGCTCAAGTAAGATTGGACAATCAATAATGCCATTAATAACGTTGAAAGCAAAGAAAAGCGAAAGAACTTTCCTCCGTTTATCCAGCGAATCCAAATTAATTAGCATACGACGAGAATCATAAGACGGAACAGGCTCATCAAACCTTAAGGAATATAGCGCATGTTTTAGAAAGACCTTTTGAACTCGTTCAATTCTACTTTTTGATAGTTGATCATATGGTCTCCAAATGAAAACAGCATACTCCAGGTGTGATCGAACAAGAGAGGTATATAGTTGCTTAAACGTATAGGGATCAGAAAACTCAGAGGAGTTCCGACGAATGAAGCCGAGAACGGAATAAGATTTTGAGAGTATTAAGTTTATGTGGCTATTGAAAGCCAGCTTAACATCAAATACTACTCCCAAGTCCTTAAACTCAGTTACATTTTGCAGCGCATCATTAGCGATCCGATACGATGTATCGAGGATGCTTAGACGCCTGCTATATGTCAAATGAAAACATTTCTTTATGTTAAGGAAGAGGCGTGACTTCTCACACCATTTATGAAGACTATCCAAATCAGCCTGCAGCTGGGTGGCATCTGATGAGTCGCGAACATTCGAAAAAATTTTTAAATCTTCAGCATAGAGCAAAAATTTAGAGTGCGAAAAGCATTCACTAATGTCATTTATAAAAATTATGAAAAGGAGCGGACCTAGAATGCTTCCTTGAGGAACGCCTGAGGTGGCAACAAAAGGGTTCGAGAGTGCACCATCGATGGTAACTACACAGCTTCTGCCCGTTAGATATGATTTGAGCCATAATAAAAAAGTTGAGTGGAAACCTAAGCATACCAATTTATGCAATAGGATCGTATGAGAGACTTTATCAAACGCCTTTGAAAAATCGGTGTAAATACAATCAACCTGGAGTCCAGACGAAAATGAAGAAATACCGAATTCGGTGAAGACCGCTAAATTGGACGTTGTTGAACGACCCTGCACAAATCCATGTTGATTGGGATTTATAAAAGCCTTGACAGTAAAATATATTTTTTCTTTAACAATCCATTCGAACAACTTCGAGATGCTTGAGAGCTTGGATATTGGGCGATAGTTCCGAACGTCGCTTTTTCTCCCGCTTTTAAAAAGGGGCGTGACTGTAGTTAGTTTCCAATCATTCAAAAACGTCCCTGAAGAAAGGGACTTATTAAATATAATCTCCAATGGAGTAATTTATGCTGAACAGTTTTTAAGCAACAATGCTGACAGCCCATCCGAATCTGTCTGAGAAGACGACTCGAAACAAACTAAACCCTCCGTAATATCGCTAGCGGTAATTTGGAGCGCACCGAAATTCAGAAAAGACGGAATATTGTCAGAGAAATCAGGAAACTCTCCAACATCAGACACGAAGTTAGATTTAAAAAAGTCAGCAAACAGGTTCGCTGCTGCACATGGGGAAGTGACGAAATTATTATCGTACTCAACCGACGTGGGAACGCTCGATGTCGCCTTTTTTGATTTAACAAAATTCCAAAACTTTTTCGGATTAGATTTAATATTTCTCTCCGTATTACTTAAAAAATTTTTGTAAAGCTTATTATTCAGAGACTTGAATTTCTTCTGAAAACGGCGGTATTTAACAAAATCTGATGAGATACGAAATGCTTTAAATTTCTTAAGAAACTTGTTTTTGAGATTTTTCAGTCGTTTCAGGCGATGTTACTCCATGGATATTTATAACATCGCTTCTTTTTTAAAGATAAATTATAGAGGCAAAACTCATTCATGATTTTTTTGAACTTAGAAAAACCATTATTAACGTCAAGGCAAGAGAGTAGCTCCACCCAGTCGAATTCTAGAAGAGAATTATTTAAACTTAGATAATCGCAAGACGCGAAATTAAAAGCTACTGTATCAGGATGAGATAATGGTAAAAATTCGTAATAAAGGTATCTTAATTTCAAGAGCGGCATGATGTAAACTTTCATCTGATATAGGGACACACACTTAGATACAAAAGAATTAACATTCTCAGAAACAAAGATAAGATCTAACAATCTATGAAGTTGATTAAAAATGCCATTAATTTGCTTAAGATTTATACCTAATATACTGTCAATAAAATATGATTCATGGTAGGTAATTATATTCTTAGCTATAAGGCTTGAATTTGCAGAATCACAATCCCAGCTAATACAAGGTGGCGCAAAAGTCAGAAAATGCTATAAATTTTGCGATTGGCTCCTAAAATCAATTCTGTTTTGACATTTGTGTAGTAAACACATGCGAAATACACGTTAATAAACAATGTTACGCTACACTGCTCCAGAACGTGGAATATTGCTGACTATTTAACATGTGGTTCCAACAAGACGGTGCAACAGCACACACTGCACGTGCCACAACCGATATGTTGAAGGATGCATTTCCCGGGCGCCTAATCTCCCATTTTGGCGATTTGCCTACTGATCAACGAGTTCTTTTTACCGCAACTTGATGAATTGGGATTGGAAAACATGTGGTTCCAACAAGACGGTGCAACAGCACACACTGCACGTGCCACAACCGATATGCTGAAGCATGCATTTCCCGGGCGCCTAATCTCCCGTTTTGGCAATTTGCATTGGCCAGCAAGATCGCCTGATTTGACCGCTCCAGACTTCTTTTTGTGGGGCTTTTTGAAGTCTCGGGTTTATGTCAACAAGCCTCAGACTCTTGCAGCTCTTAAATACAATATCCGTCAAGAATGTGAGGACCTATCGCCGGAAGTTTTGGCCAAAGTGATGGAAAATGCCATAAAAAGGGCTCAAATGACAATCAACTGTGGCGGCGGCCATTTACATGACATCATATTCTCGACTTGATGTTAAAAAAATTAAAAGACCAAATAAAAAAAATCCACAAGAGGAATCAAAGTTTTTCATTTTTTTTTTAATTACAGCCAAAAAACATCGGAAGATTACTTTTGCGCCACCCTGTATTACTAAGATTAAAATCACCCAAGACGCACAAGTGATTGTCGCCCAAGGTTTCAAAAACTAGACCAGTCACATTATCCACGTGAGCTTTATATAAATCTACGCTACTGCCAGGTGGTATATACGAGGCAATCAGATACAAACACCGGATTGCTTCAGCTCCCTTAATGCAAACGCATAATTGATCAAGCAGCGAGTTATTATTCGCGAGTTCAACAGAATACGCACGATATACCCTTTTCACCGCTATTAAAACACCACCACCTCTTAAGCAACCAGTCTTGACAGCATCACGATCTTTACGAAACACGTCGTAAAGTTGCGTATCGAAAAACTCGCTGTCATAGAAATCAGAGTTTAGCCATGTTTCAACTAAGACAATTGCATCGAACAACTCTTCAGCGCTGAATTGGTACATTGTGTTGGATTTAGTACGTAGGCCAGATATATTATGATAGTATATACTGAGGGCACTGTTACAATTAAGAGAAACATTCTTGTCTATTGTCACATTTCGTGGTTTTGAACAGCTTGTTTCCGAAAAGAATGAAACGGCTTCAATTTAACATTAGCCGGCCAAAGAGATGGTTGTAGGACACTTTGGTAGTTAGTTGAGGGTATACCCAATTTAAAATTCACACGCCTGTGCTTGTCTACTGGGTCGTCTCTTTTAAATCAGCGCATAACAATAGATGGAGTTAACGTCAATGTTAGCATGTTTTGCTACATAACTTTTAATATCATCGGCTTTGACACTAGGCACGAACGAAGACAAATGTAGCCACTTATTACGAACAGCAACGCTTAGTTCTTTATTGTCACTTGAACCAACAACAACTTCCACTTTTTTTGTTGCTTTATGCTCCCGTTGATTTTTTCTCGGCTTTACCTCTGTCCAACCAGTGTTGTTGACATTGGCATTAGCTGAATTCGCAGTAGAAGAAGTCGTAGCAGCAGTAGCATCACGAGAGACAAGTACTTTATCGGATGTGTCAACAAATTCAATATCGCTATCGTTGTCGGTAAACTGAGTTAGAGCATCCACACGATTATCAGAAACATTAGTAGTTGAGGGAGAAGGAATGGCAATCAAAGGCAATGAATCACGGTCGTCGACCCCTGTGTTAGATCATAAGACTCGCTTCTTATTGTTTTGCACTGCACTTTGTTTCACTTCGCTGTTATCAGCAGCATTGTTGCTCGTTTTGCTGGATTGTCTTTGCTTGGATTTACCAACACTGTTAGTGACTGCATTTGCAGCACTTTGTTTTTTAAATTGTTTTAAATTTTCTTGTCCACTAAATTCGTTTTGAATTTCGCTTAAAGAGCGCACTGCATTCCGAAGCTTAATCAAATAAGCTGAAATTGGCAGATCACTACATGTGTCACATCTGAACAATATATTTTTACAAGTGTTTATGAGCTTAACTGAGCTTGTGTTTAGATTAACGCACTTTAAATGCAAAGTATGCGAGCAAATGCAACAGCATAAAAATTCGCCAGTGGCACAATCAGAGTCACATTTAGCGCACAAAGTCATAGGGCACTATTGTAACAAAAAAAGAGATGAAAAGAAAGTTAAAGAACGGAGCAGCACAAGAAACACGTCTACTCTCATCAACGTCTTGTTAAAGATATGGGCCCGCCTCTTGTTACGCATGCCTTTCCTTATGTCTCTGGAAGGCGGAGCTTCATCCAATAGTTGTCGGTTTGGATGACTAGGTCTATGACAGTTCAGTGACTGCCTACTCAAAAGTTCCGCATGCTCACGGACGTTGAGCATTTTAGCCTCTTGGTTCTCACCTGCAGACGACATAAGCAAACAGCCTGTGACAATTCTGATGGCGGTGTTTTGCCAGACCTGCAATTTCCTCCAGTTGGTGTCGTGAAGGTTTGGCGACCATATGGCATGGCTAGCGAAGGTGAGGCTGTTGTCGAACGTAACCCCAAAGATTTTGGGTTGGTTGACAGTAGGTAGAGGCACTCCATCTATGTGTACATTTAACTCTAGCCCCATCTGCGCAGTCCACGTAGTGAATAGAGTCGCTGTCTCAGATTTCGCTCGGTGAATAAGGTGGAAAGGTCTCGGAGGTAACTGTTAAGTCGAGTACATAGTTCGTCTATGGAAGGGCCCTGGCTCGTAGCCATTATGGTGCAGTCGTCAGCGTATGAAACGATGGAGGCTTCTTCTGTTGGGGGAGGGAACTTGAAATGTAGAAATTAAACGAGGGGTTGAAAGAACACCACCCTGCGGAACCCCTTGCTTCTCAGTCTAAATTTCTTGCTTCGGAACTTCGCTGACGTCTCCATATAAACAAAGTGGGCTTATAAATTTGTATAAGAGAATGTGGCTGTCGGCTAGAAAAGAATTGCCAAAAATCAGGTGATTTTGCTACCGGCTAAGATGAGTATCTGCCTAGTTTAAGTATCAGTAAAAATCGTCACGTTGTACTCACATTGATTTTAATAAACTTCGAGATTTTCAGCGTACTCAATTACACCTTGTATATGTCCCACTAATGGCCATAGACATCCTCTCTTATTTGTATTTGTATTTTATTTGAATATTTTTCCTGGCACACCAATTTTTAGAAAATTATTTTACAGTACCAGTCATGAATAAAATTAAGTAAATAACAAATATAGGTTAGGTTGGGTAAGGTGGCTGCCTCTCTGCGGTGCCGAGAGGCGCACTTAGGCCGGCTGGCCCATTGTGATACCATTGAGCGGGTTAACGTCCCTTCTACCATAAAGTATACGTGTTCATTGGAAGAACCACCCTGTACGCTTAAAGGAGCGCAGGATGTAGCAGAAAGCAAGGAGTAGGCCCCTGCTTAGGCACGCCAGCCGGGTTCTGGCTAGTGCGGGGCAGCTGCAGAGGAAGTGCACGACACTTTCAATTTCCTCCTCGTCCCTACAGCTGCGACAGAAGTGTACACCCATGAGACAATGTCCCGTGAGCACCCCTATCAACGACCAAGAGAGGGTTGGTCGAGTTTGAGCATGGACTCTGTTCGTTTGTTGCAAATGCGGGGCCAAGTTAACCTCGTATCCACCTCGCATGTCGTTTCCCTAGCCCATCTAGAGTTTGCCTTCTCACGTAGGAGCCAGAGCTTAGTCGTGGCGAGAGGCGGGGAGATGCTCCCAGTGTGGTTCTCCTCGGTGTGCTCCGTGGCCTCCCTTGCCAGTTCGTCAGCAGCACAGTTTCCAGGAATGTCGCTAAGGCTTGGAACCCATACCACCGCTGTGGAGCATTTCGAAGACAATTCATTGAGCAACTGCCTACAGTCTTGAGCTGCTTTCGAGGTAGAGTTACTTCTCTGAAGAGCTTTGATCGCTGCCTGGCTGTCGCTGTATATGGACACAGATGTGCGGTTTTTCGATAAAAGCCAGCGTGCAGCCTCCTCTATGGCCGTAAGTTCCGCCTGGAATACGCTGCAGTGGCTGGGTAGTCTAATGCTTAAGCATAGTGAAAGATCCTCCGAGTAGACGCGGCTGCCCACCCTGCCGTTGAGCTTCGAGCCGTCTGTAAATATGGAGTCTGAATGCGGGTTTAGAATGTGTCTGCCCTCCCATTCCTCCCTCCCTGGGATTTTGGTGGAGAACTTAGTATTTGGGCCGTGGCCTATAGGTGTGGTGTAGTCCACGGTTTTCAGATTTTGGGGTATGGTCTCCAAGATCTTTGCGTGTCCAAATCTGGTGTCATTCCATCGTTGAACAGCGCTCAATCTTACTGCACTATAGCTTGCTTGGAGTTTACCGTACAAGTCAACCGGGAGTAGCTTGAGCATGACCTCTAAAGATTTGGTAGGCGTGGATGGAAGTGACCCCGTAATAAGCACCGCCGCAGAACGCTGTACTCCTCCCAGCCTTCCAGTGATGCTGTTACGTTCTAGTGCAGGCCACCATACAACAACACCATAGAAGAGGATGGGTCTAACCAGAGCGGTGTACAGCCAGTGCATCACACGGGGATTCAAACCCCATTTCTTCCCTACGGCTGCTTTGGATGCATAAAGGGCAGTGGTAGCTTTCCGGGATCTGTCCTCAACATGTCTGTTCCAGTTGAGTTTGCTATCTAAGATAACGCCGAGGTACCTGACCTCTTGGGAGAGCGTGAGCCTAACCCCGTTTAGGCGGGGTGGTGTATAGGCTGGTACTTTGTGCTTTCTTGTGAAAAGGACCATTTCCGTTTTAGAAGGATTTACGCTAAGGCCGCTTACCATAGCCCAGTCCTCCACGAGGTTCAGGGCCGATTGGAGCAGTTCACTTAGAGTCTGAAGATGCCTGCCGGTGGCCGTAAGGGCGATATCGTCGGCGTAGGCAATGATTTGGCAACCGATGTTTTCCAGTTCCAGAAGTAGGGTGTTTACGGTTAGGTTCCACAGTAAAGGCGATAGGACTCCCCCTTGAGGAGTGCCTCGAGATGCGTATCGCACTATTGAGGCCTCACCTAGATTAGCCTGGATAGTTCTCTTTGCCAGGAAAAATAACAAATATATGAAAAAAAAAAACAATATTAAAATAAAACTTAGTCTAAAAGAGCTTAATCTAATAACAAAAGTTCGAGGAGTAGTTAAAGAGTTGAGGACAAGTTGAAGAGATGATTTAAGAGAAAATAATAATAGAAAAAAGTAAAAAATAGAAAAGGGCAAGTAGGAATGTATGTATGTAAAGTTGTCAATGGGAGTAAAACTAGGAGCGGTTATAAAAACATATTAAAATTTTCTTGAAAAGCAGTTTTCTGAACCAAGACTGATGGTCTGTTAGAAGCTTATTGATAATTACGTACGAAGCAAACTGCCAATGCAAGATACGTTCAACGGCTTTGGAAAGGAAGGGCAGGATTGCTATTGGCCTAAACTCGTTATTTTTGTTTACGAATTGTAAGAATCTTGGCAGCTTTCTAGAATTTTGGAAATACGCTAGTCGTCAAAATGGAGTTCACTAAGTGGGTTATGTGGGGAAGAATTCCTGGACGAATAACTGTGACAAATTTTTCGCATATACCATCAAACCCAATGGCGTCGGTCTTAACAGAAAGTATGGCTTCCACAACGTCGCAATCCTCGATGCAAACAAACTCAAGAGGACTAGCATTGACATTAACACGAACACAGTAACTATCAGTAGGTATATTATCAGACGGAATTGACTGTGTAACAAAATTTAGATAGATCTCCTTTTTTTTGTCCATGCATCCCTCGAATCCAAAGCAAAACTAAATTTGTTTTTGTAATAACCTTCTTTGATTGATCTTGTGGCTTTGTTGACAGCACGCCGTGCTGCTTTAAAGCAATTATGCATTTCTTTTGTCTTGTATCTTTTCCACCGCGAGTAGGCGAGATTACGGAGGTTAATAAGGTGTTTCAGCAGTATTAAACCACGGGTTATTTTTGTTACTAACTAATTTATGTTTGAGTGGAACGTGGTTATCTAAAAGCTGATTTATATGGTTTTGCAGAAATAATGCTTGGTCATCAACCGATGCCAAAGTACGAATCATACTCCAATCAACCGAATCCACTGCCACGGCAAGAGCTTCATAATCTATGCTACCAAAGTCGCGATACGTGCAAGAGCGTGGTCTGCACGACGTATAAAAGTCATACGTTAGGCATATGAGGTCATGCTTTGAAAAACAGGATGCAGGCAGTTGATTGAAGTAGAGCAGTTTACGAGGTTTATTTACAAAAAATAAATCTAGCAACTTCGAGCTAGTACTGGTAAAGTGAGTAGGTAGTGTAGAATTGGTGGGATATAGATCTAAAGATCCCATGCATAGCTTTAAGCTGT
Organism: Sphenella marginata; assembly: GCA_951509765.1. NCBI lineage: Eukaryota > Metazoa > Arthropoda > Insecta > Diptera > Tephritidae > Sphenella > Sphenella marginata. The sequence goes on from OX608082.1 coordinate 51,320,074, forward strand.
CCTCGACCAGCAGTTTACAGTTGAAATCGCCAGCGATTATAATATTCTCATAACCTAAAAGTAGCGGTTGTAAAAATTCAACAAACCCAGAAAAATTTACTTGACAGCCAATGAGGAGCTTATTATTACTATCAGAAAACAAATCAGCAAACACATAATCTACAGAATCACCGGTACTAGAACTACAACACAATTTACAGTTTAAACTACTTTTAACACATATTACAACACCACCACCATGACCACCTCTGTCGGCCCTGAAAAGTTGGTATCCATTTAATTTCGCCAATTCGTTTGTATGACATGAAGAAAACCAGGTTTCGGTAATGCATATCACATCAATATCAGTACCTTCGCAAATAAACCGTAGCTCGTCTAGTTTTTTATATAGACTTTGCGCGTTTATATGGATTACGTTCAGCCCTTTAGCTGCGTTTGCTGACTATCCGCCACAATGTACGTAGGCAATCATTGGAACTCGAAAAACTATGATCTGGGACCATCATCATTCATCATCGTTTATGTGTTTTAGCTTACGAATCCACTGCCACCATGCCAGTCGTTCCTGCTCATGCACGCGTTCTTCCCAAGTCACCCCTGACCGCCAAACATCCTGCAGAACTGCCTTGGCCTTGATCACTAAAAAACCCAGCAGAGCCAAAGGATCGAATATTGTCATTACCACACGAAGCGTTTGACTCTTTGTTGGTATGCTGGACTCATCGAAAACTTCCGGCTTGAAATTTTGTATGAAAGTTAACTCGTCCCTGCTCGGCAACCACCACATACCGAGAACCCTTTGGAATTCTGACCCTGGCACGTCGAAACACTTGTGCTTGGGCCCTGATCCGTCCAGGAGCGCCTGCATAACTCGCGAAGAGTTTGAAATCCAATTCCGCTGACCTTCTGTTACATTCCTAACACCTGGAAGAGTTCCAGCGTAATCTTTATACCTAAGGCGGGCAGAATATCTCACGTTGGCCCGAAAGATTTCAGACCAATCAGTCTGGCGTCATTCCAACTCAAGGTTCTGGAGCGGCTCATGGAACCGCATCTCAGGGAGAAATTAGAGAACAAAATCTCTCGCAGCATGCTTATATGAAAGGGAGATCCTCGGAAACAGCGCTACATGAAATTGTTACTCACATCGAAAAATCCTTGGCCAACAAAGAATTTACACTAGTAGCCTTCTTGGATATTGAGGGGGCTTTTAACAATGTCACGCCGGAAGCTATCACGGAAGCTCTGACGACCTTGGATATTGAACTGACGAGCAGGAGGGTGCAAGCTGGTCTAGCCGGGGTGACGGTAGGTAAGGTCGTCAACAGAGGTACGCCTCAAGGTGGGATCCTCTCCCCTCTTCTATGGGTAGCTACAGTTAATGGACTGCTGGAGACCCTGGCGGTGGAGGGGGGGGTCTGAGGTCATTGCGTACGCGGATGACCTTGCGGTGGTGGTGAGCGGCAAATACCCGCAAACGCTTTGCGACATTATGCAGAGAAACCTTAGTTTAGTGGAAAGGTGGGCCGGTGGTAAAGGTCTAGGTGTTAACCCGGCCAAAACAGAGCTGGTCCTGTTCACTAGGAAATACAAAATTCCGACGCTGCAGCTACCAGCATTAGGTAATACCACCCCAAACTTGGCGATTCCGCTAAGTTCCTGGGTGTTATTATCGATAAAAAGCTCTCCTGGAAAGAGAACATCCAGGAGCGTGCTAAAAAAGCTTTAGTGGCCTTATACTCTTGTAGGGGGGCTGTAGGGCTAAAATGGGGATTGACCCCCAAGGTCACACTTTGGCTCTATACCGCTGTGGTTAGACCGATTCTCCCGTATGTAGTCCTAGTCTGGTGGACGGGACTGGACAAGAACTCCAATAATATCCTCTTGCAAAGAGTGCAGAGAAGCGCGCTCATATGTGTCAGCGGGGCTTTACGCACAACTGCGGCGGACGCACTTAATGCAATCTTGAATATTTTGCCGATTGATCTAAGCGGTAAACTAGCTGCGGCATGTTCCGCATTGCGACTTAGGAATTTACCAGGATGGGGATCCCCTGGTATAGGTCATTCTTCCATCCTTGACGCTCTGCCCGTGTACAGCTCTGACTACTGTACACCGAAATACTGTTTTGAGAAAAAATTCTATATCACAATTCCGGAGAGAGAATACTGGCACATCGGACCGTCCCTGGATAGTGGCTCAATCCATCTGTATACAGATGGTTCGAAACTCGACGATAAGGTGGGAGGAGGTGTATGCGCTCCTCAGCTGGGTCTAAATCTTAGTTTTAGGCTGCCTGACCACTGTAGCGTCTTTCAGGCGGAAGTGGCCGCGATACAGGAAGCTGTAGAGCACCTGAAGACATTGGATATCAATAACGGTGATGTTTACATCTTCTCTGACAGTCAAGCAGCTCTCAAGGCGCTGGGGGCAATTACGTACAATTCCAGGACTGTGGAGGGCTGCCGCAAATCTCTCAACGAGATGGCTGAGCAACTCTCAATTCACCTGGTATGGGTGCCGGGACACAGGGGCATACCGGGTAATGAAATGGCAGACGAGCTTGCTAGAGAGGGCACATCCGCTCCGCTTTCACAGTCCTGGAAGGGTCTAGGTATGCCGCTCGCGACTAGTAAGCTCTTAACGAAGCAGAGGTTCCTCCAGAAAGCAAGTGACAGGTGGGACAAGATCAGTACCTGCTGTCATGCAAAATTGATATGGCCAGAAATTAGTGCGAGTAGGTCAGAAGACCTACTTAAACTCACAAGAGAAGAGCTCTCTCTACTTATGGGGCTTCTAACGGGGCATATAGGTCTAGGCAGACATGTAGAAAGGTTGGGTATCCCGTTTAATGACTTCTGCAGAAGCTGCAGAGACGAGGAGGAGCCTGAAAGAGTGAGGCACCTCCTATGTGAATGCCCCGCTCTCTGGGGTAAGAGGTTGAAGTATCTGGGGTCAGGTATTCTCCGGCATCTTGGAGAACTAGCCTTTATCAAGCCAAAGGACATCTTGCGCTTCGCGGATTCCGTAAAGTGGTTCGAGTAGGGGGTCGGGTTTTCAGATCCATGTGGTATCACAACGGGACCTCCGGGGCGTATGTGTGCTAGCCCATATGCTAGCAGCCACTGCTACCTACCTACCTAATTCCGCATTTCGAACCCGCCTTCCCTGTGGATGTGGCGGACATCAGTAGCTAGTCGAATCATATCATCTTCATCGTCTACACCAGCGGTCGTCATTTCATAGCACTGAGGTGCAACGCTCAACTCACACGTATTCTTACGTAATCTTAGGCCAGTTTCGACACGGTGGTGTTAGAACAGAATTTTCATGCCAGACACTCCGCGAACAGCAAAGGGGTAGCACGTATCGTCGCTTTGCTGATTGCTTTATGGCTTTTTGGATTTGAAATGAATGGAAATATTAAATCGTTTCATAAAGATTGAGAAAAATATGAGGGCGTGGAAAGGGACAATATTTTTTGGGAATAAAAAATAGAATAAAAAAATATTTTTCATTTAAAATGTTTTTAAAATGAACTAAAAACTGCAAAATAATTTCTCCTCTGCCTACATAGATTTTTCACCACGTAGAGCTTGTCCTGAACATTTATTAGTGGGAATTCTCATAGGCATTACAGTACTTGGCAAGATTGATATGTAAGGGGTAGCACGTATCGTCACTTTGCTGATTGCTTTATGGCTTTTTGGATTTGACATGAATGGAAATATTAAATCGTTTCATAAAGATTGAGAAAAATATGAGGGCGTGGAAAGGGACAATATTTTTTGGGAATAAAAAATAGAATAAAAAAATATTTTTCATTTAAAATGTTTTTAAAATGAACTAAAAACTGCAAAATAATTTCTCCTCTGCCTACATAGATTTTTCACCACGTAGAGCTTGTCCTGAACATTTATTAGTGGGAATTCTCATAGGCATTACAGTACTTGGCAAGATTGATATGTATAAAAACATTTGGCACTTGCTATATCGTGAAAAGATGATCTTTTTTAGGAAAGCTCATATCGGTAGTAAGATTTTTAGAAACTAATGTGAGCCATCTATAGCGTGCGCCAATGTTTTTATGCATATCAATCTTGCCAAGCACTGTAATGCCTATGAGAATTCCTACTAACAAATGTTCAGGACAAGCTCTACGTGGTGAAAAATCTATGTAGGCAGAAGAGAAATTATTTTGCAGTTTTTAGTTCATTTTAAAAACATTTTAAATTAAAAATATTTTTTTATTCTATTTTTTATTTTATGCTTTTTAGTTGAGAGTTTGTAAAAATTATAGCATAACGTTCGTTAGTTAATCATCGGCGCCATCTGCACATTATTGGATTATAGCATGTTGTTCGTTAGTTAACCTTCGGCGCCACCTGCATTCAACCGACCGAATGAATGTGTTAAATATGCGTTTTCACATGCAGATGGCGCCGAAGATTAACTATCGAGCATCATGCTATTATCCACTACTTCCTCTAATATCTGTGGCAATAAGACTAAACGACTAAACTCAAGATAGGACGATAAATGGGATTTATGAAATTAATCAATATATTTTTTTTTTTTTTCTTTCGTATAATGCATTGTTAGCGAAGCCTGAACGATGATGAAAATTGCAAAACCCCAGCTCAACTGCAAGTTGGTTGAAAATCCAAAGCAAAATCTCTGGAAATGAAACTTTTCAAATATCTTTACCCGTGCGCCACCTATCGGAATTTTTTTTTGTTATATTGATTGGGGGCAGAAAACTAAACGATGATGAAAATTTCAAGATTCTACCTCAACGAGCAGTTCGTTGAAAAACGAATTAATCGACACCGAAAACAGACCTTCGCATTTCTTAAATAGAGCGACTCACGCCCCACCTAGCGGGTCCAATTTTTTTTTTGAGCATTTGGAAATTTATTAAGTAGCACACACGTAAAATATCAGCCAAATCGGTCCATAATTACGATAAATTTCTTTTCTTCGTAGTAATACATGTTTGAATTTCATCCGGATCGGATCATAAATGCGAATTTTTGGAAATATAGCGACCCACGCGCCACCTATCGTAATTTTTTTTTCATAATATTGCATTGTCATCGGGACCTGACCTATGGTGAACATTTCAGGACCCTAGCTCAACAGGCAGTTGGTTTAAAATCGAATGCAAAAATCCGTGGACAGATACGACGAAAGCGACCTAATAAAAACATTTTAAAAATAGAGTATGCTTTTACAAAAGTAAACGAGTTTCCCAAAATAAAAATTGTAGGAATGCGAAAACAATGTTAAAAAGAGATATATCGAGTCTTATAAGTACAAGTATTCTTAGGTACAGAAGGCTATTTACAGACGGCGTTTTTGTTAAAGAAAATGTTCTTTTTCAAAAACTGCACAGCCTCCTAAATGTTTGGGAAACCCAGTGCTTATACTTTTGTAAAAGCATATTCTTTCTTTCCCAAAAACTATTGTCTCTTTTCACAACCTTATATTTATCAAAATCTTTATGAGAAGAGTTATAACGTCTCTTAATATTATATTCCCGGTTCCCCATGGAAGCGTAACATAAGATACATTGCATTTGCCCAAAGGCATCTGGAATCATAAAAAAATGCTTAGCAGTAATTTCTAGTCGCGCATAAATATTGTCATATAATTTAGGCATCAACACAATTGCGTTGTTACTTCCTTGCTGTCTGTTAAGCAACTGACGCGACAGTTTTGTTCTTAGCTCCACCGTAGCGAAGTTACTCTCCCGTTTAACAAATACACTCTCACATTTCATTTTGGGGACCACTGGTGTACACTATGCAGCCAATAGTCTACAAATGTGCGCAGATGAGACAGGTTGGTATGGTGCGGCAGCACCGTATGGTCCTATATAAGAACCGCCAACGTTGGCCTGTGATATATTAAGTGGCGATAGCGATGCTTGTTGGTCGTTGCCTCCTTGGGTGGAACTGAAGATGGTACTGTTCATTCCGTGACGGCTCTGGCCGTACACACAACCAGATGGGTGAGCAAACGTTGAGTTAAATTGAGGTTTGCCAAAATAATTTGGTGGCCGATTATAAAGGGTAACTTGATTATGCACCACATGTGGGCTAGTATAACATGGCTGTTGATTTATAGGTACCCGCAGGCCTCCAAGCCCAGTATGTAACGATGTGTATGGTGATATTCATAGAAAATATTGAGCGCACACTTGCAGATATCGTGGTAGTTGGTGTCGCAATTACTGCGTTACCCCCCGTAATGTGCGATTTCGTATTTTTACTAGTCGCACCAACATGCGGTTGCGTATTATCATCAGTGAGGTCACCTTCAGAATTTTGCAAGTCAGTCATGGCGTGTTAGCAAATGGCAGAGGCGTAGAAATTTCCCAACGATAATTGTGTTTCGTGGTGGAGTTTTGAGCCAAAGTATTTTAGAATGTTGGCGGATAGGAAACTTAAACACGTATTCTCAGCTGTATTACTTTTATATTCATTTAATTCAATTCAATTCGTTCTGTACAACGGGGCAGTGAAATAACGCCCGGGGAAATAACGCCCACGGGCGTGAAAAGGAAATAAAGCACGCGGGAAAAAAACACGCCAAAAAAGGAAATAAGGCCCGCGGGCTTTGTTTCTTTTCTAAAAGGAAATAATGTCCGCGGGCATTATTTCTTTTCTGAAAGGAAATAGCGCCCGCGGGCATTATTTCTTTTCTAAAATGAAATAGCGCCCGTCGAGGAAAGGGAATAACGCCCGCGGGCCTAATTTCCATTTATAATAAAATTATAACTATGTTTAGGAAGGACATCACCGTGGCGGTAGCCACGGCTATGGCACACACCCGGAGTCGGAATGGCGTAGCCCAGGGTTATTTTTTGAAGCGCGGCCGAAGGCCGCCTACGCGGAAAGGTGTTCTGCACAGAAAAAACATGGATCGGGCCCCTAAATCAGGATTTGACCTAGGTCATTTTTTGGTTTTTTGTTAATAACTTTTCACTGAAATAAAATATTTATTTTCCGGTTTCGGATTCTTGTTACAGAGGTCAAAACGCGTCTTTTGATACCCCTCCCGATATTTTTGGACGTGTATTAGCAGTTACATACGGTCGTAAAGAATTACCTTAACTTGATTTTTTGTTTACTTTTTAGGCCCTTCTTCGTTTTCCATATATAAGGAAAGTATGCGAACTACAAGCTGTGTTGGATCGCCTAAGGATCCAACGCCCGCGGGCTTTGTTTCTTTTCTAAAAGGAAATAACGCCCGCGGGCATTATTTCTTTTCTGAAAGGAAATAGCGCCCGCGGGCATTATTTCTTTTTTAAAATGAAATAGCGCCCGTCGACAAAAAGAAATAACGCCCGCGGGTTTTATTTCCTCTTTGAAAAGGAAATAAAGCCCGCGGGCGCAGATACATATTTCCCTTACTTAAAAATAACACCTTGTGGTTGTATGTCCCGCAATGGAGAAAAACCTACAACTACAAGGAGCACAAGTATTTTAGCGATTATATTACTTTCCATATCTTGTAATTTATAGTTGTACAGGGTGCAGTGAAATAACGCCCGAGGTTGCGGGACATACAACCACAAGGTGTTATTTTTAAGTAAGGGAAATATGTATCTGCAGCTACCCAGTGATGTACCGATTTGTTGCGCGCTAACAGTGCATACTTCAGGAAAGCTGCAGGACACGACGATTTTTCTACTTAATCTCTGAAAGTGGAAGAATACGCAGTCAGTAGAGCCCTCAAATACGGAATTCCCCTAACATAGTGTTGCTAGCTCGTCCCAGCAGCAGCGCCACGAAAAACAGAATGGGGAAATCCCCGTTCGTCAATGCTCACCCGCGCTGCCAACGTACAGCAGCAAAATATGTAGAAACCAATGGATGCGTTAAAATGAATAGAAATATGCAATTACAGGTATTTTTATTGACAGCTTTTTGACGGTCATAAGTACATACGTAAAATTACTCGTCACGGGTAATGTGTACTTCTCTATAAATGAATCAACATCTGGTTGTTGTTAGCAGTGCTTCGCCCTGCCCAAAGGGCCAGTTCATTCTAAATTGTCATCAAGCTCTTCTAACGGGAAACCAAGGAACCTGGCAGTTTCAACAGGATTGGACCAGAGTGATATTGGTGTTAGAAGAGTGTGTTCAGTTGAACAGGAAAAGTGATGTTGTGCGTCATGAGGGGCCATACCGCATGCAGTTTGCTATGGTGGGGTTCAGTCTGGATAGTTAAGAGCTTAACCTGTTACAATATCCAGACCGAAGTTGTGCCAGCATGACTCTGGTTTCTCTCGGAAGGATACGTGCTTCCTCATCATGAACAGGTGGTTCAGTGTCTACAACAGAGTTCACAGGCCGTGATCTGAGGGATCTGTCCACCGACTCGGTGTGGAGGTCATTTAGGGCCCGCCTGTGGTTACGCATGCCGGATCTAAACATAATGCTTTAGGAGATGTTTCCTTATGTCTCTGGAAGGCGGAGTTTCATCCAATAGTTGTCGGTTTGGATGACTAGGTCTATGACAGTTCATAAGGAACTGCCTACTCAAAAGTTCCGCATGCTCACGGACGTTGAGCCTTTCAGCCTCTTGGTTCTCACCTGCAGGCAACATAAGCAAACAGCCTGTGACAATTCTGATGGCGGTGTTTTGGCAGACCTGCAATTTCCTCCAGTTGGTGTCGTGAAGGTTTGGCGACCATATGGGCGCAGCATAGTCAATAACCGGTCGGCCAATAGCCTTATATGTGACGAGCATTGTTTCTTTGTCTTTGTCCCAAGTACTGGCGGCCAGTGACTTGAGTATCTTGTTGCGGCTTTGTATCTTTGAAGATATTGCGGTGGCATGGCTAGCGAAGGTGAGGCTGTTGTCGAACGTAACCCCAAAGATTTTGGGTTGGTTGACAGTAGGTAGAGGCACTCCATCTATGTGTACATTCAACTCTAGCCCCATCTGCGCAGTCCACGTAGTGAATAGAGTCGCTGTAGATTTAGTCGCTGTCTCGGATTTCGCTCGGTGAATAAGGTGGAAAGGTCTGGGAGGTAACTGTTAAGTCGAGTACATAGTTCGTCTATGGAAGGGCCCTGGCCCGTAGCCATTATGGTGCAGTCGTCAGCGTATGAAACGACGGAGGCTCCCTCTGTTGGGGGAGGGAACTGAAATGTAAAAATTAAACAAGGGGGGTGAAAGAACACCACTCTGCGGAACCCCTTGCTTCTCAGTCTAAATTTATCGTTTCGGAACTTCGCTGACGTCTCTATATAAACAAAGTGGGCTTATAAATTTGTATAAGAGAATGTGGCGGTCGGCAAGAAAAGAATTGCCAAAAATCAGGTTATTTCGCTGCCGGCTAAGATGAGTATCTGCCTAGTTTAAGTATCAGTAAAAATCGTCACTCAGTTTGATTTTAATAAACTTCGACATTTTCAGCGTTCTCAATTACACCTTGTATATGTCCCACTAATGGCCATAGACATCCTCTCTTATTTGTATATGTATTTTATTTGAATATTTTTCCTGGCACAACAATTTTTACAAAATTATTATACAGTACCAGTCATGAATAAAATTAAGTAAATAACAATTATAAGAAAAAAAACATATTAAATATTAAAATCAAACCTAGTCTAAAAGAGCTTAATCTAATAACAAAAGTTCGAAAGTAGTTAAAGAGTTGAGGACAAGTTGAAGAGGTGATTTAAGAGAAAATAATAATAGAAAAAAGTAAAAAATAGAAAAGGGCAAGTAGGAATGTATGTATGTAAAGTTGTCAATCCTCGATGCAAACAAACTCAAGAGAACTAGCATTGACATTACCACGAACACAGTACCTATCAGTAGGTATATTATCAGACGGAAATGACGGTGTAACAAAATATTTATTAATGTCGTTAATATCGACATCGGTGGGGACAGATAGATCTCCTTTGGACTTGCCAATACCGATTTGCTTAATTTTTGTCCATGTATCCCTCGAATCCAAAGCAAAACTAAATTTGTTTTTGTTATAACCTTCTTTGGTTTATCTTGTGGCTTTGTTGACAGCACGCCGTGCTGCTTTAAAGCTATTATGCATCTCTTCTTCCCCAGAGCAGCGGCAATGGCAAGAGAACGTGACCAAGTGAGACTAAAAAAACCCGCAGATCCCAGAATTAAAAATCTCAAGGCGGAAATCCGTCGGACAGTCAATGACCACAAGTTGAGAAAGTGGAAACAACACGTCGAGTCATGCAACCTTACCCCTGCGGGTAGGGGTTTAGAATATGCCAGCGGTAGTCATACCGGTCGTTAGAGGCGACCAATATGCACAAAGGTAATGATGTGCAACTTGATGGTTGATCTACGGACATGATACCTTTCGTTCCTTTCGGAAGGAGGGATGACATGATCTGGAAGGTTACACTGGTCATAACAAATCGCTACCACGACAATCGGGCAGTACCGCAAGGGAGTACCGGAGTGTACCGGATTCATTTCGGGCCAAGGACTGTTAATTCGACAACACTCCCCAAAAACCATCGGGGAGAGATTTTGTTGCTAAAACAACAACAACAACAAGTCATGCAACCTCTCCGGCGGGGTAGGCAAATAATGGTCGTCTGTGAAGGCACTATCAAATCCGACCAAATACAACGACATCAGCGACAGCGTCAAATCGGACCCCAGGAAATGCGCGAGCTCGTTTTGTCGGCAATTCATACTGCATGTTCCTGCGGATAGGTCTAAGAGAAGAGCCTTCTGACGTGCGCATTAACACAAACACACCACCGCGCCCATTGTCGTCTCCGTCGCAGAGGTCAAGGAAGCTATTAGGAAGGCAAACCAGCTCGATAACTCGCATTTCTTGCAGCCATCACGATCCAGATCAACTTTGGTCCCACCAAACCATAGGACGGTTTTCGTGGCACTCGACCTGTCGAAAGCTTTTGACACGATCAAACATGCCACACTTCTTAGAGACCTGGAGGAGACACCGATCCCTACCTGCCTTAAAAGATGGACCACTAACTATTTAAACGGTCGGCTAGCGTCAGTGAAGTTCCGAAACGAGAAATGTAGACTGAGGAGGATTGAACAAGGGTGGTGTCCTTTCACCCCTTTTGTTTAAGTTCTACATTTCGAGCCTCCCTCCCCACCAGAGGGGGTCTCCATCGTTTCATACGCGGACGACTGCACCGTAAGGCTACGGGCAAGGGCCCCTCCATAGACGAACTATGTACGAGACTCAATAGTTACCTCCGAAACCTGACACTGTCTCCGACTAAATCTACAGCGTCTTTATTCACTTCGTATCCTGCAGCTTTCCTGAAGTATGCACTGCATTAATGTTATTTCGTACAATTCCTGTGACTACAGCGAGTGCAGAACGATAATTTTCAAAACTAAAATTGATAAAAACCTATTTAAAAAACTCGATGACACAAGACAGGTTATGTAACTAGACTAATCTGTTTATTGTAAATTCTATCGCCAGATCTTTAAACTTTGATGATGTTATAAACACTTTTGCGGACACTTTTCTTAATAATATTTCCAATGCACATAAATGAATGCAGGTTTCCTCACGATGTTGTTCCCTCACCGAAAAGCTAGCCAATAGATGATGAGTGAATTGAGATATTATGTTCTGATGAATGTGAGGTCTCCAATACGCATTGGGCTGCGTGCCACATTCTCTTATACAAATTTATAAGCCCAATTTTTTTATATGGAGACGTCAGCGAAGTTCCGAAACGAGAAATTTAGACTGAGAAGCAAGGGGTTCCGCAGGGTGGTGTTCTTTCTTTAATTTCTACATTTCAAGTTCCCTCCTCCTTCATACGCTGACGACTGCACCATAATGGCTACGGGCCAGGGCAATTCGTTGAAATGCAGCAAACAAACATTCCATTGCAATGGCCGCTGCAAATATCTTTCCATGCAAACAATTACGCCAGTCTTATAACCTGTGTTAACTGCGGTACCATCACAATTGATAGCGACTAAATGGCTCAACGAAAAATTTTGATCATTTAAAAAACTTACTATGGATTGCTGAATTCCCTCTCCGGTGCTTAAAATGGGTGTGGTATATCCAATAAATTTGGATTCTGGCTCCTTTACTAGCGTTATATGTTCTTCCGCTGATCTACTTAATCGCTTTTTTTATTAATTTCAGTATTCTTAGGGGTAAGGTCTCTTTTTCTATCAAAGGAAATACCTTGCAGAAAAGAGTTTTCTTCCACCGAAGCTTGGGCTTCTTTGCGAAATTTTAAACGCTCTCTAGAAATTTTATTTTTGTCTAGAATAATATTATCAATGTAAGATATAATTTTTTTTGAAATATCCTGGTCAAAATCTGTATTAACTTTAGCGGCTATAGAAATACGCAAATCTTGGATAAGAGTGGTCGCGAGTAGTGCTCCAAAGCGGACCGAAGTATCAGTGCGATTTAAGGCCATGGCGTAGTTTCGCAAAGATATGTCGCACACATTCAGCGATGGCCCAGGACGCTCGGCTTCAAAATCTTTGTGCCCTGATGAGTTGGGAACATACCCATCCGAGATTACTGACAGGTTAACACATTCTGTAATGGTATGAGATTCCAGTTCGCAAACACTTGTTGCTTCTCCTTCTAGAGAATCAATTTGTTTCAGTCTTGTACTGCACTGATCTACTAAAAACTGCTTTGCTGTGTGTAAGGTTTGACGACCAGCAGAACAATTACAACTCCCAATATCCCCAATACTACACCTGCACTTCGAAATTCGAAACAGATTGTTCCATTCGTCCTTTTTAATTCGTATTGGATGTCTGGTAACATCACGATACTTTTTTATAATATTTCAAATTTTTCGTTTCGTAGGGGATGCAGTGATAACAGGAATTCCTGTTCGATGCCACAATTCCCGCATAACTCGAAAGCTTAAGGTTTTTTTTTTTTTTTTTTTTAATACCATAGTTCTTTAAAAAGAGTAAATACTCAACTATGTCGCACTCGGTTGGTAACACTGATTTATATAAATTACGTTTTTTAACCCAGATATGCCCAATGTCCTATATATAGTCCACCTCTTCAGTTGTTTACATAAAGAGTAAAGCTTTGGTTTCCTCGAAAGCGGTGCCGCTATATAGCGGCCGTTACATAGCGGTAGAGTACGTTGTCAAAAACAATTCAATGTAAAAGTAATTAGGTGTAAAGTTAGAAGACGGTGAAGTTCACCGTAATGTAATATAGCGGCAAGGATGATATATTACGGCCGTCATGACGGTGAAAACTATTTCTTCACCGTTTTTTCTCACCGCTATTGTCATAGCGGTGTGAATTCTATAAAATGCTTCAAAATTTTTCTCCAAATGCAATAATTGAAACATGTCAATTTTTTCAAAATAAATATTAACGTATTTTGAATTCAAAAAAGAAAACAAAAAAAATTTAAACAAAGCAAATAAAATAAAAAAATTAAGGAACGGTGATCATGTAAATTTACAGAAAAGCGGTGTCGCTCATGACGGCAAGCATTGCGACCGCTACATAGCGGCACCGCTTTTCGAGGAAACCACGGCTAAACGGACTGCCAATTTGACTCATTTGGTTAGTTTTTGTTTCTATCTTACTGATGACAGTTCGTTTTGGTTAGTTTTCTCTACCATTTCTGCAAAATTAATTTACAAATTTATGCTTTTTTCAAAATGTCGTAATTTTTCGCTACCTTTGCACGGTAAGTAAAAATTAGCTAACTCAAATATAAAAAATCAATGTTTTTTGTCGAAGCTCGTATATTTGAAATATTCGTCCACTGTTATATACATAGAAAAGTTTTGTTGGTGTTATAGTGAAGTTGTTGTATTAGCGTAAAATGTGGTGTCCTACATGTAGGACATTGGGCACATATGTATTATACTACATTAACATTTTTATGGATTTTCTCTATATGAAGCTTTGGCTATTTTCGAGGATGATAGTACAGATTTTGATACCATAGCACCAACAAATGAAAATGCAGACGTGACCAAAGAGGGTTTGACCGTTCAGACCATAATACTAGTCTTTACCACACTGCCATAAGATATAAGAAATGGTGTGGATGATATGGCTGTTCAAAATGCCTGGCATAAACATATTGGTGGAACAATTGATCAATTATCTTTCAGAAGAAGCATTGCGACAACTTTGCTCAGCCAAAATAAAAGGGGTAATCTATCAAAAAGGACGTCCTTCACAACGTTCCATCGACAATTTATTGATGATCGAATCATTTGGTAATTCCACAAGGTAAACAAACCAGGTGTGGCGCTTGCCATCAAAAGGCAACAACAAGGTGCGAAAAATGTAATATAGGATTACATATAAAATGTTTTGTTACATATCACAGGAAATAATTTTCATGATGTCATAGTATACCATGTGCCCAATGTCCTATATATAGGACGGCTCTAAAATCCAACTTTCAAAATACATTTTTTTAAAAGTATTACCAATTCGTCTTTTTATTGTCATTTCAATGGGAAATAATACAAAATCGCCATAGAAAAGTTCCTGTACAACGAATGGGCATATCTGGGTTAAAAACCATGCTTCAGTTGTATCGTATGACACAAAATTTAATAATGCACCAACTTTCTTTTTGTTTTACACTGAAATAACAATAAAAAAACAAGCTTTAACTGTAAATCGACTGTTACTTTTTTGTTTATTAGAATTTTGTGTTACTTCAAAGGCGAGAATTGCATTGACTGATTGGTTTATTATTATGAAGAGAAAAGTTTTATATAGGGGGATATAAATCGAGTTACGCGGTCTAACTCGGTTGGGGGTCTGTTTTGAGTAAAAGGACATTCAAGAGATATGTAGTACTAAAAATACCTATTCAACGATATATCAAACTTTGCAATCGGATTATAAATAAAAAAGTTGTGAATAAAAATCGATTTTGGCTGTTTTTAGGACTCTCGCGGGACGAAAATTTTTATCATCCCAAATTCCCCGCAGGGTCATCTTTTATCCTAGGGGGGGTAATTGCAAACTTTTTTTTCGACCCGGTCTATTCCACTTTCTCAACTTGTGGTCATTGACTGTCCGACGGATTTCCGCCTTGAGATCTTTAATTCTGGGATTTGCGGGTTTTTCGAGTCTCACTTGGTCACGTTCCCTTGCCATTGCCGCTGCTCCGGGGGAAATTCGGACGAATTTCTGGGATTCTGCCAGCAGGGAGGCTGAATCGATGACCTTGCGAAACTCTTTTTCACCTTTGCGTACGTCCGTCGGTGTGGGTAGTCCGTCGGATGCTAATGTGAGCATCGGTCGCCAGTTAACGTGGTTGATTAGGCCCGCGCTCAAAATGGAGATGTCTGGCGAGCCTTGGCAGTTGTCTGCCACCCTGGTGGGGGCATCTCCAATTAGGGTACAAAATGCCGAGTTGTATATTTGCTCTGCGAGTGCGCGCCCTCTGCTATCAGCTGGCAAGTTGGAGTGCCAGATATCGCAGTAATATCAGGGTGAATATCGCAGGACAGCACGTAACAGGGGGGTTGTATATCTTTATCACTCGCAGATCAACGTCGCCTGTCCGGACTGCTATACCCTGGCATTCAAGGGTAGAGTCCCTGGGGTCGATGTCCGGTGCAAATAGATTATACTGCACAGTGTGGTGTGTCATAAATGCGCCACATGACCGCTGGGACGGTCTTTTCGATGCACGTTGTACCCATCACGAGTGCGTAAGTCCGAGTTTGCGTTCAGTTTGGTATCCTGAATCGCGGCCAGTTTAATATTGTTCGACTTCATAAAGTCTGTCATCTCTGCGATCTTATCAGCTAATCCGTTCCAGTTCAGCTATAGGATTTTGAAGTGTGTCGGGAGGGAAGGTGAGGGTATGCTGGTCGTGAGGGACGGATATGGTTGGCTATTATATCTACAATTATTGTTATTACAATTATTAAATCGAAATGATACTGACCCCAGCCCTATACAATTTTTGAATTTCAAACGTGGTGTTCCCCAAGCATCCTATAATAAATTTTTGAGCTCTAAATTGTGGCCGGCCAATGTTGCAGTTCGACAATTCGATTTTTTCAAACGGCTGCCAAGCCTCAACTCAAGAAATAACAGCCCCACTTGCAACTGGTGGCCGCAAAATAAGAATTTATTATGAAAATTCGTCTGAAATTCTTAGAACCAAAACCTAGCCTGTCTACACTTTCAGCTCAATACTTGATTATGACTACTTCGTCATAACTGAGACTTGGCTTAATGAACATTTTTTTGATGCGGAGTTTTTTAACCCAAAACTTTTAGATGTATTTCGAAAGGGATTATGCTAAAACTGGCCTAAGCAGGGATGGCGGCGTACTTATCGCCGTACGCAAATACCTTCGTGCTTCACTGCTTCAACTGAAAAATCCTGATTCTTTACTTGATCAACTTTGCATAAGGTTGCATGGCGCTTGTAGGCATATGTACTTTTGTTTGTCATACATACCGCCTGATAGCTCGGATGATTTATACATGGCACATGTTGACAACATTTTGGCGCTTAAGGACACTATTGGCGATGATGAAATCTGTGTCTTTGATGATTTTAATTTAAGATATATTTCCTGGAGGCGTTTAGGTACTGATGTTTTCTAACTCCAACCAATGTTACGAGTTTTTCTGAATGCTATTTAATTGATAATTTGCAATGTATTGAGCTTCTACAGGTCAATAGTTTTTTTAATGCATTAGATAGACTGTAAGACTTAATTTTTGTAAGCCATAACACAAATTGTAATCTATCACATGCAGCTAGTTTCATCTCGCCTCCAAATCAGCTACACAATCCACTGGTTTTGGAGTTTGAGTTTTTTGCAACTTTTTTGATTTAGACACCCCAGCAAACACAGCCTCTAACGTTAGAGAAATGCTGTAGTTTTACATTAGAATTCTAATGTAGTTCTCTAATCGAAAATCACGTTAGAGAACTAGGCTAGAGGACGATTAGAGAAACACTCGAATAGCGAAGATGCGTGTATTGTCAAGTATTGTATTTATAAACTAAGGTATAATAACTTTGAATTTTATTCCCATTAGATATTTAAGCTTAAAACATGTCAAACATATTTAAAGCAATAAATTTATCGAAATAGAATTAAACAAGAACAATTGGATTTCATTTCATTTCAGTTAGAAATTTCTCATTAGAATCCCATTAGAATTTCACGTTAGAATTCGAATCGATAACTAACCTTTTTCTCGATATCGAGAACTAAGCCCCCTTTTTGTCGAGAATGCTATAATTCGCGACAGTTTCACAAATCGTTATCTAACCATCTACCTTAGAGAATAACATTAGAATTCGAGTCGTTTTCTAATCGTCCTCTAACCTTAATGTTTGATGGGACTTTGCTTGATTTGGATTGGCCTCAGCTTTTCGAGAGCGTGGATGTAACTGGCTGCTATGATATCTTTAATGGAAAAATTTATGATATCTGCTCAAGTCACATCCCAAGATTTAGTAAGAAAACCTCTAAGCGGCCGTGGTTTTCGAAAGAACTCAAGCGGCTTAGGAATTTAAAGAATAAGTTTTTCAAAAGGCATAAACGTTCTAGTAATGTAAACATTCGTAGGCGATACGTATATTATAGGGGTGAGTTTAACAAACTCAATAGATTGTTATATCGCCGTTATATTGACAACGTCGAAAGTAATATTAAATGCAACCCAAAATTCTTTTGGAATTACATTAAGTCGAAGAAAAAATGTTCAGATATACCTACTTCGGTCCAGCTTATGGGAGTTTCAGCTAACTCCGTGTCCGAAGCAGCTATTTTATTTGCTAATTTTTTCTCTTCTAATTTTACGTCGAATAACAATTATCATTTTGTCTCCGAGAATTTTCTCTCAAGCCTTGATACCTCCATCAATTTTGGCAAGTTAATCTTAACAGAACAGGACATCGCAAATGGCATTGAAAAATTAAAGATGTCTACGACAACTGACGCTGATGGTCTTTCAGCTGTTTTATTAAAAAATTGTTCGTCGCTGATTGCGCCTTTATTGCATATCGGATTGCGCCTTTATTGCATATCGGATTGCAGTGCGGATCGATTCGCGAAAAATCAGTTGCGGATCTGAGTTAGAAAACTTTAAAAAATCAACTTTATCGATTTCCTTTAAATCTACTAGCTTATTCAAAACAAAAAATAGAAGAAAATATCTTGACAATGTCGTTTTTTTATTTTAAAGGTTAAATCCGCAACTGTTTTCACGCGAATCGATCCGCACTCCCTCCGCAAAGCATCCGTCGGATACCGTAATAGGCATGAATATTTGTTTATTTGTAAGTTGAGTCTTTGAAATTACAAATTCTTACAGACTATGCAGTACATTGAAATAAAAAAGTTGAAAGTGCACATTGAAAGTAACATATCAAAACCACTTTCAAGCGATTGATGGTAATACTGTAAATATTACAGTATTTACTGTAAAATTGCCAGTAAAAACATGTGATTTTTGCATAATGATATGAGTCCACTTTAAACTTTACAGTAATTCATGTCAATATGATAGTATATTCGAAGAATGATAGGGGCTCACTTTCAAAGTTTATATTACCCACTGTTGGACGAAAAATGACAGGGTTTACTATCAATTTGACGGCCGTTTACTGTAGATTTTTTTTTCAGTGTACTTAATTAAGAAAAGAAAGATCTTAAATGGCTAACTATCGTTACATAAGAGCAGGTAAAGTCAACACCTGAGTGAGTGAAAAACATTTTCAGTTGCGCACATGCCATAGAGATAGGGCATTTGAGGCATAGATAGTTCTAGAAAAACTAATTTTAAAGGTTTCAAACTGTCGAAAATTCCTGCATGGTACATTGATTTGAATTTTGCTCAGAAGCAAGGGACAATCAATAGTTCCTGAAATTAAACCAATGACAAAAGCGCAAGATAGAATGGATCTTCTACTTTCAAGAGACTACTAAAGACATCTAGAAGCATATGATGGTAAAGGATCCGAAATGTTCATAGAACGGAGAGCAAAACGCAAGAAAACTTTCTGAACTCTCTCAAGACGATTAGAGGGCCCAATTTGGTAGGGCCTCCAGATGATAGCAGCATATTCCAACCTCGATCGGACAAAGACACAATATAGTGACTTGAGAGTATGAGGGTTAGAGAATGCACAACAGTTTCGACGTAAAAAGGCTAGCATTGCATAAGACCGAGCTATGACATAGTTCACTTGTTTAGTGAAACTAAACTTGGAGTCAAAAAATACTCCCAAATCTTTAATTTCATCGACTGATTCTAAGGAACTACCAGCAATACTGTATGAAGTACGTAGAGAATTAGTTGATTTTGAAAAGGTTACATGGAACACTTTTTAAGATTTAACATGAGACGATTTGAATAGCACCAGTGTTCAACATTGCGAAGATCTGATTGAAGCCGTTCAGAGTCAACAGAATTCTTAACGACCGCAAAAACTTTCAAATCATCAGCATACTGCAAATATTCCGCAAACGAAAAGCATGAACCAATGTCGTTAATGAATAATATAAAAAGGAGCGGCCCAAGGATACTTCCTTGCGGCACACCCGAGGATGCAATGAAGACCCGAGATGTGGCATTATCCACGTCAACAACACAGGGTCTTTTAGATAGATAAGACTTGATCCACATCAAAAAAATATGTCGCTGTCTTCCGGCATTTTCCTTGATGCTTGGAAATTAACTTTTATTACGCCTATTCTAAAAAGTGGCAGTAAAAATAACATTGAAAATTATAGGCCAATTTCGAAACTAACAACGGTATCAAAATTGTTTGAGTGCATTGTTAAAGAAAAAATTTACTTTGCTGTAAAACACCTACTCTGTCCCCATCAGCATGGTTTCATTCCGGGTAGATCCACTCTAACTAATCTTGCTGTGTTTACTGAAGATTGTTTGGACTCCTTTCAAAAAGGATTCCGTATTGATGCGATTTATACAGACTTCTCAAAGGCCTTTGATAGGGTCTCTCATAGAATTCTTTTGGCTAAACTAGAAGGCTTGGGTTTTCAGTCCCAATTTCTAAAATGGATATCTTCATATTTGCGTAACCGACAGCGTCCTCCGCTCCTTTCGTAGCTTCCTCGGAGGTTCCCCAGGGAAGTGTCCTTGGACCATTATTTATTCTTTTTATAAATGATATATCATCGTGCTTTTCTAAGTGTAATTTTCTTCTCTATGCGGATGATTTGAAAATTTATTATGAAATTAAGTGCATAGAAGATTCCTTCGTTCTTCAAAACGAGCTTGACAACCTCTTCCAGAGGTGTGAACGTAATCGCTTATTGTCGCTTAAAATTATTGTATTAGTAATCGCTTAAAATTATTGTACTCCTCTTTAGTACGGTCCAGGCTTGAATACGCAGTTTTCATTTGGCGGCCCTATCAAGATAATATAAATAGATTGGAGTCAGTTCAAAGGGCATTTGTACGTTTTGCTTTGCGACGGATGAACTTTGTTGAACCCATCCCTAGCTATCCTTCCCGTTGTTTGCTCATAAATCTGATGTCATTGAAGTCGAGGCGCTCTCTGTTGTCGCTGAGCGTAGTCTATGACATCATTACTAATGCAATTGATTGCTCATACCTTCTCATGTACCCCAAGGCTTTCTTCGTAGCTATGAGATGTTTTTTGTGGGTCTTGTTAGAACTGTTTATGCTTTGAACGCTCCTTTAAGAAGGACGCTTTGTGAATTGAATGATTTTGCTCTTTATTCTTCCAAGTTTGTATTTTGTATTTTTTGTATTTTATTCAAGAATTTCCTGGCACAACAATTTTAACAAAATTATTTTATAGTGTCAGTCACAATAAATAAAAAATAATAATAAATAATTAGAATTCAACTTAATCTAAAAGGCCATAATCTAAGAAGAAAAGATGTTAAAGAGTGAAGGAATAGTTAAAGATGTTAGGGGAAAAAGGAGAAAAGGAGAAAAAGGGAGGAGAGTAAAAGTATACAATGTTGAGCTATGTGTCGTTATAAAAACATATTAAATTTTCTTTGAAATGCAGTGCATTGCTTATGATCCTTAATCGATTTGGCAAGGAGTTCCAAAGACGTATCGCAGTGATGAAAAATTGGCGTTCAGACGTTAGTAGGGACACGAATTTCGATACGATACGATACCATATCGATACTTTTGCCCTTCGATACCGATATTTCGTACTCGATGCATTCGTGACGATACTTTTCGGCATCGAGTATCTAGAGCCCGGTATCGTATCGAATTTTCGAAATAAATGTGGAACTAATAGAGCAAAAATACCGCTCTGCTGGTTGTCTCCCTCTAAGTAGTGACGCGAATCGAAGGAAAATCAGAACCAAATATTTACAGTTAATTTTGTTTGGAGTATGCAGTTTTTTAAATTGCCTAGTACACAAAGGTGTTAGTCTTAAGGCCGTAATACATTTTGCAATTTTTTTTTGGATTGTGCATTTTCTTTCTTACAAAACCGCTAGAAATCAGAAAAATGTATCACGGAATTTTGCGTATGTATTAAAAATATAGTTAACATTTTTCGTATGTAATTTCGGCCTATGCGGGCCGCTTAATACAAAAAACTATAGCTGTGTTCGGTGAGTGATAATTTGTACGAATTTATAATAATTTTCACTAAACTCCGTTCGGTGAACCAAAAGCTCACCAAAATTAGCAACGAGAGACCGCGATTTTGACATTTCATTTGGAGGGAAAGTTGCTAATTCCTGCTGCACAAATTTCTGTTAGCAGAAATTAGTAAGCAAGAAAACATATGTTTTGACATCAGCTGACTGCATTTTTAGTCAACTAAACAAAAATTTCAAAGATATTAAAATTAGTGATTTGTTGGTAAATGGGGTAAAAAAATGTGACTAATAAATGTATTTGGATGATTAAAACACTTTAATAATTAATTAAGGTCTCCGGCAGAAGGAAATGTGTTAGTGCCAGCGCTGTGGAATCATTGCCTCCACAACTAGCAGTCTGCATTGAGGAAACTGAGCAACTGTTTTTGCAGTTTTCTTGCAAATATTTACTAATTCCTGTTCGGTGAAAACCTAGCAAGTTTCACTTTTTGAGAGAGTAAGACGCTTTATTCTCTTTTTTTCCTTGCTGAACAATTCTGGCTAACTTTTTCACCGAACACACCTTATATGTGGCTAGTGTTTTAAGATTGTAAACTGAAACTTATTGTACATATTCATTTGCATAACCTCATCATAAATAAAAATTAAAAGTTATAAATAAATATTTATGTACATATAAATAATTATTTTCATGGTTAGGATATCGTTAATGCGAGATAGAGCCCCAACTTCCAATTGGAAATTAAGATGCCAATGTTAAGGTACAACTTCTCCATTGGGTTATTGAACTGCTTGTTTGTCATGTAAATTAAGCATCGATATTTTGACTATCGAGTCTTTTTGTTTCGATACTATCGGATACCCGATACATTTACAGCGATACTTCAAATGAGTACAGAATCGATACTTTGCACTCGATATGGTGTCCCTAGACGTTAGCATTCAATATCTTATGTGCGTTAGACCCACTGATCGCGAAGATTGGAGAAATTGTAACCCTTGATATAAATAACTAGGTTCTTTCGCATATATAATTTTATGTAGGGTAGTTAACGTTCTCAGTTTTAGGAGATTATCGAAAGAAATGTTTACCAACTTTTCAGCATAGTGAGGGACTTTACAATACTTAAGAACCTTGGGTAGGTCATTTACATATAGCACAACACATATGGCACACCTCTTTGAACATTTAGAAAATCCGACTTTCTGCAGCCAATACTAACTGCTTGAGTTCTGTCGCCAAGATAGGATCTAATAAGGGCGATCGCATGATCTGACAAATTAAATATGTTTTCCAATTTCTTACACAGTAAAGCATGGTCGACGGAGTCGAATGCTTTCGAGTGGTCGAGGAGAGTTAGAAAAGCAGCACAATTATCATCAACCCGTTCCCGAATGTCTTCAATGACGGAAAGAAGTGCCGTCGTGCAGCTTCGCTTTAGCCTAAAGCCAGACTGATAGTCGGTTAGCATCCTATTGGAATGCACATATGAAGAGATCTGGCCATGCAATATGCGTTCAACGACTTTGGATAAGAAGGGTAGGATAGCTATGGGTCTAAACTCGTTATTCGGCTTACGAATAGGAATAATCTTGGCGACTTTCCAACATTCTGGAAAGACGCAGGTAGTCAAAATCGAGTTTATTAAGTTATGTAGGGAAGAATTCTTGGCAGAATGATTTTTAAAAATTTCGCGCATATGCCATCAAACCCCATGGCGTTTGATTTAATTGAAAGTATGGCTTATACAAACAAATTCAAGTGTATTAGTATTAACATTAGCACGAACGCAATAATTATCTGTATTTATGTTATTTGTAGGGAGTGTGAGAAAACTGGCATTTATAACGTTTACATCAACATCAGGGGGAACAGATAAATCTTCTTTGGATTTGCCAATACCGATTTCCTTAATCCTTTTCCACTTATCCCTTGAGTCCAAAGCCGAACTGAATTTATTTTTATAATAATTCTTTTTAGCTGATCTACTGGCTTTATTGGCTTTGAAGAAATTGTGTGTTTCCTCTGTCCTATACCTTTTCCACCGCGAGTAAGCGACATTACGGAGGTGAATTTTGTGTTTCAAATTAGCATTAAACCATGGGCTGCTATTAGGTTTGGCCAGGGTGTGCTTTAGCGGAACATAGGTGTCAAAATGCCAATTTATATTATTCTGCAAAAACAAAGCCTGATCATCAACTGATGCTAAGGTGCGAACCATACTCCAGTCAACCGAATCCACTGCCGTGGCAAGAGATCCGTGATTTATGCTACCAAAGTCGCGGTACGAGAACGAACATGGATTACATGACGTTTGAAAATTTTAAGTTTAAAATATAAGATCGTGCTTTGAGAAACATGATGCAGATAGTTGATTGAAGTATAGCAACTTATGATAGTCATTCACAAAAACTAAATCCAGTAAGGATGAATTTGAGCTTGTAAAGCGTGTTGGTAGGGTAGCGTTAACGGGGTATAGACCTAAAGATCCCATGCTTATCTTTAAACTGTCATCCACCAGCAGGTTACAATTGAAATCGCCAGCGATTATAATATTTGCATAGTCCAAAAGTACCAGTTGGAGAAAATCAATAAAACTAGAAAAATTTACTTGTCGATTAGGTCTATATACACAGCCGACAAGAAGCTTATTAGATGTATCGGAAAATACGTCAAGAAACAAGTATTCTACAGGATCACCGGGACTAGAACTACAAAACAGTTTACAGGACAAGGAACTTTTAACATATATTGCAACTCCACCACCATGACCACCTCTGTCAGCCCTGAAAAGTTGATATCCATCCAATTTCACCAGGTCATTTGTATGAGATGAGGTAAACCAGGTTTCTGAGATGCATATGACGTCAATATTGGAATCAACACATGCGTATCTTAACTCGTCTAGCTTTTTATACAGACTTTGCGCGTTGATATGAATAATGTTTAAACCATTATCATGCTTACCGATTATCTGCAGGAGAGTACGTAGGAAGCCCTTGGAACTTGATAGTCTATAATCTGAGACCATCAGGAGGAAGTTTTAGTGAACGCTTTGCACAGCATTTGATTATAGCTAACAAGTTTGACACTATTCGAAATATGTATGAAATAATAGGGAGAGTAAGTATTTTATGTAACAATAAGAAAAGTGGTAAGATATACGTAGAGGAAGAATCATTTTGATTGCAATTCTTGCTGGCCGTCCCTGGTAGTATTCGCATCCTCCATGCCGTTATCACGAAATAAGGTTATATCTTGCGTGTTCACGTTTACTAATTCGTTGATGTACTCCATGCTATGCACTGCTACGGGGCTGTCGCTTGTTTTAAGTTTGATATGTACCATGCCCCGCATTGTGAAAACAGATGACAGCTTTTTGCGTTTTTTCAGCTGAATTGCTGCTATAAAGATTTCGTAGTTCACTTATGACAACGATGCATTTATATAGATAGGAGCATCGGAATTGATTCCTAAGTGAACCAGACGTAGTCCTTTGCTGTTGTTGACTCGTCTGAAGGTGGTAATAGTTTTAAGCAGCATATTTCTGTCTCTAGGCGAGTGGAATTTTATTATAATGGGCGGCTCGATAGTACTGCTACTTGATTCCGCAGCCGAAAAATGCTTTTGAGAGGGGGCGGCTGCAGGTTCAGTGCGAAACAAAGATGGTGGAAAAGTGTTTGTGGATTCTCACCCTCCTCGCAGGGAATCCCATGAGCTCGGACCTCGCATTAACTTCGCATTCCAGGCGACCAATACGGTCATATGCGGTTTCGAGGCGAGCCACCTTTGCGCCTATTTCGTCCATGTCTTGCTTGACGCTTTCATACTTGTCTTCAAGTTTTTTACAGACAAAATCGATTAATCTTTTCTCAGAATCAATCATCTGTTTTGACAATCTCGTAAACTGATCGTTCATCTGCGTAATGCGTTGATCGATGCTGCGCATACCGAATGGCGATGATTCACTCATTCTTGCAGCTTTTTTGACCACTTCAGCCTCGCTGTTCATAGCTTCACCACGACGTTTATTGGAACCTGAAGACATATTTCAATATTTGAGTTACGTGAAATACACCAAAAACGTTTTGATAGCAACTGGGTGGCAGCACCAAATAAATTTAAATTTGTAATCTTGTTAACAGTGCTAATAGTCAACAGATGGCGCAAGTGTCGGTTGATACAAACCACAGCTGTATTGTTGGCGAATATTAATGAGATAATTTGCCAGGCTCCCGTCATAAATTCAGAAACACATATTTTCAGAAAGTCAAAATTCAGAAGTCAAAATTCAGAAGTAAAAATTCAGAAAGTAACCAGACGGCAGAAAAAACATTAAATTTGGCGCAGATCCCCAATTCGGGGCCCGATCCACGTTTTTTATGTGCAGAACACCTTTCCGCGTAGGCGGCCTTCGGCCGCGCTTCAAAAAATAACCATGGGCTACGCCATTCCAACTCCGGATGTGTGCCATAGCCGTGGCTACCGCCACGGTGATGTCCTTCCGCGTGCCACTCTTTTCTCACAGGGTAATGTGATTACAACAACCACATGAAAATGACAGAAAAATTGTGAACTTTAACTACAAATATCTCTCAAAATTCTAAAAATATCGGATTTCCCCCTCCAGATTATTGTTACGGAGGAGTATAAAGATTTTGTGAATTTTTCATTCATTTTTCTGTTAAGTGATTTCTGAATTTTTCATTCTGATTTGTTGTTTCTGAAAAAAGTTTTCTGAATTTTTCATTCTGACTTTTTGTTTCTGAAAAGTTTTTTCCGACTTTTTCATTCTGACTTTTTGTTTCTGAAGTGTTTTCTGAATAAATGTTTCTGAAAAACAGTATTTCTGAATTTTTGCTTTCTGAATTTATGGGGGGCACCAATTTGCCAAACGAAGATAAACAAAACAGAAAAATAGTGGAGCACCAATTCTTCAATTTGCAATGATATGAAACAATAATGAGCACCAAACAGAAACTTCGAATGTCGCTGGTTTATGTCACTATATTTTGCGTTTTAATGGGAATTATATCAATTTAGACCTTCAATAAATTGTAAATTTTAACTGAATCAAATGTATCACAGAGCAGTTTTTACTTCACGCACCAGGGTTGCCGAATTGGTTCCTTTTAAAAGCCTACTGATAAGGCACTTATCATTTAGTACATCTGTAGGTTAAGATTATGTAAGCTTATTTGTAATTTTTTTACAGTCTGTAAACATCTTGTTTGTTGATTTTTTTAATTAAATAAAATAAATCGTGATAGGAATGCACGACGCTGGTTACTTCTATAAGAGTTATTTTGGTAACCTCTGCGGAAGTTACCGCGAAAATAATTTTGTTGGCGTATATGCAATAATAAATTTGGGTTACCCGTTATTTCTGTGCAACTATTTGTAAATTTGGATACAGCTTCGTTTATCGAAGTGAACGTTCCAGCTTGCATAATTGTTTTTACTTTATCATTGGTTTACAGGTGTTTGTGTAGCATACTTGTTCGCTTGGTGTGTTGTTAAACCATCGGATATATATGCTCCTTCCAATGATTTTTGTTAGTTTTTCAATTTCTGTAGTGTACTAATTAGCTTTTTAGCTCGTCCCAGCAGCAGGGCCACGAAAAACAGAATTGGAAAATCCCCGTTCGTCAATACTCACCCGCGCTGCCAACGTACCGCGACAAAATACGTAGAAACCAAAGGATGCGTTTTAAAATGAATAGAAATATGCAATTACAGGTATTTTTATTGACAGTTTTTTGACGGTCATAAGTACATACGTAAAATTACTCGTCACAGGTAATGTGTACTTCTCTATAAATGAATCAACATCTGGTTGTTGTTGTTGTTGTTAGCAGTGCTCGCCCTGCCCAAAGGGCCAGTTCATTCTAAATTGTCATCAAGCTCTTCTAACGGGAAACCAAGGAACCTGGCAGTTTCAACAGGGTTGGACCAGAGTGATATTGGTGTTAGAAGAGTGTGTTCAGTTGAACAGGAAAAGTGATGTTGTGTGTCATGAGGGGCCATACCGCACGCAGGGCATGTGTTTGGTATGGTGGGGTTCAGTCTGGATAGTTAAGAGTTACAATATCCAGACCGAAGTTGTGCCAGCATGACTCTGGTTTCCCTTGGAAGGATACGTTCTTCCTCATCATGAACAGGTGGTTCAGTGTCTATTACGGGGTTCACAGGCCGGGATCTGTCCACCGACTCGGTGTGGAGGTCATTTAGGGCCCGCCTGTGGTTACGCATGCCGGATCTCAACATAATGCTTTCAAAGATGTTTCCTTATGTCTCTGGAAGGCGCAATTTCACCCAATAGTTGTCGGTTTGGATGACTAGGTCTGTGACAATTCAGAAGGAACTGCCTACTTAAAAGTTCCACATGCTCTCGAACGTTGAGCATTTTATCCTCCTGGTGGAGGTGAGACTCAGGTCACATAAGCAAACAGCCAGTCGCAAATCTGATGGCGGAGTTTTGGCAGACCTGCAATTTCCTCCAGTTGGTGTCGTGAAGGTTTGGCGACCATATGGGTGGCCAATAGCCTTATAGGTGACGAGCAACGTTTCTTTGCCTTTGCCCCAAGTACTGCCGACCAGTGACTTGAGAATCTTGTTGCGGCTTTGTACCTTTGAACACCATCTACGTGGACATTCAACTCCTGTCCCATCTGCGCAGTCCACGTGGTTAACAGTGTCGCTGTCGATTTAGTCGGGGACAGTGTCAGGTTCCGCTCGGTGAAGAATCTGGAAAGATCGCGCAAGTACCTCTTCAGTCTCAGTGCACAGTTCGTCCGTGGAAGGTCCATTGCTGTGAATACGTGTTTAAGTTTGCTACCCGCCAACAATGCACAAGGTAACAGGTTAAACTCTCACCTATCCAGACTGCACCCTGACTTAGCTCCCTTAAGCTAGCCCAACCTTTATAGCCCAATCAAAAACGTAAATCGTACT
This sequence comes from Sphenella marginata, assembly GCA_951509765.1. NCBI lineage: Eukaryota > Metazoa > Arthropoda > Insecta > Diptera > Tephritidae > Sphenella > Sphenella marginata. The sequence continues at coordinate 51,348,617 of OX608082.1, forward strand.
AAATTGCCCAATATTTATTGCTAATTTAGTACGCATTCATTTTATTTATTGCACTTGTCTTTTAAAAAATATCGAGGGTTGGGCTACCTTCAGTTTAAGCTAGCCCAACCACGAAAAAAATTTTACAATAATCAAAAAATGAAAACGTACTAAATATCCCTATATTTATTGCTAATTTAGTACGCATTCATTTTATTTATTACACTTGTCCTTTAAAAAATATCGAGCCCCCTTGGTCAGCCCAACCAGCCCAACCTTATATTAAAGCTAGCCCAACCACCAAAAAAATTTTACAATATTCAAAAAATTAAAGCGTACTAAATATCACTATACTTATTGCTAATTTAGTACGCATTCATTTAATTTATTACACTTGTCTTTTAAAAAATATCGAGCCCCCTTAGTCAGCCCAACCTTATATGCAAGCTAGCCCAACCACCAAAAAAATTTTACAATAATCAAAAAATTAAAGCGTACTAAATATCCCTATATTTATTGCTAATTTAGTACGCATTCATTTAATTTATTACACTTGTCTTTTTAAAAATATTGAGCCCCCTTAGTCAGCCCAACCAGCCCAACCTTATATGCAAGCTAGCCCAACCACCAAAAAAATTTTACAATAATCAAAAAATGAAAACCTAATAAATATCACTATATTTATTGCTAATTTAGTACGCATTCATTTTATTTATTACACTTGTCTTTTAAAAAATATTGAGCCCCCTTAGTCAGCCCAACCAGCCCAACCTTATATGCAAGCTAGCCCAACCACCAAAAAAATTTTACAATAATCAAAAAATGAAAACGTACTAAATATCCCTATATTTATTGCTCCATTTAGTACGCATTCCATTTAATTTATTACACTTGTCTTTTTAAAAAATATCGAGCCCCCTTGGGTCAGGCCCAACCAAGCCCAACCTTATATGCAAGCTAGGCCAAAAACCAAAAAAATTTTACAATAATCCAAAAATGAAGACGTACTAAATATCCCTATATTTATTGCTAATTTAGTACGCATTCATTTTATTTATTACACTTGTCCTTTAAAAAATATCGAGCCCCCTTGGTCAGCCCAACCAGCCCAACCTTATATTCAAGCTAGCCCAACCACCAAAAACAATTTTACAATATTCAAAAAATTAAAGCGTACTAAATATCCCTATATTTATTGCTAATTTAGTACGCATTCATTTTATTTATTACACTTGTCCTTTAAAAAATATCGAGCCCCCTTGGTCAGCCCAACCAGCCCAACCTTATATTCAAGCTAGCCCAACCACCAAAAAAATTTTACAATATTCAAAAAATGAAAACGTACTAAATATCCCTATATTTATTGCTAATTGTAGTACGCCTTCATTTAATTTATTACACTTGTCTTTTTAAAAATATTGAGCCCCCTTAGTCAGCCCAACCAGCCCAACCTTA